>CM074578.1:36732500-37932500 GCA_037305975.1 Chrysolophus pictus
TTTCTCTATTTGAATATAAAATATGCTAACATAAAAATGAGTTGCTAGTTGTATGTTAAGGTCACCCTGAGGCTATTGTAAATATCTTCTAAAGCCAAAAGTATAAAATGATTTTATGGTACCATATACTATACTTTGATTTGTTTCTATTTTTTTTTTTTCTGGCAGTGTATTTCTACGTCATTCACGAGTAATAACAACGTTTTATAAAAGGAACTAAAAGAGTAACAACTATCATGTTCTGTTATCCCCAAGATCATAAGATAATAATAAACCCCAATATTCTCACTGCAACTGTAACAACAAACACTTATTTAAAAGGAAAGGCAATTGTTTTCAGTTTCAGCATGTTCTTTTGTTGCAAAAAATTGAGTTTCACTTAATAAGTATTGTCTTGAGAAAATATATTTGTTTAAGTAAATATGCATTCCTTTAATATGAATTATAATTTGTTAGTTACTGTAAGTATGAATTGATATGGAGCTTAGAAGAGTGTATCTCATTGTGAAAATAACAGTTTGACAAGGAAATTCAATGAAATTAAAATGGATTTGCAGATGATGAATAAGTGAGGAAGTTTTAGTAGATCAGAGGCAGAAGTGATAGTTTCTAAAATAAATTGAAAAGAAAATGTACAAATTATTGCTCTTCAGCCATTCTCTTCACTCAAAATCAGGCAAAGTCTAAATTAAAATAATATAAACTGGTAATCTTCTTTGTCTCTAGTTTAGCTAAAACTAAAAGACATGCAATGTGAAAAAAAAAAAAAAACACATTTGCTCTCATATTCAAATTAAACCATTACACAAGCTTGAATGGAAGGCATGAAAAGGAAAAGATTGAATCACAGTACTGCTAAGAGAAAGGAGTGACAGAAAAGAGCTTCAGAGAAACTTTCACAGTTCGTTACAGTTCATTACTGTGGCATTTTTTTGTATTCATACAGGTCAAAAAATAACCAATGAATTCTGATATTCAGGATTGCTACACAGATTTTACTCATAATGTTTTGTTATATGCTTAGTTTGAGAACTCTGTTTCAAGCATCCTTTTAAGAAAGAATTGCCTCGTTTTCTCATTTTCACTTCATATACACAGTGGGTAGTCCACTTTTTGTTAAATATTTTACTGTCTTGTCATACTTTTCCAAGTACAGGCATAGAAATGGTGTCTTTAATTCAAATTTTTGAGAGACTTAAACTGAGCAGGTAGCTGAAAATAAAACCAAACAATACATAATATTTAAGCACTAAATAATAAACAGCATTAATCTTTTTTCCTGAGCTAAAGTCCTCATAAAATGCAGGTATGCTACAGAACATCAGTGACAGAGCGCTGAAGTGCCCTCAGCCATCCTTTCCAGAATCACCAGTGTTAGGTTGTAAACATCATTGATCATCTCATGCTTTTTATGCGCATATTAAATTCGGAATTATTGGTGAGGGTCCATCTCTAGTTTGTGCAAGAAGAAACATGCCTAGGTTGGCCTCTGGGAACACGCTTCTTATCATATTAAATTTGAATATTTTCAGCTTTTCACAGAAATGCTCGGGGGCATTGGAAGGTGGGAAGCATGTAGAAATCAACAGGTAAAACTGTAACACTTTATAAGCATTTCTTATTTACAGAACTTTTTTAAAAAAGATTATTATGAAAGCCTTTCATTTGGGCTGAGAATAAAACTGTGGCATTCAAATGTTTTCTTCTTTTTTGTCCCCTAGAAACCTTTGCCTTTTGCCTTAGCTATCTCTCAGAAAAAAAAAAAAAAAAAAAAGGGAAAAAAAAAAAAAAAAAGAGGTTTATGGAACAGCCCAATATTTTTTATTCTGTATTCTGTGGTTCAAGCGTGTGTATTATTCTTTATTGATTACAGTCAGTAGTTAAAACTAGTTCTGAAATACTGCAATTAAACAGTGCATGCTGATATCTCCATAAGAGATGTCATGATTCTTGGTGACTTTTGTTTCTTCCTCACTGAAAATACTATAAAAGTGATGTATTCTAACATAACATATTACTTGTTTTAAACCTGAATTAACTTATTGTATATATTTGTCCCTCTGTATTACATACATGCACACTTGCATGACTGGTTATCCTCATACTTTCTGTACAGAAATAACTGGAGCCACTGTCTGGCTGGCAGAAGTATAGAATAAAATAATGTACTGGAACAATGTGAGATTGAATTCATTGTGAGTTTTGTTGTTTTCTTCCAGAGACAGACTTAGTGGTAAATCTATTATGGATAACACAAGTACTACTGTAGCAAAGTCCAAAGACTAAAAGGTTAAGAAGAAAATGGTAAGGCAGAAAGCAATGCAGGAGCTTGGTTACAGCAACTGTCTGAAATGATCCCTTTTATCTAGACTCACTGCATCTCCAGTACTTTGCAAATAGAAATCTACTACTGGACAGCATGATTTACAGAAAGTGACATGAATTTTCTTGTACCTCAAATGACCCAGGAGCTTCCCCAAAAGTCATTGCTATTTGGCTAAAGAAAATGTTTGATCCAAGGATGTATATGGGACTTTGTAACACACTAAATACTTCATGAACATTCAGACCAATATATAGACTATAACAGAAATCAGCTTCAGTTCTGGTCCTCATTTTTCATTAAAGAGATTAACCATTTATTTCTCATTCTTCAGTATTCTCACCCATGGAGAGGGACACTCCACTAGCTATAATAAATGAAGCATTAATAAATGAAGCATGCTAGATGAAAGTACTTTTAAAGAGTGAGGACTGGATATTCTTACATAAATTGCAATTAAAAATACAAAATAGTTAGATTTTATTTTCAAAATGGATATTTGTGAAAAATTACAATAATGTAAAGTAATTTTATGAGTAATCTTAAGATCAGTGCAAACTATTATATATATATATTTGTAGGCTTTTATTTATTTATTTATTTATTTTTATGATGGTAGAAGAGAGATATTTGAGGTATATTAAATACTTTTGTATTTATAGAAATTCAGTTACACTTTGAAGAATTTTTGGATGAAAACAGTCATGCTGTTATGTTTTATTAATTTGAGTGGCTTATTTTTTTTCCTTTTCTTTAGTCTCATATTCAGCAACAGAGGTAATGAGAATATTTCAGTGAATTATTTCCTTAGATCTCAGGGAGGTGCTACGAAGGATATGCCTCAGCTGAGAAATATTCAATGTACTTCCTTTCATACATACCTGCCAGGGTTAAAATCTTTTTTATTAACAGGCAAAAGGGAAAGATTGTATCTAGTGTATAGATTTCTTCCCCAGGAGAGAGATACCGTTCAGAAACATCACTCTTCTAAAAGGCAGCCTTTAGTGCGTGCTTCTGTTTTAGTTGTTTGGGAAACTTCACTTTGGGAAGAAGAGGGAATCACATTATCTAGCAGAAAGGATGACTGTGCTTTCCATGAGATTATAAAGAAACCTAAAGGCAGAGATTTTTATTTGCTCCAAATTCTATGTTCAGAATCCTAAATTTAATAAAATAATCTCTTTCTCTGTGCTTGACATACTGCGCTACAGTCTGTTGTATTGTTGTTGTATCAAATTATAGGGGTTGATATGATGCAATCACTACAAATAATTGCTTTTGACTTATTTATGAGAACAGGTCCATATCATAAAACTAAAATAAATTAGAGTGTGATTGGAAACTGATGCAGTCATTTAAGACTTAAAATATTTTGTCTTTTTTTTCCCTCTTTAGTCGCAATTGCTCTAATGTCCATAGATAATGCTGTGAGGAAAACACTCACACAGACATCTAGATATTGATTACTTAAAAAATTATCAGGAAAGTTAAAAAAAGTGTTATCTTTCCCCAGACATGATAATAATACACATTGTTTCTTCTTTTTTTCTCTCTACATAAGTGATTGAGTAGATTGAGAGGCTGTTGGCTTTGTTGTTGATTAAGATAATGCTTGTTCATTGAACATAAGAAACTGCACTAAGAATTGGAGACATTGCTATCTCTTCTCTGTTCTTTAAGTCAGTGATTAAATGCATTTATTACCTCAGCAAATCTTCAGAGCTATATGCATTACTTTTCCAATAAGATGCTGGGTGGCTTGTTGGCATATCATTTTTGGATAACATTTGTAAAAGGTATAAACCTGCAAGCATTTTTGTGATTGCTAAAATATTATGTGCAAGCTTAGAGCAAGGCTGAGTTAAAAGTTCTGAAATGTTTAAATCCAATGTCTTGACAAGATTCAGTGAAAGAAAAGTCAAGGAAATATTTACAGTTTCAAAACAGTTGTTTCTATTCATAGCTATTTGACTTTCTGTGTCGTTTTCTTTTTTTCTTATGATGGACTTCATCATTTTGCACATCCCGTGTTGTGTTTTGTTTTTACCATTCTTAAAGTGAAATTAATTTTCTCACCCCTACATTGTGGTTCCAGACAGCGGTATTGAAGTTCTTCTAATTTTAAGTCTCAACAGTGTTTTTGGAAGCTTATGTCTATCAAAATTGTCTTGAGGGAGATCATGCGGCATGTGCGAGATAACCGGGGGATTAGGCCTAGCCAGCATGGGTTCATGAAGGGCAGGTCCTGTTTGACCAACCTGATCTCCTTCTATGATCTAGTGGCCCATCTGGTGGATGAGGGAAAGGTTGTTGATGTGGTCTACCTAGCCTTCAGCAAAGCCTTTGACACTGTCTCCCACAGTATTCTCCTGCAGAAGCTGGCAGCCCGAGGCTTGGATGGGTACACTCTTGACTGGGTAAGGAGCTGGCTGGAGGGCCGGGCTCAGAGAGTGGTGGTGAATGGAGTTAAATCCAGCTGGCGACCGGTCATGAGTGGTGTTCCCCAAGGGTCGGTGCTGGGGCTTGTCCTCTTCAATATCTTTATTGATGACCTGGATGAGGGCATCGAGTGCACCCTCAGTAAATTTGCAGATGACATCAAATTGGCTGGAAGTGTGGATCTGCCTGGGGGTAGCGAGGCCATGCAGAGAGATCTGGACAGGCTGGAGAGCTGGGCTGAAGCCAATGGGATGAAGTTTAACAAGACCAAATGCTGGGTTCTGCACTTCGGCTACAACAACCCCAGGCGACGTTACAGGCTTGGGGCGGAGTGGCTGGAAGACTGCGTAGAGGAAATGGACCTGGCGGTATTGATTGATGCTCAGCTGAACATGAGATGACAGTGTGCCCAGGTGGCCAAAAAGGCCAATGGCATCCTGGCTTGCATCAGAAACGGTGTTGCCAGCAGGAGCAGAGAGGTGACTGTTCCCCTGTACTCAGCACTGGTGAGACCGCACCTTGAGTACTGTGTCCAGTTTTGGGCCCCTCACTGAAAGAAAGACATTGAGGCCCTGGAGCGTGTTCAGAGGAGGGCAACAAAGCTGGTGAGGGGTCTGGAACACAGGCCATATGAGGAAAGGTTGATAGAGCGGGGAATGTTCAGCCTGGAGAAGAAGAGGCTCAGGGGAGACCTCACTGCTCTCTATAACTTCCTGAAGGGAGGTTGTAGTGAGCTGGGGGTCAGCCTCTTCTCTCGTGTCGTTAGTGATAGGCCCAGAGGGAATGGTTTCAAGCTACGGCAGGGGAGATTCAAGCTGGACATTAGCAAGTATTGCTTTTCAGAAAGGGTGGTCAGGCACTGGAATGACTGCCCAGGGAGGTGGTGGAGTCACCGACCCTGGGGGTGTTCAAGGAAAGACTGGATGTGGTGTTGAGGGACATGGTTTAGTGGGAGCTATTGGTAACAGGTGAACGGTTGGACTGGATGATCTTTTAGGTCTTTTCCAAACTTGGTGATTCTATGATCCAATGATTCTATGAAAATTCAGTGACATTCATAATCACTTGATATGAAATGACTTCTTTCTCACAGTGTGTAAATCTGTTGTATTCTGGAGATTTATATGGATTTTTTTTTTTTTTTTTTCATTCTTTATACCTTCTTACAAGAATCATTTCATTTGGTCTTCAGTTCTGATTTTAAGAAAAGTCTTCGTTATATAACACAACTAGTAGATGGCTAGTGTATGCAGCTGTTTAAGTGGTAGAAAGAAAGACAGATGAACATAAGATGTGCAGTAGATCAAGCTTTTCTCACTTGCTATAATTTGGCATTATTCCAAAGGATTGTAGGATTCATATCTTTATTAAATATTTATTTCAGTGTGATGGTTAGAATAATGGGTTGTACCCTGGCTCCAATCTATGAATGAGTGAGACAACTGTGCTTGTCTATGTTAATACATAACACAACCCTGAGGCAAAGCATGAGAGCTAGGGATAGCATTCTCTGGGAATGCTGTCTAACAATACACATTCTACCTAAGGCAGTTAATATCCTCTGAAAACTTTAAGTCTGTTTCAGCAACTCTAACTCCATGGGAATTCCAACTAGGGCATTCTTACTAAAGATGTCTGTGTTACAGAAAACTTTGTGGACAATCTGCATCTTCATCTGAAGCTGCATGAAATTCCTTTTTTGAATTAATAAATATATTATTATTGCTGTTGTTGTTGTTGTTATTTGTACTTGCAGTACTTTTCTCTCTTTTTTTCCCAATGACATTTCTAATTGTGCCAGTCTGTGGTAATGATGACCACTGAGCTAATTTTTTGAGTTTTATTAACACTAACTTTTAACTCATCCATTTGTTCCTCACTTTATTGCTTTAAATGTCTCCTCTCTGACTCACTGTTAAACTGGAAAAGAAACAAAATTCCTCCAAGCTCTGCATGGCATTACTGGGCCATTTGTGTCTGCAGTACACTGCTTAATACGGCAACCAGAATCATTTGCTTCTAGGTTTTCTGAACACTAAGAATCTTCTTTGATGTCAATGGCAAAGGAAACATCTGTGAATGATAGTAAACTTTCTTTTCAAAATAACAAAGGAACACATCTCATCTCCCAACTTCTGAACAGGAAGGATTGGAGCTCTCCCTTAGATCTCTCCAGGGTATGAGTAGTTGCACTTGTACCTTTACAAACTGAGCACAAATGTAATAAACTAAGGATAAGATGGATAGGTCTGAAACTCCTTTGTCTTGGGACACAATAAGTAATTCAGCACATCCATAGGTAAATTTTGTTTTTGAGAGCACAGAGTCATGTCAGATATCAGATTATTTTCAATGCAGCTATTCGTAATTCCATGTATACTTGCCTTCCATACCCAGCCTTTAATAGTGTCTGGGTAGTACACAAAGAGAAAGCTACTAAATCTAATATATGTATTAGGAACTTAATACTCTATGTTTTAACACTTCTCCACTTTCATTTTTTAAGGCTGACAAAAATAAAAGAGTAATTCATTTTTCATTCTGATTTATTTCTAAATTTGTCCAACATTATTTTAACAAATATTACTCCTTTCTTATCCTCCCCCTTCAAAAATAATATGCAAGCACAATTTAAAACAAAAAACAGAATTCAGAGTAAGGGAATATAGCAACATCATGCCAGATTTGTTGCTGCTGGGAAATTTTGTCCTCCAGATTGCCTTGCTTTCAATGCACTATCATAAAATATATTTTTATGTAATTTAAAACATATGTTTTAAAGTGTGTTCTGCAACAACTGAAGAAAAATGTGTACAACCAACCCATTAAAATTGCTGTGCATTTTGCATACCTTAAATGCAAATACTAGGAATTATTTTACATTACAATAATCTTACTATTCTAAATTAAGTTTGGGTGCCAGACTAAAACACTGGGTCTGGATGACAGCTAAATGAAATATCTTTACTCTCCCTTACAGCAAGCTACAGTGAAAACAAAGAAGGGGGAAGGGAGGCAACAAAGTTGTCAAGTAGATGAATACAGCTTCTTAATATCAGCAGTAATGGAGAAACTGTTTGCCATCATGCAAATCTGTGCTTAGTGAGCAAAAAACATTCTCTGAGATTTTCCATCAATATGTCTGTTGTATAGCTATATGACTTTTAAAAAAAGTAGTCTGCTGTAATGCAAAAGTATCATATATTTACTTCCTAAATATTTTTTTTGCAGAAAATTGTAATGATGTTATTACATATATGCCTGTGTGCATCCATTGTTTTACTAGAATATACTGTATTTAAGATAAAAATATAAAAAAATATATATTTTAGTATGCCACAATCACTGCCACGAAGAATAATAATGTAAACTCATATTTCACTGTAAAGAACAGATGTACTTTAGCTGACTATTTGCAAGTATAATAGGTGGTTGTGATGGGACTTGAAAAATGGCTTTGTTACTTACAGGAAACATGTCAAAACTGAGACAACTGGAAACTGTGGTACATGAGACACTGGAAAAATCCAGTTTTCTCCTGCCAAAATCAGATACATCAGGATTAGATCCAAATGAATTTACTTGTCTTTCATCTATATGGCTACCTGCATGTGCATATGTTATGTATCAATCTGACCTAAGTTTATACTGACAATGTATTTTTAACTATTTTTTTCTACTGTATTATTTTGTCTTGTTTCTTTTATTTTCTGTCTAAGAGCATTAACTAATTCAAAATCTCATCCCTTTCTGAGATGGGCTGCATATTCTGATAAACCCGAACAGCTGAAAAGCAGTATTTAAGGGTAACTATTGCAAAAACTCTTCTGGACCATTGTTGCTCTACTTGTATATGGTGGTACTGTCATGTTTCCAAGATTCCGCGATTCCTTTCATTTCAGTGTAGATGGTCTTGATCATATCCTCGTTATGTACAAAGTCTTCTGAATGTTGTTCTAATTCTTCCTGTTCCTGGAAAATGAAAATGTAACTGTCTTTCTTTTCCCACTTATTACTCCTATATCCTTTAGTAATACAAAGCAAAATCAAAATATTCATCTAAAATACTGATAGTAACTTCCATAATTGAAATAAAAGGGACAGATTTAAACTCTCAGGAATTAAATTTAGGGGAAAAAAAAATGTATCCTTGTAGTTATCGCACTAGAATGAGAAGTCAGACCTGGACTTCCTGCAGACATAGAATCATGGAATCATAGAATCACAAGATTGGAAACAACCTGTAAGATCATCTAGTCCAACCATCTTCTCATTTCCATTGCTACCACAAACTAAACCATATCTCGTAGCTCCTCATCCAGACGACTCTTGAACACTGCCAGTGATGGAGACTCCACCACCTGCCTGAGCAGGCCATTCCAGTGCCTGGCCACTCTCTGAGAGAAAAAGTTCATCCTTATGTTTAATCTAAACTTCCTCATGTACAACTTCTTCGTGTACAACTTGCAGCCATTTCCCTGGGTCCTGTTTGTTGCCTGGGAGAAGAGGCCAAACCCCTCCTCATCACAACCTCCCTTCAGGAAGTTGTAGGGTACAATAAGGTCTCCCCTAAGCCTCCTCCAGACTAAAGAATCCCAGCTTCCTCAGCCGCTCCTCATAAGATTTGTGCTCCAGACCCCTCACCAGTTTCGTTGCCCTTCTCTGGATACGTTCCAGGGCCTCAATGTCTTTCTTTTAGTGAGGGGCCTAGAACTGAACACAGTCCTTGAGATGTGGCCTCACCAGTGCTGTCAAGGACAACAGAAGGGGCTTCTTCAAATACAGTGCAGACAGAACTAACACTAGAGGCAATGTAGGCCCACTGGTGAATGAGGTGGGCGCCTGGATAACAGAAGATACAGAGAAGGGAGAGTTACTAAATGCCTTTTTTGTCTATATTGCTGGAGGCTGTCCTGAAGAACCTAGATCTACACTGCTCAGAGATAAGCAATTATACCACTGCCTGGAATGATAGCTTATCAGAATCCTGAAGTAGTAGGGGCACTGACTTTGACTGTCCCCCTCAACCCCTCCCCCAACTGCTCTCTTGCTTACCCTCCTCACAGTGGTGGGGTGAATGATATGATGAAACAACTCAGCTAAGGAGGGGGAGGTCACACACGAGGTACAATTCTGCACAAAGCAGTTTTGGTTTGAAGATTCATTTAATTACTCATTAAAATAAGAACTGGGATAGTGAGAACTAAAAGTAAACTAAAACCACTTTCCCATTCTAACTTGTGCCTAACTCAGGTGTTTGAAGTAAGGATGGCAGCAGCACATCTCAGGGATGGTCCCCAAGCTGGTACATGTGTTCACTTGTTGTTAAAGTTCCAATTTTATGTATTTTTTGATTATACTCAAGTTATGTCCCTAAATCCCCCCAACCCCATGCTGGGGGCTACTGCCAGCCTACTTCCAGATGGGCTGGGGAGTTGTGACGTCACAGAGTTATCCCCACCCGCAGGACTATGATCTCATGGCTCTGCCCATGTAAGCCAGCGGCCAGCACTTTGTCTCTCCCAGTGCAGTCGTGACCAGCTTAGAGCGATGGTTGTCGACAGCTTTCTCCTTATCCCCAGCCTCCTGCTCCTGGTGGCTGGGGTGTCTCTGCTCACCATTACCTGGCACCGACAGGTAGGGAAATTTGAGGGTGGGAGTCACTTGAGCCTAGGTGACTCAGGGCTCAGGGGGGAGTGAGGGCTGCCCCGCAATTCCTCATGAACTGTGCCACGTTCATGTGTCCGTAGGGTTCTGACCGGCGCCAGCAATGGTGGATGTGGTGGCTGCAAGTGGTGGCATCGAAGTCAGGTGAGTCCCGTGAGGGTCAGCCTGGCACATTCCCAGGCAGGGCCAGCCCTCCGGGGAAGCCAAGCTTCGTACCAGTCTCTGTCGTGTAATAGCCAGGCTGGGTGGGCCTGGAAGATCACCAGTACCCCCTGCCCTACTGTGGCTCAGACCTGCTCCCTGTTTTACAGGTGCTGAAAGGCAGGCAGGCAGGCACAGGAGCCCCCTGTGCAGGCCACGTTGCTCCCAGCAGCAAGCATCAGGATGGAAGGGCAATCCCATCCTGCCCCATCCCATCCAGCCAGGAAAGACCTGGCTTTTTTTGCTGCGCACTCTATGCCGCTCTCTTCACATGGACTCTGCCACTGGTACCACAAGCTCTGTGGGGAAACCCGGCAGGCTTTCCAGACAGGACCAGCGCCCGCAGGTTCTGGTGGCATACGGGATCCCCAGGACGCTCAGTCAGCGTCCTAGGCTAGGCTGTGGAGTTGAAGACCTGCCACCTGAGATCTCCAACTGCACAAAGCCACCAGTGAAAGGGATGGTCTTCCAGGAGGGCCTTGTTCAAACAGAGGAGAGAAAACGCTGGTGGGACTACGAGACCAAGAGGCTTTTTTGGCGTACGCGCTCCCAGCACTTCCCAAAATGCACAGGAAACCAGGAGCAGCAGCAAGACCATCCCGAGGACCAGCTTTGGGCCTGGGGAGAAAAGCAGACGGCAAAACTGAAACCCGCCAGCCTTTCAACTCTGGCTTCAGTGAGAAGAGGAGCACAGAGAAATCGGACATGCTCACTATGGAAAGTCTGTACTGGCAGCGCCTGGTGTCCCTAAAACGGCCCAAGACTAAGAACAATTGCTACAAGTCAGGTGGCAGAACTGAAGAGCAACTGCCTTTAAGCTCTTCCTGCACGCTGCTGCCAGTGAAAGGGATGAACGCGCATGAGAACATCCTTCAAACAGAGGAGGAAAAATGCTGGTGGAAGAGCAAGGCCAAGAGGCCTTCTGAGTACTGTTTTGCCTCCCCAGCACTTCCCAGAGTCTAGATGGAAGCCTGAGCAGCTGCAGGACCAACACCAGGACCAGCTTCAGGCCTGGAGAAAAGGAAACCACAGAACTGAAACCTGCCAGTGCCTACACTCTGCCTTCATTGTTATGGTTTTATTGTTGACATATTAATAGGAACTAAGATCATCATTTGCATCATATCATTTCAGATTGAGATCTTTGAGATTTTTAAAAAGTTAATTTAATAAAAGTCATGCTAGCCTTCAGAGAATTGTTATCCTTATTTCTTGACTTTTAGCAATAAGAGCAGAGTCTCTCTGCAAAGAACAGTTTCAGAGCAGGCAAGACTGCACTGGGGAAGGGATCTGAAGCAAAAAGGGCTGAAGAAATGCTCTTCTGGGGGCTTCTGGAAGCCAGAAAAAGTGCTTTGCCTGTGCCAGGGGGCTGGCAGCTTGTGGGCAGGCTGCCGAGCTCGCGTGGATGGAGCCAGTGCTGCCCACCGTGGACCAGGCTACCAGGCCTTAAGTAGCCTCAGGTAGAGCAGAAACAAGCTGCCACCCACAGAGCACACAAGGTGAGCAAACAGTGTTGGTGTGTGCGCCTTGCTGGCTGCCAGCAACCAGTTTTGTTGCCCTTCTCTGAACACGTCTTTCTTTTATGAGGGGTCCAAAACTGAACACAGTACTCAAGGTGCAGCCTCATCAGAGCTGAGTACAGGGGGATGATTACCTCCCTGCTCCTGCTGGCTCACACTATTCTCACACTACATCTCAAAGTGTATTTTTTGATGTATTATTGCAAGATATCTGTTTGTGTAAAATCCCTTCACAGAATTTATTCTTATGAAGCACAGAACAAAACTGAGTCTTTAAAATTGCATGCTGTTTGGTTTTGTTTTTAATGTCCCTCTTGGTGATATATCCTCTCTGAAACTACAGATTGATTCTAGAGGTGAAATGAATCCAAAACTTATTAGATCTAATTATATAACAAGAAAACCATGAACAAGGCACATGAATGTATATTATCTACGTTTTTTTAGTGCAGATTTATTTTTTGCGAAGAATGTATCCAGGGCAGATCCTTGGTTTGTATTCTCCCTGATAGAGAATTCAGCTGTGAACACAATGGCTCAAGGAACTGTTGTTCTGTGAGTACTGTACTTCAGATTATTGTTCACTGAGATTACAAATAGGTCCCCTAAAAGAATCAAGTAGGGCATAGGAAGCTTCAAAGATTTAGATGATATTGTAATAAAATGTCACTTCATCATCCTAACGTTCTCTCTGAAAGAATAAAAAGGGGAGTAATTTTTGAGAACAAATTTAATGAATACTTTACTTTACCCAAACTTTTCTGACATCTATCCTTTCTCTGCTTCCTTCACATTCCAAAACTTATGGCTCTGAAGTCACTCCAGCTCCAGTTCCTCATGCTGAAGCTTGTGTGTGCATTACCTTTTTCTCCTTTCATTACTATTTCTTTTTTACCAGGATGATTTAGAGGTCTTTTTTTAATGTTAGCAATGGGACATTGTTATACTGTGTAGCGTCAGTGACTGTGACTGCTTGATGCATTTTTCTCCTATGAACTATAAAGGCAGTTTAAATTAAGGAAAAAGCCTTGTTCAAGAATTCTTGCCCTTTATTTATTTATTTATTTTCTAATGTAAGCTATCATACTTTTATTTACAAGTGTTTAGATTTATTTCTTTTTTAATTTAGGATTAGATAGATTTCAGCACTAAAGAATTCAACATTTTTACACAAAAAAGATAAACACAGAAAGCATATCAATGTGAATGTAGAATATATATATATATTTTAACTTGACTAGTTGCTTAGTAATAATTGATAGTTTCATTGTTTACTTTCAATCTATGTGGAGTTTTGAGGCAAAAAACTCAAACCTGACAAATTAAGTGCTTTATTAACACTAATGAAATCTTAGAAGATGCTGTGAGCCAGGTAATTATTATTAGACTAATTCTACAAGTAAGTAAACTGCATCACAAGAATTAAATGACAGTTAAATGGCAGAGCTTAGAAGAAGCCTATTCCAGATCTACTCCTCTTAGACAATGCTGTATCCCTTAGGATCAGCAGTTTTGTTTTTAAAAATCACTTATCCAATGTATACACTTTGTAAACAATTGAAATGATAAATATTTATATCACTATTTATATCAAGGTAGACAAGTCCTTGACCTAAAAGGACAGGGCTACATAGTAATGCAGCTGTAGGCAGAAGAAGCAGCATGGGATTGAAAAAAGCAGCTGTTAATAAAAGAAGATAAGGATGAGAAAGAAAAAGTAACCTCCTCATTTCATCTGGTAAAACTTCTTTCACACTTTCTGTAGAGAGATGGAACAATACAGATCACTCCTTGGAAGGATAACATTTACTTCAACAGATTTCATCAGGTACTTTGTCACTACCTATGTCTTCCAAAATGCCGTTCATAGAGACCTAGACAGGCTTTTGCAATGGGCCCAGGTGAACATCATGAGGTTCAACAAAGCCAAGAGCAAGACTTTGAACATGGATCATAGCAATTCCTGCTATCAATACAATCTGGGAGCTTTAAAGATAGAGTACAGCCCTGTTGAAATGGACTTGGAGATACTGGTGGATGGCAAGTTGGACATTAACGAGTAATGTGGCCTCACAGCCCAGAAAGCCAACAATATCTTGAGCTGTATCAAAAGAAATGTAGTCTGCAGTCAGGGAGATGATCTTGCGCCTCAGCTCTACAGAGTACTGCAGCCAGGAGTGGAATTCCAGATGTGGAATACTCAGTGCAGGAGGACCTTTTAGAGAGTGAACAGAGGAGGTCCATAAAAATGATTCAAGGGATGGAAAACCTCCTTTATGAGGATGGGCTGAGAAAGCTGGCACCTTTCATCCTAGGGAAGAGAGACCTGATAGTGATCTTTAGGTATCTTAAAAGGGGGGCTATAAGAAGGAAGATGACTGTTTAGCAGGGTCAGCTGTGATAGGACAAGGGGAAATGGTTTCAAACTAAAGAAGGGAAGACTTAGATTGGATACAAGGAAAAAGTTTTTCATTATAAAGGTGGTGAAGCACCGGAATAGGTTGCCCAGCGGGGTGACAGGTGTTCCATCCCTGAAGAAGCCAGGCTGGTTAGGACCCTGGGCATCTTGATCTAGTTCCCAATTAAGCAGTCAGCAACCCTGCCCACCACAGAGGTTTGGAACTAGATGGTCTTCGAGGTCCCTTCCAACTCAAACCATTCTATGATTCTTTGATTTCCTGTAGCACTTTAGAAATATTTTACTTAGATACAGCTTTGTATCTGAGATCCATCAAGACAGATTTGATCCTATGAAACACAGCAACTGGCACAAAACAAGGCTGGAACAAAGATACATATAAAGAATTGAGGATTAGAGGGATTTGTCTATGATGGACAGACACAGAGATTCACTAACTGTACCACTGGACATAACACTTAAAAAAAAAAGATAAACATTCCCACTGCTCTACATTTTTTTTTCTCACATAGACTCACACAGGTACACCAAACAAAAACTGTAAAGAGCAAAGGAACAAAGGCTTAAGTTCCTCCTTTGAAAGGAAATAGTTACAGATGAAATACCCAGAAAGTAGAGAGAACCCAGTCAAAATCTCCTGTATCAGACTTAGTTGTACAGGACCTTGTGAAAGTTGACTCTAACCTTTGTGTGAGTTACTTCAGTATGGTAGCAGTGAGCACTACAGAGAAAGAATCAATACAGATATGTGGATATACTCAAGGAGACTGTTCTAATGCTGAACAGAAGAATTTTGTTGTTTGTCAATATTCGATTCCAACGTCTTGTTACCACAGGATAAAAAAAAAAAAAACAAAACAGGAGCAATTCAAAGTAGATAGAGAGTAAATTTATAATCAGTAAACCTGAAAATTTGAATTAATGGGAAAACAACATATTTCAGGGTTCATGAAATGCAGCTACTTCTCTGTTTCAGCATACAAATTTCTTACAACCTTGACTTAAAATGCCAAGGCACAGAATGCATGGTTATGTATTTAAATCCCTATTTGACCTCCTGACGACTTTAAGAAAAAGCATTATTAATGGAATTGAAGACATTCAGAGAAACAACATTCAGCTTTAAAATGCAGTCTTACACTGGAATGACAATCAAATACGAAAATTTCACCCTGAAGTATCAACAAAAGTGTTGAAAAATTAACATTCTATTCTGTAGCAACATTGTTAAGAATATAATTTTTGTATTTTGGAATTATTTCATATTCTTAATTTTATATATTTTTGTTCCGATTCTGTATTATAAGACAATTATATTTCTTTATCTTCATATGTTTGTTATGATTTCTGGAGTTTACAGACATGCCTCATTTTCATATGCATTTTATCAAATTTAAGTTGCAAAACTTCATCGTTTAAAATTGGCACCTTTAATAACAGCACATTTCCAATCAAAGCATAATGACTCAACATGAGAAAATTATTACTTTTACTAATTCTAAAATGCCCTTTTTCAAATTTTTACTTTGTGGCAAATTTAGAGCTAGTGTCTCAAATCTCCAGTGCCTAGAGTTTTCTGTGTGAATTTTTTTCATCAGCTTTTTGTTACAAAGGAACGAGCTTTTGCAGAATATTACTGAAGTTATCCTAACACTCTTCCTTTGAAGTAAATATTCTTAAACTCGATCAATAGAAAAAAGTATTTAGTGCATATATTATTATGATAATTATTGACTGTCAGGTAGAAAACACTGAAATTTAAATGTGACTGGGGACATAGATTCCATTGTGAAGAGTTACCTTTAAGACCTGTACTAAAGTGTCTTGATAGTTTAGAAAAAGTTACTTAACGTTTTATGTTTCTTTTCCTTTTTATCGTCCAGCATTTCCTTTCTTTTCCTCATTGTTCTCTTTTAGCTTTTTTTTCCAAGACTATACATGAAATGCTTCAACTTCTACAGACTCTTTCTGCACCCTAATCTGCGCCCTACTCTTGTTGCTTCATCTCCAAACATCTTCATTAGCGATGAAAGTAGGCAGTTTTTAAGTACGTGGAATGAGCTTCCCAGGAAAGCAGTTGAGTCATCATCCCTGGAGGTATTTAGAAGAGATATAGATGTGGTGCTTATGATGATGATTTAGTGGCAGACATGACAATGCCATGTTAACAGTTGGGCTTGACAATCTTGGAGGCCTCTTCCGACATTAATGATTCAATGTCTTTGTTCCGCTTGCTCATGTTCGTATCTTTCTTTTGTCTCTGTCCTGATATACAAGGACTGCTCCAACAGTAATGCCTCCTATTTTCTTACATTGGCCTACAGTGTTAGAGGTGGATGTTGGTGATATGGTAGTAGAGGCTGAACCTTCCTTCCAATATACATTACATTTTGTTGATATGCAGCATGGAATTCCTCCCTGTGGAAAAAATTGAACCTACTGACCCTCATCAATACTTGCTGAACATTTTATGGAGACCAACCATTGGATGTGAACATAGTGAAGCGATGGGTGGTGCATTTTAGCAGTGGCAATAGCAACTGCTATCCCATGGTGCAGATTTTTACAAGCATGAAGGCTCTTGTTCATTGCTGGTGAAAATGCATAGCTAATGATCATGACTATATTGAAAAACAGTGCTATGCAGCTGAGAATTTGCTCTATCAAATAGTGTTATCATGCTCTTTGTATCTGTTCTCGTTTCTATGAAATTAGAAAGCATTACTCTCAGTCTGACCAATATAATTCACTAATGTCCCTAAAAATTATTAGTTCTTCTGTGGTTCACCTCTTTCTCTTGTTTCACTCTTATTTCACTTTCCCCTCCCCTTCTCATCTCAAAAAGCTTCTCCTTTTATCTTCCTCTTTTACTCAAGTTAATGAAGTTGTTTTTTATTGTTACTGAAGGATAATCACTCATCACTGTTCTGTTAAAAATCCTCATTCCTTGCTGTTGTTAGGAATAGTTTTTGTTTTTTTACAGACTGCCTTTCAGTGGCAAATGACAGGTGAACTAGATGATCTTAGAGGTCTTTTCCAACCTGAGTGATTCTGTGATTCTCTGATTCAAAGAACCTATTCACTACTCAATAGTCAGCTTATGAAACCATTATTCAGAAATTGTAAAAACAAAAATAGAAAGCATTCTTGTACAGTCCCCACAGAATTATGCCTTTTTTTTTTTTTTGGCTTGTGTGGTTATGATTGATGTCTTCTGCTGTACTTCATTCATTGCAACCACTTCTGACACACCTATTTTATTTTGGCTTTACATGGCATATTGTCTCCTGCACATATTCAAATCTACCAGAATCTCCAACAGATATCAGTGTATTGGATCACCCCTTGCTCAGTTTTCATCCTGATGTTAGCTATTTACTGAAGTCTTGTAAGAGCCAAGTAACAGATTTGTAGTATATTTTAACTTTGTCAATTATTGATATTACACATGGAGAAAGGACTGAATTTTGCTATTAGACTGCAGATGAACATCAGATTATGCCTTATCTTTTTTATTTTATCTTTCATAGAAAAAATTTAGATAAAGGGAGATTTCTGTGAATGGATACTTTGAAAAAACTTATATATATATTTCTATGTTGAAAGAAACTTGAAATTTTTAGTTTTCTACTTATCACATTGAAAATAATAGTGGTATAAAAAGAGGACAAAATCCCATTTTCCATACTCCAAAGATGACATAAGTGCAATAGATTTTATAATTTGGATATCTGTGTTAGCAATATTGATTTCCCAGACACCTAACTCCTTTGAAGTCTACAGATTCTTCAACTTGGAGATTTAGTTAAATAAATAAAATTCCCTCTACTTTCAAAAAAATCATCCCTATTTACTTCTGTTTAAATTTTAACTTTCTGAAAATATTATTACATGAAGGGTTAAGTAAAGAATCCAAAACTCTTTTGGCACATGTTGGGTTATTCTTTAGAAGGATACTGATCTAACGTTCCTGCTGTTGTAAAGTATTAAACAAAAATATATAATATTATTTGACATGTGAAAGTGCAAATTTAAATGAAAGCAGAGCTCACATATTACTTTTACATAGTATCTGCCAATCAAGCTGAGACTTTATGAAGAACAGCAAAGTGATTTTCAATCATATATGGTATATCGTGTAGGTCAAATTCCTTTATGTAAATCTGTTTCACTTGGGTGTTTAAATTTCAATAAAAAATGTAATGATAAAACGTATGGCTTTTATTTCTCCTTCTTTCTCTAATTCATTTTGAGTTCTGGAGTACAAGTGTTTTATTGAGCATGACACCTAAAAGGGTTATTGTTTTAAAAAGGTGTTAAAACAAGAGTCACATATGTTTTGGATAATGGAAGTATTACAGGAGGCTTCCCCACATAACCTTTTTTTCCTACAAGTTAAGGCTCATGGAACTGTTTTTGTGGGTTAGCTTGAGTTCATCTGCATTCTTCAGATCACCAAATGAGAGTGTTACACATGACTGCTAACAACAGCATGGCTCATTTCAGCATTTCCCATTGTTCTTTAGTTTTTCATTTTTTTTTTTTTTTTTAATATGGGAGATTACCCACGTTAGGCACATACTGAAGTTTCTTACTACTAAAATTGTGTTTAAACAGCCACCTCTCTCAGAGCCAGTTAAAAAAAAAATAAATCTAAAGTTTCTTTGCTTGCAAAATAGAAGTTGTTTTTGTGAATCAGGACTCAGTTTCCATGTCAAGATTTCACTTTGCAGTAAACACTTGAAGAAAATGGATACTAAGCTGATCTCACTTAAACATGCAGATGAATGCGTGGCCTCTGAAACACTCACCCTTTTATGCCCACCTCATTATTTGTTTTTGAAGTGAAGAAGAAAGATGACATGTACCTCTGAGAGCTAGGGTATTTCTTAGCAGGGAGATTAACTTTCATGTGTGATGTGAGTTAGACCCCAAACACGGTGTAATATGACACATCCTAGGCTATTATACAAATTGTGAATAATAAGCAGTAGATAAATCCACAAAGGGAATAACATGTACTTTGGGACAAATTCTGCATTTAGAAACCTAAATGCAGCTCAGAGGAGAAATTAAAAACCAATTATATTAAACACTAATCTTGTTAAAGGTATTTGGCAGTATCCTCAACTGCATCAGTATCATTCCTCACAAGTAAGAAAAGATAAGCTGGTTTACAATAGATGAAAGTAAATGTCATGCTGTTTTTTGTTTGTTTGTTTGTTTTTCCTTTTGTCTGAAATATGTCTGATCCAGGAAATTTTGCATCCAGTTTGTGCCAACATTTGTAACACAGAGTTAAACAAGTACAGGATAGAGTAAGTAGAGCTGAGTAGGATTCAGTGCTTCCAATCCATGTAATTTCTTAGACATTTAATTTATTCATTCACTTACAAAATTTATGTCCTTACCAAAAAAAAAAAAAAAAGAGGGAAAAAGGACCAAAATATGAAATTAAAGTGAACTTAAAGAAAATTCTTAATTAAGTCAAAAGTTTTTGAAATGTTTTGGATTTCAAAATTAAAAGAAATTTCTCTGAAAATGAAATAAAAAGTTTTCCAAGCATTAACTTCACTCAGTCATCTTTCAAACAACTTCAGGCACTGCAAGTAAATTCAGTTTTTTCTTCTCTCAATAGTTTTAACATTGACAAATCAAATTTTCAATTAAAATTTGTATTTTTTTGTAAAGAAATCTATTTCCTTGTGTTATTTAGTAGCTTGCCAGAGAGTACACAAAAGCACTTGCATATGAAGTTTTACTTCTTTTGTAATGTTTGCTAACATATTCTATCCTGACAAATTCTATTCAGAATATCTCAGCATGTTGTCTGGTGGGGATCAGTTCCCTTCACATTTTCCTGCAACCTGGAAATCCCAACTGGAACAAATTGATTAGTTATTTTCCTCATTAAATAAATTAAAGTCATACCAACAATTCTATCTCGTCCACAGTTATTATTTCCTCTTTTAACAACTCTAAAAAACGTTTGTTGTGCTTCTAAAGGAGTAAGTAGGTATTGCTAATTCCAATTGTAGACCTCAAAACAAGCCTCTCAGGAGAACAGAAAGCTGAAAACTGTCAGGAACATTGTCCTGCTAATGAAAAGAGAAGGGTTCACAGAAATGGGTTTCTTTTGTTTTAACACATAAACTTAGCACTGAGTCGTTTCTACTGTTGTCAATGGTTTACGGGCTGGTTCGGCCCGGTTCCGTGACTAGTGGGGCGGAGGGATCCACAGATCCGCGCCTCCGGAAAAGGGAAACAGGGGACCCCAAAATAATTAAAAATAGAGGCAACAATCTGAGGTGAAACAAACTAATTTACTAAATATAGTATCAACAAAATATAATGAGAGAGAGAGTGTGTGCAAAAGGTGGATGGGTCTCACCACAACGCTGAGGTGAGAAGTGCAGTCCAGTTGAGCCGATGAAGAAAAAGCAGATGGAGAAGAGCAGATGGAGAAGCGCAGGCAAAGAAGAGAACATCAGGTGACCTTGCCGGGAGTTACATCTCCTCGCTTACCACAAAGCCCCCTGGGGAATGTAGTTCTTCTTCTCCTCCAGAGAGGCAGCCAGAACTTGAGCATCAACAGTCAAACCCCCAGTGCATTACATGATATTATGATGTGAAATTCTGATAACCCAAAATCATAAAACCATGACAACTGTATCTGCATATTTTTCTAAAATAACAAATATAATATAAAAGCTGATTCAGTTAATGCTGCATAAAGCACACAGTCTCTGAACCTTACTCAGTGGGACTGAATAGAAAAGATATCACCTTGTCAAGTCATCCAAAACCGGTATAACTTCTAAGATCTGAGTTTTACAAATATTCACCCATCTGTTTATGCCCTGAGAACAACGTCAGTGGAGTTTCTGGAGTTTCCTGCCGAGTGGAAGGGTTAATGTGTGGTCAATTTATGTGGGATGGCAATCTAATGACACAAAAATAATCCTGTCAGAACAGAACTGTATTTTCTACTATGGATGAAATCAGCATTTGGCATGGGTTTTCTGGTGAGAATACACTGCACAAAATACAGAGGAAGGTTGTTTGGATTGTTGTTCTATCGTTGAAAAATAAGTTTCTTCATTCAGAATCCTAAAAACATGACAAATCCCACAAGTTTTAAAATATACAATTTTTCTGGTATCAAAATGGAAAGGTAACAAGATACATATCCATCTTCACACTTTGTTCACATTTTTCAAATAAGTATTTTTTAGTAACATAAAGCTGTAAAAAATTGTTGTCATAGACAACCATATGTCCTAGATTCTGCAAAATCCCCAGTTTTTGTGAGTTAACACATTCATAATAGAAGCTTTGGTGAGGTATGTGTACTGTGTGTTCTGAAGTCAAATTACTGAACACCTATGCTCAAAAAAGGTCACTTTGTAGTTGCAGTTTTAATATTAACAAAATTACATAAATTTAATCTCTTCCTTTTCT
Source organism: Chrysolophus pictus (assembly GCA_037305975.1). Lineage (NCBI taxonomy): Eukaryota > Metazoa > Chordata > Aves > Galliformes > Phasianidae > Chrysolophus > Chrysolophus pictus. Next base: position 36,754,531 of record CM074578.1, read on the forward strand.
GTTTTCTTCCTTTTTTCCTTTTTTTTTTTTTCTTTTTTCTTTCTTTCTTTCTTTCTTTTTTTTTTTTTTTCCTTCCCCATTTAATTTTAAAACATGTTTAAAACTCTCAGGAAGTACAGTAAAAATATTCAGTAATAGAACTGATCTCTGAAAAGTTGGCTGGACTGCATTTAGTTTATGCTCTGGGATTGGTTCTTGCCTTGTAAATGCAATCAGTGTTAATGAGAGTAATTCATAAGTATTGAGAGGAAAACCCCGCTCTGGTGATGGGAAGCTCTTTCAAAGCTACTATATTCATATTAATTACTTCAACTATATTTAGAAAACAGTACTAATAGAACACTGAAGACAACTACTTACAGGTAAGAGAAAGACACTGTTGATAAACAACAGAAATTATATAAATTGAATGGTTTCCTTTTGTGCATATTAAAGATACTTAATTTTTTTTTCATTTGCTTTTAAAATTTGTATTGATGTGAGCTGCTCATAATGAAGTGAAATGCAGAACTAGAACTTAGTGGTTTTTCATTGCTTCAAAGTAGTATTGATTTCCATTCAATCTTAGTGATAATTATTGAATTCTAGTAAATAACTCCACGATTTACAATCTCAACACACTCAGCATAACAAACACGTTCAAGTGTGTTGCTCCACAGCAAGTATTAGCTTATTTCAGTTGTGAATATGACTAGAAGATTTTCAGTAGTCTCACTGATGCTGATTTGATAGGAGTGTTACCACCTGAGGGATACACTTGGAATTTAAATAGAAACAAATAAGATGAAGCTGTTGTAGTGCTTGGTTTCCTACAGTCCTGTCTCTAAATGCCTATTCCTTTTTCCTTCAATTGTTCCATCACTGTATGTTCACTTTTCTGGTCTCTGTACCAAATCAGTATAGGTTAGCTCCGTTGTCTTTTCTTTTTTTTTTTTTTTTTTTTTTTCTCCAGAGACTGAAAGAACAGTACACAGCCATTACCAGTGTAAAGTCAAAGCTGAATGGGTAGTCTTTATGTTTTTATTCTGATGGAATATCCAGATGGACAAACTGATCAAATGCCTACTGACTGTAAACCGTGGTCTTTTCTGCAATGGAAATTCTTGATTGGGCTTCTTTCCCTTACCCATGTGCTGATATATGAATATATAGCTGGAAACAAAAGAAATCAGACCTTTCACTACTAAATTTGGTGGAAATAAGTATCTCGGGGATAAAAAAAAGAGACAAATAGGAATTACAATCCAATTGCTTTTGATTTTCTGAAATCATGCAGTTTTCTTGAACAGTTTTAGAAAAGGTAACCAGCATATTCTATTTTTTTATTTCTTATTTTCTATTTTATTTTTTTAACAGGACTAGTGGATTTAAAGATTTGCAGTTCTGTAAATAATTGGAAAATCAGGGCTGTTGCTGTCATGAACAATATTAAATTTGGCTGCCTTGGCTTGGTTTGCTTTGAGAACTTCAGGGACACATGAACTCAAAGGCCTTTTTCTTAAACAGTTTCTCAAAATGTTACAAACTAATAAAAATCTGTTATGCCTTGTATACAGGTGTATTTATTAATTAAAATCAAACAGAAAAACAGAACTCTGTAGAATCATTTGAAATACAATACAATACAAGTAGAAATCTAAAAAAAAGTCAGTGATTCATTGAATAGAATTTACTACCTACTGTGCAATCCAGGAAATAAAATATATTCAGATAAAGATATTAGAAGGGGACACTATATTCAAAAATATTCAATCAAGATGTGATGAAAATTCTGGAATGAAACAAATATCTAATCTTCCTTCTGAACCACTTATGTGTTTTATCACCTTTTTAATTAATACAGTATCCACTTCACTATTGTATAGAATCATAGAGCACTTAATGTTGTAATGGACCTACAAAGGTCATTTAATCCAACTCCCTTGCAATGAACTGGGAAATATGTAGCCAGGGATATGCAATCTTATGTAAAGGATTAATTCCCTGATTAGCCCCAGGAAACGTTTATGACAAGTAACAAATAGACACTTCTTATTCCTCCTCTAAAACTGGAGGAGAGCTTCCCTACAACATCTTTAGATTGGCATCCAGGCGTTCTCAACTCTACGGCCTTCATAGCTTATCACTGAAATAATTAATGGGTGAGGAGTCTACAGTAACTGTTAATTCTTATAGTGTTGTAACTGCAAATTTTTCTTTAATGCTAAACATATTTTACATAAAAGGTTATTTTTTATGGATTCTCTTTGATGCAGTTAGTGTTTTCTCTTGTGAGATAGCTACATTTTTTTTTCCCTTCTGAACTTTCCTGTTTAATTGGTCTATAATTATTGGATAATTATTCTGTAATTAATCTGCTTTACATTCACATACTTTATATCTGGAAATTTTCCATATATTTAAGGTGATATTTCTGAACATTAATTTTTGTAAGTGATATTAAAGCAATTCATCTAGAGTAATGGTGCTCTCTGCATCATTTTTAATTATTATTTTTTTAAGCGCTTCTTTATGCTGAATCTTCGGGAGCTGTTAGGAAGCCTCTGCAAGCAGTCATTTAAGCATAATTATTTGCTTTTACTTGCTTGAATTTTTAAGCCCTTGTGTTCATCTACTCTCTTCATGCCAGCATTAATACAGATTCATAAAATGATGTGCAGAACAGTATGGAAATAATGAGAGAAATCAGATCTCATGTTTCAGCCACCAAATTCTTCTGCCACCAAATTCAGTGAAGCTTTTCCTATCTACCCCTTCCTGGACCTCTGCAATCTCTTTTTTCTGAAATAGAGATGAGGCGAGTGCTGGGACAGATAAGAGATATGATAGAAATACTTTTCTAGACGCTTTTGTGGTATCTGGTACTGAAAACTCAGAGCATGACAGACCACAGGACATGAGGTCACGAAGAGAAGTGTTGTCCCTGTCAGATTGCTATGAAAGTCAGGATAATGTTCTTTCCAGCTCAGGATAATCCCTTCCTGGTGAAGGTATTTGATTGTATCCCCAAAAAATAATTTCCAGCTGAAGAAAAACATTGTTAGAACGGGCAACCAGCGTTATGACTTCTGTGATTAGCCTGAAAAAAATGTTTGTTACCTGACAGTGTTTTAGGTTAGATGCTTTAGATTAGACTTTAAAGTAAACAAAATAACACATCATTAAAATTTATTCTTGTGGTATATAAGAGACATATATAAGAGACATTAGTGTGGTATATAAGAGACATGTGGTATATGAGACATTTCAGGCAAAGGGGAAGGTTTTGTTCTGTTCTTTTTCTCCTTCCATTTCTTCACTAACAGGAAAAAAAACTGTAGAATAGGAAGCAAATTTTGTCATCTCTCTCAAAGGAAAGAATAAAGTCAGAAATGTGTGCTAGTTGCATTTCTCAGGTAATTTTTCCTTTTTGAAAATTCCTCTTATATGTACCAGAAGGAAAACTTATAGAAAATCAAGTTAGGATATAACTTTTTATCCGGAGAAGTAAAAAAAAGTTATAAACACTCCACACAGTAAGCTTCATAGGATGTAAAGAATCATCTACAATGTGTAGACTACTAAAAAAGGTGCAAAAGGAATTAATGGCTCAACTAATACATAGATACACGGTTTCCAAGTAATTCCTGTGTCAGAAATACTGAAGTCCTAGCAGTAGGGAACCGAAAGGAGAAAAAGATTAAGACTACAGCACTGATTGCGGTAACAAATAATGTCTGGTAGGACATAAAAAAAAAAAGTTGTAACCACAAATGCAGTCATATAAAGATTTGAGCCAAGTCTAGGAAAATAAACACAGTCCTTCCACTGGGCACTCACTATTAGTGTTATACCTTCTATTGATTATTATTAGACTGCCACATTGGTTGTAAGAAAAGAGATAGTGTTTACTTTATGTAGAAGTGATGCAGAAAACAAATCCTGAAAACAAATACTTGTTCTTATAGAAAGTCATTCTACATCTCTCCCAAATCCCCTATCTCTTAGTATCAAGGGCTGTGAAGAACAATAGAATCACAAAATAGATTAGAGCTGGAAGGGACATTTAAGATCATCTTGTTCTAACCCCTTACTATAGGCAGGGACACTTCCCACTAGACCAGGTTCCTCAAAGCATTGTCCAGCCTGGCCTTGAGTGCTTCCAGAAATGTGGCACCTACAACCTTGCTGGATAACCTGTTTCAGTGTCTCATCACCCTCACAGTAAAGAATTTCTTCCTCATATCTAGTTTAAATCTACCCTCTCCCATTTTAAGGCCATTTTCTCTCATATTGTTGCTACCCGCCCTTATAAAAGACATATTTCATCTTTCCTGCAGGCCCATTCTAGGTACTGGAATGCTGCTATAAGTTCTACTTGGAACCTTCTCTTCTCCAGCTTGAGGAATCCCAGCTCTCTCTGCCTGTTCTCTTAAGAGAGGTTTTCCTGCTCTCTGAACATCGTGGCCCTCCTGTGGACCTGCTCCAACAGCTCCATGTCCTTCTTGTGTTGGGGGCCACTGAACTGGACAGTAGTACTACAGCTGGGGTCTCATGAAAGCAGAATAGAGGAACAGAATCATCTCCCTGTTTCTACTGATCATACTTCTCTTGATGCAGTCCAGTTCATGGTTGGCCTTCTGGGCTGCAGGCGCATAGTGACTGACACTCCCAAAGCCTTCTCATCAGTGCTGCCCTCAAACCATTCTCCACCTAGTCTGCATCTGTGCTTGGGATTGTCCTGACCGAGATGTAGGATCTTGTACTTGGCCTTGCTGAACTTCATGAGGTTGGCATGAGCCCACCTCTCAAGCCTGTCCAGGTCTCCCTGGATCGCAGTCCTTTCCTCCGCTGTATCAAATGCACCACTCAGCTTCGTGTCGTTTGCAGACTTGCTGAGGGTGCATTCAATCCCACTCACTGTGCAGGTCACCTACCAAGTGCTAAATGGCTAAATATGCTAAATAACACTAATGCCAGCACTGATTCCTGAGTAATGCCACTTGTCACCAGTCTCTACTTGGACACTGAGCCCTTGACTGCAACTCTCCAAGTGTGACTATCTACCCAATTCCTTATACAGTGATATCCTTTTTCCATAAGAGGAACATGATGTAGTCAAGCAGTCCTCACAAAGGCAGGTGAAAATCCAACAGTACACTCAAGATCTGAATTTGTCATCACAGCTTCATGTCTCGCTCCAATTACACGAAGGAGAAAAGGTTCTTTTTGATATATTATATCTGATGGTGAAATTAAGACACGATGGATCAAATATTTGCCAGACCAGTTTATTACAAATTGCTTAGGGATATGGGGAAGGGAAGATAGGTGATAGAAAAAGGGATAGGAAATAAAGGAAGGAGTTTTTGTTGAAAGCAAGAGAGATAGTTACCACCATGGGTTCAGTGTTTTTTGTGGTGTGTTTGTTGATCCCAAGAACTCATTTGGTCACTGTGGGGGATAGGAGAAAGACAGAAAGCTTCATACAATAGAAGCAAGCAGGCCCCAGGAGGTTCTTTTCTAAGAGGATTTTTCCTCTTAGAGAATTCCTCTGCCAAAGGTTTCTTTTCTTTGGGAGTTCCGAGTTCCTCTCCAAAGTCCTTAGTTTAGTGGAGAAATTTTATCCCTCACTTTTCAGTTTCTTTTTTTTTTTCTTCTTTTCTCTCTGTTAGTGTGACACACTGGCCCAACAGATAAGCCAGCAGGGAGTGGAGTGATGCCTTCACATTGCCATGCACAAGCACTATTGCTTTTTGCATTGTTCGGCTCCTTCAAGTCACATCCCCAAATAAACTGCTTGTCCCTCTTCTGCTTATCATTGCAATCATAAGCAGAAAGCAAGGTGACACCCATCATTCACCCCCCTAGATAGCTTGCAGTTGTCAGTTAGTCTTATCACCAAAAAGAATTCACAAAGCAAGCTTTGAATCAGAAAAAAATAAAAATAAAAAAGAGGATTCAGAAAAAGATCTTTCTCACTTTCTTTACAGTTTGATGAAAAAAAAAAAAAACAAAGAAAACAAAAAACTCTGAGTTAAAAATTGTGAACTTCTTGCATCTTCAACATGGGAACAGGTATTAGATCTTACTTTATAAGTGGTTTATCTGGTCTGAAGTAAGATTGAAACTAATGTGTAAGAATAACATATCTGGCTCTTACGAATATGTCTTGATCCAAATGTAAATTCCATAGAAGCTGTAAATTGCAGTAAGTGGAGTTGAGGAAGAAATTAGATATTATATCATTATTGCTATGTTTTAGGATAATGATGAAATTGTTCTGTGGCAATAGAGGTATACTTTCTCACTATTTAATAACATTTTAAATATTTGCGCGTATATTTTAATTGTTTCCACTTAATATATAGAAGTAGCATTTCTCTGTTTGTCATGAATGTTGATTTAACATAGTGCATTTGCTTTGACTCTCCGTTTTCAATAAGCTTCAGTGCTGAGATTGAAGGATTTACTGTATCTATTTCAAATAACATTATATAGAAGGAAAAAAACAGGATATTTGATTTTCAGTAAAACTTCTGGTAAAATTAGAATTCTTGTAAACTTACCCCTAGTTTTTTTGAAATAAAAGAAGCCAATTTATAAATGTGAATTCAAAAGTACAGACTGGTGCAGGGGGGAGTGACAGCAAGAAAATGGTGGGCATAGTATTATACATTATCAAAGACTCCTATAAATGGAATCCTTGTGTATAAAATTTAACATATCGTATACAGGGGTATTAAAAAGAATTGCTGGTTTATTCTAGGCTATTTGTTAAACACAAGTCAGAGGAATACAATTTTTGATCTTTTATTCTCTTTGCTGACTGCATATTTTATTTTCATTTCTTAATTTTTATCTGGGACTCTGTTTTCAAATGAGATTTACTATTCATTCTTTATTATGCTGCCATTGGAAAACAAAAAAAGTTAATAACTTTAATTATCAGTGTGAAAATAATAATAAAAAACTAATGACATTTGAAAAATCATATTGCAAGAGACTTATAAAAAAAGTTCTGTAGCTACAAAAGAAAGAGCCTGCCAAACAAGTTAGCTGTAGTTGATTATAAAATATGGTGAAGCAGCTGTGTTTTTAAACAAACACAAACAAAAACACAGTACTCTATCAATTCTATGAATGAGAAAATACTGCACATGTGCACACTGCACATGTTTTGGATTTTACTTTGAATCAAGGTATGAGAAGAAATATACAACTATAAAACATATACATGTTTATATTACATATATATATGTATATTTTTAATGTGGAATGATCTTGAAAAATTGTCCAGTAAATATAATGCTTCCCACATACAAAAATCTGTTGTTTTATATGGAATGACACAAGATGAGGAACTGACTACAACCCTTCCAGAACTGTAATCCTGATTTGGTTGATGGCATTGAGTTTGGCCTTGGATACTTCTCAGTTTTCCTGCCTCTAAGCTTTGGAAAACAGCAATCTACTCTGAGGCCTAATTAGCTTTTTGTATAGTACTGTGGAAATGTGAAGTGCTGAAATGCTATGACTGTCTAAGAACTACTTTAAAAAGCAGCTTAGTGAAATCAAAAGTGCTTTTGTACCATGTATTTATGTGCTCTTGCCCCTCTACAAGACCTGAAAGGGATTAACATCTATTCCTAGGTTAATTGGCCTCCATGGCATCTTTCTTCCTGAGTCTCGAAGGGATATATTGCCTGCAAATCCAAATCCCCAGATGCAGATGTATTTAGCAGCTAATACGCTAAGTGAATCAGCTGACTTTTTTTTTTTTTTTTTTTTTTTTAGTTATTCAAGAAGTCTGATGGGTTTTAGCCATCATCAACTTCTGATTTTGCATGCTTTCTCTGTAGATGTCATTTCAATAACTAGTATCAGAACTACATATACCACCCACAGGCTAATGCTGGAATTCTTCAGCTGCAGACTGCAAGCATTTCAGATACCTTCTCAGCTTATGTACTTTGTAGAAGAATGAAAAAATTAAAAAATTTTGAATGCCATTCTTCATAGTTGTAGGAGGGTGGCAATACTTCCTTGGGTTTGTGTGCTGGACAGAGAAGTCACCACCCCCTACTTCTAGTTTAATTCAGTTCACAGTACCACTCAAAATGGCCCAATATGCATTGTTTGTATTGTTTGGTCTTTAACAAACTTATTCTTGCTTTCAGTAACAGCAAGAACAGCAAGAAAATTTTAATAAAGGAAAAATGGTTTCAAGGGAAGTTAGACTCCTAACTACTTTCAAATATTTAACTCCTGGTCTGATTTTCTAGCTACTCAGACAAAATTATCTATATAGTGTGCCAGATTTAATATATATTTTTTAAGCATCAAATGGACTGTATTTATTAAAGCATGAAATCACATTGTTTCTACACCTATGAAGCTGCTATTCAAAAATAAGTCTGATGAAGAATACATGAGGCATAAATTGGCAATGAACAAAGGCCAAAACCTTGGAGAAAGGAGCACCAAACCCACAGATTGCTGAAACAATATGCAGTACTTGCTCCCACAATATTGCAATGAAATACATTATATATTTTTTAAGCTACACAATACATTTTAAATAAACTATTTAGGAACAGAAACAGTGGTAACCTTGATAAGACTAAAAGTTCTGGACTGACAGAAGATATTGTATAACTAAGTATTCACAGTTAAGCATATTTTATTTATGTTGTCCCCTGAATTTATCAAATGCTCTTTGTAGAAATGGAGATAAGTGGTTTTACCAATTTGTTTTGTATTAATACTGTATCCAAATAATAAAGATTCTTTCAAGTATTTTTAACCTCTATAGTTATTTCAACTTTTACTTCACAGTTAGCTCTTGATTTATGTTAACCTCACCACTGGGAACATTGTTATATATCATTCAGAACAGAGAGAACAAAGATTTCTGAAAATGTACAGATATATATTCTTTAAATAAAAGATAACCCACACATGAGAAATTCTGAATACCCTTTAGCTTGTGCAGAAAGTAAGAACTCAGTGCACGCTATTGACAGTAATGTCAGTGTTGCATTGTTCGTAAGAACTGGGAGAGATGTGTTTAAGATTATAATTTGTATTTTATTATAGATAAACAGATTCCATTTTCTTCCTTTCCCGTGCCCCCACAAGAGGTTTCAGGACAGATCAGTAGTATGGAAAATAGAGGAAGTACATGAGTTAGGCAAAAAGATCCAGTGGTCATGGGAGACAGAATCGGAGAGAAGCTTTGCAATGAAAAGGATAGAATTGTACATTTGTACATGAATGTAAATGATAAAGAAATGCATAAAAGCATTGGATAATATAAGCAGTGCTTATATTATACTTATACAGGTATAATAACAAGGTAAGTTTTCTTTCATATGTCGAGTTAACTACAGGAAAACATTCGCTTTTTTTTTATGTTTTTAGAGGATAGAAAGAAAAGGTAAGCAATAAACTCATATTGTTTTTCTAAACTTATTTGTATGCTGTAGTTTTTCAATAAAAACACATTTTGTTTTTTTTACACTTCTAACTGTATCGTATAAACACAGACTTTTGAGCATAAATAGCTATTTACATTTCTATCTATTTATCTGTATATACCTGCTCAACTTTCATTAAGATCTTCATGCATTAAGATACCAATTGATTAATGCACTGTATAAGATGATGTTATAAGTCTTACACTATACAATCCATCCAATATAAGAAGATATTATTCTACCATCTATGCATGTGCATTTAGATATATTTTTCTTTCATTTTCTGAGAGGGAAGGAAAGGGATGGCTGACTATATAACATCAGTAACACCACCTACTTGAAAGTCTGAGAGCAATGTGATGAACTCATTCATGAACCATTAGATACAGAGAATCCCTCAAGTGATATTTCCTGTCCTGCTGATCATAAATTATTTTATCATGTTGCTTATCATGTGACTTATCACAACATCACAACATGATGCACAGGAAATAGCTCACTGCAGTATAATATTTTGAACATGGAGCACCACAGGAAGAAACAAATGCATCTCACCCTAATGAAATACAAATTTTGTCTATCCATTTTATTAATTAGCAAAGTTCCCCAGATATAATTATGAATCTATCTTTAATATGCTTGCTTCATCCTGTTCATCATGGGCATACCAGGATAAATATGCTACATATATCTAAATAGAACTTACGATCTCCGGCGTTGCATTGAAGAATCTTTAAATCTGTGGTTGGGATATATTAATTGCCTGAAGAATTTTATAAAAATTTACTCCTTCTCTCCCATCCTTAAGTTAGCCTTGAAAGTTATGTTATGAATATTATGTTATGAATTTTATTTAATGTATCTTTCAAATATATTCACTTTCTACATTGACAAGTTCAGCCATTGAACAGCCATACTGATCACTGAAAGGGACTGCAGTAGAATAAAATTCAAAATACTCTTTGTTATCTACTGTTAGCAGCCTTAGTAGGCAGCGGCTCATATATCTTGTGCCTCATTATTGTCATATCTACATGCAGGGACAGGACTGGCAGTTAATACCAGCCCCATGTCTGTCTTGCTTCTTTCTCAAATGGAAGGCAGGCAGTTCCATATAAACATGCAGAAGAACTTCTTTATGGTAAAGGTAACAAACAGAGCACTGCCACTTCTTCTATGGAGATATACATGACCCATTTGGACGCCTACCTGTGTGACCTATTAGAGGGTACCTGTTTTAGCAGGAGAGTTGGACTTGATTATCTCTTGAGGGCCCTTCCTTCTCCCGTGATTCTGTAATTATTATACTTTTCATGAGGTAAAAGAGTGGTCAACAATAATGCAGTTTTCGTATGAACTACAAGAAATTATTTAAATTCGTACCCTCCCTTAAGTAGATGGCAGATACCTTATCTACTGATTTCTAAATTAACATTTGATGGAATTAATGGTGAATTAATTTCAAATTATTTGTTTTGTGTCCTTTTTTTTTTTTTTTTGTTTTCCCCAGATCTGAACTTTATTTTAAAAACACAGTACATAAATATGGCTTAAATTGGAGGCAAAGCAAAGTGATGTCAGTGAGATTTTAGAAGCCAAGACAGAAATTGTTTTTGGATGATAAAATAGGAAGTAAATTCCTGAACTGAGAAGTGAACTGAGAGCTGTCACTCTAAACAACCACGCCATATAGTGCTTCCTCATATAATTTTGAAATTCTGGTTTATTAGTAAAATATTTTTGTCTTACCATTATATCTCCATATCTCCAGTCCCAGGGAATGATTTCTTTTAATTTAACTGCTTAGTATTTACAAAGTTTTTTTCTAATATATGAACAATTTATATAGTAGCCCAAAAAAAAAAAAAAAAAAGCTCTTGATGGGACTTTGTAAATCTTGCAGGGCCCTAGTCATGTTCTGTAAGGACTGTTAACAAATTTCTGTGAAAACTTGCAATTTGAATTGAAGCTTGGTACCCAGTTTCAAATTCATGCAATATTAAGGAGCTTAACTTATGGATATATAGCAGAAGCCTTAGGTCTAAAGTCCACTTACTGATTATCAATTACTACTTCTAGCCTTTCAGAAAAAGTGTGGAAGAAAGAGCAAGGAGGAACGAATGTGGCTGGAGGAAGGAATGCCTGTTGCAGAAGGGAAGACAACCTTTGTGAGTATCCTACAGAAACTGCATCTGAGCTGGAAGCCCAAAGCTCAGAGGTGTTAAGAAAATCACACATCTTATAAAGGAGACTGATCTATAACTGTGGGGAGAAACGTATTAGCCACCTCAGCTTCCCTCACAGAAATGTTTTGGAGCCTGCTCTAAGACTCTGTGACCACTGAAGGTATGGCAGCAGCGCCACGGTACTTTTCATGGAATGTTCACAGTATATGTAGCATGAGGCTGCTAAAGACAAACTGTTTCAAATGTCTGGTGTTAATATGATAAAAAATGAGTAGGAAACTATTAGCATGAAGGATACTGTTAATGAAAATCTGTCTAGTTAAGTCTAGCTTTAGAGTTTAAACTGATCTAGCTTATCATTCTTGTGCATCACAGTGATATCTAGGTGCCAGATATGTACTTATGCACAAATTATATATATATATCTTTAAGATTTTATTCTGCCTCAGTCTTCTTACTGCAAAGATAAACAAGTCAAGTCTCATTTCCTTTTCTGTTAGGTTTGCAGGCAGACAACAAAACATCTGGATAATCTCTGGCGCAAGGTTAAGATGACTGAACAGAACATGAAAAACGTGAGAAATCGTCGGACATGACAAATAAGCACTGTCAGAACCTGCCAAAAGTTACAGACAGCACTGTGAGGAATGCCTGGGTCTCACAGACAATTAATGGGGAGTTAAGTGAGAAAGGACTGAACACCACAGAATACTGAAAGGCATCACTAGGGGACCTCATGAGGGAGAAGAGCCTTTCAAGATTAACAGTACCTAAACAGCCACATCAGTAAAACCATATGATTACCTAGGTAGAGAAGTCCAAAAAATGCCATATTTAGATACATATGTAGCAAAACTGATTTCAAAGTGTGTAAAATAAACAAAAATATGAGGGATGTTCTTTATTTGGGACAGGGCTGCAACAGAGTGGCAAAAAGGAGGGCAACAGGATGGGAAAAGGGGAAATAAGGTGTGTAAATTATGTATTTAGGGATGTCCAAGTGTATCTCCTTTATTATACTGCAGCTGTGAGGACAATAAAACAAAGCTATCCCAATCATAACACATGTTAAAGCTGATTCCATAATCAGGAGGACTTGGTGGAATGGAGTAGAGTGTTCCTGTTCTAGAAAGGAAAAATCTGGGACAGATGTAGTGAGAATCCTTATATCAGTGTCAGTGTCTGTTCCAGGCTTGAAATCATCAGCATCCTCTTGAATACGTTTTGACATCTTTAGTCTTCTTTACTATGGAGATTCTAATACCACACTCTTACTAGCTTTTCTTCTCAGGACTTCATGTTTCCTGGATACAATAATCATACTTACACAAGGCATTCTAGACATGTTTTACAAAGATAATTTATACTTTTCCTGTTGCATCTATTTGAATTTCTTTTTAAGGACAGGCTTGACCTTTCAACCAATGTCTCAGCAAGCTCTAGAAACTCAAGGGTAAATTAAAATATAACATATGGTGATCTCCTGACACACATTATAGAGTTAACATTTAGGATTCTGTCATAACACAAAAGCTCTTTCAAACATTATTCAACAGATTACCAATTCTAAAATTTCTCACGTCAAAAATCAAGCTAAATGTAGACTTATTTTTCTTTCACAACAATGGTTGTTAAAATAAGTGGAAAATAGACAGAAAATGGATAAATTCTCCTGTATTTATGTTTCAATTAAAGAAAATAAAGAAGTTTTAAGAGAATAAAACACCCTTGAAGGACGATGAGTACAACTGTCCTTTGAGAAGGTCTTTATTTGTGAAGTACTCAGGTTTATTGATGTTTTTGGAAAACAAAACCAAACAAATCAAAACAAAACTCTCAACAGCAGTTTATTTCATTTATCCCAGATATTTAATTATACTCAAAGAGGAAGAAGTGAGCATGTATTTACATCTATTGAGAGGTTTATTATTTCAGTTTCCAGAATGCCTATGTAGAAAGTCTAATCATGGACCCTTAGGTGTTTTCTTACACTGTGCCATAAGCAAAAAAAAATACACGCTGCCTTCTCCTAACAGTCATTATGTCAATCTTTGTAGCTAAAACAGCAGCTGAATTTGAGACTCAGAAATAAAATACAAAATCTATTTCTTCTAATTCCAAACATGACATTTTAACTTCAATTGTATTTCCTCTGGATGATCTGATGTACTTCAATGAAACACAATGAAGTTCTTCAATGTTAGCAAGCAAAACTACATTGCTGTTGTACTTATAAACCAGCTTGGTCCAGACTCAGTGCTAAACCAAAATAGACTTGTTCGGCTAATGGTGGTAGTTGTGGCTTTCAGCCAATTAAAAAATTTTTGATGCTTTCTTTGGTTAAAAGACATTGATCTGAGATGAAACAAAATGTTTGCAGAAGTCAGTGAAGAGCAAAGCATGGAAATAGTAAAAGATTTTTATGAATATATACTGATAGAAAATACTACTTTTTTCCCCACACACCCTTGAGAGACTTATTCCGCATGTTTGGCCCTTCCAAAACATCAGGATTAAATGTGTCTTTTGCATAAGACCTTAGATATACATACTGCTTTATCCTAATCAACCTTTTCTTTCCTAAAACCTTTCCTCACAATTTTTCCTATTAGCTTTATCAAAATAAAAACAATTGTCTTGTCAGAGTCTTTGAAAAAGTGCTTCAGTTGTCTCATACTGCAGCACTACAGCTGCTCAATGGTTCACTCGACACATGCAGATTAATCTGTTGTCTTTTATTGTGGTTTAACCTGGCAGGCAGCTCTGCACCATACAGCCATCTTCTCACTCACCTCCAGTGGGATGGGGGAGAGATAAACAGAAGGCAAAACCCATCGCTTGAGACATAGACAGTTTAATAGAACAGAAATGGAAGATAAAATAGTAATAATAGTAATAATAATGATAAAAGACTATACAGAAAAAAGTGATGTCCAGCACAGTTACTCATCACCCACTGACTGATACCCATCCACTCACCAACCAGAGGCAGATTCTCCAGACAACTTTCCCAGGCTTTATAGTTAAGCATAATGCCACATGATACAGGATCTCCCTTTGAGCAGTTTGGATCAGCTGTCTTGTCTGTCTCTCCTACCAGCTCCCTGTTCCTTACTGTCAGTGCAGCAGAAGCTGAAATGTCCTTGGTTCCATGTAAACACAGTTCAACTAATAACTAAAACATTAGTTTGTTATCAACATTATTCTCATCCTAAATCAAAAAGACAGCACCATTCCATTAACTCTATCACATAAAAAACAGAACATTTTTAAAAATCAACAAAGCAGAATTCCCATCTTCCAGTGCCCGTTTTTTCCAGTGCAGAAACCAAGCAAGGTCTCAAGGTAAACAGGACAAATCAAAAAGAAAGCAGCTAGTAAATCTTTGTTTTCCAGGAATAATCCATAAGCACTCAGAAAAACATCTATAAATACATTTTCTTAAATGTCTTTGATTACTTTTCCATTGAGAAAATAAGTAGTAAGATATCCAGTGATCCTATCTCCCCTTGAAATAAAAGTTTGCTCTTTCCTTCCCACGTAGTCCTTCTGTCCTCATGTGTAGTTGGGTGCTTGGGTGCTGAGTTCCTATTGTAGAAATAGGAAGAGAGTTTAGGATGGTAAGCATTATTTCGGTTTCTAGAAGGCTTTTTCTCATCCACTGTGGGACAGAATAAAAGACTCTAAAAATTTCTAAGTTTAAGGTAGCTGTAATGCCTCCTTAAATTAATACAATTTTGAGGAGGTGATTGTTTGTTAATTTTAAGTGCCTTTGGCCTCATTAGAATATAATACATTTTCAAGGTTAGTACTGTATCATGTAGGTAGTAATAATAAATAATTTTCTTGTCAGCAGGGAGTCAATGAATATTTTGGGACTCCATCTGCAGACTATTTGGCTAGCAGGAATATACTCTGCAAATACTCTGCTACTAATGTGTCTGTAAAACTCCTGTTAATTATAATGGGGATTTATAAACGAACATCAAAGGCCAGTTTGTGAACTCTCTGAAGCCCTGATCCTGTGAAGGCTTATGAATGTGCTTAATTTTGCACACTGTTAGTAGTACTGTTGAAATTGATGTGACTTACCATTAGCTAGCTACATGCTGAGTGTTTGTAGGATTGGGGACTGGTGGTGATTTTACATAAATTTTACTTCACTGACTCCAATAAGTTTACTTGTTGTGATTTGCATTAAAATGACAAAGAGAAAACTATGACCTGAAGGGGAAATGCAATCCTAATTCTAAATAGATTAGTGAGCATTTTAAAACTTTACACTGAAAAAAGACTATCTTCACACAATCAAACAGAGTTAAAAGGACAGTTAGGCCTTATATGCCACAGATGTAAATCAACAAAACTTAAATTATATACAAAAATGAATATTTACAAACAGGTCACAAAAATTAATTGAAAACATATTTTGACCCTTCCATCACAAATTTTTGTGTTTATTTCTTCAAATAAGTACAATACAAAATAACTTTTTAATTGAAATATGATATTTCTAAAAGTTAGAAAATCTTGCTCTGTGAACTCAGATGTGCTACAAATTTTTTATGGGACATTCTCAGCACTTTTTTTTTTTATTATTTTTTTTTTTTAAATAGGAGAGTTAGCAGAAAAATCGGAATTGTCTGCATAAATAATATCATCATTCCTTGTCATTACATTACAGCACTGCTGTAATTTTAATAGTTTAACCAGAAGGTATTAAATTAACACCTTTAGCAGAGAGCACTGGGGTATCTATAAGGGAACTACACTATTTAAGAATCCTCTCCAGTATGCCTAAATGAAAAATATAAAGTTTCAGGTTCCTTAAAAATAGAAAAGTTAAAAAAAAAAAAAAAAAAAAAAACTGAAGGAAAATGTATGTTATTGAGCAGAAATATTTCTCCACTTCTCATATAATATATCAGGGACTTCAAGAAATTAAACCGTCCTCACATCATAAAATGCATGCAGGAGAAATCTAAGCAGGCTTCAATTTCTCACACAGTGGAGGCAAAGTGTCCCTTTGTCCTTGCTCGGTTAGCATAGCCCTGTGCTATTTGTCTTTGTCAAACCTATGCATTTGAGTACCAGCACTCTGGAGTCCCAGTTTGGGCAGTGCTCCTTTGCTAAATGGATGCGCTGTAGGATATTGACTACTGTGAGTTTGACAAGGCTGCCCTTTTGACAAGGTGAAAGGGGTCATTATATTCACCTCTGGGATGCAGCCAATATAAATCTCATTGTTACGGAGACACAATGTGTTTAGAGGCCAAGCCACAAGTACAACGGTCCCCTGGATACACAGCTGCCTAAAGAACACATTTTAAAAATTGTTGCATAGTAGCTGAGGTCACCCAAATAAGATAGGAAACAATCAATGCTTTGATTTGGTATAATATCTATAACTGTGGTATAGTATCTATATTTGAGACAAATATGAGAGACCTATCTTGGGGCTTTCTGTGACAAACAAAAGCTCTAGCGTGAGGACAAATTAATAAATGCCAGCCCATCCACAGGAGAGATGAAAACATATGCAAATGAGCAAACCTCCACAAACCACTGCATTTCTTAATCTTCTTCATTTGTCCCACCCCTTTTTACGGTTAAGTGAGTTATTGCAGCCCTAAAGCTGTAGCAAACCTAGCACAGTTTTCACTAGAGACTGGGACTGAATCCCAATGAGTGGAAAGCGCTGATTAAATGACAGAACAGTCTTTTCCGTTCCAGTAACTCCAGTGGCCAGGCATTGTGATAGCAAGTACTTTGAATGTCATTGAGCTAAAGGAGATTTCACAGTCATTATCATTCCTTGCATATTCAGATACAAGGTGGGCCTTGGCTTCATGGCCTCCTTAATACTTAGGCTGAACGAAATTAGTAGAATTTCACTAAAGAATCCCATATGGCACCAAGGAAGCTGGTCCACTTTTACAGAGCAACTGAAATGCTGCTGCAAGGAAGTGATTTTCATGCTCAAAGGAAAAACCTGAATCAAGCACAACAGAATGTGTATTGTCTCTGAAGCTTTAAACTGTAGAAAGATAAGCAAGTGCTTATACAAGCATGGATTCTCTGAAAAATTTACACACCAAATGTTAAATTGCAAGGGACTTCTTAGGATAGCTGTTATAGACTATTTAGTATTTTTCTGCATAAGGAAAAAATAATCTCCAACACCTGGAAAAAATGGCATAAATTGGCATGCAGATTATGCCTCCCCTAGAAACACTTGGGAAAACTGTTTGGTCATGAGACAGATCACATGTTGATGGTCAGATGTCTAGAATCTTTAGTACACATTTATAATTAGAGATACCTATTTCCTTGCCTCTCTAGTTGTTTTAGCTAATTATGCCAAAAAATATATCTGTGATATGATAAATGATTACATACATAAAAGTCTTTTGAATTATACTCTGAAATAAACATAGGTGTTCTAGTTAATATGGTCATTACCACAAAATAGGATATAGGCTTCAATGAAGCAAAAGCCCTTAAGTCTATCCCTGCTAAAACTGTTAAACCAGACGACCTACTGAGATTCTTTCTAAACTGAAGTACTGATTGATACTCACTTCTGAGAAAATTTGCAAAAATATTTTTTACTACCGGCTTCTCATGTATTTCTCCCCCACTTTGAGGGCACAGCTGAGGTGGAAGCTTTCTGGTATATAAGCTTTCAGGAATACTGACCAACTGTACACTTGTCTGAAACTGCAGTATGTGCTTTCCTTTTGATCTATCCCTGATCATTTTATATTTCAGATCCCACTTTTTAAAAATATTTTCCTCATATTTCCTATGGCTTTGTCTGTCTTAAACAGAGTCTCTAACCTTTTGGTATGCATGGCAACAGACAGCTAATTGTAAAATCACATATATTTAAATACCTTTTATCTTTCTGCTAGTTTAGCAATTGCCTTTCCTGATGGCTCCATGCAGTCTGCTGTCAGAGCATCTTTCCTCCCATTGTTTAGCATTCAATTCACTGCTCATTGGCTTAATCCTTTCCACTCTCTTCTATTAAAAAGGGGATTAAGCATTTCTAAAAATAAAAATAAATGTTTAAAAGTTTGAAAAGGTGATGCAAGCAACTATGACTGCTTAGCAGTTTAAAGAGTTCAAACATTCTCTAATTAAACACTAATGTCAAGGAATGCTAAATTATCCCAGGAGTTGAGATCTTCAGAGGCTGGTAGCTAGTCATTGATAGAGCCAGGAAAGATTCTCACTGATAATGGAAGAGCAGTAATAAAGCTATGTTCGACGAGAAAGAAAATTACAAAGTTAGACAATTTTTTAAAAGAGACTTAATGGAAGATGGACAGTGTATCAAGTTAAGAGTTCAAGCCTGTTTTCTTTTATACGATCTGAAACATATGCTGAGCTTATTCACTGTTGATCTGAACAGAGATGCTCAGCAGAAAATTCTGCAGAACGTTAAAATTTTTCTGCTCATTGCAAATTAACTACTTTCAAGAATAATCCTTATTTCTACCTCTGACTTTGAAATATTTATTATTAAAATACCTGGAAAAATTGGAAGTTGAGGTGACTTGGTCAGGCTTTAAAGGAGAATTTTGGAAATGTAGATAGACATCTTTTCATCCTGATAATTGTTGAAGCCAAAATCGTGTGTACTCTATATTCACTAAGTCTCAGGCAACACACAAACCCTTACTACAGAGAGGGAAAACTGAGGCAGGTTGTTTAGGGAAGTTGATCACTAAAGACATAATTTTTCTAGTTCTGATTTACGGAATCAAACTCTATAACCCAGAGTTAGGTTATAAAGCAGGTATGTTTTTATTCAGCATTTGGCGCCAAGCTGGGTGCAAGGGGGATAGCTCCTCCGAACTTGCACACCGTAAGACAATAGCTTGGTACAGATATAGGCCGAACTAATACATAATCAGTGTTTTTTCCCAGAATTTGTATACATATTCATTACATTTCCGAGAACCCATCAGCATATGGTCCCTCCCTCTTGCACGTATGCCGTGGGCAGTGAGGGTCTCCTTCTGGTGGTCATGAGATGAAGGCTCATTGTCTTCAACCGAAGTTATCCAACCCGACCTGTTCCTTGTGTGATGTTTTCTTCAAGTTTACAATAGAGTTTCAAGATGTTCTTTTCTTATCTGGCCTACATTTCTATACAATAGTTAACCCTTATCTTGTCCTCTCTTTATTCACATTCCTATACAATGGTTAACCCTTATCTACTGCACATCCTGCTCGCTACATTCTTTTGTCTTGGCTTCATTTACAGCCAGCCCATGTTTACCCTTCATCCCCTAACTCATTTCAGCCTGCTTGTACTCCAGTTATGTGCTTTTCTCTGCAATTACTAACCACTCACTGATACTGAAATGAAACAAAGCTTTTATAGCCTCAAGGAAACACTATGTGTTTATCCTTGATTTATGCTTTTTGTATATACAGAAAAAAATAATAATTAAAAAAAAGGGTAACAAATATAGGGCAATTAAATCAAAAATTGTGAAATGGGGGGAAAAATCTTTTCACAGAATTACAGGGAGTACATTTATTTCTGTTCTTTCAGGTGAGAGATACAAAATTCGAGATGTGCATTTTTAGAGCTGGAAATATATTCTGTAATGCTTAGGTATAGAATAAGGATTACTGGAGTTCAAGAGACGATATATGTTTAGAAGGCAATGGCATAGATTTTCATGCTTGTGAAGTATAAAAGTCAGTGGGAGATCTATACAGAATTCAAGACCCTTAACTGAGGAGGTAATTTTAAACTGAAGAAATGAATTAAAGCTGAGTAACTTCAGAAAAGCATAAGCCCTAGAGAAAGCTGTAAAAGTTTAATTAACAACAATGGTGTTCCTAAGAAAAATAGTGTGGAAAAGAAAGAACATGTAGATAAAGTCTGTAAAAATGCTACAGGAATGTATGTCTCAGTGATTGTGAGGACACTGCAATCTGTTCAACTGAGTTTCTAGAAAAGGCTTATACAAAAACAGGCAGGATCTGGAATACGTTTCTTCTTTACTACTTAATTGGCTTGAGTTGGCCAAACACCCCCATCCCCCATCCTCCCCCTCAACCCCCCCTGTTTTTTGTTTTTTTTTTTGTTTTTTTTTCCCTGGCCTGGACAAAATTTTTATGATACGATTTTTCCAGACTATGACTTACCACTGTTACCACTTTTAGACTGCTCGACACATTTGTAGTCACCTCTGTTTTGTCATTAAAATCAACAAAATAATGCACTAAGTACAAATTATTGCAAAAATCAGAAAAGATTCAGAGGCAGAGGATGAAAATCATGAAGGAGATGCAAAATTTCTTTTCAGAGGAAACACTGAAAAGATTTTGATTGCTTCACTCACAGACTTGATGAAAAGGTTTGTCCAAAATTTTAATGCTTTGATTAGTTCCTTGTGCCTTTTTTTTTTTCATGAGTTCAATGTATTCAATTTCTAACTTCCTTAAAATATATTGGGGAAAACATAATGAACATTTTCCAAATAATTCTGTACAACTGTACCTCAGTGCACAGGCACATATAGGTCTTTTGCTAATGCATATGTTTTTCACCTGAATTAGTGATTGATGTGAGTGGATAAGTATTGCACCATAATTCTAACAGTTGATGCTGTTTTTACACAACCTGGAATAAAATAATATATCCTATTAAAACTGTTATTCCAATATACTGCTAAAACATGTTGAATGTATGTGTAATTTACGCTGACATTTATAACAGAATGATTGCAATATTATAGTGAAAACCGGAGAGAAGACCACAAGGTTTTATTTTAGAATATCCAGTCTGACAAGTGTCAAGGAAGACCATACTAACATGTGCTCTTCTAAAATTACAGTGTTTTATGAAAACATCGTATTAAAAATAGCTGTAGAATAATCAAACGACAGCAAATGTTATTTATTGAGGACAATGGAAGAATGAAATGAAGGGCAAAGAATCTAACAGTAACTCTATGAGGTTAATTGTAAGCAAGCAAAACAAACTTTACTGTTTTCCTTGAATTAATGAACTAGTATGACTGCCTAGATTTCCAGAGAAATGAGGTAAAAGATAACCAAAATTAATTTAGTTATTTTGCCTTTTGAATATTTATTTCAATTATTCTCACTGGAAAAATGCATATCCATTTATATATATAAAAACATTTCTATTATGGATTTTTATTTTATTTTATTTTTTAATTCAAGCACATAAGTTTCATGATTTTAGGCAATGATTTTTGTCAAACCAAGTCTGTGGCATATTTAAGAGTTTTGAAGTTAGGCTAAATATCCCACAATTCTATATATTCCACATTTTATGAGATGAATAACAGCCTGATTTTTAGAACACTGTAGTAAAAGTTATGACAAACATTTCGACCCTGTATTTGATAAATTGCTATCAATGTATTTAAGATTTCTACAAGTCAGAGTAATGGATTATGGAAATAGTTTTGTTTGAAAATTCCCTCATATCTTGACTAACTCCAATGCCCTTTCTTATCTCCAGTATAATCTTGAAGTTCTTAGTTTCTAGGAAAAAAAACATGCTTTTTATCTAAGCTTGACCCACCTCCTTAGTGGAATGAAATTCTGTTATTTGGATCTTTTTCTCTGATGATTTAAAAAAAACAGAGAACTTATACAGTGTCCTACTGAATATTCACATTTAAGCTACATCATGAGAACATAAATCAGAAACTAAAGTAACCGGCATTGATTTGACAGATCAGGTAGGAGGGAACACTTAGTTAAGGTGATTAATAGGCCTTTTCAGGAAGCACTTAGATACTATGGTGATAGGTGTTATAGCAAATCCTTAGATAGTCCTTGATGACTTCATATGGTCTAATTCCTTTTTGACAGTAAAGGGAGGCTAAAAATTAGACTTCTAAATTACCTGTTTGGTATTCACATGGAAATAGGCTGAACAAACTACCATGACTACAGGGGTTTAGGTTGAGATTGTAATTTTCAAGGGCACTTGGAAGAACAGCTCCTAATTTTCTTAGATGATTTTGAAAAACTAGCTCAAGGTATCATCCTGT
Source organism: Chrysolophus pictus (assembly GCA_037305975.1). NCBI lineage: Eukaryota > Metazoa > Chordata > Aves > Galliformes > Phasianidae > Chrysolophus > Chrysolophus pictus. The sequence continues at coordinate 36,777,232 of CM074578.1, forward strand.
GAGCTGTTACGCACAAATGTACATAGGTCAATCCCTCTGAAGTTTTTGATAGATTGTTGTGTAAGCATTAAGCTTTTATGGATTGGGGCTTAAAACAAAAAAAATAATTATAATTCCCAGATTAGAAGCTTTGGGCAAAGACTCTAAGATATTTAATTATTTTTTTTTTATATATATATATTTTTCCCCCCAGAAAATGCCTATGCCTATACGGAGTTCCATGTCCTCGCTGCAGTCTCATAGAATCACCATGGGCTCAGTTACACATTCATGTTTCACCCATGTCTCAACTTCAGCAAACCAATCTCATTATTTGTACTTATAAAACAAACAAATACTACGGAGAAGTCATTGTCCTGATGGAACAGTTACCAATATTACACCTCCTTTCCTCCAAGAATAGGGAATACTTCTCATTATCAGTATTTTTCAATATGCTAAAGAGCTTTCCTCTCCCTTTGTTTCCCAAGGGAATGACAATCGATTCTAACCCTCTCTAAGGCAGAATATTTTAGCTTCCTGTAAAGCACTTTTAATTCTTGAGCTTTCCTGAATCTTCTCTCTAGCTTAAATGACAGCTACCATTTCCACTTTGAAATAGTGCTGCTGTAGCACTTTCAGTATGAATATGCCTAGAAAGAAGGCCTAATAAGAGTCAAACTAAATTTTTGATAGAATATCTTTAAAAGCTTGTTATATTTAATCTGATAATTAGTTAAGAAGAGAAATGCATAAAGTAGCTTATTTATTTACATTTAATATCCAAACATATCGGAAAAGTAAAAGCATGTTAGCAATTTACCTTTCAGTAATAAAAATAGATGCATTCTTCGTACATATGGCATTTTTTATCTGATACTGAGCTAGAATAAATAGGCAGTTCCTCTGAAGTGAATGCAATTGTGTTGATTAGTACCAGCAGTGGATCTAGCTTTTACATCTCAGCTGCAACCTAATAATTACCACAACAACTCTTGTACAGAGAAACAACACTACCCACTAATTTTGTCAGAAAGAAAATGGAGTTCATAGGCTTTTCTTCTGTTTACAGAAGCACTGTGTGAACTGGAGTGAAAATTGTGAGTAACTTACAGTGTACACTGTAATCTTCCTGCCTCCTGACAAATGCATTTCTAAAGTTATTTTAGTGCTGGCATATAGAGAATTTTGAAGTTCATTCTGAAGCAGCTGTATATATATTGAAGCACTAACAAATTATCAAGTGAGAACTTACAGAGTTTGGGAGCACCAGAGATATTACTGATGGGTCACATTCTCTGCAGTGGTAACTTGCCTTCGTTTCTGTTTATTCCACAAATAGGACTGCATAAACTTTTAAGCTTTGTGGGATCATCTCTTTTTGAATATATTTGTTTATTCATGGTAAATACATTCTCTTAAGCATTCTGTATTTCAAAAATTTGATTTTTTCTTTATAGTTTTTTAAAATGGTAAATTACTTGAGCACAGGGCACCCTTATCTTATCCTTAGGGCTCCTTACCTTGAGAAGAATGGAGCTGAAAATCACAATTGGAAAGTATAGCTGAATGAGATTTTTCATAAGGGTTGAACATCTTCATTTCTATAAAATGATATATTTCTTCAGCAAGAGAAAATTCATGTTAAAGTCTTACTATGATTCTGTGCTTCTGGTTAGAAGGTCATCTGTTCCATCTCTTCATCCTCATATTGAAACAATTAAACTTTACAATCCCTGACAGGGTTCTGCCACAGCTGTTCTCAAAGTCCACAGCTAATGCAGACTCTTAACACATTCATTATCAGTCTGTTTCAGTGATTTGTTATTCTTAAAGATAGAAAGATTTCACAATGTCATATAAGGCTCTTATGCTGCAATTTCATCTCACAGCTTCTTGACCTGTCCTCTACATAGATAGAAAGCAGATAGTTCCCTTTCACTTTACAGGAGCCTTTTATGCATTTCAGAAATGTTATCAGTTTCTTTTCTCTCAGACTAGAATAAACCACAGTTCTTTCAAACTTTCTCTACAGGTCATGTGAAAAGAATCCTACATTATTCTTAACCCTTATGTTATTTGTAGTTTGATGCTTGTAAATGTATTAACTGAAGCTGTGCTAGTATTGGTAGAAAGAAAATATTGCTGTCTTTTGCTTTTTTTTTAATGCATTTCATTGTGCTGATCTACACTCTAAAACCAAAAAATATCATTGATGCATGCTCATGCAATTTTCCCCAGTGTCTCAGTTCCAGCCTGGTTCTGTCACTAATGTGGCACTGGGACCCATGCCCCAGGCAAGGGGGAAGAAGGAAGACAGGGAGATGGGCCCAGAGGAGAAAAACAGCAGCAATGAGATAAGGACAAAAAAACTATTTTTCTGAATATGGTAAAGGAATGTGAAATAGCACAATACAATACAATATAATTGGAATTGAGGCTAATAAATTGAATAAAATAAGAGAGAGAGTGTCCAAAACCAAAGGCCTTACTTTAAAGCTGTAGGTGAGATGGCTAGTGAGTACACATAGCACTGATGAGCAGAAAAAGAGTGGCCCATCTCATGACTCCCAGTTAGTTTTACCTTTCTCTCTGAACAGAAAACAGAAACAGAATAATGAAGTCTTCTGGGAGCTGTAGTTCATCTCTTATCTTCTGAGACAGGTACCCAGAACTACTGGCAATCCATGTAACTGGAGTATTAACTCTAACTCCCAGTGCATTACATAATGCTATGATGTGGAATACTGATAACAAAAATCACAGAACCACGACACCCAAATACACTTTTACCATTATGTAAGTGGAAAAAATAACCATTCTAATCACATGGCAGAATCTTAATTTCTGTTTATTGATTGATTGATTTTTTTTCCTTTCCATATATTCATTTAACTTCATTGTTTTGACTCTGGGATCCATATTGTGATTTATGATTACAACTTACAAAATGATATGCTATGCCAATTTATGAAACTAATTTCTACTTCTATATTCTAAATTGCTATATGCTGAATAGCATGAGATTTCTGCAAAGCAACAGACTTCTATTTTAACTCTAACTGTCACTGCTTTCTAGACAAGGTTTCCTATCACGTTATACAGTAGGTTTATTCAATTTCCATCATTCAGGTATGAAAAATTCATTTCCCAGATATCACTTTGGTCCTAGATACATATAATCATGACATCATAGCATTTTTGGGACCCTGGGAGGATATCCAGTACAATCTCTAACACAGAGCAGGGTGGAGAGCGAAGACAGAACAGATGTGTTTACTTGGTTTCCATGATCCAACTGAATGAGAAAAATTTCCAAGAACTATAATCCTATAACCACTCTGGGCATGCTGTCCTCATAGAGCAGACTCTTTTCCTTATTTTCCTATTTTTATTTCTCCACTGTTTTCTTATTTTCCTTGAAATGTCTTGTTTTGGTTCATTACCAGTATATCTCATTCTTCTGTCCATCCTTTTAAAAAAAGTGGATCTATCTTCTTGGTAGGCTCTTCTCAAGCATTAGAAAGTTGTTTTTGTCTTTTCTCTTGTTTGAATAAGATCCATTTCTTCAGGCTCTGCTCACAAGACAATTGTTCCAGCCCTGAACAGTCTTGGTGGCCTCCTTCTGGACTCTGCTGCATTCCTTCAACTTTATGGACTCCTCTTGTATTGAAGTCCTGAAAAATGATTGCAATATTCTTGATGCAGTCTACTAGTTGCTAAGTAAAATCAATCATTTCTTTTGATCTACAGTCCATGCTTTGTTTTTTTTTTTGTTTGTTTGTTTTTTTTGATTCAGCTCAATATATATGATGAGCTCTTTTGCCAGGGCACAGAGCTGACTCACATTTGGCCTACAGCCCACTGTGTCCTTTTCAAAAGAGCTGCTTTCTGGCAGTCTCCGGCCTGTACTACTTCATGATGTTAATCTGGTTCTAGCACAGGATATTGCTATCATTATTGCTGAATTTTATGAGTGTCTTGCTAGCCCATTTCGCCAGCTTGTCTTTCAATATTGCATCCTCTGACACAGAGTTACCCAAAAAAGTTTTGATGAAGGCACATTCTAGCTCCACAGAACATTGGCAAAGATATTAAAAAGGATAAATAACCAGCATAGCCCATAGGTTTTCCACTAAAAACCAATCACAAGTTAAGATATGGACTGTTAACCACTACTTTTTCAGTGTGATGATCCATACAAATTTTTACTTACCTTGTAATCCACAATCTAGACCTTAGCGTTCCGTGGCAAGAGGGCTCTGAGATCCCTTGCACATGCGGCGAGTAAGGTGCAGATTCCCTCGCTGGTGCAGAACAAAGGACATTTATTGTAGGTGCTTACAACTTTTTATACCTGCGCAACAACAATTGGTTACAACAACAGGTGCCTTGTGTGTGTTTACATCTGGCTCGGTTACTGCTGAGCTTTTTTACTCATTAGCAAGATTATGACTTTCTTTATCTCACAGCACCCCACACAGATAATTTAGTTAAAAATGAAAGTACCCTACTTGTAATTACTAAGATTTTAATATTCCAGTAAGTCTTTTTATGAGAAATGCCTTTGGATTTTGATAGATATTTCTGTTCAGATTTTTAGATTTAAATTCTAAACTGAAAAGTATCTCGCATTTTAGAAAGCCTATTTGACAGTACCTCTTCCTGCAGTCTCTTAGTCTAAAGGTATAACCAAAACAAATGCAATATTACTACTGTCTCATATACTAAAATGAAAATTTGGAATATGACATATAGAATGAATTCTGAGATAACCTTTACCTACAGAATCTATAGTATGATCCTTTTAATACAAGTACATAATGGAGTAAACACAAATTTTACTATTGAATCTCAGTGGTTTTCACCTCTGAGGAGTTTCTTAGAAAAAGTTTTTGCTGACCTTGTTCAGTATGGTAGATACTTTCACTGAAAAATGATATAGCTACAAATTTAAGTTCAGTCATTGGATATAAAAAAAAGAAGTGTTGTACTATCAAACTCTGAGTTGATAAAAAAATGGGTAAACAAAATTTTAATGCGGAGTACAATTTCATATTCTCTCCTTGCCATTCACCATTGCAAACAATGTCTTTAATTATGAGATATTTATTTATGTAATTTGGTATATATACATATATCAAAAAGAACCTTTTCTCCCTCCTGTAATTGGAGCGAGACATGAAGCTGTGATGACAAATTCAGATCTTGAGTGTACTGTTGGATTTTCACCTGCCTTTGTGAGGACTGCTTGACTACATCATGTTCCTCTTATGGAAAAAGGATATCACTGTATAAGGAATTGGGTAGATAGTCACACTTGGAGAGTTGCAGTCAAGGGCTCAGTGTCCAAGTAGAGACTGGTGACAAGTGGCATTACTCAGGAATCAGTGCTGGCATTAGTGTTATTTAGCATCTTGGTAGGTGACCTGCACAGTGAGTGGGATTGAATTCACCCTCAGCAAGTCTTCAAATGGCACGAAGCTGAGTGGTGCATTTGATACAGCAGAGGAAAGGACTGCGATCCAGAGAGATCTGGACAGGCTTGAGAGGTGGGCTCATGCCAACCTCATGAAGTTCAGCAAGGCCAAGTACAAGATCCTACATCTGGGTCAGGACAATCCTAAGCACAGATGCAGACTGGGTGCTTGAGGGTAGCATTGAGGAGAAGGATTTGGAAGGGTCAGTTGATGAAAGATTCAGTGTCAGCCAGCAACATGAAGCTGCAGTCCAGAAGACTAACCATATCCTGGTTTGCATCAAGAGAACTGTGACCAGCATATCAAGGAAGGTGAATCTGTCCGTCTACTCCACTCTCATGAGATCGCACCTGCAGTACTGTGTCCAGTTCTGGAGTACCCAGATCAAGAAGGACATGGAGCTGTTGGAGTGGATCCAGAGGAAGATCACGAAAATGATCAGAGGGCTGCTATGAGGACAGACTGAGAGAACTGAGGCTCTTCAGCCGAGAGAAGACTCCAAGGAGACTTTATGGCAGTCTTCCAGTACCTGAAGGGGGCCTGCAGGAAAGCTGGTGAGGGACTTTTTAGAAGGGCTTGTAGTGATAGGACGAGGGGAAATGGCTTTAAACTGGAAGAGGGTAGATGTAGACTAGATATGAGGAAGAAATTCTTTTCTGTGAGGGCGATGAGACACTGAAACAGATTGTCCAGCAAGATTGTATGTGCCCCATCCGTGAAGGCACTCAAGGCCAGGCTGGACAGGACTTTGAGGAAAACTGGTCTAGTGGGAAGTATCCCTGCCTATAGTAAGGAGTTGGAATTAGATGATCTTGACGGTCCTTTTCAACCCCAATCATTCTATGATTCTATGACTTAAGATCTTAATAGAAGCATCTTCTGCAACTTACAAATACGGAAGAATACACACTGATTTGTTTTTGTAATAAGGATTTGGAGTCAGTGAGTGAAGAAGTGAATCACTTAAAGTGATCGTAATTCATTTCTCATCTCTCTGAATCTCTGAGAATGGAGTCATGGCTGATGACAATCATTCCTGTGCTGCTGCTTTGAGTACCTTTAAGTTGCTTGTGAAAATGACAGCTGTTGAACATTTTTATGAGAGACACACTGCACTCATCAGGATCTGATGACTAAGGTAAGCAGTTTTAAAATTCTGTCATCTGATTCTAAAGCAGAGAATTGGTGTTGAAGTCATAAGTATACAATTTGTTTACATACTTAGAAAATCTACTCTGTATCATTGTGTATATGGGTTTCTTGGTTCTGTTTATTTGTTTGTTTTGTTTGTTTCAAATATATATTAGCAATTTATCAATTAAGGCATTTTTATTATGATTTCTATTATTTACTTCAGCACTTTGCAAGATTTTTATCAATGCTGATCATGAGTTAGAGGATAAAGCAAAAATTGTTCTATCTTCACTCTAATGAACTTCTGTGTTGCCTCTTTAATCTTCTTATAATTCAGGGTTTGTTGTCTTGCTTTCTTTTCCTTTTTAATGCAATTTTTTTGGAGTATTTTGATTTAAGTTTTACAATGAAATTAACTTAATAATAGAACTGATAGTTTTCTGTGGTGGTGGATTTATGGGAGTGGTAAATGTCCCATCTCTGGAGACGTCAGAGGTAAGGTCGGACCAGGCTCTGAACAACCTGATCTAGCTGTAGATGTCCCTGTTCATTGCAGGGGGGTTGGACTAGATGACCTTTAAGGGTTCCTTCCAACACAAATTATTCAATGATTCTATGTACGTACTTAGTGGTATTTATGATGATTAATTCTTTGTTTGTAATTCTGCTGTTAAGTCCCAAACTGTCAATTTTCTTTTCAATTCACTGTGAATTTCTTTATTGGTATTTTCTTCTGATGTGTGATTTAGAATCTGGTCCACTGCAAATAGTGTAGTATAATAGATTACCACATGGATTGTCTTATTTCCAGAATGACAAGGTCTGTATAATGGTGTTCTGAAACTCCAGACTTTCTCATTATTTTGAAACTGGAACTCTTAAATCAGTAAGTTTTTTATTTAACTTCTTATGCAGGGAAATAAACTGTTAGAAAATCACAGGGAATCTCATGGTGTCATAACAAATGCAATAAGAAGTCAGTCTTTGTGTAAATAAGATCAAAATAGTCTTGTTTTTATTTCTATTTTATGAATATTCATGTTTTGATTAGGAAAATGTTAATTCTTCAGTGAAGTAATCTTGGTTTATTGATAGGCCATAGTCCTCCTATGCAGGATGGTGTATGATCAATGATTGTTCTGTTTAAGTGTTAGAGCTTTCATAATAAAACAAAGCCTCTTTTTCATACGCTGTACATTGTACTGTAGAGTTAGCTAACAATTCTTGACTGTTGAAGTCCCCTCTGTTTGATATAGATTTTTAAAGGCTCCAGAAAGATATTCTGGTTTCTCTGTACTACATGACTCTGGATATGACAGGCTAGCTGTTTAGTTTAAGATGCCATAAACCTGCATTACCACAAATGGTAGTTAGTACTCATACAGAATCACAGAATGAATTGCAAGGATTGGAAGAGACCTCAAGAAATCATCAAGTTCAGCTCCCCTGCTAAATAGGTCAAACAAGTAGGTGTCCAGATGGTCTTGAAGGGCCAAGAGGCTCTTCAGAGGGACTTAGATAAGCTGGATCGCTGGGCTGGGGTGAATGGAATGAGGTTCAACAAGGCCAAGTGCCGGGTCCTGCACTTTGGCCACAACAACCCCATGCAGCGCTATAGGCTTGGGGGTGAGTGGCTGGATGATTGTGAAGAGGAAAGGGACCTGGGGGTGTTGGTTGATGCTCGGCTGAACATGAGCCAACAGTGTGCCCAGGTGGCCAAGAAGGCCAATGGCATCTTGGCTTGCATTTGAAATAGTGTGGCCAGCAGGAGCAGGGAGGTGATCATCCCCCTGTACTCAGCACTGGTGAGGCCGCACCTTGAGTATTGTGTTCAGTTTTGGGCCCCTCACTACAGGAAAGACATAGAGGCCCTGGAGTGTGTCCAGAGAAGGGCAACAAAACTTGTGAGGGGTCTGGAGCACAAGTCTTATGAGGAGCGGCTGAGGGAGCTGGGGTTGTTTAGTCTGGAGAAGAGGAGGCTCAGGGGAGACCTCATTGCACTCTACAACTTCCTGAAGGGAGGTTGTGGTGAAGAGGGGTTTGGCCTCTTCTCCAGGAATGAACAGGACCCAGGGAAATGGCCACAAGTTGTACCAGAAGAGGTTTAGGTTAGACTTAAGGAAGAACTTCTTCTCTCAGAGAGTGGTCAGGCACTGAAATGGCCTGCCAAGGGAGGTGGTGGAGTTGCCATTTCTGGCAGTGTTCAAGAGGCATCTGGACGAGGAGCTGCGAGATATGGTTTAGTAGCTTGAGGTAGCAGTGGTAGTGTGAAGACGGTTGGACTAGATGATCTTATAGGTCGTTTCCAACCTTGTGATTCTATGATTCTATGATTCTATGAATATCTCCACGGAAAGAGACTCCACAACATCTCTAGTCAACCTCTTCCAGTGCTACTTCACCTTTACCATAAGGAAGTTCTTCTCATTGTTAGTATGGAACTTCTTATGTTCACATTTTAGTCCATTGCTCCTCGTCCTATTGCTACACACCACTGAGAAGAGCCTGGCCTTATCCGTTTGCCTCCCACCTCCCTTTATATATTAATAAAAATTAAGCAGATGCCCTCTGAGTCTTCTTTTCCCCACAGTGAACAGACCCAGGTTACTCAGCCTTTCCTCATATGGGAGGTGCTCCAGACCCTTTATCACCTTTGTGGTCCTCTGCTGGACTCCTAGGAGATCCACTGTCTTATTTGAACTGGTAAGCCCAGAACTGGACACAGTATTCTAAATGTAACCTCACAATGGCAGAGCGGAGGTGAAGGATCACCTCCCTCAACCTGCTGTCGATGCTCTTTTTAATGCATCCCAAGATACCACTGGCCTTCTTGGCCACAATGACACACTGCTGGCTCATGGCCAACCTATTGTCTACTACAACCCCCAGATCCTTCTCTGCATAGCTCATCTCCATCCAGCAGGTCATCCTCCATACTGTACTGATGCATGTGGTTATACCTCCCCAGGTGCAAGACTCTATGTTTGGTCTTGTTAAACCTCATCACGTTCCTCTTTGTCCAACTCTCCAGTCTGTCCAGGTCTTGTTGAATGGTAACATGGGCTTTTTATCATCAACAAACTTGCTGAGGGTGAACTTCATCCCTTCATCTAGGTCATTGATAAAGATATTGAACAGGACGGGGCCTAGCACTGACCCCTGGGGAACACTGCTAGTTACAGGCCCCCAATTAGACTCGGCCCTGCTGATGACCATCCGAGCTGTACCAGTCAGACAGTTCTCAGTCCGGCTTACTGTGCACTCATCTATCCCCCACTTTTTAAGTTTCATAACAAGGATGTTGTGAGAGACAGTGTCAGACACCTTGCTTAATACAAGGTACAGATCCACTGCTTTCTCCCCATCTACTCAGACAGTGTGGCCTATAGTTTCCTGAATCCTCCTTCTTGCCATTTTTGAAGACTGGATTGACATTGGCTATCCTCCGGTCTTCAAGCACCTCTCCTGTTCACCAAGACCTTTCAAAGATTTTCAGCATCCATCTCTGCCAGCTCCCTCAACACACATGAGGGCATCCCACTGGGGCCCATGGACTCGCGTGCATTGATTTTGACTAGATGCTCTCTGATCAGAGTATCCTTGGCCAATGGTTCCTCACTCCACCATTATGAGATAAGCCTCATTGAAGATATGATAGAAATGAAAAATAACTGTTTCTTTCTGCTATGTAAGTTTTTATCAGGATCACTCTCTTAATCATTGTCATCATTACAGAATTATGCTGGGAGGATGAGAAATGGAGACAGGATTGAGTAACTGAGGTCACTGTTAGTAGCATTAGCTGCTAAAGATAAAGTCAAACTGCAGTAGAAACATCTCCTTTTTACTTACTAGCTTTCATCCCTCTTTCACAAATTTCCTGCTTCTTTTTTGTCAGGATTGCTCATTTGTTATGGTACACTAAAGTCTTCATAGTTTTCCATTGTAAATTACACTTAGAGTTGTACATTTACTTTTAATAATAGGCATTTGGACGAAAAGTTATGGAGATAGGGTATCTTGCTAGAACCTGAGTAAAATCAAGGACGTGTTTCCAGCTCTGACATAAATGAAAGTGAAGTCAAACGGACTTGTGGTGGGAGGAGAGGCTGTGCAGCTGTGTAACCACTGCTGCATCACAGGTTGTAGAAGACAGCACTGTTGCTGACTGCAACTGGTGAACCTGAGTGCCCTTAGTACATCTGCACGAGTATAATTAACAGTGCACTCTCAACTTTTTAACAGTAAGAAACATACATGATATAAATTACACTGTGAAGATGGCATTAGTTAGCAATTAACTTTTGAAGATTATGTTGTTCACTCACAGACTGAGTGTTTGCTAAAAGCTAATTCACTGGGATCTAGGCACAGGGTAACACATGAGGAATCAAATTTCTCAAATGGGACAGCTGGTGGCTGTCCTAAGAGCAAAAGGCATTCCTATTACAAGAGTCCTTGAAACCGTGTCTCCATCTGCATTAGCTGAGACCCACTGTTCTGATCAGTTCTTTACTGTTTCTGGTCCTCTATGATGTCTCCATTGCAAGCAAGCACTACTGTAATGGATTCATTCAAACTATAGACAAAACATCTCCTAACTCTCTTAGCTATCTACAGAAGTCTGTTGTGTTTGACTGTGTACAATTTGATCAATTTTGTGGTAGAAATCTCCTGAGGCATTCTGAGATAGCAAGTTTCTCCACCTAGGATAATAAGTAACATATTTAAGCATAGAAATTGGTCTAGGCACTGCGAGGTTTCCTGGGGGAAATTTTCAGAGCAGTCTGAAATTTCCACCTGGAGAGATCCTGCAACAATTATTCAAATTCTTAATTGAGAGGGTTGCTAGAAGTTCAGTCAGTCACTGTCTCAAGTCAATATATGGTCTAAATTGCTCCATTATCTCTACACCAACATGTGCATGGAGAGTTTTTGGATCACCCAAAAATGTTAATGACTTGAGTATGCTTTGTTTCCACACAGGCATGGGTCTGCTACCCAGCTACACCAGTATACTATAGGGCGAACCTGAATTTGTACTTATTTTTATACGCTATATCTCTCTTTATTAGAATGTAGGCAAGATGAATATCAGCCCCTCAGTGACTACAGCACTGCCTAAGGAAAAAGTAATTTCTGACAGTTTGTTCACTGAAATGATTTTAAACAAGATTTAAAATAATAATAATAATAATCCTGTTTTTGATGTCTTTACTGTATTTAAGTTGTCTTCACAGGAAATGTAAAGTTGTTAAAAGTACAAAAGATAATAATAGATATAAAACATAACTGATTTTTGTAATGCAGGTAGGGCCCAATTGAAGTAAAAGACTTGCATTCTTTTTCCATTGCTTGAGAACATTGAGTGTTGTACTTACTACATACCAAATTGAAGCATAACAAAAGCTCGCCTGAATGAGTGTAGCTGAGAGTAGCTGTAGCTGAAGGTGCTTATCATTTTCCCACACTGCTGCTGTTGCTTTGAAGTAATATCTAAACTAAATATTCTCTAATGGAGGTCCAATTCACAAGTCTAATGAACTGTGATTTTTTTCTGTGTTTGCATTTACATTTTTAAGGTTCATGGTAAATAAAAATCAAAGAATTTCCTTAGCTTATAGCAAATTCAAGTTTATTCATAATGAAAAAAGTAATACTGACGTCATTTGACAAAAATATGTTAGAACAATTTATTTATTTATTTATCTGATTTAAAAATTTATTCAAAATCTGGAAGACTGAAAATGGCAAGGCTAGGAGATGTACATATTCTTAATCTATATATTTGTACAAGAAATTAATCTTTATTTTTTTGTGTCTGGCACAAAGTGAGATAGTGTGACTATACATAGCTTGTGCTAAAGGTAACTTCAGTACCATTTATACATCCATTCACCTGTCAGAACAGCTAAGCACATCCAAGGTCACAGATCTGGTGTGCAATTGAAATGGATCACAAGCTACCTGTATCTAAGAACGGAGGGAGGAGGAAAATAGCAATGCAGATGGACTGTACTCTGGAACTTTGCAACTGGTGACCTCAGACAATTGAATACTATTAGACACAATTTATCTTTACTATTTTGCTTTCATATATTGTTGTCTAGATTACAAAGCATCAGCTTCAGTGGTAAGAAAATGAGTAGGAATGGAAGTGAAAACAAGATATATATGCCTATTGTCAAATCACTTTAAAACCACCTCATTGCTGAAGTGCTTTGCTTACATCTTAGTAGTTGCTACAAATATGCGATCTGACACTTGAGTACTCCTAAATAACTCTGGTAGTTGCTTTTAACAGGCATAAAAAATCACAAACATCTTACCTGGAATGTTGTTAATGTAGGGTTCTTAATCTCAAGGCCTTTTTCTTCCTTGCAGAATATCAGTGCTTTCCAAAGACTTTAACAGAGGCAGTTTGCGTTTTTCAGGGAAGAAAAGACTTTGGGAGCTTTAACTGAAGCAGCTTTCACACAAAAACTGTAACTGAGGTCATCTTAATTCAGATATTTTATACTGTATTGGCCTTAAATTAACTAACTTGAGACCTATTACCTTAATGAATGCCATAATTGACATACTTCGAATAGGTGCAGCATCTATATGAGCTTGCCTTAGGAGCTCTGCATGAGAATATGACTGTGATAGAGTACATCTGAAATTCTTTTGGTTTTGCAGAATCAGATTTTCATTTAAGAATTTTCTGACAAATAATTTTAAGTTGAGCTTCAACTTGTGGGTTTCAGTCAGTTTTTCAGTGGAAGGATAATATAATAAAGAATTCTAATATAAATTGATTGAACTATCAAATTATAAACTCTTCCTTTGATATAAATATAACCATATAATATCTACATTTATCTGAATAAATAGAAGGAACTAGAGACTGACTCTTGGGTCCAGTGTCAATAAAACACAAATAAAAATCATCTAGTTTGCATCCTCAAAAATTCAGAGCAGTTCCTTCTCTGTAAGAGATTAGGTTTGAAAGTATCTTGAAAGTTCAAATCAGAGCCAGAGATTTAGTTAAGAACAGTTAAGAAATAAGCAATATGGATGTTCAGATCTTATGGTCAGGACTCAAGCTTAGCCTTACTGTTTTCACTTATGTCATGGTTTTATGATTTTTGGTTATCAATATTCCACATCATAGCATCATGTAGTGCACTGGGAGTTAAACTGTTAATGCTCCAGTTCTGGGCACCTGTTTGGAACAGAAGAACTACGTACCCCAGGGGACTTGCAGTCAGAGAGGAGATATAATCCCTGGCAAAGTCAGCTGATGTGCTCTTCTACGTCAGGCTCTCCTTCCTGCTGCTCAACCAGACTGTGCATCTCTCCTCAGTGTTATGGTGAGGCCTATCCACCTTTTGGACACTCTCTCTCATTATATTTGATTTATTAGTTACAGTTCTAATTATACTGTACTATAGGGTGTTATCTTGCATTCTGATACTATATTTAGTAAATTAGTTTGTTTCTCCTCAGATCGCTGCTGCTGTTTTTAATTATTTTGGAGTCTCCTGTTTCCCTTTTCTGGAGGCACGGATTTTCACAGAATCACAGAATGGCCAGGATTGGAAGGGACCTCAAGGATCATGAATCTCCAACCCCCCTGCCACATGTAGGGCCACCAACCTCCATATTCAATACTAGACTAGGCTGCCCAGGGCTCCATCCAATCTGGCCTTGAACACCTCCAGGGACGGGGCATCCACAACCTCTCTGAGCAGCCTGTTCCAGCACCTCACCACTCTCTCTGTAAAGAATTTCCCCCCTGACATCCAACCTAATCCTTCCCTCCCTCAACTTAAAACCATTTCCCCTTATCCTGCAGTTATCAACCCTTTAAAAGAGTTGATTCCCCTCCTGTTTGTAGGCTCCCTTTAGGTACTGAAAGGCTGTAATGAGGTTTCCCTGCATCCTTTTCTTCCCCAGGCTGAACAAGTCCAGCTCCCTCAGACTGTCTTCATAGGGGAGGTGCTCCAGTCCCCCTGATCATCTTCATGGCTCTCCTCCGGACTCTCTCCAACAGCTCCCGGTCCTTCTTGTACTGGAGGCTCCAGACCTGGACACAGTACTCCAGATGGGGCCTCACAAGAGCAGAGTAGAGAGGGACAATCACCTCCCTGTCTCTGCTAGCCACCCCTCTTCTGATGGAATTTTGTGATGGGATTTTGTGAAATCCCTCTGTCCCACTAGTCACGGAACCAGGTTGAACCAGCCTATAAATCGTAGACAACTTAACTATAAGAGATACCCAGAGTTGTAGAATTTCTGCATACTGAAGGAGAAACATCTCCAACTGGCAGGAGAGGATAGGATGACTTCAGATTTTTATTATGGCTTCTTAACCTGATTCTGCCAACTCATGGCTATGTGATGTAGTTAACATCTGACAGAAAATTTGGTTTGAGGCTGCACTACTAGATGGACTGAACATGAAGAGTCCCTGGGCTGGAGAAGTAAATTCAGGGACAGAGCATCACACTGAAGAATTATGACCGTCTTGAACACTTGACTCCTAGAAAAGTTTCCTAAGCGTTTTCCCCAGTCTCATTGACAGCTAAACTTAATCTAGACATAGTAATTCATGTTTACACTTTTAAGAGCTACAAGAGAGAAGGACAGGGAGAAATGATAATAAACAGAGGAAATAAACTGTGTGTAACAAATGGTTTAAAGTACTCATACAAAATGTTTTCCCAATATGTGAGTATGAAATGACAAGTAGACACACACAGCTCAGGAATCTTTGTATTTCTGCACAATAGGCACTTGGCCTTTAAACATATAGTTAAAAAACATTTGAACTTTGTTCATTATTATGGATGCACAAGCAATTTGATACTTGGCAATACCTCATAACCATTTACTTTTTCTGTAGTTTTAATGCAAATCTATTTTGGACTTACGAGCATGACTGCTTATAGCAGACAAGGTATTGGATGTGTCCCTTCCAAGTGCCCTTCACGTACAAAATTCACCTTGAAGAAATGACATTTTTGATGTTACAAATGTGAAGGTTGTGTGATAGCTAGTGCATTGTAATTTCTAAGAAGGATAAGCTTATTGTTTTTTTTCTGCCTGGTTTTCTTCTGTGTTGTATTAGTTTGCTTCCGTTTCTGGTTAAGAATTATACTACCTTTATGATTATTTCATTCATATATAATTTCATATTATCTCCAACACACATGAAGACTTGCATTTTATAATAATAACTATCTGTTCTTTAGAAATAATATTGAATCATGCTTGCGGATGTTACAAGGAACTTCTTCTGAGTTAAAGAAACGAACAGTTCACCTGGCTTTCTCATTTTGTATTTCATATCACATTGTTTTCCACCTTATTGTTTTAACACTTTCAGGGTAAGAATCAACACTGCACAGAGCTGCTCAAGCATTTAATAATTTACCTTCGGGTATTTGCCCATTTGGGAATATAATGAAAAATTGTATTTCCTTGATAGTTGTTTTATTTACACTGCAGACTTCTGCCAGAATAGCCATGTCAGTTGGGGTAGATGAGGTGTGATTTGAGGCTGATTTAGCTGTAGCAGCAAAAACCTATTGTGCAGAGTACAGTGGCAGAACTGTATTTTTGTCAGCTTTCAGTAAGAAAGTATGCTTTCCAGATATAATATAGATATGTGACCATAGTAAGAGAGCTTTACTGACATGATGCAAGACTATAACAGAGTACTTGTACGCAGAAAGTACTGTTTAGGATAACATGACCATAGTAGTAACAGAGTTGATTATGTGTGTTTAGTTGCTGTTATTGTTTTGTTTTTGTTTTTATTTTTTGTAATTGCTGAATAGCCATTTCAGGGGAGATTTTCAATTACGCATAAATCCATGGCAAACTTCTAACTGTTTCTGTGTCTCAACCTTCTCCTAGAATATTAGTTGAATAAAAAACTTCAATAAAACCTTAAGATTTTTTTCAGTTTGCCTTCTGGATTATTTATCTATTGGATCCAGTTACTTTACTAAGTCATTTGTGAGGGGCTTATTACTTGTAAGATAGAAATCAACAAAATTCAAGTCATAGCATAAATGCTTTAGCATGGAAAAACTATTAAAACAAATAACTTTGACCAATTAGTCTGTTGCATGTGTTCCTTCTAAAGTTTAGTCTATATAGCTGTACAAGATGCTGTTTTCGACAGTGATTTTCTTCTCTAGCATTTAGGATCTCAGTGATCTTAATCAAGCACAGTTTGCTTGAATATGGATCTGCACTGAGAACTTAGCACCAGGGAGTTGGATGTTCTCTGTACCACAGAAATGTAGAAAATATATTTCAGGTGTGGACATTTTCATTTTGACAGGCTTTTATCAAATTCTAATCCTGTCATATTGATAAATGAAAACGTCAGTGGAAGGAAATCTTATTGCAGATAATTTGAACAATTATCTTTCCCACTGCAAAGCTTTATGGGACAAGACCCAGGACTCATGTGTGTCAAACATGTCTGTCTAGAAAAAGGTTTACAAGTATTCTTATCCAATATGGAAAAAAAAAAAAAAAATCCTTAAGGAGAAAAATAATGAGTTTGGGACAAGTTGTACACAAATGAAAATCTGTTTCTCCAGTAAGCTTTTAGAAAAACTCAACATGATCCAGCAGTGTGCTCTTGCAGCTTGGAAAACAAATGGTATCCTGGGCTCCATCAGAAGAGGGGTGGCCAGCAGGGACAGGGAGGTGATTGTCCCTCTCTCTACTGCCCCTGTGGGGACCCATCTGGTGTACTATGTCCATGTCTGGAGTCTCCAATATAAGAAAGACAGTGAACACCTCCAGGGACGGGGCATCCACAACCTCTCTGGGCAGCCGGCTCCAGCACCTTACCACTCTCTCTGTAAAGATCTTCCCCCTGACATTCAACCTAAATCTTTCCTCTCTTTTAAAACCATTTGTTGGAGAGGATCCAGAAGGCCACAGAGATGATCAGAGGGACTGGAGCTCCCACGAAGCCAGGCTGAAGGAGCTGGCTTGTTCAGCTTGGGGAAGAAAAGGCTGTGGGATGACCTAATTGCAGCCTTTCAGTACATAAAAGGAGCCTATGAACAGGAGGGCAGTCAACTCTTTGAAAGGGTGGATAACAGCAGGACAAGGGGAAATGGTTTTAAGTTGAAGGAGGAAAGATTTAGGCTGAATGTCAGGGGGAAGTTCTTTACAGAGAGAGTGGTGAGGTGCTGGAACAGGCTGCCCAGAGAGGTTATGGATGCCCCATCCCTGGAGGTGTTCAAGGCCAGGTTGGATGGAGCCCTGGGCAGCCTAGTCTAGTATTAAACGTGGAGTTTGGTGGCCACTAGGACTTGTAACAATATATTCATGGAATCATAGGACGGCTTAGATTAGAGGGATCCTTAAAGATCCAACAGTTCCAACATCTCTGCCATGGGCAGAGGTTTTCATACACTAGAACAGGCTGCCCAGGATCCCATTAAATTTTGCCTTGAACTTCTCTGGGCAAATGATTTCAATGTCTCACCTCTCTCTAAAAAATGTCCTCCTAACATTTATGTAGATTGCTCTGAAAGTTATGCCTACTATTTATTTCCTTTGAAACCACAATGGGTACAAAGAATACAATAACACTATTTGACAGAGTAAGTTGTCAGTTACAAAATACTATCTTGCAACACAGCCACCACAATTAGCTATGAATTTTCATCAGCAATGATAAAGATCTTGCATGTTGTACTCAAAAACTCTGCAACAGGGGATGTGACCTGCTGTTGGTATGGTGCCATCATTGCTAGGAAAATGTTGCCCATGTCGTTCAACTTTCCTTGTATTGACATCCACTACTTGGTCTCCGTAAGTGTTCAGGAAGCATTGATGGGGTGGGTTGGTGACCCTGCACATAGCAGGAGGGTTGAAACTAGATGATCATTGTGGTCCTTTTCAACACAGGCCATTCTATGATTCTATGAGTCTGTGATCACACTATGCAAATAACATTTAGAATCACAATTCCTTATTAACAAAAACGAATGCTAGAATAATTCTGTCTGATAAAAAACAGATAGATACTGCACCTTAATCTCCTCAAGACATCCATTTACTACCACATAGTATTAATCTAATCACAGAAATAATTTAGAAATGTAAATACATTTTCATATATTGCTAATATAAATACATACTGCCATATAACAAGTCTGCCACATATCAGAATTTAAAAAATGCCAGTCTTCTACTTTGCTCCCTTACTGTGACTTATAAAGACTTTAGTTATTTTATTGTAAACAATTACTTTGATTGTATTTGGCCTCAGATTAAAGGTATCCACTTAAACAAAATGGCTACTGTACAGTGAGTTTATTCTTCTCAACTAAAACATTTCAGTGTGATAAGTAAGTCCACAGGAGAGCCACAAAATGATCAGAAGACTGAAGCACCTCTTACACAGTGATGGCTGGATTGTTCAGCCTGGAGAAAAGAAAGCTCCAGGTAGGCTATGTAGAGGATTCCCATCACTTAAAAGAGCCTAAAGGAAAGTAGTGGTAGAATGAGGGCTATTGGCCTTAAACTAAAATAGAATCATAAAATCATAGAATGGCCTGGGTTGAAAAGGAACACAGTGATCATCGAGTTTCAACCCCCCTGCTATGTGCAGGGTCACCAACCACTAGACAGGACTGTCCAGAGCCACATCCAGCCTGGCCTTGAATGCCTCCAGGAATGGGGCATCCACAACCTCCTTGGGCAACGTGTTCCAGTGTGTCACCACCCTCTGGGTGAAACACTTCCTCCTAATACCTAACGTAAAATCTCCCCTGTCTCAGTTTAAAACCATTCCCCCTTGTCCTATCACAATCCACTCTCCTGTTTATATGCTCCGTTCAAGTACTGAAAGGCCACAATGAGGTTTCCCTGGAGCCTTCTCTTCTCTGAGCTAAACAAGCCCTGTTCCCTCAACCTTTCCTCACAGGAGAGGTGCTCCAAATCTCTGATCATCTTAGTGGCCCTCCTCTAAGGACCCACTTCAAGACCTCCATGTCCTTCCTGTGCTGGGGGCCCCAGGCCTGGACACAGTACTCCAGATGAGGCCTCACAAGAGCTGAGTAGAGGGGGACAATCACCTCCCTCTCCCTGCTGGCCACCCCTTTTTTAATTCAGCCAAGAACACAGTTGGCCTTCTGGGCTGCAAGCACACACTGCTGGCTCATGTCCAGCTTCTCGTCCACCAGGACTCACAAGTCCTTCTTCTCTGCAGGACTGCTCTCAGGGAGATCTTCCCCCAGCTTGTATAAATACCTGGGATTGCTCCAACCCAAGTGCAGCACCCTGCGCTTGGCCTTATTGAACCTCATTAGGTTTTCATAGGCCCACTTCTCCAGCCTGTCCAGGTCCCTCTGGATGGCTTCCCTACCTTCCAATGTATCGACTGCACCGCTCACCTTGGTGTCATCTGAAAACTTACTCAGAGTGCACTTGATGCCATTGTCTCTGTCATTGATGAAGATGTTGAAGAGCACCGGTCCCAACACTGACCCCTGAGGGACACCGCTTGTGACCAGCCTCCACTCTGACACAGAACCATTGATCACAACCCTTGGCTGTGTCCAGCAAGCCAATTCCTAATTCATCAAACTGTCCATCCTTCAAATCCACATCTCTCCAATTTAGAGAGAAGGATGTGGTGAGGGACCATGTCAAAGGCCTTGCAGAAGTCCAGGTAGATGACATCCATCACCCTTCCCATATCCACTGAAGCTGTCACTCCATCATTGAAGGCCACCAGATTGGTCAGGCACGATCTGCCCTTGGTGAAGCCATGCTGGCTGTCTCAAATTGCCTCTTTATCTTGTATGTGCCTTAACATAGGTTCTAGGAGAATCTGCTCCTTGATCTTCCCAGGCACAGAGGTGAGGCTCACCGGTCTGTAGTTCCATGGGTCTTCCTTTCTAAGAGGGAATAGGATAGATTTAGATTAGATATGAGGAAGAAACTCTTCACTGTGATGATGGCGAGGCACAGGAATGGTCTGTCCAGAGAAGTTGGGGATGCCTCTTCCTGGGGAGGTGTTCAAGGCCAGCTTGGATGGCACCTTGAGTCACCTGTTCTAGTGAGAGATATCCCTGCCAGTGGCAGGGGATTGATTGGACCAGCTGATCGTTAGGATCCCTTCCAAATACAAATCATTCTATGATTCTATTCTTTTACATGTTTGTTTCTGTTCTTAAACTCCCTTTCAGCTGGGACTGAAATACTGCGTATCACTTCTGCCTGCAATTTCTCCTTATTTGGCATAGAAAATGAGATTAACTGAGTCATTTATTCTGTTTATCTAATCAAACAGTTAAACAAATATCTTGAGTTAAACTAGCTACAGCTGATCAAAACTGATACACTTGTGAGAAGTATAATTTTCTTTCCTCAACATGAACATTAAAATCATGGAAGAACTTGAAGTGTTTTTAAACTAAAATATCTTGCACAGTTTTGTTTATCCAAAGTGGAAAGAAATATATTTTCAAATATTCATCTCTAGAGCCACAAGCAAACCTACAAGTGGTATAAATTAGCCGTGGAGGAGGGTTGGCTCAGAAAGTAAGCCATAGGTAATGGGCCATGGACCAGGTATATGTAATTGACTTCCAGTATGACTTTTCCTCCCAGTAGACATTGGCACTCCATGGTTTATTTTGCACTGAAGGTGTCCAACTAGCTCAGTGACTGTGAGACAGTAGCTCTATGTACATGCATCAAGTCTGAGTCACTGGAACATACGAACAGGTTTATTCAACCAGTGTCTGGGACACTTTGTTTTCTTGAGAAAGATTCGGGCAAGAGAAGCCTGAAGAAATAACTCTACTAAGATATCAAGAAGAAACAATGTAAAAATTCAGTATTAACTGGACCTTAGATTTACAATGTGATTGAAAATCTGAAATCTGTTTAGGCAGAAAATTCTCCTCTTTTTTTAAATTCTAATATAGTTATAATCTTGGCTTGGTGAAGTGCTACGGAAGTCAAACAGTCATTCTTTAGCTTTGAAATTTAAATAGGGTTAAACAATTTTAATTAAATGTGTTTGTTGAAGCAAATTTAGTAACATTTCATAGAACCATTGAATCTTAGAGTTGGAAGGGATCTTTAAAGTACACCTAGTGCAACTCCCCTGCAATGAACAGGGATATGCACAGCTAAATCAGGCTGC
The DNA here is from genome assembly GCA_037305975.1 of Chrysolophus pictus. NCBI lineage: Eukaryota > Metazoa > Chordata > Aves > Galliformes > Phasianidae > Chrysolophus > Chrysolophus pictus. The sequence continues at coordinate 36,799,009 of CM074578.1, forward strand.
CCAGGGCCTGATCCATCCTCATCTTGAAAGTTTCCAGGGACAAGGCATCAACCACATCTCTGGGCAACCTGTTGCAGTGTCTCCCAACCCACAGTATAAAAGACTTTTCCCTAATATCTAAGGGAATAGACCTTAGATATAGGTATAACCTAAATTTCCATTCTTTAAACTTGAAGCCAATTTCATAAGACTGAGATTCTTTCATGCGCAGAAAGAGAGTATTGCACTTAGTTTAGTTTAAGGGTCTCCATATATCAACGTAATATCCAAAAAGATGAAGCAAAGATTGTCTTGAAACAGATATTTTAAATGTGTGATAAAGGTAGCATTAAGCATATGAATATAGCATGGATTATTTTTTGCTTATAGTGGGACAATGTTTTCATAGTATTTTTTAAAGTCATAGCGCCCGTGATTAAGTTGTTGAAATATTCACCCGAAAATTGTTGATTGTTTTCACCACTTTGTCTCTGCATCTCTGAACAGACTGGCAAAAATTTGGCTTCATTTAATAGACGTTTTCTTAACTTCATACCCACAGATAGAATCCTTTTCTGAGTGAGTAAGTAGCTTCACAAATGGAATTTTGATTTGAGACAAACAGGCATTTGTTTCATTTGTTGTACTACAATAAACAGGTTATAATGTTGGCTAAAATACTTATGAAGTGTTACTATATTAAAGTATTATTATATATTAATATTACAATATTTGTAAACACTTATAAGTCCTTATGACTATCTGCAAAAAATGTCTCACACAAGGAGTCCAGATCTCCACAGAGCAATTCATTCTCAATTAAAATAAATAAATAAATGAAAATTACAGAATGAGGATTCAGTCTTTATTGTGCTACTTATTGAGTTTTTGACTGTGTTTATGGGTAAAAATTACTTCTAGAGTATGGGAGTAGTAATAACCACTGTGGCATGCTGGTGAGAAAAATATATGAAATGACCTTTTCTCCAGAGCTTAATAAATTATGTCCAGGCTGAAAGAGCACATGCACGTAGTGCTGATATTTCCAAATATCCTTTAAAAAATGAGTGGATGGAGATAGTACAGCTTCTCATCTTTAGCTGGCTGTACATTTAAATTATTAATTCAGAGAAGGGATTCTGTAGTTCAAACTCTTAATTATTTCTTTTTATTTTTTTATGGGTCTCATAGAATGCTTTATCCATATAGATGGAAAAACTAGAAAAAGAAAATTCACCATACACAGTGTACTTTGAATAAGTCTTAGGCCAGTATAAAAGTAAGAATGATCAAATTATCAGTGAAGTGTTAAGTCCTTTGAAAAGCCCAGTTTTGTTTCTCATTTTTGGGGGGATCATTTCTGTATTTTATACAGTGACCCTTGAGTATGAATGTAAAAACAAAAGTGAAAACCGTATGTCAGATTTTATTATAAAAGAAACAGTAATGAAAGATTTACCAATGATTTGTGCTGTGGAAACAACTTCACATTTTATATCACTTTCTTAAATAGACTTCTTTCTGTAATCTACTGAGTCTTTTCTTGAATGTTTGATAAGTCTGACACTGAGCCATCAGTCTATTTGTGCACCTCAGCTGATCAGGCTAGTAACAGAAGTGAATATTTATTAATTCCACAGCTCTGTATTGGACAATTTCTAATGCTACCTAGTGGCTTAGACCCTAAACTAACTGATCAGAATTGTTATCTCAACTGATACTGATCATTAATGCAATGTGATATGAATAGTTCATCTTTCTGTGTACACATCCGATTCTGCTAACTATATAAATTCTCACATTTTCAGAATAACCTCCGGAACCATTTTTATTTTATTTAGTAATATTTTAGGTCAAGTGTACCAGCTTGATATTGGGTTGCTTGGGTCACTGGCTAATCTGGTTAAGATGCCTGAGAATTTGGATTTTTTGTCCCCTAATTCTTCAGGTAGATAGTATCTGAAATGATATCTCATTTAGAATAGAGGAACTTGCTAACATGTTAAGTTTTGATGTACTTGTTTGAAAAATTTATAGTGCTTGGGAGTAGAGACGTGATATGACTATTGTCTACTGAACTAGTACACAGTCACTATTAGAACAGGGATCTATATTATCCTAAAGGAATGAAGATCATCCATAACGTGATATCTTTGCAATGAACAGAAAGGTATTTGCATGAATACTCTGTGGACTTGAGAGCAGTAAAGGTTGTATCTCACTTGTGTGTATAGACAATACCAGTTCCTCCATATGACAGAAAAAAGAATTCAGATGAACATGTCAGTCACTGAACTAAGGAAGCTTTATCTCTGTAATCTTAGATGGCACAAGGGGGATGTTCCCACTGTTGTTTTTTTACATGCAAAGATAAAATCTAGAAGAGCTAAAGCCATAAGAGCAGAACATGTTGAACTTCCAACTGAGGACTTATTTCTCTACCTTTTAGTAAATGCATGTGGCCTTAAGATTAACAGTAATCTATGCAAAAATAGATGTTTATGAAAAAAGTTTCAATTAAAATATCATCTGCACTTTTATAATGTATGTTCACATGAGAAAGAAAGGTGTTTTCAGTCAAATGGAAAAGCATCAGTGTTTTATTTCCTTTAAAGGGGGTAAATTCTTTCACTTAAATACAATATGCAGGAAGCTTCCAAGGGCTCCAAGATCACTTAAACAATCCTCTTTCTGACAGAGTTGACAACTTTCTTTTGGATTTAAAGGAAGCAGCTACACTGTTTTCTGGAGTGTCTAATCTCTTCTAGATAGATTCCGTGGAGACATGTTCCAATAGTTTATTCTCTGCTTCATTGTGTTACTTGAACAAAAGAAAGAAAGAAAGAAAAAGCTCAGAGACAGAGAGAAACTTCCAGGTCAGCACTGATATATTAGAATCTGAACTTCTTTTCAATTCAAACTAAGAAAAAGAACAGCTGTAGTAATGTTTATCTTCAATAAAGGATATTATAGGTTTAAGGAATTATGATATGTTAGATACTGTACTTAACCTAATATTAAAAAAAAAAAAAAAAAAAAAAAAAAAAAACTTGTAAGCCTAAAGTTGAAGAGTTAATCATTTGAACTGTAGTAGCTATAGGTTCAACAAAAAAGAATCATAAAGATTATCAAAAATATACATTAGAAAGACAAGAAATTTTATTAAAATTCCTTTTCAGAATACCTTTATCATGTTATCTTCAAGATGTCATTTCTTCTATATCCAATGAAAAACATCTAATGAAAATTGAAAATGAAGTCAAATCTATTGTAATTCTTATGTCGTGAAATATCAGAACAGAGGAAAAAAAAGAAAAAGTGAAAAAGTGTACAGTCCCTTTATGAAAAGAAATCATAACAGAAAATCAAACAAGAAATGGAGTCTATTTACAATACAACAATTTATTTAATTAGTTTTAAATTTATAAATAATAGTTACTTCTAAATAATAGTCCCACTTTACATAAACATGTGCTGAAAACTCATTTGAAACAGACCTTTGGCATTAGTTCCTTTATAATGTTGTACTTTTTCTTACAATTAATTAAACCTAAGCAAAGGTATAAAACGAAAACATTTCCAAAAATTATTTTAAATTAAATAAATAAAATTGAATATACATTAAAATACACAAATAAAATTATTAGATAGGCTCTCTCTGTACTCATGAAAATCAGTCAAGATTAATCGTACTGTCTCACATACAACTAATATTTTAGCAGATAAATATCCAAATGTAAAATTCATACAAGAAATTACTGCTGACTCACTGAGATTAAAATAATTGTTAGTTCCCAATAGGATAGACAATCTTGAGATAATAGATATGACTGGTCTTCTGTTAGTTAAAAGAAGGATATCTGTATATAGAAGAAGAACCATATATGAAATGTGCATAACTGAGTTTGATCTGCATTGTTCTGTTGCTTAGAACACCAGACTAGGATTCTCACTGCAGTGTTACAATCAAGATAATAACAAACTTTCTCCTTCATCAACAGATCAATTTTAAGAAATAAATTGTTCATCTCAAGCAACAATTCATTTGATTTCCCATGCCAGTTACCACGTAAATACAAGCAAATATTACTTTTTCATGTCATCTATATTACTGATGAAATATTTAACATAAATTTGTAGTCTTTCTCATAGGAACATTTATGGATATATCCACCTGGTTTTTGTTTCTTGACAAAGATGGCAATGATAAGTGGTCTTACTCTGTGAAGTTGTAATCACCTGCACACATACAGATGAAAATATTGTCGCCATTCTGGTGGTAATAAAATCTTTTATTTAAAATTCTTGAATGAGCCGTTGAGGAAAGGATATGAGTATTTTTAGAAATGCAATGCCATGACCTCAACAGCCAATACAAAGCACTAGCAAAGAAAATACAGTGAAATCAATACAGAAAAACTAAGTATCCTTTTAAATATATCCTATTGAGAGACAGTTCCTATTCATCAGTCATTAACAATGGAAATGTGTTGAGGTAAAATGAAAGCTTCTATATCTAAACACATGGGCTTGTGTATTCACCAAAACCCTGTTTTACTTAACAAGCCATCTTAAAGGGATCAAGTGGATCCACTGGAAAGTATTAGATATATATTTGCCCACAGGTATAAGAAGTTAAATAAATGAACATCTGAAAAGGGTACATATGTATTAAATTGTCTTTTTGAGAGACGCTCTGATTTTTCCAGCTGAACAAGCTCTGGTAGGTCACTGGAATGTTTCTGGTGCTAGGTTATAATAGGAAAAGTTCCCTTCTTCAGCTCTCTACAGTCGTTTCACATGGATCCTAAATTATTTAACACTTTCTTTAATAGATTCTATTGTAACTCAATAAAGTGTGCTAAGGGGAACAAGAAGCAATACTAGAGCAAATTTGATTTTATCTACCACCCACCCCTTAATTGCTTCAGTGGCAGAAGTCTTAGCATTTAATCTTTGAAGCACTAGTTACGTGCCCAAATAAGTTACAAGTGTTTAGAAACTATCCTGTGCACTTGCATTAGGAGCTCTTAATACATAGCAGGAGTTGTTGTGTTAAGGAGTTGCTATAGAAACAGCTCCTTAACACAGTACATTCACTGATGGCTATAAAGAGATACAATGGTCTCAGAAAAACTACCATTAATCCATACGACATTCAAAAATTACTAGGTTTTGGTCTCAAAATTCTTACTTAAGTAAAGAAGTAATTCTTACTTTTTCTTACCAAGAAAACATCACTCCTACTTCCCTGTTTTCCAGTCCTGAAAATCAGTTCAAACATTCTCAGATGGAACTGTGCTTGATTATTTCCTTTAAATTTGACAGTGACTAGCACAGAAAGACTCACTAGAAATAAAATCAGTTTCTTCATTAAAAACAACAACAACAACAACAACAACAAAAACCACCGAAAAATCCACAAGACCAAAAACCTGTGCCACAAACTGGAAAAAAAAAATTGGTATCATAGAGAAGTAGTAATATTTGGAAGAAATGAACCTTTTGTTTTCTTTTCCTGTAGTTTTGCCTATGTGATTCAGACTTCCTGAAACCTGAACTCCCAGCTACTCTTTGATTCACTTATTTTCTATAATTTTCCTACTAACTCAGTAGGTGGTAAAATGTGTTCATTCAGCCATTCACTTATTCACTTTTAAATATCACCTCATATTTAATCACCTGTGAATGGATAGAAGTCTGTATAATTAATCTTTTTTGAGTATTACTAGAAGGGAGGGAGGAAGGGAGGGAGGGAGGGAAGGAAAACGAAGGAAGGAAGGAAGGAAGGAAGGAAGGAAGGAAGGAAGGAAGGAAGGAAGGAAGGAAGGAAGGAAGGAAGGAAGGAAGGAAGGAAGGAAGGAAGGAAGGAAGGAAGGAAGGAAGGAAGGAAGGAAGGAAGGAAGGAAGGAAGGAAGGAAGGAAATTATCAAATGATTTGGAATGGAGGGGACCTTAAAGCCTGTCTAGTTCCAACTCCTTGCTAAGGGCAGGGTGCCACTCACCACCACAAGCTGCCCAGAATCTCATCCAACCTAGCATTTAACGCTTCCAGGGATGGGTTATCCACAGGTTCTCTGGGCAGCCTGTACCTGTGCCTTACCACTATCTGAGTGAAATATTTCTTCTTATCATTTATTCTAAACCTCTTCTTTTTTAAAAAAATCATTCCCCTTTTCACTTACAGCCTGTGAAAAAGGTCTGTCTTCCTCCTGTTTATAAGCTCTTTTTAAGCTTGCTTCAGATTTTGTTTTTACCACTGCTCAGACACACTGAGCATGTCTACAAAGTCATTGTTTGGTGGTAAGTCATCTCACAGGATGGGAAGCCTAAATTTAAATTTAGTCATTTTTTTCACCTCTTGCATGCCATAGGCACAGAGCCTTGAAGTAATTCCAAAGTTAAGTGACAGTTTGACTGTGCAGTGATAACTGAATATACAAGATCACCGAATAAATAATTCTGATAAATAACCCTGACAGGTTTTGAGCTTAATCAGATATAGAAAGGAATATTTTAAAATAGTGTATTATTTAATTTCAGAACACTAAAATTATTCTGTTATATACCAAATGAAAAAAAAAAGTCAGTTATTATGTCTGTAATCATTACATGATTTTGAAGGTTAATCGGTAATAAAATCCTAAATGTTCAAGCTGTTTCAGTCATAACTACTATATCATTTTTAGAATAAAGATCACACAACTATTGAACCATAACAGACCTCCCAGTTTTTATGAAATGTGTCTCAAGAGGTCTGTTAATCTCTTCTGGGCCATCTGTCCCATTTGAATCAGAGAATATAAAGACTTTCAGGATTAGACAGAAAGCAGGGCAATGCATTCTGGGACATATCTAACTTAGGTAGAAACATCCAGAAGGAGCTGTTAAATTAGAACCATTGAGCAGGGCACATAAATGGATAGAAATCTGGCTAGAAGACTTATCAAAGTGTAATTCTTTCATGGGAATTTTACCAGAGCATGCTGGAGATACGAAGAGCAAAAGCAAAGATAATGATCAAACTTTGAATTCTCAAATCTTTATAAAAAACTGCATCCTTCATCTTTGTGCTATTTGTTTGGATAAAAAATAAAAAAAAATAAAAAAAATAAAATCCATGAAAGCTTTACCCATTTATTATTATTTAAGTACATACTGAAAATTCCAATATAATTTATTGTGACTGTTGATCTCAACTGTTGAGTTTCTGCCAGAAAAATAAATCTGGTCAACTGTTTTACAATTATTTTTTTTTTACTACAGGATGAACTCATGATATCAGACCTTTAAACATCCACTAAAGAAAACAACTATGCTTAACAGACTGTAGAACTATGACAATGAAATTTACTAAATCTTAGCAATCATCTCATGGCATGGGCAGCTCTGTTTGTCTGGGTAGAATAAGGTCCTGAACCAGAAGCTAATTCCAGGAGCTGTTGCCAACAAATGTACAGCATGCTCAGCTTCCCTCTAGTGTTACTGCTCTCATCAGTGGAAATCCTCACACTGTTTTTATCTGTCCTCACTCATTTCTATAGTGGTTTGCTGTTGGTTTATCATCTCTCCCTGGGAAAGGAGAATGTAAAGAGTCCTCTTTAATTGGATCATACCTTTTGGAGCAGCTCCTAGCTGTTGATGGGGAGCTATACTTTTTATCAGGTTTAGCAATTCAACAAAGAAAAATCTTTTCAGAGCACGTCAGTGACAGTGATTTTAAAATGCTGTATGTGTATATGCCTCTCTTTGAATATTCTATCTCTCTGCAAGCAATATTGTCCAACAAGGGAAAAGTACTTTTCATTATTTTACTCTAAACATCAAAAGTTGGCTGTCATCTTTTTCCACTTCAACTTAGTATAAATAATCAGCTAGTCAAAGAGCAAGAACTGCCTTAAGCCCAATATAAAAGAATTTGAATAGCTAGAAGAGTGAAGAATCTAAGCTTCAGATGTTATTATTCCCTGATAATATACAACATTGTTATGTTAAGCCACTGGGTTGACTAGACTGAAATCACACGATGCACCTTGCTTTCAAGCACACCATGTTAGAAGATGAATTTCAGACTTCAGCTTTCCTAATCCCTCAAACCTCTAAGTGCATGAGGTTAAAATACCATTTTGCACTCCATTTGTTAAAAGCCATATCATTTTTAGCACGTATATTGGAACTCTACACAAAGCCATAAACAATATTTAAATACATACTTTGTTCAAAATCACCCATACAGTCATGCGCCTTGAATACTTCATAAAACTCTCTGTAGTATCAGATACACTGGTGGCAGAGCTCCCAATATCATTTTCCCAAAGTATATTCTTCCCGTTATCTGAATAGTATGCATATACAAACAGAGAAAGGACTTTTTAGTTATGATAAGACAGATTTTTTTTGCAAATATAAGAATATATGGGTTTTGCTCTTGGTACTGAACAATTTATCCAACCTGTAAGTAAGCAAAATGGGAAGATTCTCACTGATGAGAAGACAGAAGACGAAAATAATTTCAAACATAAAAACTCCCTGAAATTGCACTGAATTACTGTGGCGCATTGAGATGCCACATATGAGCTAAGCCAATGTAACCTATTGTGTACTCTCATATCATGGTGACTGCAAAGTAAAACTTACCAAAATAAACTACTTTCATTACTTGCTTTACTTCTCATTTGCAAGGGGTTAAGTATACACGTGAAGTAAATTATAGTAGCTGTCTAACATGTGGTATGTCAATTATATGTCTGCGTCTGTTTATCCTGCCCATAGAGCTAATACACAGGTAAGAATTATTCACATTCTCCTCTTTAAAGTGGCTTTACAGAAGTACGCTTGTCATTCCGTAATTTATTCCTACAACATTATTTCTTTTTGCTTTATTTTTTAATCATAACCATGACTTTGATTTTTCTATGACATTATCATCTGGAAAACTGAAATAGTTACCTCCAGATAAAAGAGCAGCTATGCCTTTTGTCCAAAGAATACCATTAAAAGGAGAAAGAAAAATATAAGGGAGGTGTGCTATTTAATTTAATAATTTGATGTCAGTAGGTAGCTGAGAGTCCCTCAAGCATCCCACCTGGGTGAGGATATTCTTTTACTACACCAGGGCCCTTCATCCACATTCCTTCCGTACCTGAAGTCACTACCTGTAATCTACAGGTCACTATGGTCCCTGGTAATCTCCTGAGGCATCAGTCATGGAGCTGTAGCCAATGTCTAGTGATTCTGTTTATGTGTTTCCTTGTCCTAAGGGATTTGTTATACAACTTAGAGATGAAGGGAGGCTATAGTACATTCTAAGGTCAAAAGAAACTGGATGACAGCATTGAGGGCTCAGCTTTCAGATCTCATCTTGCAAACAGTCAGTGCACCTTACTTCACCTACAATTTATTTAAAGATAATCTGCCAGAAGTTGAGGACTAAAATTAAATTTCTGTGGGTGTCAGGATGCTCTGGATGCATTCACAATCCTCAGGGCAGTACTGGCACTGTCAGCAGCAGTTGTCTGTTCCCACACTGCTGGACTTCATGTCATCAGGCAGGAAAGGATATGTCAACCTTATTTAAGATGAAGATGACTGGGTTCCTAAATATGAGTGTGATGGGTTAACATTTTTGTACATTAAAATTTAATGAATCTGACATATTCTTGGCATATTTTAGAGTGACTGGACAAGGATGCTTTTTGCTGAAGACTTCTGCAGAGAATGCTCTTCTGTCTGAAATCTGTAGTGACTTCTGGAGCAGTGTATACTAGTAGTCAAACTAGCAGGAAAAAGGGAAGTAGCTTCAAATAAAAGTGATAACTACAGCTAATGTGCCTACTCTGATGTAAGAGTGATGGATTGTCTTATGTAGCCAGCTTTCAGACAAAGCCAATACACACTGAGATTAGAATTCCTGAAGATGTGCTTCTAGTTCTATCTCCTGCCAGTTTGTCATGGAGAACATGAACCTGATCTTGAAAAAAAGAGCTCAAAACCTCTGTTTCTTGTGCTGTACTCGAAGGTCTCTATGACTACCAGAATATATGGACTACACCCAGGAGTAGGAGGAGACAACAGACTTATGCCTTAGTGTCAGTTTTCAGTGTTTCTAGGCATTATGGGGATTACATACTGGGTTCAATAAGGCTCCCAACACTTCCTGAACTTTCTATAGATGTCAGTAGTCATCAAGTTACTGTGAAGCCAGTAGTTGTGTTGCACCAAGAGTTCTGAGAGCAGCTGACCATGCTGGCCAGCAAGGGTCTGTCTCACTCCAATTAATAGGGTGGAGATGAGGTTCTTTTAACATCTGTACACCCAGAGTGAGATTAAGAAATAACGGTTCAAATGTTGGTCCAACCATTTTATTATAAATCCTAATCAGGGGCACGGGGAAGGGAAGAAGGACGATAGAAAAGATAGGAAAGAAGCAAGAATCGCATAAGGCAGGGATAGTCACCACTAGGACCCAGCAGCGGTCCCGCTGCACGACGTTTTGAAGGTCTGAGGCAGAAGCAGCAGGGGGGAGAGCAGCAGCATGGCCGGCCTTGGGCAGCAAGCAGGCAGCAGGAGGCAGTTGCAGAGCCAATCTGGGGGGAAGCAGCAGGACTCAGGTAGCAGGCCTAGGAGAGTCCGTCAGCATGCAGGCATTCTGTAGTGAGGAATCTGATGGCAGACACCTTTGTTCTTCTTCAGCATGCTGGTAGAGTGCAAAGCAAGACATGGATGGAGAGAGTACAGAGCAAGTCCAGGAGGGAGAGAGGCAGTTCGTGAGGCTTCTCATGGCAGAAACCTCTTCTTCTTCATGAGGAATCTGTTACCAGAAAACCTCTGTTCTTGTTCATGAGGAATCGGTTACCAGAAAGCCTAAACCTTGTGGTTTTTGATTCCGCTTTTATCTCCTTTTTCTCCTGCCTACAAGACATCCCTGGGTGCTTGAGCAAGAGTCGTGCAGCACTTCCTGAGATGGCCATCTTCCTCCACATGAAAGACCACTTCACGGCCCTTAAGCTGCAGCTTCTCTCTCTCTCATTGCCCCTGGCCTTGTCTCTCTGTGTCCCTCAGACAAAGGATTTCACAACCCTTGCCCAGGACTTGACCATCAATGTTCTCCAGACAAAGGATTTCTCAACACTTGCCCAGGACTTGCTTGGACTTGTTCATCTGTGTCCCCAGCAGGCTTTGAGACAATGATGTAACAGAATAATCTCTTACAGGGTCAGAAGGGAAACACTTTTACAAATGCCTTTAGTTAGCAGTGTACCTGCAACTATAAACTTAGGCTTTTAAGGACATCTCAGTACATATATATATATTTTTTTTTCCATAGACCTCATTATTAGGCACCTTATAATTCTAAAATATTCATTTCAGTGATTTCATAGTCTCTGGATAAACTATGGCTATTTATTTACATTTATAGCTAATAACTGTCAAATAATTTCATGGCTTGAGTAGGAGAAGATAAGTAAAACATAAGAAAACAGTTTGTGTTTCTGCTCTCCTTTATCTTGAAAATCTATCTTAGCCTGAAAAAAGAGGTGTTTTTTTTTTTTTAATATATTTATTATTATTTATTCCTGTTTAAAACAATCTACAATCCTCTTTTAAAAGAATAAAATAATAGACCTGAAACAAATATCCTAATTTTTCCAGCTCATCTGGAAAAAAATTTCCTTAGAATAAAAATTCCTTTCATTTGCGTGGGAATATAGCAACATAGTAGTAAAGAAAGAAAAATACTCCCTTCTATGGCACAAAGAGATCTGCTCCAAGCTTCCACGAAACTTCCACTCAGTTCTTTTCCTGCCCTTCTTGTAACTAACAATTATCAAACATTTTCAACTGACCTCTGGCTGTCACTAACCTATGTGATACCTCCTCAGTTCTCTTAACTTCCTGAATGGTTGAAAGTACTCCAGAGGAGTTGTAGCGTTAGTGAAAGAACTGATTACTATGCAATTCAAAGTATTTTAAAATGTATGCCTAACAGATAAAATGACTAGTCCACTGGTGTATCTAGATCATCGTAAATTAGGAGAATACAAATTTCACTTGTACTAGCAAAGGGAAGCTAACCTGTACACCATACTAACTCTATTGAAGGTTGTTTGTTTGTTTTTTGGGTTGGTTTTTTTTTTTTTTTTTTTTGGCCAAGCTTGTAAATCAGTCATGAGTGTCTGAATATTTTAGAGATTTTTATTTTCTTTGTTTTCCCCATCTTTTCTTGCTTCCTTAAGACAGTTCCTGGATGCCCTGCCTTAAGGTAAAAAAAAAAAAAAAAAAAAAAAAAAAAAAAAAGGTATAATATGTCTATATTTCTTTGTACATTACTGTTAAACAATGAAAGATCTAATTTCACAGTTTCTACTGTCTGAAGTAATTTTTTTTTTTTTTTTTATTTTTTTTTTTTCCTATGCAGCTCTAGATGGCAGTGCTGATAAATAGCTAGTACATTCAGCAGGGACAGATTTTACTTGGTGAACTGCTACAATTGATTTGGAGTCCTAACCTTTCCTCCACATACTTTGTTTCCCACTCTACCACCTGCAGCCCTATAAACAGAAAAGACTTACATGATGGAAGCCATCTGTACAGTAACTCATCTCATCAGAGTGCTGAAGAGCTGTTCTGCTTAAGTGTTATCAATGTCTTCCAACTTACTGTGTATTTTTCTTATTGCTAAAAACAATCCCAGGCTTTCTTTTTGGCAAATTAGTAAGGAATTCAAGTAGCAGATGTTCAAATCATTTTTTATTATTTCCATATTGAATTTCCATACGGATACCAAGACAAAGATCTGTTTCTAGGTCTTTGTGCTACGTGTAGCAGTTCAATCATCTCTGCCCTATAGGCAGTAACTGTGATAAAAGGAAACAACTGGTAATATACTATCTGAAAATCTATGTTATTTTTATTACATTTCGCCTTCCTGGAAAATGCCAGAAACAACTTCTGCTGATTTTTACTCCGCTATATTCCCCACAAAGAATGAATGAATGCTATAGGAAATACCTGAGTAATTGCTTACATGTTACTGCTGAAAAAACTTCCTTCAGTCAAAAATCTACCTAATGTTCTAGAAATAGAAGCTTCCACCTTGACATTTGTGAATATAACTTCAGCATAGAAAAGTTTCTCCCAAAATTATGAATGAGGTTGTCCATCAGTATAAAATCTATTGGATTGGTAGAACTATAAATCTTTTTGATAACATCCTTGTCCTCTTCCTTTCATACTGAGGCATACATACAGACATCTCATTATAATATTTTCCAAAATAAATAATTTAAAGTGCATTTGTATTGTGGTTCTATTAAGAAATTAAATAGTGTCAGGGAAGATTTTCAGACAATTGATTGCAATAATCTATAATGTTAATAATTAGCACTCGAGCATATTGTTGGCAGGTGTTGATGAAGATTTTCACATGAATTCTGAGTCAGAGCATAGGAGTTAGAAATTCCTGGAACTGTTACCAATAAACAGTTTGAATTTAGGCAACATATTTTTTAGTAATTGATTTAGTAATTTAGTAACTTCACAAGAACAAACAATTTTTTTTTCTATTCCAGCTAGATTCAGCACCCTTATTCAGGTGTTATTGTCTCCATCTTGTTTATAAACTTTCTTATCATTTCTTTCAGACCTGAATTTATCACATGGCACTAGGTGAACTATGTAATCCTTGTAAAACTCAATGTACAAAAAATTAAACAGCATAAAATGAATGCTTCACAGATCTCTGAATGGCATCTGACATGGAAGTGTCTATGAAGCAAAGGTGTGGAATTGTCAGCGGTTTACAGGCTGGTTCAGCCCGGTTCCGTGACTAGCAGGGCAGAGGGATTTTACAAAATCTGCACCCCAGGCAAAGTGAAACAGGGGACTCCAAAATAAATAAAAACAGTGGCAACGATCTGAGGAGAAACAAACTAATTTTCTAAATATAGTATCGGAATGCAAGGTAACACTACAGTATAATATAATTAGACCTGAAGCTAATAAATCAAATATAATGAGAGAGAGTGTCCAAAAGGTGGATAAGCCTCACCATAACACTGAGGAGAGATGCACAGTCTGGTTGAGCAGCAGGAAGGAGAGCCTGACGAAGAAGAGCACATCAGCTGACTTTGCCAGGGATTATACCTCCTCTCTGACTGCAAGTCCCCTGGGGTACGTAGTTCTTCTTCTGTTCCAAACAGGTGCCCAGAACTGGAGCATTAACAGTTTAACTCCCAGTGCACTACATGATGCTATGATGTGGAATATTGATAACCAAAAATCGTAAAACCATGATAGGAATTGAATTCCTTCACATGGAAAAAACATGACCCATTGACATTCATTGATGCTTGCTGAACACTTCTGGAGACCAAGCAGTAGATGTGAGCGCAAAGTTGGACTTCATGGGCAATATTTTCCTAACAATAATGCCATCATAGCAACTGTGGAAAAGCAGGTCATCTCTGCCCTTGTGGATTTTTATGAGTGTGGAATGTGGGCTCTAATTCATCACTGATGAAAGTGTGCAGCTAATGGTGATGACTATATTGCAAAGTAAAGTTTTGTAGATGAGAATTTGCTCTAATAATGTTATTGTGCTCTTTATATCTGTTGTAGTTTCCATGGAAATAAATAGAGGCATTACTTTTGGAGAGATCTACAAATCTCTATATGTGCTTTCTAAGCTTGTACTCTTCATTTATTTAAGGATTTTTTTTTCTTTATACAGTAGACTAACTGAGGAAAAAAGTTCAAAGGAAACTGTGTAAAGAAAGTCTAGAAAAGCACTGTCCTCTTCACTGACAATTTTGACTTTTAGTATAGAGAAAAAAATCATAGCAGAGTACTGCAGTTATCCATGTATACAAAATGGAAAACCTGACAATTTTTAAATTTGGTTTTAGTCTATGCACAAACTATTTTTCTCGTTTAGTATCTGACCACACGGAACTAGAAGAAGTAGCTGTTGTGGTCAACCACAATAAGATTAGTATCAAACTAACTTTCAGCAGTAAGGCACACAGTTACTCCAAGAAGCATAAAACTAGCTGAAAAAGTAGATGATTTGTTCTATATCATGTGTCAGCTTATCTGAAACAGGTATACCAGGAGGCTAGATTACATGTCTTGAAGTTCCTGTGGCTGTTTTTATTATTTTTTGATCTTGTTTTATCAACTTCTTTTTTTTTTTTTTTAAACAAGATTTTTTTTGTTTCGTTCTGTTTAAAAATAATGTTCATTCCTTCTAATTCTGTCCTTGTTAGCTAGTGTGAGTAGTTGGTCTCTAGCCTCTTATAACATTCCTTTTTTTGTGTTCGTAGATAGTTGTTATGACTCCCCAGTGGTCAGTACGTTTGGGTATTGAGCATCTGCTCAAGAGATTATTGATGCTGTAGACAGTACCAGAATAATAGCACAATGCACTGCGAAGCCATTCTGGGAGCAGGAAGGTCACTGTGTAAAAAATCAGAAATGGAAAGTTTTTATCATGAACACAACGGTGTATTTCTTTGTGAGTAAGTAAATTAAGCCTTTGCAAAGCAAGAAGAATTATTTATTAAAAGAATAGAAAATTATGATAATTATTTAAAATAAAACAGTTCAGCCTGGAAGAGAGAAAGCTCCTGGAAGACCTGGTAGTGGCCTTTCAATATAGTAAGGGAGGGTCTATAAGAAAGAAGAGAACAGACTCTTTAGCAGGGTCAGTTGTGATAGAACAAGGGGAAATGATTTCAAACTGAAGAAGAGGAGATTTAGACTGAATATAAGAAAGATTTTTTTTATTATTATTATTATTTTTTTTTTTTTTTACATTAAGTGTGGTGAGGCACAGGAACAGGTTGCCCAGAGTGGTAGTGGATGCCTCATTAGAGATGTTCAAGGTCAGGCTGGACCAGACTCTGAGCAACCTAATCTAGTTGCAGGTATCCATGTTCATTGCATGAGAGCTGGACCTTTAAGGCTCTACTTTAAGAGATTCTTCCAACTCAACCGATTATAAGATTCTATGATTCTACAATTTTCTGCATATATATTTGTTCATTATGTTTTCATGGTGTCTCAAAGCATCACATAAAGCTTTATGCTTATTCCCAGACATTTTGTTCTGAATTCCTATGAGGTTTTGACATTTCTATGATACCTTCCATGCATGAGAAGAAAATATTACAAAGCCTGACAGGTGTTGACAAGAAAAACTCTCATTGGTGAAGCATGGTATTAATTATAAAGTTTGTATCCTTTGTTTTGATCCTTGATTTGTCTCAGAGTAATTTTCAGGTAAAAAGCATTTTCTGTTGAAGTCCACAAGAAAAAAAAAAGACAGAGAGAGAGAGAGAGAGAGAGAATGTTTTGGACAAGATTATAGAAAAAAACTGAAGATGACTTAAAGCTATAATATCCTGATCTACAGATCATTTCTTTTTTTGTTTAATATTTAATGCCAGCTACACTTAATCCTCCACAGATAAGAAATAACAACACTAAAAAAGTTAATATCTAAATCAGTGAGAATATTTAAGTGGGAACGTGGAATAAAACCAAAAGAAAATAGGCCTTTGAACTTCCTGAAGTTTAACTGAAAGACACATTCACACAGATGCAAATACTACTGCTCTTTAAGAGTTTTGTTTTGCAATATATAAAATATACATATAATCACTGCATCTGCCAGCAAAGTAATGTAATTACATTACAAAAAGTAATGTTTATACAGTCTGTCCTTATTTTTTTTTCCTCTTCTTCTTCAGTTACCAACAATGTACTGGATTAGAGTTTCCTTAAGGAGGGTACAGTAAAAATGAAAGCACTTCTAAAATGGAATGTTTAGATGAGTATTTGCTATTCTAAGTCAGCAATATATATTTTTAACTGAAATTATTATCTCTTTTCCTTTCTCATTCGGTCTGCAAATTCTTTCTGTGATCTGTGATAAAGATGTGATTGAATGCTGAGTATTGTTGCACTGTGTTTATGTACTGCTGGAACACTGTGGTGGTTTCTTACCCTGTGTAAAAGCTACTGGCAGATTAGAGCCAGAGTACTCAGAGCCTTCCAATTTGAAGGCATGGAGTGGGCCAACTGGCACAGTACTTATGAAAGGAGCATTCATACCAGGCATATTGCTAAGCTGCCCACTGTGAATGAGAGAAAAAGAGACAAGCAAAGTGTTATGGAAGCAAAGCCTAAAAAAAAGGCCATCAAAGAAATGGTAACAATGAAAGGCTGCTGTCAGAGTAGGATCACTAAAACTCGAAGGCTTGTAGCAAGCTTGGCGGTTGGACAAATACTGTTGCAGATCATAGCAGCAGGACAAGCCATCAGAATACTATACCTAGTTGGCAAATTTTTACAATTCAGTTGGTGTGGATTAGGAACCCTGCAGAGAAATGATTAGCAGCTACAAGTATAGTTTAGCTAGCAGGAAGATGAACTGAAAAACTACTAGCCTCTAACTTTGTCTTTTCCTCCCACCCATTGTCACGGAAGAGGACTTCATGACATAAATATTTTGACATTTCTTTTGGATATATCAGTCTAGAAGAAAAATTCTCCTTTATTCCCAATTATGAGAGAATTATCTCTGCAGTGGAAAAGAAAAGTACAGGTGTCCGTCTTTCATCATCTCCAGTACCTGATCTACTTCCAAGAAAAATCTTGGAATCATCAAGACCATCCAAGTTTCTGTGGAAATATTACAACAAAGAAAGACTGTGATGTTTTTCCATCTGAGAGCTCTTCATTTTTGCCTACTTTCTTGTAGACAGTCTAGAAATCCAACTTGTAAGCCTAGAGATCTCCTGGGAAGTAATAACAATTCACAATGAATCTCACTGAAGTCTTATGTCCATGTTTTAGCATGGACTCTTTAACACTCGAACTTTAGCTTTTTTTCATGATGGAAGTTTCAGGAATTTCTAGTTTTCTACAGTTTTTTAACCACCTACTGCAGTTTCAGATTTGAGGGATAGGTGTGTCCTCTGCACTGCTTCCTCACCAAGGACTCTGGCTTCTTTTGCATCAAAGCTGTGGATCACAACATAATCCTACTCCCATTTTGGGTTGGTGCTTTTTGGAACTCCCCAGTGCTGTATGACAGAAAGGGAGAATACAACAAAGCAGAATCATTCATTTTGTGAGTAATCCTTTTTAAATTCTCAGGCACGACACTCATGGTAGTATGTATATATCAAATCAAAGTCAGCTGCTAAAAATTATTTTATTTATATATTTAATTATTCATTTATTTGTTTTATTTGTACGACTCACCCAGACAAAATGTCATGGTTATCTATGTGATCTGTAGTAGCAGTATAATATCTGTAATATTTATAGTTTTTTATTATTTCATGAGGTACATCGACTGTATTGCCTGTCCCTGGTTTATGACATAGCTCATATAATAAAAGATCGGTTCAGAAGTAAATGAATAGAAACCAGTGTACGTTCAGACGAGTTTTCATTTTACCATCTGCCTTTCCAATTGCTCTGAATTGCAACTGAGGACTGCTGTGTATTGACTTTTATCTTGGATCTTTGCTTTACAGTTGAGCTACAGTTGTAATCTCTTATATCTATCAAACTTATAACTATCTAGCTATGTTTTCCACTTTTTACTATTTACTAATAAATCTGAAGTTATTCTCCATATTCTGATATATTTCTGACTCATTCTGTGGAAGAATCTCATCTTTCCATAAAATCACTGAATACATTGTTGTGAGTGGGGATAGTGCTGAAATAACAGAGAAAATGGCAAAATGTTCTACAACACCCACTTCTTATCACCACTTCCTGACACTCTTATGTATTATTCATTCCTAATCTGACTTTATTTTATTTTAGATTATACTGGATCTTCTTGATATAATTGTTCAGTTAATGACGTAGTTCAGCCTCATTAAGACAAATCTTGATTCAAGTCATACTTCCCATACAACTATTGACATCGGCATCTTTGGAATCTAAAAGGTGGCTTCAACATGGATAGCTTGAAGTCCTCATGTCATATCATGTCATGTGCCCATGATATTTTGTTTTAGGGATTCTTTCGCCATGTTTTTGTATGTGGAAGGATGATGTTTTTTTCTGTTTTGTTTTGTTTTTGTTTTGTTTTGTTTTGTTGTAATTGTTTTTTCCCCCCACAAGTAATAAATAGTTCACTGGCTTCAGTGAGTGGATAACTATCATGTTCTTTTTTCTAGCAATGCAATTTCCTTCTTCATATTAATTCAGAATAACATTGCAAAATAGTACTTGAAGATGCTTCTTTTTACATAAATGTATATTTCTGAACAACTTGCTTTGTGCAGAATACACTATAATCTGTTCTTTGTTTTGAAGAATGTCCTAGAAGTACCCTTCATTTTTATTTGCCATTGAGAAATTGAGATTAACTTTGGATCCAAAATACTAGGCTCAGTCTCAAGTATTAGATTTTCAGTTACTTTTTTTTTTTTTTTTTTTTTTTTTTTTCTCTCCCCATTTGGGAGGGGATCCTCTGGAAAATTCAGTTAAATTACTCCTTTTCTTTTCTTTTCTTTTCTTTTCTTTTCTTTTTTCTTTTCTTTTCTTTTCTTTTCTTTTCTTTTCTTTTCTTTTCTTTTCTTTTCTTTTCTTTTCTTTTCTTTTCTTTTCTTTTCTTTTCTTTTCTTTTCTTTTTTTCTTTTCTTTTCTTTTCTTTTCTTTTCTTTTCTTTTCTTTTCTTTTCTTTTCTTTTTTCTTTTCTTTTCTTTTCTTTTCTTTTCTTTTCTTTTCTTTTCTTTTCTTTTCTTTTCTTTTCTTTTCTTTTCTTTTCTTTTCTTTTCTTTTCTTTTCTTTTTTTCTTTTCTTTTCTTTTCTTTTCTTTTCTTTTCTTTTCTTTTCTTTTCTTTTCTTTTCTTTTCTTTTCTTTTCTTTTCTTTTCTTTTCTTTTCTTTTCTTTTCTTTTCTTTTCTTTTCCTTTCTTTTCTTTTCTTTTCCTTTCTCTTCTTTTCTCTTCTTTTCTCTTCTTTTCTTTCCTTTTCTTTCCTTTTTTTCTTTTCTGCTTTCCTGTGCTTAAAGCCTTTTTTCTTTCTTTTCTTTTCCATAGTGGGTCATGAGGATGAAGAATCCTCATCTTCCTCACAAAGGCTTGTAGTCTTTCTCCCTGTTAACTTTTGACCATTTGGGGGGTCATCCCTCCAAAACAGTTTTCTCTAGCCCTGTGGACATCTAATCACCTCCCTGCCCGATGTCTCTGTGCTGTTCTCAAACCTTATTGGTATGGCCTTCATTCCCTTCATTATCCCAGACCCAGTGTCTCCCATCCCTTATTTTTCTAACAAGTTCTACATTCTTAATTCTATAACTACCTCTATAAACTATCTCTAACTATCCCCCTTCACCTCCCTTATTCTCAGTCACTGTGAAGCCTTCTTGCCTTTTTACTTTCACTTATGGGGTCCTTCTCTTTCCCTTTCCCTTTCCCTTTCCCTTCCTTCCTTCCTTCCTTCCTTCCTTCCTTCCTTCCTTCCTTCCTTCCTTCCTTCCTTCCTTCCTTCCTTCCTTCCTTCCTTCCTTCCTTCCTTCCTTCCTTCCTTCCTTCCTTCCTTCCTTCCTTCCTTCCTTCCTTCCTTCCTTCCTTCATTTTCCTTCCCTCCCTCCCTCCCTCCCTCCCTCCCTTCCAACCTTCCAGCCTTCCTTCCAATCTTCTAAAGAATATTTTCTTGATCTTGTATTAAGAGAGACTTAACAGAGGTAACTGTTCTCCTTTGTCCTGTGCTTAAATCATAAATTGTTGAACTAACTATAATCATTATAACTGTAATCAATAATCATTTGCATTTATGTGATCTTATCCTCTTTCATTTGATCGTGTTTTGCACAGCGTTCGTAGCTTTATCATCTCTAACTTTTTTACACCAAAGAAAAAAATGAGCTACAAATAGAGGGCTGTATGATGAACTCAGTGTAGACATAATTAGAAATGGAAGTTAAAAGCCAAGATTCAGGCAGGAGCAAGATGCTTGTGAAGGCTGAGGCTGCTGTAAACCTGATAAGAAAGAAAGAGGGGAATTTTAAATTGAGATTGCTGGTAGGGTAGCTGTTAGTTTCAGTAGTGACATACTGTACTTACAAATTCCAGGAGTCCCTAATGAAAAACTGTTCTCATTCCCTAATGTTTTATGGGAAAAGTGGAGCCTCTTGGAATACTTTTCAAGCAGAAATCCATCATCGTGACAACACTGGAGAAAGAAGAGGGAAAAATCCTTTCTGGTAGGAAAATAAAGACATCTTAAGCTTGACTTCAAAAGCTCTCTACAGCAAACAGTAGCTGTGGAGATACTGTTTCATCTTTGCCTCTGGGATATTATTAAGCTTTTCTAGTAGTTCTAACTGCGAGAGAAGGGATTACAGAAGTTGCTGCTGTGTAGCAGCCTGACATACAAATATCTGGAAAAGCGTTTTTGTAGAAGGGCCCCTTATTAGACAGCACCACAAGTTTAACCTAAAATGAATAGCACAACATACTGTCTAGCTGCACACTAACAAAAACTTGCAAGACCTTCACAATTCACACCAGTCTTTTAAGTGCTTTGGGAGAATATTCAGGCTCCCGGCTCCCCTTTTGTCATGGCTGTGTATACAGAGATTGATGCCAATTGAGACTGTGCTTCTTTGGAGCAGAGAACCATGCCATGCCATTCACTCTGCTTCACTTAAGGCTGTGTCAGCATTTTCATGACAAATCCTTACTTTCAAAGGTTTGCAGCTTAATCGTAACAAATTCCGCAATTGGCTAAAATGACACACGCTGTTCCACTGTTAAAAGCTGTGCGTGTGCGCAGGAGAAACAGAGAAATAAATTATTTCAGGTGCATCTATTTATTTCGAGCTACTGCTTTGGCCTGGTGATGGCTTTGTATTTTAAAATGGTTAATGCAGAGTCAATGTCCTAATTGTTAGTTGACTGTTCCTTTTCAAGGAAAAAAAAAAAAAAAAAAAGAGTAAACAAAAATAACACATATTTCTTCAGTGCTTTCCATCAGCTTGCTAAGAGTTTTGAAAGGTTAATTTAGTGAATAAGGGGTTAGAAACCAAATTGCAAAGTAGTGGAAACTGATTTAGAAACAGTTGCTCTCAGAACAAGTCCTGAGTTTCACTTTGTTAATCCTAACAATTTATGCTTACCAGGCATCCACACTAGTAAGTCTCAAGCACTGGATAGCACATTCAGTCCTTATCATCTGCTGCATCCTGTCAAGTCTCAACTACTTGCACCGAAAGCAAGGGAAAAGAAAAAAGAAAAAAAAAGAAAAAAAAAAAAAGCGGGAAAAAAGGAAAGTTATCTCCTGTAAATACTGATATAACAGAATGAGAAATTCTAGGGTTCTAGGGATGGAAAGCTGGGCAGAAGTTGCAACACATTCCAGGTCAGGGCTGGGTGCTTAATCATCACAGGTGCCTATGGGAAAACAAGCATGTGAATGAGTATAGGATTGAATGTAAGTTGATACTTTTCCACAACTATAAGTCAAGTGCTGATGCTGTCATTCTAATTCTCAGGGAGCTGCTCTCTGCTACTTGCAATACATAGACAAAACTATTTCTATGAACTTGATTGGAATCCAACACACTTCTCTTTCATCTCAGATGCAGTCTTACAAAAAGGGCTTATACGGCCAGCTTGCTCAGCTATTTAATTCTATGATTGAAGCAAGAATGTGATAATGCCCAAATTCAAATCCTCTGTTAAAGTGAATCTTGAAGGATTCATTCAAAACCTTTCTCACTTTTAATTTGCAAAAACTGTGTGAGGCTAGACAGAGTCTGCATAGCACTTCAATACCACATGTGAATGTAGACTTTCAAAGAAAGATTTTAAGTTGTATTTCCTGTTACTTTTCTTATTTTAAAAAATGGCATATAATAATGAGTACTGGAATCCATTTCTTCTAGGTAACTATGAAAATCTACTTAATACTTGGGATTTTTTTATCTTATGTGAACATAAAATTTGGTTTTAGAAAAGATAATAGATGAAAACATCATTAATATGTAGGGCTTCGAAAAGCAAATCTGATTAAGTGGAGAATACTGACACCTATTTAATTGAATAAAGCATAAGTAAGAAAATTGAATTCTGAATGATTTAGTAACTAGAAGTGAAAGAGGTTCTATAAATATCTGTTTGCAAAACAGATCTGAAGTTCCACTTTGAAGAATTTGTTATTAGCCTCAATACGTTCCCTCAAATATATCTTTAAATAAGAGATAATTCTGATGAATAATATATACAAACTATAAACGGATAAAAAAATCTTACATCAGGTGAAGAAACAGAAAAATACTCTGGACAGTAAGCTGGATCATTTGAGTGACTACGAAATAATGTGAAATGAGGAAAAACAATATATGAAGTAGAGAACATTGATCCTGTGAAAAATTGGTCCATGTTATGCTTTTTCTGGCCTTAAACTACTTCTATTCTGTAAAAATTAAACACAAATGACA
Source organism: Chrysolophus pictus (assembly GCA_037305975.1). Classification (NCBI taxonomy): domain Eukaryota; kingdom Metazoa; phylum Chordata; class Aves; order Galliformes; family Phasianidae; genus Chrysolophus; species Chrysolophus pictus. Next base: position 36,822,463 of record CM074578.1, read on the forward strand.
TTAGACCCAGTGGAATTTGAGCCAAGTATGTCTCTTATGAATGCAGATTTGAAGGAATAAGATCATTGAGCTCACCCTCCTGCTTCCCTTGAGCTTTCTGTTCAGTTTGGTAAGATGCAACATGGGTCGTCCATGTAACCTGCTTGACTTTTATATTACTATAGTTAGGTTAGTGAACGCTATCATCTGTTGTAGATTTAGTTCACTTCTGGTGCAAGAGGCGGTATATAATGATAATTGAAATACAGACATTTGATAATGCTCACATAGTGCTGCAAATTAAAATCTCTTTGGTAGTTGTAAAAGTGGGAAAATTGCAAGCAAATTATTTCAAATCAAGCTACAGCACTACTGAGAAGCAGGGAAGAAAAGGCACAATTTGTAGCTTAGCATCTCTACTCCATCAGCTCTTGAAAGGCATTACAGTGTCCATATAGGGGCCATCTCAGGGGGAAATGGCCCTTGATTTTTCCATCTTCAGGAATCTGGAATAAATGGTCTTTCTGACTTCAGCACCTGCTTATGGATTTTTTCTCAGATTTTAGAGAACTAACAAGCGTCACACTGATGTCTATGATCCAAAGATGAGGTACACTGAAATCTGGATTTTTTTTTCTTGTGACTTTGCTTTCACCATCCCAAATTTTCCTCTGTACACCTTTTCTTTCTGTTCTCCCTTCTTTCTCTCTATATGTTTGTCCATATATTTCATAGTGTAACTATGGGCTGAAGATGTAGTTTCCAGAAAGGAGTGCCTTAAAAGAAGATACATTTTAATTATTGGCTTCATATCAGATCTAACGAAGTAAATCCAAATGCAGTTATGACACAAGATATCAGTCCAGAAGCCTAAACGCCCCATCTGTATATGCAGTCCATGAATCTGTATAACATTTAGTAATAACTTGAAGATCTCATAACACTTCTAAGACAGATGAAGTACAAATACAGAATACATGTGAAGACAAGGAAAAGTCCTTTAGGCACATTGCCAAACTAACACATTGTAGAAAATTAATTTTCATGCTTGAGCTGTCAACAAAAAATATGTCACTATGTAGAAATTCTATGAAAAGAATAACCATTTCCTTTATAATAACATGTGCTGTAAAAGGAAACTTGTATAAATACTTTAGATACAAGTACAGACTTTATTTCTCCACTCAGGAAAAAAAAAAAAATTACCTGGTGTAAATTACACTTCATAATATGATGAAAAATCCTGTATTTTAAAATCACTGTGGTATCAGACTGTTCAGTAAGGTCAAAACATCACTTAAACAAGTGTATATTGATAATTATGCTTCATAAATTTTGGAAAAAAAAATCTATCAAGCTATATAGTAATTTGAGCAAAGAAAACAAAGACAAAAAATTTACTATTTTGTTATATGAATAGGATTTTTCTCATTTTTATTTTTCAATACGGATAAGTGAATGGAAAATACAAAAAAATGTAACTGAAATCTTTTGTGTTTATATTGTTTTATAAAATCCCATTTACTTCTGATTTTAAGATAAACTAAAAATATAATTAAATTATCTCTTACAAAACCATGATATATTTCAATAATTATCAAAACTGAGAATATTATTAAATTTACAAAATATGTAAATTTTGTGATTATTTACTATAAATATACACTTATAAATATAATACTTTTCTTGAAAACATATTTTCTCTTATGTAAATAAAAGTTGATATCTAACTATAACTTGTTTGTCAATCAGATATGGCAGTAGATAACTTCTGATCATCTGTGAACTTCAAAAACCTTATTGCTGAACTGTGCTGCCAGCAGATCTGTAAAGTACTGAAGTGCTGGAAAACTTCTATAATATGAGATGTGCTCTGTTTTCTGATATGCTTTTTCCCAGTACTTTTAGGATTAGGCTTTAAGAGAACCTTTTAAGACGTGGTACCAAGAGACATAAAGTTAATTACCAAAATGATTTACTATTGTATATAACTTAAAAATATGTCTCAATAAATCAAATATTAACGATTTTTCCTTTGAATAAGCTTCCTTCATATAAATACTAGTAAGTGTTATTCCACATGCATAGCATCATTATAAAGACAGCTTGTTCATTTCCTTCTATGGTGCCTTTTATTTTTTTTCAAATTTCAGGCAGAGAATGAATTCTATGATTCATGGATTTTCAACTGCACTAAGAGCAAAATAAATAAATAATCTAATTTTTACACCATTTTTCAATTTAGGAAATGTCATCAGATTTTGCAGTAACATGAAGCTTCATTAATGAACAATTTTCACATCATTTTCTGTGAATCACATGCACGCACATGAAAACAAATAAGATTTTTCAGAAACATGATCATTTTTTGAAATTGTTAAACAATTTAAATATCCATATATTCAAGCAAGAAAAAAAAACCAATAATGAATACTGCTACTGTTGGACACTTTAAATAATCAGCTTGTGCAATAGTGAGAAGTAACTCTAACAGTTACAAAAGATGCATGATTTGTTTGTTTCGTATCTAGATTAATTTCTCTTTTCCCAGTTTTCTCCATTATCAGTTTCAATCTGCTGGAATAACTGCAAAATCTTCTCCTTTGGAAGGCACTCCAGTGAGGTACAGCTGTTCACCACAGTGCTCTTAGAAAACAAGAAGAAAGGGTTGTGAGCACAGATCAAATGAATAAATCTGAAATGAGGAACAAATATGAGTATAGATCTGGGATAAAGCTGAGCTGTCAGAGTAAATTTAGGCATATTAGTCTCGATTAAGCACTAGAGTGAATTCATGAGTCCCTTCTTAACTCGTGACATTGATGAATGTCCACAAGCAAGTCACTTCCCATCTGAGCTGCCATATCTTTTAGCGATCCTGACCTCCTTTGTAAAATGCTTTTTAAATCTATACTAAGTCAAGATGAGGTGCTATCATGAGCACCTTGACTATGTAAGCAAAAGTGACTGACTTTGTCTCTCATCTTTATCTGTAAACACGTAAAGTTGGAGCTACTAGAATCTATTTCACCTATAGAAGACACATGGATGCTGATTTCCTGTATTTTATACAGACATCTTAAGTCCGAAACATCCTAAATTCTTTAGAATTTTAATATCTGATTAGGCAGCTACAGTAAATGCAGTAAAAACTCTTGGGCTAGTGACTTCATGAAAGATAGAACAATAAAATCAGATTATTCAGATAAATTTCAGTGAGAAAACAAAACAAAACAAACAAAAATCTTATGAAATTTGGAAGAAGAACTTTCTTAGAATGGAAGAGGGAGACAAAGACCAAAGATTTTGAGTTAGCATCAATCACACATTAAAGAAGTTCAGATTAAACTCCTAACATACCAGATTTTCATTGTTTCTTTAAAGTGAAAGGAAATCTTTAAACCAGCACTCAGTTGAAAATTTCAGAACATAAGGTACAGAAACTGGTTTTGAAATATTTACAGACATTTATACTATTCTGTTATTATATCTGATGCCTCCGGAGATTGAAAAAAAATCATTTAAATACAGAGAAAATAAAAACATAATGATGCTATCAGCATAAACAGAAAGAAAGGACAAGAGCTGCAAAACAAAGCTGATGGATAAAGATCATGGATCTTGTAACATCAACATTTATGAGGATTTCCACTTTTTAGGTTACTTTCAAATAGGCATTTCCTAATAAATGCACAAATCTTCAAGAAGTATTTTTGTACTTTCTGCTATTTCTATTAATCACAGAAGATGCAAGTCAGGGTGATCAGATTTGAGTAAATGCTGTTTCTGGAGATGTGGGGGCAATTCTAATTGTTCCATCTTAGTAATGCTTAATAACGTTTTTTTTTTTTAATCTGTTGTTCTCTAGTGGTCCTACCTGTGGCGTAACTGTGAAATCCTGTTAGTGTGTGCTTCAGATATCAGCAAAACATATTTTTGTCATTCTCTGTGTGGCACTGATTATTGAAACACAAGACATACTGAATGGACCTGTGATTCCATGTAACCATTTGAAGACCTGTTTAATTTAGTGGCAAGACCTACATTTCCTCTGGAAGAAGGGACATGATACCTGGGGAGATTACAAGGAAGTTGCTAAAGTATGCAAGGAGGAAGTTAGGAAGGCAAAAGCCCAACTTGAACTCAGATTAGCCATTGCAGTATAAGAGAATAAGAAATCCTTTTAGAAATATATCAGTGGTAAGAGAAGAACCAATCCTTTACTTGATGCAGCAGGGAATGTGGCCTCTGAGGATAAGGAGAAAGCAGAGGTCTTCAACGCCTTCGTTACATCTGCATTTAATATGCAGATCAGTTATCCTCAGGGCATTTTACGCCCTGATGTGGAAGTCTGGGATGCTACACAGAATACACCCCCAGTGATTCAGGTGGAGACAGAGAGCTGCGGAAACTGGCTGCCCGTGGCCTGGACAGGTATACCTTTCTTTGGGTAAGGAACTGTCTAGAGGGCCGTGCCCAATGGGTAGTGGTTAATGGAGCTAAGTCCAGCTGGTGACCTGTTTCAAGTGGTGTCCCCCGGGGTCGGTACTGGGGCCTATCTTGTTTAATATCTTTATTGATGACCTAAATGAGGGGATTGAGTGTACCCTCAGTAAGTTTGCAGATGACACCAAGTTGGGAGGTGGTGTCGATCCACCTGAGGGTAGGGAGGCCCTTCAGAGGGATCTAGATAAGCTGGATCGCTGGGCTGACGTGAATGGGATGAGGTTCAACAAGGCCAAGTGTTGGGTCCTGCACTTTGGCCACAACAACCCCATGCAGCGCTACAGACTTGGGGCTGAGGGGCTGGATGACTGTGAAGAGGAAAGGGACCTGGGGGTGTTGGTTGATGCTCGGCTGAACATGAGCCAACAGTGTGCTCAGGTGGCCAAGAGGGCCAATAGCACCCTGGCCTGCAGTAGAAATAGTGTGGTCAGAGGGGAGGTAATCATCCTCCTGTACTCAGTACTGGTGAGGCTGCAACTCAAGTACTATGTTCAGTTTTGGGCTCCTCACTACAAGAAAGACATAGAGGCCCTGGAGCGTGTTCAGAGAAGGGCAGCAAAACTGGTGAGGGGTCTGGAGCACAAGTCTTATGAGGAGCAGCTGAGGGAGCTGGTATTCGTTAGTCTGGAGAAGAGGAGGCTCGGGGGAGATCGTATTGCACTTTACAATTTCCTGAAGGGAGATTGTGATGAAGAAGGGTTTGGCCTCTTCTCGCATGCAACAAACAGGATCCAAGGAAATGGCCACAAGGAGGTTTAGGTTGGATATGAGGAAAAATTTTGTCTCTCAGAGGGTAGTCAGGTACCGGAATGGCCTGCCCAGGGAGGTGGTGGAGTTGCTGTCCCTGCGGTATTCAAGAGGTGTCTGAATGAGGAGCTATGAGATATGATTTAGAGGTTTTTGGTAGCAATGGTAGTGGGAGGACAGTTGGACTAGATGATATTGTGGGTCCTTTCCAACCTTGTGATTCTATGATTCTGTGATTCTATGACTGACTTCAAGTGTTAGCTCCCTACTGTCCTGTTTGCTGGCATACCTTTTGTACCAGGTATGCTTTTCCAAATTAATACTTCTTTCTAAACAAAATGAATTTCAGTGCCACAAATAAGACAAAGGACAGTATTTTACCTCGCAGACTTTTACTCAACAAATTTCATGTGAACTTTGAAACGTGTTCACCTCTACTTAATCAGCTTTGGATACATTTTTTAAAAAATCATATCTTTGAAACAAAGGAGACATGACTTCCCCCTTTCCTGAATCTCTCATTAACTACAATACACTTTGCATTTTTCTTAGAAAAATATAGTACAAGATAATACAAGTAAGAGATATTCCAAATTCAGCAGTGTTTAGATCTAATGCTAATAATTCAGTACATATTTTAGTTCTTACAGACACAGCATGAATGCCAAGCACTCTGTGCTATGCATGTCTCTGGGCTTATGTAAGCAGGTACAATTACTCGTATGACTGCTTTCTTTACAATATGACAGATTTGAACTCAGAAAGCTATGAAGAAATAAAATAAGGTATCTTATCTTTATCAGCAACATAGACATTGAGATCAAGTGTATCCTCAGCAAGTCTGAAGAAAATACCTAGCTGGTAGACTAGAAGGAAGTGAAGCCGCTCAGAAGAACCTGGACAAGCTTAAAAAATGTGCTCGTGAGAATCTAATGAGGCTCAACAAAGCCAAGTAAAGGTGTTTCACCTAGGTCAGGGTAATCCCAGATATGTATACAGATGGAGAAGAACTCATTGAGCAGCCCTGCAGAGAGTGACATGGGGGTTCTGAAGGACGAAAAGTTGGACATTAGTCAACAAAGTGCTCTTGCACCCTGGAAGACCAACAGTATCCTAGGCCACATCAAAAGAGAGGTGGCCAGCAGGAGAGGGAGGGGATTGTCCTCCTTTACTCAGCCCACGCAAGGCCCCATCTGAAGTACTGTGTCCAAGCCTGGGGCCCCCAGTACGGGAAGGATGTGGAGTTGTTGGAGAAGGTCAGAAGAAGGGCCATGAATATGATCAAAGAACTGGAGTACCTCTCCTGTGAAGGAAAGATGAAGGAGCTGGGCTAGCTTAGCTTGGAGAAGTGAAGGTTCCTTGGAGACCTCATTGTAATCTTCCAATACTTGAAGGGAGCTTATTAGTAGGAAGGAAATTTTTTTTTTACATGATCTGAATGTGATAGGACAAAAAGGAACAGTTTTAAACAAATGAGGGGAGATTTAAATTAGCTGTTTGGATCAAAATTCTTTACTCAGAGGTTGGTAAGGTACTGGCAAAGCTGCTCACAGAAACTGTGGATACTCTATCTTTGGAGCCATTTGTGGCCAGGTTGGATGGAATTCTGAGAAGCCTGATCCACAGACTGGCAATGCTGCCCAAGCCTGGGAGTTGAAATAAGATGATCTTTAAGGTCTCTTCCAATCTAACCCATTCTGTGATTCTATCATAAGGTATTAATAATGAATAATTTTCTGTTTAGCTGTAACTTGTCACGCTTGTCCATACATACTTTCTACTTGAAGACATTAAAACATTAACAAAATGAAAACCTAGAACACGTGTTAAGCGTTGCACATTTTAGTAGTTACTCTTTTCTTTCTTTCTTTCTTTCTTTCCTCGTGGCTCTATGGAACTTTTGGGAGTGCCTATGCAGGAGAAGCGTAAATGTCTTCTGCAGCATTTTGCTGAGACCCAGTCAATATCTGCGGAAGAATATAATCTGACACTCACACATTCAGCCAAAAGAATTTAAATTTAAATTCTGTGTTTCAGCTTTTCAAGCAGAATGTTGGAGATAAGTGTTTTTGGCTTCAACTAAAGAAATCTATTTTAAAAAATGTCTTTTCCGAAAATAATAACAATTTTTTGAAGAACAGAAATAGAGACATCAAATCTCTGTCTTCGAGGATATAAAAATTGACAGCAGAATACTAAATATCAGTGTTTTAAAATACAAAAACCCACTAAGATAACTGTTCTTAGTGTTTTTCTCCATAGTACCCTGGTAGATGTTGCAATTTCTGACAACTGTAGTGCATTTTATATTCAGGTGTTAATAAGTAGGCAATAAAAAGTGATATGCTCTTTCATGAAACAATAACTTTTCAGCTGTAGATATTCTGGGGCAAGAAGCAGGGTTAGAATGAGTAAAAGAATGTAACTTCACACATTGTATGCCTTTGTTTTTTAAAATGATTGAATACAAATGAATGGTTCTTGAGAAAGGGGGACAACAGAGCAGACCAAGGAACAGGACTGAGGAAAGATCAGTTTGAATGTATAATCTATTTAAATTAAAAAAAAAAAACAAGAACAATAGCAACAACAAAATTAAAAGAGAGCAAAGATAATTTAGTCTGAAAAATAAATAGTGAGTTCTCTATTTCAAGTTTGTCCTTTCAAATTTTATCTAGGTCATTGTGCACTGGGGACCAAGTATTAATGCCAGCAAAATGCAAGGAAAGGCAATGAAATTGGCCCAAAGACAAATTTTAAGAGTTGTTAGCCCTAACGTTTGTCTACTGGTCAATTCATGATCTTTCCAGAAAAGAAAAACAAAACAAAACAAAACAAAACAAAACTTGTATATATAGTGAAAATCTTTTTTTTTTTAAGATAAAAAGTTTTAACTATTTAATTCATTTATTTGAATAATCTTGCATTGATAGTTAAAAGATAAATTAGAGAACTTTTAGGATGCAAAGATCATTATGAATGCTTCATGTTCTGCTAGAATCATACTGAGTGAAAGTGAGCTGCTGATTGATTTACAGAAACAAAAAGATTTTGTATCAGGAGCTGATTTACCAAAAGAACAACATTCAAAGCAGAGCCAAAATTAATTAAGTAATTAAGTGGAAATTTCTATATGTTATAGGGATATCCATGGTCTTCCTTTTAATTTTATTATCTTCAGCAACAATGATGTTTTGCATGGCAAATGTTTTCCCTCCTTACTTCTGTCTTCTGTCAGCTATTCATTTGGTTATAACCACCAGCAGAAAGTTTATTTGGGAGTGGCAGTGGCTCATTTTTGAGAAATATGAAACAGGTTGGAAAAACATTAATAAAACTGGGGAAGAAAACAGTCTATGATGTCAACACAATCTTCAAATCCATGGACTGCATTTATTAAAAAAATAAATATACACTTATGTCACGCTCTTGTCATTAACATTTAATGTGCAAAGAGTGGGCACACATTCTATATTTAATTAAAACAAAAAATTATGACTTCCATCTGCACATGCAGACCTGGAAAGGGACTTAAGGTGCACGCAAATTTACATCTGGTATTCAAATAATGGTGGGGGGGATATTTTGACCATATCAGATATCACATCATTCCTCTAGTGTAGAATAAATACGATACCTTTTTTTATTAATGCATGAAGACATTTTCAATATTTGAGGTTTCTCAGGCACTTGTACAGAGTTTAAATCATACGGAGGAGCACAGTTTTCAAGGTTCAGGAGTTTTCAGTCATTTACTTTGCTTATTTGTATTTTATTATTTTGGTTCCTTTGGAAACACACAAAGAATAATTTTTTTTTCAGCACTGCTTTCTCTCTAATTCTTTTGTTCTATGTTTGACGTAAACGCGACCATGTTAAATCCATACAAAAGTCTACAAACTCCTTAACCATATGCTATTTTTACAGCAGTTCACTTGTAGAAATGTTTTTTGTCAATCAAATCCTTCTCCTTTTGGCTTGTCACTCCACTTGTTCACACTGAGGCTAATCCTGGTGCTGTTGCTCTGCAGCCACTGGGGCCACCATCTGCTCTTTGCCCTAGTCAGGCCTTTAATCAAACAGTGAGTAAATCCTTCATGATAGGGAAGGATTGCCTGGGCACTAGCCAAATGGCAACGTACTTGGTTTGCATGGAGTCCTCTGTGAAACACTGGGAAATAATGTGCCTTCTCAACATCTTCACCTGAAGGTAAAAAGATTTCTCAGTGCAAAAATTGATCACTCTTGACCATCCCAGTAGTAACCAAGGAATTTTCAGTTTCAAAATAAAGTTATCAAGTGGACGTCATACAGATGAGACTGAGAAAGATAAATCACATCCAAGAAGATGATTGTTTTGTATTACATTGAACACCTTTCAGTCCCATCAGAAATATGTCTACTGACAAGAGATAAAAGTGACCCAAAAAGACACTGATTCAGAATTTTTTCTTGATAACATGTGAACTAGCTTGAAAAACTGAGTAGCTGAAAGAGGAAGTCCAAAATGCCAGATGGATCCAGGCTTTGAGGCAAAGAAAGGGAGCCACTAAACTAACGCAATTTTCTTCCTCTGTGAAGTGGATGACTGAGCAGAAATGGGCCCCTCTAATGGAGGCACTTAATGGTACAATTTGTGCTGAGCCCAGCAAAATTGCATTTGACATTGCTTGGGGTAAGACACTGTTGTTGAGTAAGCATGACTGCTGGGCCTTAAAATATCTGTAGAACATGACAGAATTGCTGAATTAACAAGATGCTGAGCCAGTATAATGAGTAGAACGTAGTAAAAATAAGGCAATAAATGTGTGGTTAAGACAGCTGTAAATGAAAGAAAGGGGAAGGGATGTCTCAGCCAAAGAAATTTCTTCTCAGTCTCTATTGTTTGGATTGAAGTAGATTCAGCAGAACAGCAATACAGACTGGACACATGAGAAAAGAAGCGCCCTGTGGCTCAGAGCATCATATGGAGGTAAAACACAACTCAGAAATTATCAAGGTGGGATCTGCAGAAGAGATTCAGTATTGCACATGCCAGGGGATGAGAATCATCTGTTGCAACAATGAGAACTTTCTCCGTGTAGCTTTAACATACATGAATCTCCTGTGATATGAATGTAACCTCTAATTCCAATGGAAAAATTTTGCAGACCTTAGTATTTTGGGAAAAATTAGAGGTTTGGGTAGAACAGCATTTGTCATATGAGAATGCTATGTTGCTGATAAGTGTGTCCTACTGAATTTACAATAAATGTCTGCTGCCATTTGTATTGTCTCAATAACTACAGTGAAAAGATAGACAAATAGCTACGTAGAAAGGGAGGTAGATAGACACACACACACACATATATATAGATTCAGTGCCGTGTTTAGATTACCATTTTCACATTGTTCTGTTGCTAAAATTGTTTGTAGTCATTAGTTGGTTTTGGTTGTTCCACAGCTAAATATTGCTGACTTGTAGATATACTTGCTGTTGCTGTTCTTGTACTTAATGGAATTACTATACATTATCAATCAACATAAGATACTAAAATCATTATGTATGTCTCCTAAGAAGCTAATTTTCTTCCTCATTGAAAAATATTGTTGTGCATTCCACTAAATATAAATTATTTGTATTAACCACCTAATTTTTACAGTTGCATCTCTAGGAAACAGCAAGGGGGTAGGGTATTGCTACTTAAATTATTTCATATTGCTAAACTATTAGCCTAGTTGCTGACATACATGCTCCAGGAGAACTAACAAAAGTATTAAACCACCCTAACAACTAACGGAAATGCTTGCTTATGTTTCAGAGAATAGCGTGGATTAGAAACCATTCCTAGGTGGCAGATTGGAAGTCATAATCATTTTCTGACGTGAGGAGAGTTCAGTTGTAGAGTCATAGAGTGCACTATGTCTGTTGCCTTCAGGAAGAACAAAACCTAGTTCATTTTATATAATACACACAGCCTTATGAATCTTCATTGCTGACGTCCATTAAATTTTTGAACACAGTTCTACACCTTGTAGTAAGAATTCCATTAGAGTAGCTGATGTTCCGTGAAATGAATCTTCTGGAAAAATTCCAATCAATAATGGAATTTTGTATATGTTAAAAATCTACAGAATTTAGAGAATTATTAATTCCTTATAAGGCCGCAGAATATCTTACAGACTAATATAATTCTATATCACATTCAGCATACACTAATAATTGTAAAAAGAATATTCTGCCTTTCTTTTTTTCATTATTAAACCGTTACATTTTCATCTATGAGATTTAATGTTTTCCATTACAGAGAACATGGTCAATTTTTCACTCTCTTTAACAGATTGTTTTTCATTTCTATCTTATTCTGATTTTTAATAAAAAGCAGAAAAGATTTTGAAAAACATAGCTCTCTTTTCGAGTGTAAGTAGAATGTCTACTCTTGAATTAAAGGAAAAAAAAAGCATTTGTCAGCATATTTAATTTTAGTTTATGAATGTGAGTAATTAAGCTTAAGTCTAGACTCAGAATTACCTTTTTTCTCACCTCTTCTCGGGTTTTAATTGGATCATATTTTTATGTTTTCACAGAATATCTCTCACATGTTGCTAGCTATTTTAACAAATATATGGAGAGAAGGAAAGACAGCTTTTCTCTATCACTTCCTATTTTCTTTTCTCAGAAACTTAAAGAACAATTTAACATTTTAAGGACTCTTGTTTCTGAGACAAATTTTCAAAAAGAATAGAGGAAGAGCCACATAACTCTGTAACAAAGTTAATTGTTCTCTTGCGGGGTATGTCACTGAAACGAGAAATGTGATAAGAAGACTATGGAGTAAAGCTTCGAGGGCTGCCATGAATGCTCATTTCAGTCAGCAAAGGTTTGAAAATGCTTTGGGTCTCGGATATGTTAATTGTATAAAATCATTGCCTAAATCAAAATATACCAGATTGGAAATACAGAAAATTGCAGTCTCCCCCTCTTCCAAGAAAAAGACATTTCAGCTGGCAGCCATGTTGACAGCAGCTGTTCCTGCTGTGTATGAGTCCTCCTCTCTCCCTTTAAAGAGAGTGATATTAATGTCTGTGCTTAGCTAGCATTAAGATATCTGTGTTCAGATACGTACCTGTTCTGCGTTTCGTCATTTCCATGAGAGCAACTCTCAACACAGAACCAACGCATTCTGATTTTACAGTGCGTACTTTAAGGCAATATGCTAAATAGGCAAAAGTTTGTCATTGACACCAAAAGCAAAAATGATTCCTAGAAGGTGAATACAAATACACTTAATAAGAAACCTGAATAACAGAAAAATATGGTATAGATATACAAAAATAATTTACAATAACAATAATGAGTAGTGACAATTTTAACAGTTATAAATGTTTGGGTTTTTTTTGTTTTCCTCATCAAGAGATAGAGTTAGGCCATATTTTCAACATGAAATCTGCAAATATAAGTGTTTGGCACTTCACTGTTTTTTAATAAAACTGTGATTCCAAGTAAGAAAACAAAATGCCTCCTATAGCTGAGTTTTCAATTAAAAATTGATTTTGTGATGCATGACAAAATCATAAAAACAGATATCACAGAAAGTTTATTTTAGGGGTTTAGTTTCTTGCTTAGCCAAAATTAGGGCGAACATTTCACTTCCATCTAACAAAAATAAAAAGCAGACTGTATTCTAAGAGAGTCAATTTTGTAATCCTTCATTTTTCTTTAACAATAAATAGCCCAACTAAATGGGAAAATGAGTGCTATTAAAATATGACTGCAGAATTTACTCTTTCTTATCTTTCATTTCTTTTCATGTATTGCTTATAACTACCTCTGCTTTCCATCTTCTTTCTGAAGGTTAGCGAAAACCTGTGTCACTGCCAAATTCTCCTATGTGTAATGTTTTATTTTCTCAGTTCTTTCCAAACTTATGCATTGACCTTAAAACCTGTGATTATTTATGAGACTATTCTTTGCTTTCAACTTCATGCAAAATAACTAGTGATGTCACTTGGTCAGCATAAGGTTTAATCTTCAACCACTGCACACTGTTAAAATTACAATGATGCTAGCTGTAGATCTATTTATATATTAGCAGGAGGCTGGAAGCCAAACTAAATACCTTTCTAATATAGTCAAAGTCACCAAAGGTGTTATTTATGCTATTTCTGTTCTTAATATCTTTGCAAAAAATAAAAAATAAAAATGATAATTAAAAAACAAGCAAACAAACAAACAAAACAAAACCCACAGTCAAACACAGTTGTCATCCAAAAATAAAACACCAATGATATCTTCTTCCTGTGGGCTTTAAGGTCATTCTGCTACCCAGCATGAGCCATTGTTTTTTTCTACCCCCAGTGCCTTTCCAGATTTACTGGAAATCTGTTCAAGATTGAATATATCTTACTACTCTAAAAACTGCTGCTAAATGCTGAGTTGAAGATTCACTTCTCTCTTTATTCCTTGTTGAACAGAACCAAGAAGATTCTATCCAAGTTTCCCAGCCATCAGCAGAAAATTGGTTGAATGCTTTCTATTGCTCATCCTTCAGACAAGTTCACTAGTTCAGAAAACACCTTGGGACCAATTCATGTCAGTGTATGCCTGTACTCCTTCTTTCATTAGCATGAAGAGCCTCAAAGTAATTTAAGTTAACAATCTGATTATTAATAAAGAACAGCACCAGACACAGGTCAAACATATCTGCTTTGTATTTTTCTTCCTTTTGTTATATCACAGTATTAAATAGCAATGTGAAAAGAGAAATCAACATTGCAACTAGTAAGAGTGATATCTATCTACCTATTTATTTTGTGTCAACCTAATCGTATCACAGCATAGGGCAGTTTGAGTGCTTGTGTAAACATATGTAACTTATTAGAAAAAAATGATTTTCATCTACATTCACTCAGATTATTTACTATCTTCACAGTAAATTTGGATATATACAAAAAAACACATTCATTTACTGGGAATTTTACTAGAAGTTCAGTAGCTGGAATATAATCACTGAAGTTTCATTCATTTTTATTCATTTCTTGTCTATTCATTTTCTTTTTCTTTCTAAAACTAAAGATTTCTTGCAAGACTGATATATGTTAACTGAAAGCAGCAGTATGTGTTGTATTAGTGCAGCAGCACACATCCAGTAGATTACTGGGGTCTGCTCAGCTCCACCAAAACAAAGGGCATGCCTTCAGATTGTCACTGGACAACAGTGTGCTGTTAAGGGTAGAGGCTCAATACTTTGAGAAAAAGAAATATGAAGCACTTGAATTCTTTTGATTTCTACTTCAGAGACACATCTGACAAAAGAAATTTGCATCAGACTTTTTATAAAATATTATCCTATTGCTGAGCCACTCAACTGAGTGCCCTTCTATCATTTGCATCTCTCCCCTCCCTTCTCAATTCCTCCCTAGTACAAACATTCACCTGCTTTTGTTCTCATGTTTTTGCTGTCAAATGTATAGCTTTTGACTGGAAAGGCAGTGCTTTTTTGTTCTAATAATGCCTCACCCAGTAAATCTAAAAGGATGTTCTCTTTAAACCACCACCTGCTGAATTGTATATAATACAGATGGTATTTTTTTCTCTGCCTCATCTTCCTCTTGCATCCCAAAAGAGAAGAAATGCTGAAGAGGCAACAGAGTTCAGAAAGGCAGTATTTGTCTTTGACTAGACATTCAATGACCACTGTATCTAGTAGCCCCTCACATCCCTACCTTCATGACCTCTCTAACCTCCAAACAATCGACTCCTTTACTCTCTCTATGCAAACAAATATACCATGCATATTGTTAAGCTTAATGATGTTCCTACTATTTAAACAAGCTCTTTGTTTTCTAGCACTGTAGCATCCACTTTGTGATGCTGATTAGAAGGAGTCCTTTGGTTTTGTAAAATAGTTGGTAATTTTGGTTTAGTCACTTAGGAAATGATATCTTCTCAGGTTTTGCAGGTAAATCATTGACATATTCAGACTGAATTATCAAAAGATACAAATCTGATACAAATCAGATTGGATATTAAGAAAAATTCTTCACCAAAGTGGTGGTACACCTAAATGTGCAGTCAAATCTGAGTTAAAAGCCACTCCCATATGTACTGAAGTGAGATTAAAAGAACATTCTTTTTCATTATTATTCATGGTGATTTTTATATATATAAAAGTTAAGTGAAGAATGAAGAACTTGGCTGCCTCCTCGAGCCCCTCTGGTTCAGGCCTGCTCCTGCTCAGACACTGGTGCCCAGCACAGTGCCTGGGACCTGGGGTTTCTGCCCAGGCCAGGGGATGTGGCTGCTTCTTTCTCCTTCTTTATGGGTTCAAATGGCAGCAAAGTTGTGTGTCTGCCTCATAGACACACAGACAGGAAGAATACATCGACATGACTGGTCACACAGACTACCCAGCCAAAGCTTGTCTTTGTCAACACTTACACGAAGAATCCACAGAAACACAGACATAGACTGCCAAGACCTCTTCCTTCTCTCTTGCTGGTAGCTCACTGGTGCATGCACACATAGGGCACTCCCTAGGATCACAAGTGCACAAGCACATTCACAGATACCTCCAGTATTGTCCTGCTCTTTTTGTTCACCCTGAACTCCTGCCCACATCCCAGGTCAGAGTGCAAAAGTACACTCCGTTCAGTTACTTCTCTCCTCTCCCTCTATTTCACAGTTTTGTCAGCTGCAAGGTTCAGCCTTTCTGGGAATAACACCTACATCTTGTTAGCCTGCCAATTAGTGTGACTGAAAGATTTGTTTCCTGTGATTGTCTCTCAGCTCAAAAGTCCTCAACCACAAAGCCTTCCTGGAATAAATATTCCTACATTCTCACATGCTCTTGTAAAATATTGTGACTGATCAAACTTCATTCTCATCACTGCCTCAGTTTCTCATTATCCCTTGTGGTCTTGGAAAAGGTCCTTCAACAGGAACCTGAAGGACCACATGCTCCTTCTGAATACCCTTATACTACACACACACACACATACACATGCACATAATTTCTTCTGAAATCAATGCATCTTATTTATTTCCATGGAAAGTACAACAACATTATGTGACAGAGCAAATTCTCAGCTACAAAACCCTTTTTCAATGCAGTCACTACCATTAGCTATGCATTTTTACCAGCGATGGACAAGAATCTAGATACAGTGCTCATAGAGGTTTGCATGACTGTACAAAACAAGACTTGTCTTTCACATGTCTGTCACCACTACTGAAACATACCAGCCAGCACTCAGTATGCTTATCTACTGTTTGGTCTCCATAAATGTTCAGAACACATCAATGAATGTCAGTTGGTGTCATTTTTCTGCATGGACGAATTCAGTAAAAAACTATTGCTTCATAAACGCTCCCTTACCAGACATCATTTTGTCTGGCTTCCCCTCTGCTGCCATCTGCCACGTTGCCACAAAATGTAATGAATGATTGGCAGGAAGGTACTACCTCTACTGCCGTACCACCAATATCAGCCACTGATGTTTTAGGCCAACATAATAAAATAGGAGGCATAACTTTCGGAGCAGCCATTGCATACTTAACCTTTTAGTCACACTCAAATCCTGTTTAGTGTACAAGTAGAACTGAATTTATTTATCTTCATACTACTTTTTAATAATATCCTTTCTTTTACAACACTGTCACATAAATTAGTTTCAAAAGATATTAAGTAAAATTTTATAAAAAGATTATTCACACCAATATAAAGCCCTTTTTTCTTGACAAAACTTTGGGCATGTCACGGAATTAACTAGATCAGTTTATGCCCGTGACAGGGGGGCAGTAGGCCCCTGCCCTCCCCACCCCCCGCCTGGCCCACGGAGGGAGGAAGGGGGAAAAAGAAGAGAAAACAGCGGCAACAATCTATGGAGGTAAACTTATTTTACTAACTATGATATTGGAATGCAAAATAATACAATATAATACAACCTAATTAAAATTGAGACTAATAAATCAAATAAGATATGAGAGAGAGTTCCCGAGACCGAGTCAAACCTGAAAAAAGCTTGGAACGGCCAGGAAAGCACCCTCCAGCACCCACTGCCAGGCAGTAAGAGACCGCCCCCCGGAAGGGTCAGATCCCATGACTTCCGTAATGTATGGGGATAGGTGCGTAGAAATGAGAGCATTAACACCTTAATTCCAGTACATGATGTTTTGATGTGGAATATTAAAAATCAAAAAACAAACCCATGACATTCCACCCCTTATTCTACATCACTACATCATGCTATATATATATATATATATATATACACACATACATATACAAACAAACAAACAAAATAATTAAAAATGCATCACACACACACGTCTATATACATATACATAGAATTACTGTCTGCACTCTCCCAGCATCAGGTTTCCTTGTGGTACACATTGAACATCCCCATTTTTCTGCATTACCCACCAAGTGGACCCAGGTCCCTGGGCAAAAACAGTACCGCGGAGAGGTTTGCCCTTTCCAGAAGTTGGAAGAACCCACACTGCTTTTCCCAACATGCTCTTTACATGTACAACAGGGACCTTATCTCCCTCTACGGTATGTAGGGAGCTGGATTGGGTAGGACCATCACGATTGATGGATCCTCTGGTATTGACTAACCAGGTGGCTTCTGCCAAATGCTTCTCCCAGTGCTTAAATGTTCCGCCACCCATTGCTTTCAGCATAGTTTTTAACAACCCATTGTATCGTTCAATTTTACCAGAGGCTGGCGCATGGTAGGGAATATGGTAAATCCACTCAATGCCATGATCTTTGGCCCAAGTATTTACAAGAGAATTTTTGAAATGAGTCCCATTATCTGACTCAATTCTTTCTGGGGTGCCATGTCGCCACAGGACTTGTTTCTCAAGACCTAAGATGGTGTTTCGGGCGGTAGCATGGGGTACTGCATATGTTTCAAGCCACCCAGTAGTTGCCTCCACCATGGTAAGTACATAACACTTACCACTGCGGGATCGTGGCAAGGTGATATAATCAACCTGCCATGCCTCCCCATATTTATACTTTTGCCATCGCCCTTCCTCCCAGAGTGGTTTCATCCTCTTGGCTTGTTTAATTATGGCACATGTTTCACAGTCATGAATAACCTGTGCAATAGCATCCACAGTTAAGTCCACCCCTCGGTCTCTAGCCCACTTATATGTTGCATCTCTCCCCTGATGGCCCGAGGTCTCATGAGCCCACCGAGCTAAAAATAATTCACCCTTGTTCCGCCAGTCCAGGTCTATTTGAGCCACCTCAATTTTGGCAGCTCGGTCCACCTGGTGGTTATTTTGCTGTTCTTCAGTAGCCCGACTCTTGGGCACATGAGCATCTACATGGCGTACCTTCACGACCATATTCTTTATTCGGGCAGCAATATCTTTCCACAGTTCAGCAGCCCAAATAGGTTTACCCCTTCTTTGCCAGTTATTTTGCTCCCATTGCTGTAACCACCCCCATAGAGCATTTGCCACCATCCATGAGTCAGTGTAAAGATAAAGCGTTGGCCACCTCTCCCGTTCAGCAACATCCAAGGCCAGTTGGACAGCCTTTACCTCTGCAAATTGGCTTGATTCTCCTTCTCCTTCAGTGGCCTCTGCAACTTGTCGTATGGGGCTCCACACAGCAGATTTCCATCTGCGATGCTTCCCCACAATACGACACGATCCATCAGTGAACAGGGCATACTTTCTTTCATTCTCTGGTAATTCGTTGTATGGTGGGGCCTCTTTAGCTCGTGATACTTCTTCTGCTGGTGATGTTCCAAACTTTTTACCTTCAGGCCAGTCCATGATGACCTCTAGGATTCCTGGACGGCTGAGGTTCCCCATCCGCGCTCGTTGCGTAATCAACGCAATCCACTTACTCCAAGTGGCATCAGTTGCGTGATGGGTGGGGGGAACCTTTCCTTTAAACATCCAGTTCAGCACTGGTAGTCGAGGTGCCAGAAGGAGCTGTGTTTCAGTACCGACCACTTCAGAAGCAGCCCGAACCCCGTCATACGCGGCTAAGATCTCCTTTTCAGTTGGAGTGTAGCCCTCTTCCGACCCCCTGTAGGCCCGACTCCAAAATCCCAGGGGTCGGCCTCGGGTCTCTCCTGAGGCTCTTTGCCACAAACTCCAAGTGGGACCTTTCTCTCCAGCAGCAGTGTAGAGAATGTTCTTTATATCCTGCCCTGTCCGTACTGGCCCTAAGGCCACGGCACGGGCTATCTCCTGTTTAATCTGTTCAAAAGCCTGCTGCTGCTCAGGGCCCCATGTAAACTCATTCTTCATTCGTGTCACATGATAA
The DNA here is from genome assembly GCA_037305975.1 of Chrysolophus pictus. Taxonomy (NCBI): domain Eukaryota; kingdom Metazoa; phylum Chordata; class Aves; order Galliformes; family Phasianidae; genus Chrysolophus; species Chrysolophus pictus. The sequence goes on from CM074578.1 coordinate 36,841,971, forward strand.
AGGGGGCTTACAATGAAGCTATAGTTTGGAACATGCATTCTCCAAAAGCCCACTACACCCAAAAAAGATTGTGTCTCTTTCTTACTAGTGGGTGGAGACATAGCGGTGATTTTATTGATCACATCTGTCGGGATGTGACGACGGCCATCTTGCCACTTTATACCTAGGAACTGAATCTCCTGAGCAGGTCCTTTCACTTTGCTCCGCTTAATAGCAAAACCAGCACGCAGAAGAATCTGGATTATTCGCTCTCCTTTTGTGAAGACTTCTTCTGCTGTATCGCCCCACACAACGATATCATCAATGTACTGCAAGTGCTCAGGGGCACTGCCCTGTTCCAATGCAGTTTGGATCAACCCATGGCAAATGGTTGGGCTGTGTTTCCACCCCTGGGGCAAACGGTTCCAAGTATACTGAACACCCCTCCAGGTGAAAGCAAACTGTGGCCTACATTCTTTGGCCAAAGGAATGGAGAAAAAGGCATTAGCAATGTCAATGGTGGCATACCATTTGGCTGCTTTTGATTCCAGTTCATACTGGAGTTCTAACATGTCCGGCACAGCAGCACTCAGTGGGGGTGTGACTTCATTCAGGCCACGGTAGTCCACCGTCAGCCTCCATTCTCCACTGGCTTTACGCACTGGCCATATGGGGCTGTTAAAAGGCGAGTGAGTTTTGCTGATCACTCCTTGACTCTCTAGTTGACGAATCAACTTATGAATGGGGAGCAAGGAATCCCTGTTGGTACGGTACTGCCGTCTGTGCACCGTTTTTGTAGCAATTGGTACCTGTTGCTCTTTTACTTGTAGCAACCCCACAACAGACGGATCTTCTGACAGGCCAGGCAAAACAGACAGCTGCTTAATGTTGTTTGTGTCTATAGCAGCTATTCCAAAGGCCCATCGATACCCCTTAGGATCCTTGAAATGCCCCCTTCTGAGGTAATCAATACCAAGTATACATGGAGCCCCTGGACCAGTCACAATAGGGTGCTTTTGCCAGTTCCTACCAGTGAGGCTTATCTCGGCCTCCAACACAGTCAATTCTTGAGAGCCCCCAGTCACTCCAGAAATATGGATTGATTCTGTCCCTTCATAAGTCGAGGGCATCAGAGTGCACTGTGCACCGGTATCCACCAATGCCTTATATTTCAGTGGTTCAGATGTGCCAGGCCATCGGATCCACACAGTCCAATAAACTCTATTATCCCTTTCCCCCCCCTGACTGAGGGCAGGGCCCCTCTATTCATTACCTGTGGTAACCGGAGCAACTGCACTGGCGGTCGATCTGCTTTGTAATTCTCTCACCCGTGCTCGCAGTACATGAGTAGCTTGGTCGTGCCACTTCCTCATGTCTTCTCCATGGTCACGTAAGTAACGCCACAAGGCAAGTCGCGATGTAGGATTCCTTCCTGGAGCTGGGGAGCGTTTGCCTCTGACAGCTGAGATTTTTGATGATGTACCTGAGAAGGAGGGTTCATTGTCTTTAGTTAATTGGATCCGCATTAGTTTCGTCAGCTCCTTCATCTCCTTCAGTAGACTCTTTTGACTATTCTGATCTTCATCAAGCGTTTCTGATACTTCTACAGGTTTGTCATGATTCATCAGTGAAGACACTTGCTCTTGCATTTCATTCAGTTGCTCCGTCATTTGTGAGATGGCGGCGATGGCGGCGCGAGTTGGGGGTAGCTGTTGTTCATAGCTTTGGAGCGTAAGAATCAATTCAAAAACTAAGGGGCTTCTCTGTTGGTCCTTGTATCTCTCAGATGCTGACAATAGTGCAGAGGCGTATCTGGCTGGTGCTGTTGATGTGAGTTTCTGCCATATTTCAGGCGTCGTTCTCACTTTCTCAGGGTCGTGGCCTTGGCGTGGGTCGTTAAAAACACAGTTAGGGTCATACAACATTTCCACCACGGCTATCTCCCTCAAATACTGGATACCCTTTTCAACTGTTTCCCACCTTTTCGCCACAGGCTTCAAGCCGTCTTTGAAGGGGTACCTCTCCTTCACGGCTATTAATATTCGTTCCCAGAGGGAGGCAGCCCCGTCCAGACATCGGCTAATTCCTCTGTCAATAGCTGGATCTCTGGCAATTGCTCCTAGTTGGCGAGCTTCATTACCATCTAGAGACAAGCTACTGGCCCCGTCGTCCCAACAGCGAACTAACCAGGAAACAATAGTTTCATCTGGGCGCCGTATAAATTCCTTTCTTGAGCCTTGGATTTCAGTCATCTTCAGAGGCCGACGAGTAGTAATAGAAACTTCCTCTTCATCACTCTCTTCTGCATGTCTCTTAGTTTTTCCTTTTGCCTTTCTTGATGTTGGTGGTTCCGAGGAGGGCCCCTCACCTAGCTCTTCCTCCACCTCCTCCTCTTCTTCTTCTTCTTTTTTCCGTTCTAGACGCGAGGACACTCGTTTCCATTTCTTGCCCTCCACAGGGGCAACTGATATTGTTACTGGTGTCTTCTGTAACTGATCAGATTTGACTTGGGAATTCTCCCCTTTGGCTTGAACCTCAGCTCGGAAACTCTCTCTCTCCAAAACAGTATTATATAGGGCACGGTAAGCATAGGCCAAACCCCAAATAAGTTGTACCTCCTTAGATTTACCTAAGCCGCACTGCCCCTGTCTCAAATACTGGCCAAGTTTCCGGGGATCCCACAGGTGCTCAAGAGTGAAGTCCCATGACATTGTGGGTCCCCATGCTTCTAAGATGTTTCCTATCTCTCTCCATATTCCCTGCCAGTCAGCATTCTCTGGTTTTGGAGGAGACTCCTTCCGCTTAATTATAATCCTGTATAGAAATACATTCAGGAAGACTGATATGAACAGGAGGACTGTTACGCCCATACATGTGAAAGTTAACTCAGCACTGAAAAAACGTCTGATAAACTGAGAGGAAAACCGGGAAACTGGTTTGAACATCGTGTGGTTTGTAAAATTAGCAATTCCATTTGGGATGTAGTTGCTTGTAAAATTAGCCATTCCATCCGGGATGTAAGTATCGAAACTCACATCATACCACATGGCATATAGGTACCAATATAAGTACCATAAAGGCGTCTCCATCAGTGCCCTTATGTGGTTACATATGGACACAATTCCAAAACAAGTCATTATGAAATTGATGATTGGCCAGTAGGTCGCGAGTAACACCATGGCGTTTAATCCCTTACTCAGCGCTCCCACGAAAAAGAGTGGGTTCATCGCTGGTTTCTGCTCAAAAAGGGTTAATGAATTGAAACTAACAAGAGGGGGGGGGGGGGAAAGGAAAAAAGCACTACCCAGACTAAGCAGTGCTCAAAGTTTACAAATATCCCAGAATACTGGCAGTACGCCTGGTCTTTCAAGGTCAAGTTTTCCAGCACAAAAACCTGAACTACTGATAATGCTCCCTAACGAAGCTCTCTAAGAGCAGAGAGCAAGATTCGTTCTAAGAGCCAAAAAGTAAAAAGAAAAAAACAGCTATGCCCGCATTCTCCACCAAAAACTGTCACGGAATTAACTAGATCAGTTTATGCCCGTGACAGGGGGGCAGTAGGCCCCTGCCCTCCCCACCCCCCGCCTGGCCCACGGAGGGAGGAAGGGGGAAAAAGAAGAGAAAACAGCGGCAACAATCTATGGAGGTAAACTTATTTTACTAACTATGATATTGGAATGCAAAATAATACAATATAATACAACCTAATTAAAATTGAGACTAATAAATCAAATAAGATATGAGAGAGAGTTCCCGAGACCGAGTCAAACCTGAAAAAAGCTTGGAACGGCCAGGAAAGCACCCTCCAGCACCCACTGCCAGGCAGTAAGAGACCGCCCCCCGGAAGGGTCAGATCCCATGACTTCCGTAATGTATGGGGATAGGTGCGTAGAAATGAGAGCATTAACACCTTAATTCCAGTACATGATGTTTTGATGTGGAATATTAAAAATCAAAAAACAAACCCATGACAGGGCAGCTCTAACTGTTCTTAGAGAAAAAATGGTGAGGCTGATTCTTCATAGTTATAGGTATTAAAACCAGGATGGGAGAACAACCAAGCAAATGAATAAAGGCATTAAGGGGGCATCAGAATACGATAGCATCAGACGCCAGAATTATTCACCTTTGCAGCCAATGGCTGGAAATAAGTAAGAACATTGCAAGATGATCAATAATAATCAGCATGTTGCACTGGCAGCTACATTGTAAAAACACTAAAGAAGCAGTTAATCTAAACCAACAGAACAATGAAATCTCCACAAAGTTTTAAAGTATCACAGATAAATTAAGCTATGTTTATTTACTTATATATTCATTTTTCCAAGATCAGTTGATTTTTAGAGAGTTAGAGCAAGAAATGAAGCCCAAAATTTCCCTTTGCCACCTATAAAAGGACTATTTTAACCAGGAAGTTGTTGAATCATCCGTCTTCCTCCCCTTTTTATTCTTGTTGCTCTAGTACAATGTCCATTTCAGTGACATTATTTTTAAAGTGAAAATGCTCTAAGCTGAGTTTAAATAGTCTTTAAAGTGGGATTTAAAGTAGGATTTACTGTAGACTTTGACTATCCCTGGCTACCCATACCATATTTCTTCCTAGTTAGGGTAAAGTGGGTAAAAGGCCGCTTTGAATTATTTCAGGCAGAGAGAACGACTGATGCCAAAATCTTCTGAATCTGAAATTAATGCTCTAAATAACTGCTGACCCAATTTATACAAACTGTGGAAATACATTGCATCTTATGAAAAATGGCAACTGTGACTGAATTCTGTGTGTGGTTACAACATACTTACTGGATTGAGCTCTTCCAGAGTTCCTGGTAAATTTTCATCTACTATATAGATCCAAACTGGACTAGAACAGTACAACAATATCCAGCCTTCTTAAAAGGATGGCACTCTTGGCAGCTACAAGCAAACAAAATAGTTTTTGAGAAACAGTTCTACTCTAAAGTAAGTCATTTTCAGACTTAAAATGTTTTCAGGACAAAAAAAAAAAAAAAAAAAAAAGTCATCTCAACTGAATGAATTACAAAGTTGAGTTCTGGTGCCCAAATTCTATTTGACTTCCTCTTGAGGAACTACAACTCTTTCTGAATTTATACATGAATTCCTGACTGCAGAAAATAGAAAAATACCCCCACTACTTTAACTCCCCTTACACATGTAAATAAAATGTAGACACAGATTTCTACTTCTTTCCATTTCAAAACCAGATGTGGAAGAATAAGACCACCTACAAAATATGCTCAGGATCTGTAACAATTTTGCAGTTAATGCTTTTATCCTGACATGAGTAAACTTCATGCCCTCCCCACGCTTTTCTCATCTGCTCAGTGAAGTGCAGGTTAAGAAAACATGTCACTGCTGTAAATTGATCTTGAACTTCCCTGCTTCACATCTAGATCTTGCAAAAATACTTACAGTCTTAACTATTGCTGTAATAGACTTGGGTAAGAAAGGACATTGATTTAGCAGCCAAAATGTCGTGATCTTTTTTCTAGAGTGTACCTGGATTAATTTCATGGAAGTTAAAGGTGTAAGTCTTGATTTTCATTAATGAAAACAGAAACAAAATTTGGCCAAGAATGTTGCTAAATTTATGACCTTAGTAGATTGGTTCAGGCCCTCTTTGGGCTTTAGTCACAAAATAACATACAGCGTTGTTCAAATTGATGCAACAGGGGCAGCCTTAAGAATTACATTTCAGACCTCAGTACAGAAAAGACAAGTTATTGTGCATGAGGAATCCCTTATTTCACTGAAATTGCTAAAAATATAAAAGGAACTAAATAAACTCACGCTAAAATTACCTCCATAAGCACATTTAAACAAGATGTGCACGATACAGTTGAAGTGAAAGATAAAGTACAGAAAATATCTTCTCTGATCTACTGCATATATCTCCCTGGGTGATTTTGATGACTCAAGACCTCAGAAGCTTAGAAAAATATCTATGACAGAGTCAGCTGCTGTTAACTGTACACATACAAACAATAAATATGGTATCTGCCACTAGGAATAAAATTGTACTGCCCTGAGCACTAAGAGAGTAACACTACCATCAAAACAATGTTTTATGTCATAAGCACTTACTATTAACCATCAGAATGAGAAAAAATTACCTCAAATGTTTTGTTTTGTTTTTTTTTTTTAAATAAGTTTTGTATTGCTGAGCAACAAAATTGGTAGCCATCTCTCAGTTCAAATACTACTACAAATAATTTTTTATTTATCTGGAAAGTGACTAAAATAGTTAAACATAACAAAAATCTATAAAAGAGAACATAGCTATTTTCCTTTATAAAGAACACGAAAATGAACAGTTAAATGGAAGAAAAAAAAAAAAAAGGAGGGAAGTTAGCTGGAGGACAGCCTCTGCTTGGAAATGACTATGTGTCCATCAAAGGGTGGTAAGCAATTAATTCATGAGAGAACAACTATGTAGTGCTAAGCAGCCTACCAGGTTAAACTACAAGCATTCCCTTCAAGGAAAGAAGCTTAAATGAAGGTATAAAAGGCATCTATTTTCTAATCATTCATGATGATACAGGACTATTCATTCCCCTTAAACTTTGAGTATGTAATCTCTATTATCTATGTAAGACAGCTAATAGCATTGTTTCTTGTTCTTGTTACTTGATGTAGATTCTAATGCATGGTATTTTTATGTGTTCTAGTGAGTTAGAATACAGAATTCTTAATAAGGAAATGGAAAAATATTCTATGCAAAATAATATCAAATTAGGCATTTAAGAGAAATTCTAAGACAAGAAGTTGAAATCTATTGAGTGGCTTGAGTTCGTGTGGACAGAGAGAATAATAAAAGATGAGGCAGCAGAGGACAGTCTTCAATCTGTATGTGTTAAATTCCTGATGATTCAAATAATTTCATTTGATAAAGAGAGCACATTTTCTTTTCGTATGTCTAGCTTCTATTTTTCTTTTCCCATTCCAAAATTTTGGTTTGCAATTTATTTATTCATTTGTATATTTTAAATGAACAGCATCTGTTCATGTTCTATGGGTGATTACAGTGTGTAAAGTCCTGATCCTACAGGTTCTTATATGTGTGAAAAATTTCAAGTGGATGAGCAGAATTAAAATTTTGCAGAAGTATTTATAGGAATAAGGCTCGTTGGTAGTAACTGTTTGTGGAAAAGAAGCTATTTTCTGACAGGTAACTTTCTTGTGTGGTTATAGCTTTGTTAGCTCATGCCTGAAAAACACTTCTTGGATTCTGATCTTGCATGTCTTCAGTTTTAAGAGATAGAAAGTGAAATGTTAGGTCCTTAGAAAAGACAATAAACATGATATGCGCAATCAAGGACATTTCATTTCTTTACTAATAGAAAAGATAAATAAAAATATTAAGCAAAACAATTTTCCTTTCCAGACTTGCATTGACACAGTGAAGAATAGGAGTTAATAAGTAGATATCAAAGAACAAAACTCCATAATTTTGATGTAAATAAACTCTTAAAATAAATATTTAAGATACAGGTTTTTTTTTTTTTTTTTTAGTAATCATCTAGACTAGAAAATAATCTAATGGCCTGTAACCAGGTATCTTTCATGTAGATTGACTCTGGGCTGTAAATGTTACAAGAACACAGGCAATGTCAAAAGAAACCTCAGCCTTAGTGGACTTGCATTTAGACCATCGTCCCTGCTTTCATGCTGCGGGACACGGCAGCTCAATTTGCAGGAGACAGGGGCAAAGTGAAGGCCCAGAGACATGGAAGACTGGAGATGTCCCCAGCAGTGGGCATCCCCTACGAATCCTGAACATTTGTGAGATAACTTTTCAACCTCTTTAGGAAGGGCAGGAGAGTGGAGGGGAGAGAATAGAATACAGTGTAGGAATAGTCAGAAAGTGAAAACAAATTTGCTGCAAGCAAAGCTGATAGACATCCGTGGGGCCTTTCATTTGTCTTAATTCCCTAGATACTGTATGCATGTGGTGATGCACTCATCTTGAGCATCTCTGGGTCTTTCTTACCATACAAGCAGCTGGGAGGCAGACATCTGCACTGTGAACTTACTGTGTGAGATGATTCACCTCCCTTCCCCCTCTCCTTTTCAGCTCTGTCTCTGATGAAGCCATGTGTATATATATTCAAGGATGCCTGCAGAGCTTTCTATTCCCCAGGAAAGACAGTAATAATCTGAGGAGTCTGGTTCACAGGCAACTTTGTACATATTCCCACAGAGGGAATGTGAACATACAATAATTAAGGGCCTGGTTAACACCATTGTTTTGGCTGAGTTATCCATGAGAAAACTGGTACTAATAGTTAAGCCAAACAGACTAATGCCAGGAAAAAATAATAGCAAAACAGAAAATATTTTCAGCTTAAGTCACTGTCAGGTTATTTCCCACACCACTTTCACTAGCCATCTTCTTCAAATGCATCCAGAGGCCACATGTGGCTCTCAAAAAGTCTGTCTCAAAAGAAATAAGAACTGACCAGCTCATCTATCTTTGTTGGGACTTGAGTTGATATTTTCCCTGAGTTGGAAACACACCAGAATGCCAGATCACACGTAGATAGGGCTAAGATGTAAGGATCAGCATCCTCTGAAAAGTCTGTACTGGCTCCGGCAAGGATAAATTAACTTTCTTCATAGCAGCCTGTATTGTGCAGTACTTTGGACTGGTAAGCAGGACAGTGCTGATAACACAGCAGTGTTTTGCCTTTTAATGAATAGTGTTTGCACAGCATCAAGGCTTTAGTTTTTTATCTTCTCTGCCCCACAGTGAGTATGGTAGATAAAGACAAAGAAGAGATACAGCCAAGGCAACTGACCTATATTGGCCAAAGAGATATTTCTTATCAAGTACCAACCTTAGCAACAAAAGACTGTGAGATTTTCTATTTCAAGAAGGTTGTGAAGAGTAGCTGAGCATTGATGTGATCTTGGGTGCTAGTGAGTGACTGCCTTTGCATTACTTTTTTTTTTTTTTTATTAAATTTTTCTTTGATTTGTTAAACTGTCCTTATCTCAACCCATGAGTTCTCTTGCTTTTTCTCTTCTTATTCTCTAATAGTTCTCTCTGTCTGTCTTGGAGAGGAGAACTGAGCAAACAGCTGTCTGGATTCTTTGCTACTGGTCAAGATCAACTAGCCACGGCTCCTGTGACACCGCTATCACAATTTTCCTACTTCTTGCCTGACATGCATTAGGTCTGCTTGCACAGTACTATGTCTCCAGCCTTTTATGACATGTAAAAAGTGTGACTCAAAGATGAGGAAAGAGGAGAAAAAATGGCTTCTTCAGGATTACTAAGCAGGGCTCTGAAATGTTTTGCCTATTTAGCTTTTCTCCACCTGAGTGTTGCATAGCCCTACATACTGATTGTATCAGTTCTGGCTTCTTCAGGTCGGTGAAGATACTGCAGTCTTACACAATAACTCCTTGTAAGACAAAGGAGGACTGCTTTATATTACTGCCACTTCCATTCCACTAGAATAATTTGGATCAGTAGCTTTTCTCAGACTGCAGTCTACATGCAGTTTTTACTCTCTGGTTCATTCCACTTTGCTGTATTCTTTACTGTCACTGCACGCTTCTCAGCCTAGCACCTACGTGTCTGTTAGAAGCCTGGAGTCAACAGATATCAGTTTACACCATTCATTTTCCCTTTTAGTCTTTCTGACTGGTGCTGTGGAAACAAATGCAGCAGACTCCCCATCTTGGTTCCTGGACAGCTGTAGGTCCTCTTCTTAAATCTGAAAGAATGAATCTATCAATAATTTTTTTGGTCCTCAGCTATACACACATTATACACATACTCTCTTGAGCACAGTAGAATGTGGTTCAGAGGTAGTAGTCCTTATTGTACTATCACAATGTTGGGTTACTGTCAAGTGAACATGAGCATATCACACACATACATTTGAACAGTGTTTAACTCTGCAGCACTCACCTGAAAGAGTAGAGTTGAACTTTTGTGGAATTTTTTTGTTAATCTCAAATAAACTGTTCTCATAGAAATTCCTTTTCACTATCTGGAAAATAATACAATCATCTCATGGAAGAACAAAAGAAAGAAAGATGGAAAGAAAAAGGAAGAACAGTCTATTTTACATAACTATCATAGCTTTTGATAATACTTTACATTTTGCTGTACATCCCAGTAGTAGCTGATTAAAATCAGTCTAACAGTACAGGAGAGAATCAGAAAGCAAACAGCTTGCAGTGCAGCTTTGGGACTCACCGTGAAGCACAGCACTGCTAATGGATGGCAGTACTTGATCCAAAGAGGTGGAGGTGAGAGAGGCAACTACATAAACTTCCATTCCAGGACAGCAGATTTCTCATACAAATTCAGCTATGCTTCTTTTTTTCTACAATGTTACCTAAAGTCAGAAGCACCTCTGATTCAGAGGATGAGAACATGGTAAAATGTACCTAGAGATGAGGGAAATTATTTGAAATATATTTAAAATATAGAAATTATTGTAGATGGAAAAGTAGGAAAGTGATTTTATTTGTGCTTAACCTTTATTAATACTTAAGACTTCTTCTTAAACAAATTCTTTGTCAATTTAAATGCTAAATCAGTGCAACAAGTGCATTTTACTTTGTTTTCCCTGTAAGAGCATATATAGCATTACAAGCAGATGCTATATTTTAATAATAGGTATTTTTCATGGAATGTCAGTATAATAGAAATGGACATTCTATAGCATGCATTCAACTATAATAAACTAGATTCATTGTAGTACAAAAAGAATTGTGAGTTTGAAAATATATTTTCTTCAGAATATTTAATAGAAAAGAACTTATCATTCCTGTACATAAATTGATAGAAACAGAATGCAATCACAGGAGTTTGTGCACCTATTAATAGAAACAGAAAAGAAGAGACTGGGTGAATATGTTTGTGATTTTCACATATCATAGATAAATTCTATCATCCAGAAATGAAAACTATTTTTTCCCTTAACAAGAAAAGAAAAAAAAAGGAAGATAGGTCTATGTGAGCTGTATGGTGGATCCTTGTATTCAAGGTCTTCTCTGCCTAATGATACCTAACAAAGAAAATGGTGTAATAAATACATATACTTCTTGCTTGTAACTAAATCTGATGAAAATGAACTTTAGACAGTAAGATGTGACTAAAGTAAGGTGAACTAGTATGGCCGCTGGTTACAGGGGTAGTTGTCTCATTGCAAAAATATCGTCTGAGCTTTTGTAGGGCTGAGTTCTGTTTGTGATTTATCTGGGTCTGTGCACTCTTAGTCAAAACATATTGAGTCATTTTTAAGCAAAATATGTTTAGCTGGCTCTGTTGCTCTTATTTGAAGAGTGTTTTAATACCATGCATTTTAAATCAAATAAACTTAGGAAACTATATTCTTTTAAACTCAGCCCGAAATCTGTTTGCAGGGATACATGCAAAGCCCATGCTTACTGAATCATTTGTAAACTATTCTATTGACTGCTACCAATTAACTCTTAACCTATTATCATTTTGCACAATCTTCCACTCTTCACAATGAGGTTTATGAGAGACAAGACAGGCTATGTTCTGCCCAATCATTACGCAAAATTGAATCCATGGAGTTTATTTACCACAGAATTTATGGACGTAAAATATTTGCATGGATGCAGATAGTAGTTAAATGCATTCATAGCAGATAAATCCTTCAGGAAATATGGAAAAGAAAGATTAAACTGTTAGCTGAGAATTCCTTGCACAATATTAGAAGCCAGGTTTGCCTCAAAAAGTACTATTTACATCTATCATTCCTCTGCTAGGTACTGTTAGGGGAAAGGTAGATGGACAGTGGATTTAGCTAAATGTGTATATTTTAATGTTTTTAATTATGGAATGACTGATTCATGCATTCCAAATCTTCCCATAGCAACAACAAAAAATGAACTATATATATTTTTGAGTAGAGATTGTAAAGAAATAGTATCAAGAATACTGTAACCAAGTCAACAAACTTTTCAAACTATTTTGTTTTCAGTCAGAACAGGTTAACAAGAGACTGTTTTTTAAAATTGGTGTATCTTATGAAGTAACTGTGATGATCCAGTGGTCATACTGGTCTCATCATATAGTATACAATGAAAGAAATGAACAAAATATCTTACAAAAATACAGTTAGTTTAGACTGCTGATTCCTTTATTATTCTGAAAGAACATATGAAAATGATTGCTTTGACTGTTTACTCTTCTCTAGCAAGAATTTCAGTAACACATTGCCCCAAATCCTAATTATAGTGCGTGTGGTATATAAAAAAAGAAAAGTATAGAAAAAAAAAAAAAAAGATTTTCCATGTAAGAAAGACTTGTGAATGCAGCTTACTATGACTTCAAATGACAAATAAGTGTCTTTTTAAACTTTATACTACAAATCCTCTGTCTGCACATTTTTCCTTTTCATATAGTAGTTTCCTGTCTTTGATTTCAACATCCAGACTTCTATGACTCACTTATACAAATATTCCATGCTTGCAACAAGCACAGCAAAGACTGAAGAAGTGGCAATCCACAGCTTTATCCAATGTCAAAAGTTATTTCAATGAAAATAGAGGAGAAAATTCATTCCCACACTTCACAACTAGGTCTTGCAGAGACTGCTGCTTTAGAACAAAAGTATTATAAAACACAGAGGGAGTCCTTTACATTTTGTTATTTGAGGAAATTGTCTATACTGTAAGAGAAATTCTCATCTGAAACAAAAGACTGAAATTGCCCCTCACATTTCACTGTAGGTTTATAACTGTTTATAAAATTCACTTTAATAATATATGGAAACAAAATGCATAGAAAATTCACTGCAGTATATTAGAAGTTGCTAAATCCAGTAGCTTGACAGAAGTGAGGTTGCTGCCACAGTGCTGTGCTCCTGACTTTAGCCAACAACAAAGCTGAGCTGAGCAAATGTACCTGGTAGGTACATACACACACTTCCACAGTACACGTATCCATGGTCACATGGACAGCCACAGAAATTAATTAACACAGACCAAAAGACTTACACAAACATAGATAACAAAAACAGCATAGTCATATTTCTGACTCTGATAGCTCAGGCTGGAGGTCAGTAATTCCTACATACAAAAAAGTATCGTTGCTTCCAATAGCTGATCTTACACACTGCATTCAGTTCAGGGATTCCCTGCCCTCCACTGTGCCTCTGGGCTTCTTCGTGTCTGTGGAGGTGAGCCCTTAATCATAAAACCTGACATTATAAATCTGTCTGAATTTGGTTTTGCCTTTCTTTGTAATAAGATCATGACAATATCATGATTATCACAAGTTTGGCTGGGCAAGGTCAAAGGTGCATTTGTAAGCTCTGTGGGTTCCTATTTGAATCAGGTGCTTCTTTGGAGCAACCTCTCTTTAAATAGGAAGTAATTTTTTTTTCAATTTACTGAGATGAAACATCTCCTTTGCAATGAAACTCTGTAATTCTTTCTCCTGAAAAAAGTGGGAATCTTCACTTTCTTCACTCCAGTCTTAAAAAAGGGCACTAAGGAGGACCTGAGAAATTGCAGGCCAGTCAGCCTCACCTCTATACCTGGGAAGACGATGGAAGAGCTTATTATGGATGTCATCTCCAAGAGAGAGGAAGAAAAGAAGGTTATCAAAAAGAGTCAACATGGATTCACCAAGAGGAAATCATGTTTGACCAGTTTGTTACCCTTCTGTGATGTTATGGCTGTCTGACTAGGTTAAGGAAGAGCAGTAGACTTCAGCAAGCACCATTTCCCATAAGATCCTTGTAGGCAAGCTTAGGAAGTGTGAGTTAGATGAGTTAACAGTGAGATGGATTGAGAACTGGTGGACTGGCAGAGCTCAGAGTGTTGTGACAGTGATGCATAGACTAGTTGGAGGCCTGCAATTGTCAGGTTCCTCAGAGGCCAGCCCTGGGTCAGATCTTGTTCAACATCTTCATCAGTGACCTGGATGATAGAGTCCAGCCTCGGCAAGTTTATTGATGATACAAAGCTGGGAGGAGTGGCTGACACACCAGAAGGCTGTGTTATCATTCAGTGAGACCTGGACAGGCTAGAGAGTTGGATGGAGAGGAACCTTATGACAGCCAGCAAGCGCAGAGTCCTCCACCTGGGGAAGAGTAGTTGCATACATCAATACGGGTTAGGGGCTGATCTGCTAGAAAGGAGCCCCGCAGAGAAGGACCTGGGTGTTCTGGTGGACAACAGGTTGAGCATGAGCCAGCAGTGTGTCTTTGTGGCCAAGAAAGTATCGTGGTGTGCAGTAAAAAGAGCATTGCAAGAAGGCTGAGGGAGGTGGTCCTCCCCCTCTGCTGTGTTCTGATGAGGCCACATCTGGTGTACTGCGTGCAGTTCTAGGCTTCTCAGTTCAAGAAAGACGGGGAACTACTAGAGAAGATCTAATGGAGGGCCGCAAAGATGACTGGGGTCTGCAGCATCTCCCTTATGAGGAAAGGTTGAGAGAACTGTAAAGAAAAAGGAGATAATAAGACAACGCTTTCTTAGAACACAGGCTGAAATAATGATTTTTAGTTATGTCCTCTGGCTCTCAAAAGATGTTTCATTATAGTAAAATTTACTGGGAATTTTTAGTTGACTGTCCTGACAAAGAGAGTTAATTATAGAAGGTACAGAATATTAAAAAGGCTGAAGTTTCTTTAACTGCTCCAGAAGCTTTGGCATTCTCAAGAAAGCACTATTGATAACATCAAATTACTCTTTGGAGAGGAAAAGTTTCTTGTTCTTCATTGCCTCAAGGTTCCTTTCTTTCTCCCCTGGTATTCATTGGCAGAACAGTTTGGGAAATGAGAAAATGTTTTCTTTCAGGATCGATGAGAAAACAGTGTAAGTGAACATGGAAGGTAAGGAAGTGAGAAAGATAATGATTAAAACTGTAGTAGGAAGAACAAACAAAATCTGAAACTAGGTAGTGAAAAAAGATAAAAAGAAAAATATAAAGTGGGAATATTCTAATTAAGATGCAAACAGATAAAGAAAAAAGTTTAAAGCTATAAGTAATATGATAGTTAAAACTTGTAGAATACTGTTAAGAGACACAAAAGGAAAAAAAAAACAAAAAAAAAACAGCAGAACCTGGGACATTTTAAATAAGAGGAAATTAAGTATTAATATATCAAAAATACAATATTTCTTCTGAAGTAAAAATGTCAGTTTTCAACAGTAATGCAAAAGAGCTGATTAATAAATATTTCTTTTTGTATTTTAGTAAAAGAAAAACAAACATGAAATAGTTTCTATTCCAAAAGTAACTCCAGAAAACACTGAAAATCAGCTACAAACCCTAGATATTTTAAAGAAGCATATTTAGTAATTTGAATCTAATTTTAACAGAACAGTTGAGCAAAGGTGCGTTGTTTTTTTTTTTTTGTTTTTTTGTTTTTTTTTACCATAATGATGATCTTCAAAAAGTTACAGGTGCCAGAGAAGTTCTAGAAAACTAGAAAAAGGTAGTGTTTTATATTCTAGAAATCTAGAAAGAGAATGAGCATATATTAGAGGCTTGGAATAGTGATAGTGTAGGACTTAACTGAATTTATTAACCTCCTTTAATTCTTTTGTGATGTCAATCAGCATGAGGTCATAGAAAACAGACTATATATATATATATATATATTTATATATATATAAAAAGTATTTATTTTTAGTTGTAAATGGGGCTGTTAATAATAGCAATTTTCCAGTACACTTCAAAGGTTTCTGGTTATTTTTGGGAAGCCAGATTAAAAAACAAAGTGCGAAAGTAAAATAAAATAAAGCATGACATTACTTTGATATGACACTGACAAACTTTGTGTTTAAGTGGGTGTTTTTCTAATGACATCCTACAGGCAATCTGTTTTTAGCCTACATCAATTTAGATACTTTTATTAATGATAAACATTGAATAGATATTTGGAGAAAGTAAAAAAGAATAAAAAATTACTTGTGCTAAGTTTTCATATTTTATAATCAAGCTGTCTTTGTTTCTGACTACATATTATTATCAGATTATATGTACACTATTCATATTTATTTGTTCTTCCTTTCCTTTCTTGGAAAGGGAACAAATAAATAAACTTTTGATCTCAGTGATATGATGAATTCCAAAATCTCAAATAAGTTGTTTTAAGAATTAAAGTCTATTTCTATCTATAAAAACCTGCAAGCCAGTATTAAGCTGCTCTGTATCTCTTTTGAAATAAAATGAGTCTGCCTGGGTCTTATTTTTATGAAGACAGGAATTACTTAATATCTAGATAATATGCTTAAATTTTATTGCAGTCATACCACTTAGTAAAAAGCATACACTAGAATAAGGATGACCTAAAGCAATTTTCCTAACACTTAAACAATTTCATAGCTAGATTGAATGAAGTTGAATGGACCATCATTCCTGTCTCCTAAAAAACAAAAAATTCTGAGAGTGAATATCTTATTACTGACTTGATGTAAGAGATTGTTCTTTTACATCATTGTCTCAAAGCTTGCTGGGGACAGACACTTGAACAACTGGTAACGTGGGTTGATAGTGATAGGAAAAGGGGGAACGGTTTTAAACTAAGACAGGAGAGGTTAGTGTTAGACATTACAAAGAGGTTTTTCACACAGAGATTGATGACACACTGGAACAGGTTACCCAGAGAGACTATGGATGCCTCACCGCTGGAGACATTTAAAGCCTGGCTGGATGTGGCTCCAGGCAGCCTAGCCTAGTGGTTGGAGACCCTGCACATAGCAGGAGGGGTTGAAACTGGATGATCTTTGAAGTCCTTTTCAACCCAGGCCATTGTATGATTCTATGATGATTCTCTGACACTGATATACTGAGGTAGAAAGAAAACATGAAGCTCTATTTGCTTTGGAGTAGTAATCTTTTGTCCCTTGTCTCTATCTGACTTACTGCTCAGATAACCTGCTTCTAAAGAAATATTAAAATATAAATATAAATATTTAACTGTCCACTTTTGGGGAAGATGCGTGCTTATGACTGGAAGTCAAGAGGAATAAAAAGAAATAACATATGCACCTGTTCTAGAGAGAACTCAATCATACAACACTATTCAAGTTCAAAGCGTAACTGGGTTCTCTGTAGAACTATGTTTATACCACCTAGTACACAGGTGTCCAACATTTTGGTTTGTCTGGGCTGCACTGAAAGGAGAGGAATCATCTATGGTCACATCTACGAAGACTGCTTTGGAAGTAATGCCTCATAGTTATTTCCATGGAAACCATAATCAACACAAAGAGCACAATAACACTATTTAATAGAGTAAATTTTTATTTACAAGACTGTCTTTTTCAAAACAATCACCACCCACCATTAGCTGTGCATTTTCACCAGTGATGAACCAGTACCTGTATGCTGCACTCATAACAATCTGTGCTAGTGGAGGTCACAGTTATCACAACCAAAACGCACCATCCACTGCCTCCTTGTGCTCACATCCACTGTTTGGTCTCCATAAATGTTCAGCTAGCACTGATGAATGTCAGTGATTTCCTCTAGGCACAGAAAAATTTCACTCATTGGCACACCTTTGCTTCCTCCACAGTTCCATGTCAGACACCATTTTATTAGACTACCCCTCTGCTGCCATCTGTCACATCACAATAAAATAAAATGGATAATTGGCAGGAAGGAACAACTTCTACCACCATACGCTTCTGACACTGTGAAGCACCATCATAAAATGATGGTATTACTTTCAGTACATCTATATTAATTTTATTATATATGGTTAAGTATAAGTAGCAAAGATAATTTTAATTTATGTTTCTTATTAAAACATATAAAGAAGAGACCTAGAAAAGCATGAAGAAAAGCATGAAACTAGTGGGATAGGTGACCTTGATTTTGTGAAACCCAAGGTATCAGGCTGATTTGACAGCAGTGATTGCAATTTGTAGTGTGCTCTCAAGGTGTTCCTCAGATATTTTTAATGAAATTTTACTATTCCTATATTTCACTCTTGAAAACAATTTTTTTCCACAAATGTGCATAGTGTCAAGAAGTGGTGACATGAATAAGATATGACTATGAAGTGAAAGCTACTTTGCACTGGTAAGATAGGGATTATAAAAGTCATGTAAAGAGACATGATCAAATTTTGGATTGCAACTGTATACATCCCATTTGAAAATTTGCGAGTAATGTATTTACACTGACTGAAAATAAGGTCACAAATAAACAAAAAAAAATAGATGATTATTTTTTCAGTCTTGAAGTCTATTCTCAAATTCTTTCATAAAAGCAGAAAGCGTAGCAGCCTCTTTTTTGCTGTTCGCATGACACATATCAAAATTCATAAGTTTATTTGTCATAACTTGAGTTACACAGCACTACACCCTTCCCACGACCTGGTTTCAGCTCAGTGTTAATAGTACAAAAAAAGTTTAGTTGTTGCTGAGTGATGGGTGCGCAACCAGGGCCAGGCCGCTCAGCAGAACTGAGCTGCTGCCATGATGGTGCAGGGTGTGGGACAGCCACGTTGTGAGCTGTACTGGACTACTGGGTCCTGTGGGGTTGGACGTGCCTCACCTTGGCAATTACAATTTTTAATACTGAATAGACATTGCAGATATCAAACTTATCTGGCAAGTAGGAAAACAGCCTTTTCAGATTTTTATCTGAATCCGGCAAGGTTAAGAAGGTCATATAAAGGGATAAAATGTGTAACCTTGACTACTAACTAATTATTTGTTATTAATAATGTCAAATGATGAAAAACTGAAGTTACAATAAACGCTACTTAGATTATCTGTGAAGGAACAAGTGAAAAACTAAATATTTCATGACTTTTTACTATTTTTACCTACAATCACTGCACAGTCAAACATGGACTTTGACTCTCATGCTCAGACTTGCAAGTAGATTGCTTGAACATGAAAGCAGTGTTTTTTCACTATTTCCTCCATTTACTAAATCAGCTACATTTTAGGTGTACAACTTTAGTGAACATAGAAATAATTATTCTCAATTTTGTGGGTAGAGTGCTCAGATGGACTACAGAAATTGTTAGAAATTGTTAGAAAAGGAATTTGTGAACACTGCAGTGGAAGAAAATTGTATAATCACAGGAATGACTTTCATATATTAACAGAAAGAATTTATTTCTATTTATTTTCCTGCCAACATTCTCTTATAGCTTGAACATAATTTTACCTTTAATTTATATTACACATACAATGTATTTTTAAAAAGCATAGTTGCACTAGTTTTCCATTTCCTTGACTAAGAATTGTACACATCTTTCCAATGAAGTCTCACCAATACTTTGTATAACGACAATATTTTTATTACATTGAATAACTTTTACAGTCACTATAGACGTTTCTTCTCATTTTATTGCAGAAATTTGTGTTATTCCTATTCATCCCATTTCTTACAGTCTGTCACAATACCCTCATTCTCCTCTATACTGAAGAACCATCTCTGTGCATCAGTATCTTTCATTAAACCAACCCTATTTTCAGTAGCAGAGCTGTTGATACAGAAGTTAGTTTAAAACAAATATGATCCTCTTTCCAGACTTATCATTTAGCTTTCTACCCAACCCAATTTTTCTTTAGTAGCTCCAAAATACTTAGATCTGGAGTTATTGCCCAATTAAACTAGAAGTTCAGGGAGGGAAACCACATCATTTTTTTTTTTTTCCCCTTAATTACAGTGCATATAGATTAGACCTATATTTTATTAGACTAAGAAGAAGAAAATGCTTATGTTCTACTTACTAAAGAAGTAAAATTGCTTCTGACATGTTCTTGATGATACCAGACAAAGTATTCATAGATAACCAATAGACATATACAGAAAAAAAAAAATCAAAACCATCCCGCTTGTGAAAGGACTCTCTGACTACACAGCAGTCCATCTAAAGAAGCAGCCTAGGTCCAAGAGAGATCCTCCTTTCAGTGGTTGGCTCTTAAATGAGCCCAGAATGGCTCCACTCCATGTCCACCCCTTCTGAAGAGACTGAGAGCACAGATGCAAACAATTTGCCTGCTGGCTCCCTAGGCCAGCCATATCCTTTCACCAGGTGCTCAATCACCAGTTAAAGCCCTGACCTAGCAGTTTCCCTAAAGCTTAACAGTAAATTACTCATTAGAAACAGCAGAAGTGACTTGTTCATCACTTGATGTTGCCAGTATAGTCATGACAGCATCTGATTTTATACTTGGTAACTTATGTCATTTAATATTACATATTAATAATATCAGTTATTACAGAATAACTGATAAAGTTTTTACATCTTTTCTTCTTTTTTTTTTTTTAATTTTATTTTAATATATCTACACTAATTTAATAGCTTTTCTAAATTAAAACAACAACTACAAACAGGTTTGTTTCTTTGTTTTAGCTGTTAGTAGAATTTATCTACTAGCAGTCCTGAGACTTTTGTTTCTAAAAATGAGAAAGTATGAACAGAAGGTAGTCAAATTTAAGCATTAGGAGAGGGACACATCTTGGACAACTCTAAACAACTCTGTATCTTGGTAAACTAAAGTAGCTCACGTTTTCAAGCCTGAATTTTTCTTTTGCACATTTCCGTGCAGTGTTCTTGACGATGACAGTCATGTAAGTGAGTCATGAAGATTTTAAAAAGTAACTTTGCTGCTGTTACGTGGAGTCAGACAAGGTTCTGATTTAAAAGAATAGAATTAACTAAAGAACTTACATGAATTTGTTTTCTGAAAACATATCCTTTATTTATTTTCTAGTACAGGAATAACAGACAACTGTTCAGTCAGTTGCCTTGAGTCTTCCTCATATTAAAAATTAACAGTAGACTACAAGGTCACAAATTTTTGCTCCCACTCTGCTTGCTGTGTGCAGGTAAAGGAAATGGTGAATACTAGATGAAACAATCTTTTGGAACGTTTGGATAAGATTTGTTGTATCTAGAGATGTGCTTCACAAACATCTACAGAGTACAGGTTTTTATAATCACTTCTAGATGTCAGAAACAGGACTAGTTTTTAACAAAAATAATGTCTCTGTTGCACTTAGGTAGTCAGTGATAATTGCGTCCTTTGTATTTTAGTTAGTAAGTTAGTCAAATGAAGAATGATATGAATGAAAATTCCTTGAAATGAAAACTAAAGATTTTTGTAAATAGTTTGGCTCAGCAAAAGTGACTATAGAACAGAAAATAATCCAGATTAAGTATCAGTCCATACTATAGTATCTTTGGGGATTTTTTATTTTTTTATTTTTTTTATTTTTATTTTTTTTTGGTCTACAGAAGCATAGAAAATTGTTTAGTTTGAGTTACGTTTTGTTTTCTTTCATGTCCTCTGGAAATCACACTTTACATTCTATTTCATTTGTACAAAAAGTTTGATTAATTTTCTTATATTTCGGTCTCCTTTTGTTTTGCTGATGGAATCCTCTATTTGATTCATTTATGATGAAAAGTTTCTCTGGATAACAATTAAAGACAAAGGAACCAAGCAGAGTAAGTTCCTTGCTGTTGTGTCTTCAAAACATCAGTACAAAATCCTATATGCATTAAATTTTATTTATTTATCATGAAATATATGTAGTTATATTTTGCCAGTAATTGATAGTAGTAAGGCAAACAGAAGAATACACAACTTTAGCACTTCTAGTATGTTTCTCTTAACCCAAGTAATAAAATTGACAGCATCCATGCTTATTTTGTGTATAAATAAAAATTGTAATGACTATATTCCTACCTTCCCATTAAAGATATATTATTATACAGGGGGAAAAAATTATCTGTGGCAGTGGAATAATTTTCCAAGATCTTGTAGCTCTAAAACGGAGGATTTTTTTTATCAGGTCCTACAGCAACGAATTTCCAAGAAAATGTGCATCATAAATATATATATGAATACATATGTGCATATGTATGTATATGCATCTATATTTATGTAACGCACATTGTAGAATCGATGTGTAAAAAACTGTTTAGTTGCAATTAAAATTTGGGGAAAATATAACAAAATTAAGTGTATTTAAATATAATAAAGAAAGATTTTATAAAAATAGAAACTTCAGTTTTCCATCTTCAAGCCTGTTTGACTCTAGTGAAAAAAGAAGGAGCTATTCTTCATTAGCTCTAATGCGAAGAAGATTAATCCTAATTAATCTTTGTCTTCAGCTTCTGTCTACATTCCCTTCTAAAGCAGGAGTGGAAGGAATGAACATTTTCAAAGACAGATTTGAGTAGACACATTTTGTCTTTGATGATTCAATTTGATGTGTGTATATATCATATATATATGTATATATATAACATATATATCTGTAATCTCTTTCAGAATATAAAGATATGTATAATATATTTAACTATACTGATTTAAATTCAATTAAGGCAATAACATTTGTGTTTTCAAGAGTATCAGATTTCTTTCTGTATTAATAATTTTAAAAAAACAGAAGCATAACTGTATCACAAAAAACAAACAAACAAACAAACAAAAAGAAAACACAGAAAATAGCTGTAGATCTTGGTTGTCTAAAAAACAAATGTCACATTCTTACATTTGAACTGAGCAAAGGAAGTTCTCTTTTCAATTGAAACATTATTGATATCAGCATGTCTTTACCAGCCTCAGGAGAGAGGAGGCGTCTCTGGTCCTATTCTCTTACAACTTGCAAAGCACTTGTTTCAAATGTGTTTTTTTTTTATTTTCTAGCAAATAGCTCATTAGATCTCATTAGCAGTCAGCAGCTGTCACGGGGCATGGGTTTCAAACTTATGGCAACACAGCTCCTCACAAAAGTTTTCTCTAAAAATGGGGAAATAATTTATTTTGTCATTAACCTTGAATGACATTATACAAAGTTCCATTTACACCTTTTGCTCTGCTGAAGAGCATTTCAAAATTCAGTAGTTTAAACTTGTTTCATAGCATTTATTCTTCTTAAAATGCTAATTTTTGCTATTGGAAAACCTTAAAGAAATAAATGAAGTGAAATAAAAAATATTTCATCTCTAAATTTCATTATAAAGTAGGAAGAAAATGTTTCATTTGATTCTACTCACTAAGTGTTTGAAAGGAAAGAGGAATATCAGGGAAGAAGGAGCTGGACCAGGCAATCCTCTTTATGTCACCAAAAACTGTAGGGTTATTATGCTATATAGAGGAAAAAAGGGATGTTTAGAAAATGTTGGTAATGAAAATGGAGAATTAAAAATTTTGATTTGATGTTCATGAATGGATGCATTTTAAAGGTCTTACTTCTAAAAACCTTCAGTATCATCAGAAAAATAACAAACAAACCCAGACTGTTATTTGAAGACCTAAGAACAAGATATAAACGATCCTTTTACTTGAACATCTTTTATTTTAGAAAATAGAAAATGAGAATGAGAAATTGTACCAAGTGTCTGTGGTCCAAATGGCTTCCAATTGCTGTCATATCAAGTGTTTTGCATTCCTAAGTACAAAAACAAGTGACAGAGCAGTATACAACATCTTCTGTGTGCAAGGGTAATGGTGCCATTATTAAAATTTGAAGGCCCAGAGGTACTTAAAGAATACAGTAGCTTCAATTATTTATATATATATATATATATATAGTAGCTTCCCAGGCAGTTTTTTTTACTTTTTTTTTTTTTTTTGAAATAAAAAAAAAGAAATAAGATTTGATTTACAACATAGTTTGTGATTCTGACAAGTCTTTTCTGTATTTTTCTTTGATTTTCATTGTCACAGTCTTTTTTTTTTTAAGAATGTATTTTATAGTGCTGCTTTTTTGTGTTTGTTTTTGTTGTTGTTTCTTTATATGTTGTTGTTCTTCTTTATATGAAGCATATATATTTACCAAGTTATTTTCTTCCATATGAGAAAGGTGATCCGTTCTTTTGTTGACTGTTTTGACTGTTAAACAAATGGTTTCTAGTTTTACCATTTGCCACTTTTGGAATATTTACAACATTTAACTAAAGAATTCTATTAAACATTTTACAAATCCTAATAACTATTATGCACAACTGCCAAAACATAACATAAAAGAAAATATTATGCAGCATTAAAGCAAGATAGGTTATAAAAGCTACATTTTAGAGACTAAATAAGAACAACTGGATATTTTATGTAC
Organism: Chrysolophus pictus; assembly: GCA_037305975.1. Taxonomy (NCBI): domain Eukaryota; kingdom Metazoa; phylum Chordata; class Aves; order Galliformes; family Phasianidae; genus Chrysolophus; species Chrysolophus pictus. The sequence goes on from CM074578.1 coordinate 36,866,008, forward strand.
AATGAGCGTTACCTATCTTCACAGTGGAAACTTGCCCTAGGGTTTAAACAGAAAAGCTTCCTTGAATTTCTTTATGTTATCTGAACAATTCATCTGGAAAATTAAGCAACCAAAAACTGACTCAAGTAAAATGTTTATAAAAACAAACTTAGTTCTTAAATAGCAGTAAGGATAATACTGTAATGCACACATTACATTAACGTAACAATAACAACAGCCAGGGCAAAGCATCCTTATCCAGATGTACTTAAGTTTCCGCTCTATCTCGGTATTTATATGCGAGTTAAGTCTTGCATCACTCTCGCACAGTGGAGGCCTGTGTCTCATTCCCACATAGCAGATTTCCACCTGGCTGACAGTGATAGGCCTTGAAGTACCTGAGGTACCTTATGGTACCTGAGGAGGCGTACTAGCTTTCCAACCTGAGGGGAATGCTGATGCTAAGGAAATCATCGGAGAGGAATTCTTCATACCCAATTTTGTGCACCTAGAAATGGATTTGTAAATTTGAGCTAGTCACTGTAAATTCAGTAGTCAACAGAAAGAGCCAGTCATCTCCGGAGTGATTCAGCTCCCTTACACAGGACTCATGATACACTAATAAAACTAAATTAGAAGATTCCATCTCTGTAGGCCAGCATATTTACAATGCAGCTACTGGAATAAATCACAGCTCTTATTTTCTGTATTTTTAAAAGAAAATAATTACTTGCACTGCATTACATGAAGATTCTTGTGCTTTGGTAGGTGTTAGGAATGTTCTGAGGACATCAACTAGATACAGGATTTAGGAAGTGGGACATATGTGTTCTGAATCCCTGCCAAGCTGGATAGAACAGCATGTAACCCCAAATGTAACAAGCTCAAGCAAGAAGCTGAACTACGCAGAACATATAGACTTCTGCCAATATGCAGTTATGACACTTTTAGGAACTTTAAAAGAAGATTTAATGACATCTGCAAAGCACAAGTTCTTCCACAATGTAGTGGCTTTGAGATCACAACTTTGAACTCAAGCAGGTAAGTTCTTTTCTGATAACTAGATTTACATGATATGCCAAAGATCACAAAGGCAATCCATGGGAGGGAAGTGATTTCAGCCAAGGACCAACTTCTGAGCTAACATTTGAAATAGTCTGTAAATCAGACTTCCTTTTTGACAGCTTGCTATATGAGAATGTGATTTTTTCTAAGCAAAACACGTTCCAGATGGCTTACATTTGTAACTATGCTTGAGGGAGAATTATGTATGTACTTGTTTGGCTTCCATGTTAGAATTACATGATGAAATATTTATCATTTATGACTGTCTGGACCTAATATTTACACATGGTTTCCTCTTTCAGAGATCAAATTCATACTGTTTTTTCCTTTTTTTAAGTTTCAGTTGCCTTGTTAGGAATAGTGTTGCATTGACAGAGATACAAGTGATATCTTGCTCATAATAAAAATGTCCAGAACTGAATTTCAATACATTTCAAGATTTTGCAGCTACTAACGTGCTAAGGAAACTGCTGCTGACCCTTTCAGAATGTAAGTATTTGTGGGGATAAGTTAAAAACTTTGAACTGAAAATATGAAGAAACAAACCATGGGGAAGTGGATGTATTCTTAACAATTTTCTGCAAAATTTATGACATATCCACGACTACAACAGTACAACTAGCCTTATTAAATGAGATATTAGTCTGTGAAAATAACTCTAAAGGCTTTGAAACTTCATATTTCTGTACTTAACTCCTCCAAGAGTATCCTATAATTCAGAACACCAAACAGTTCTCAAATGTTCTGAATTCCATGCTTCTTCACATTCTCTTATGGTGAACTTCCCTCTTTTGCTTGAAAGAGGATTTTTTTTTCTTTTTTCCTTAAGACCATATTCAAGGATAAAAACAAAAAATCTAACACGTCCTACTTTTTAATTTTTGTTTCATATGACACTAGTCATCTTAGAACAAATTGGCCCTCATTTTGGTGATTGCATAGTCCTCGTTGTGACTGAAATCTGTGGCTGTTATAGCAAACAGCACAAGTAATATTTGTCCTATTATTGATGACTGAAACTGTTAAAAAAGAGCTTATATGTTGCAAAGTCCTTCAACTGGCTGTCTGTAGAAGTAAATTTTACTCTTTAAATAAGGAATAACTATGAGCTATATATCAAAACAAAGATATATGTGCAGAATTTGATGCAGTAAATTAGCAATGTATGAGATCTAAAAATAACTAAAACTTAGAGTAGATGAGGTCCTTAAAATAAATTGCTTTCTATGTCAGTACTAAAGACATGACAATTATGACTTATACTAAGTATACAGCAATTAGCATGCAAAACTTGATGCGTTTTTCAGGCTATTTCAAAAGAAGACATTAGAAAACTGTTTGTCATTTGTGTTTCTATCACAAGTTTTCTCTATTTTGTACAGAATCTCAGCGTACTGTGACAGGTACATATTTTCTTATTGTGTAATATGTTTACCATTATTGTTGTTAATCTACCTCTGTGCATTCTGATAATTGCTCAGGCGTTGGCTAGATACTAAGTCGGCTATGGAACTGAGCATATTTGACTGTAGAAAGGAGCAACATTTTTGCTTTTTTTTACAGTATCTCTATTTTTAATTTTTAATGTACAATTTCAGCTGTCTTAACAGGAAGGTAAGAGATGGAAATCATTGAAAAGGGAAAATACATCAGATATAGTTCTACATGTTGGCATGGATTGCTCTGCAACCATAAGCTTCTTATAAGTCTCATTCTCTTCTTTTTATTCTTTCCAGAAACTTAATATAAATTGACTATGAACAAATCTGGTTTTTTTGTTTGTTTGTTTTTTATTGTTTTTGTTGTTGATGATGTTTATTTGTTGGATTGATTTAATATTTTTTCTCCTGCCAAATAGTCATATATCTATCAGATTCTTGGTAATAATCCTATAGCATATTTTATAGATAGAAATATTTAAATTGCTTTCAATCTTGGATGTTTTTGCTCAGAAATTAGTAAACTTTTATTCCTTTTCACTGTAGCTGTTTTTTCTTTTAGGCTAGTCTTATCCTAAAAGGTGGTAGATAGTAGGGAAAAAATATCTTAATCACTGAATTGGTCTTACGTGGCAAAGCTTTGGTAGCAGCAGGGCTGCTGTAAGCAGAGCCCAGCACTGCCCCATATAGGACTTGAACTAGCTCCAACTGCTCCAAAAGGAACCCATCACTACCAGTGCTGAGCCATGGGCAATGCTGTGTGTGCTCTGGGAGAGCAGATTTAAGAAAGGGAAAAAACTACTGTGCAACAGCAGCTGGAAGAGAGGAATGAGAAATGTGAGAGAAGCAGACCTGCAGGCACCAAAAAAAAAACAACAAAGAAGGAGGGCAGGAGAAGTTCCAGATGTGAAGCAAGAGCTCCCTGCAGACTAGGAGAGGCCCACAGAGGAGCAGGCTTTCCACGGCCACAGTGCAGAGCAGATCTCCTCCCTGTACAGCCGTGGAGGAGCCCATGGTGCAGCGGTGGACGTGGCCTGAAGGAAACGGATACTAGAAAGAGAATGGATACTATAAAAAGGAGCAGGCCAGGCCAGCGCTGCAGTCCGTGGGGAGCAGCATGCAGTGTGGCAGGAAGGCTGATGTAGCTGCCACTTGTGCACACCTGTGTGGAGCAGTCAACTCCTGAAGGATTGGCCTCATGGTATAGATTGATGTTGGAGTAGTTCTTGAAAAGCTGCAGCCTTCAAGCCCATGCAAAATCAGCTTAAGAAGGATGGCATCCCATGGAAGGGACTCTATGTTGGAGCAAGGTAATCAGTGAAGAAGTGACAAAGATGAACAATTATGGACTGACTACAGATACCATTTCCCTAAGCTGCATGGGAGAAGGGGCTAGAAGAGAGGACTGAGGGAAGATGCTTTTAGTTTACTTTCAGTTCTCACTGCTCTAGTATTCTTTAGTCTAATAGTGTTTGTTAGTAATAAATTATATTAGTCTTCCTACACTGAGTATGTTTTGTCCATGGTGTTAACTGATGAACAATCTCTCAGAACTTTTCTCAATCCTTGAGCCTTTTTTTACTGTATTTTGTCCTTTTCCTTTGAGGAGGTGTCTCGCTTCAATTTACAGGAGGCGGAGGAGGTTCTTTTAACATCTGTATACATGGCATGAGATTAAGAAACAACGGTTCAAATGTTGGTCCAACCAGTTTATTACCAATCTTAACTAGGGAGATGGGGAAGGAGAGGACGGACACTATTATGAATTAGGGTAATGGGGAAGGGAAGGAGGACGATAGAAGAGATAGGAAAGAAGAAGCAAGGAGTCTTTCTAGGAAGCAAGAGGAAGATAGTCACCACCATGGTGGTTCATAGTTTAGTCGCTGATCTTCAGTAGTGGTGGGTCGTCAGGCATTGTTGTTCTGTTGACAACAACAGTGATCATGGAGATTATAGTCCCTTTTCAATGGTTCCAAAGTGGTCGAGTCAGCTCTCTTTGGAGTGACAGCTCAAATCCAAAGTGGTTGAGTCAACTCTCCTTGGAGTGGCAGATTCTGGCTTTGGGATCTCAGCAGGAAACTCCTTTGTTCCTATCTTCCTGGCCTTGCCAGCAGATAAGAAGGAGCAGGGAGGCGCCAACTAGTATCTTGCCTTCACAGGACACAGTGGCATCATCCCTCAGTCTCCCATAGCAAGCTGGAGTTATTTGGTCACAGGCTAGATCTTCCGGCAGTAAACAGTCCTGAGCACTATCTTCCGAAAGCAAACAGCTCCAAAGAAATGCTTTCAAATGTAAAATTGTCCACACAGTGATGCTGATTGCCACACAGCAACACCCATCTCTCATCTCCTAGAGTCTTATCACAAGAAATACCTCAGAAAGCAAGCTTTGAGCCAGAAAGCAAAGAAGGATTCATACAGGAAGGGGAGTGAGAGACAGATTTACTGTTAGTGTGAAACCACCATAAAAACAATTTTTATATGGTGTATCTTTAAAAGATAAACACTCTAATCTTATACAGAAAAGAATGAAACCAACTCCTGCCATCCTAACCACCAACACATTTCCCTTCACATCCCAATAAATATCCAGAAGAGAAACTGAGTTAGTTTTGGGTAAGATTTTTGGAAAACACTGTTTTATGGAATAAGCTTTATTTTCTATAATGGTTGTTATCAATAGACCTCAACTTTCCTTGGAAATCTGTGTTTTACAAAAGAGAAACTGAGTCATCATAATATGACCTTATTTATTTGAGGTCAAAACTGCTGCTGAGCAGGAAATAGAAGCTTAAATCCTTCTCTAAAGCAGTTCATTGACTATGAGCTTCAGGATCCAGGATTAACCTGTGCAATCTGTTTGTTTGTGGGGTTGAACAAGGTGTAAGAGACTGCAGTCAAGTATCATTTTAAGCTTCTTTGACATTCAGTATGAGAGAGTACAGTTCTTAATTTTTTTTTAAGAGTTCAGCTCATGAATTATACTTTGTGCTACAAACTCATTCATTTTGCCAACTTGAACAGTCAGCTGTGAAATACCCCACCTATAAGAGCATAAGAAAACAACATAAAAAAATTGAACATATTCTTGTACCTAACAGGGTATGATATTCAAACCCAAAATGTTCACTTAGTTAAAAATACTTAAAAGCAAGCTTCCAGTCTTCTAAAAGTTTATTTCAGGTGAAAAGTCTTCTGTCATACTTCCTTATGTTTGATGTTTCTGTATGAGCAAGTTTTCTTTTCATCACACCACCATGTTGGGTACCTGGTTAATTGAGTTTTATCACAGACTTGATTAAATTGCCTTGTCAATATAGGGAATGATTAAAACTCCGTGTTTTAAAAATGTTTTAGTTTGTATTGTATAGCTTTATATCCCTCCTCAAGCCATCTTTTGTCATCTTCTACTCAACCAAATTATTAGTGGAAGCCCAAATTTAGGGGAAAAAAAAGGAGTAATCAGTAATTCACAAAGATTAGTAAATTTTTCTAATTTCATATTTGTTCATAGTGAAATCCGATCATTGTACAAAGATACTGTCAGATTAAGTTGATGAGTTCAATGGGAAGTTTTACACATTTAAGCTAGAGACTAAAGAAGTTCACATCAAAATAGAGGAATCCGGAAAGGACATACAGAATGCAGAAATGTAAAAATCCATCTGTTACCAATAAAATATTTAGCTCTTCATTTTCCAGACAAAGTGATAGAGTTAAAATTTAGATTTCAGTCAGCTTAACTCTGTTATTTTCAGTGGAATTATGGTGATTGTTACTAGTACAGAACTTCACATAACTAAACATTCTGTATGTGCCTATTTTCTGCACTTGCTTTTCTTTTAGCTAATGGATCTTTAACCTATGAAGTCCTCTGCTGGAAGATAAATATGTGAAATTAATCAATGGGATTTGCATCAGAGAGTTATATTACATGATTTGTTTATGTAAATAAGACAAGAAGTGAATGCTCCAAGGGCAAACAGTAAGTGATATTTGATTGGAGCTATTAAGACATACGTGAATTGCTGCTTAATAAAATAACACCATGTGACTTCTAGTGATAGACTAAACAAAAATGTTAATGTGTCATTTAAAAAGAAAGAAGGAACAGATAGCATTTTTAATTATTGCTCATAGAGAGGAATAACTTTGCTGTTATTGTTAAAAAAACATAATTGCTAATAATTGTCCATGGCCTGATATTTAATGAATGTATGTACTTAGAGATTCATTTTCTAGATAGTAAACTGTTATTATTAAGAGGTAAAGAAAATAAATTTATTTTCACATGAAGTATGAATTAATTCCATTATTTCTTACAGAAATATGAATAAGTAAGAATGACTAATAAAGGAAATCTTGAGTTAAAAACCAGTTATTTTCTGAAAATGAGCCAAAATTTTCCTATCTTATTCAACAAGGATAGCTGGGGAGGTTTATTTCACCAATATTTTCCTCATTTCCTTTCAGACCATGTCTTCTGATTGCCTCTGAATAGATGTATATATATATTTTAGATATTCTACATACATCATTTTATTCAGTCAGAGTATACTTCGGTTCAAAAGAACTTGTTTGAAAGCAGAGGATCCAATCAGGTAAATAACAAAGGAGAAACGTGAAGGTTTGACTTGATGAAAGTTACCAAAATATTTTCTTGCAGGAATGTTTCCTCGTGAGCTAGTCTGCTGCATAATGATCAACAACACACTCCTTTTTCAGTTTTAATCAAAAGGTTCTGATATTACTAATATATCTTCCTGGGCTTGCCTGTAGTCTCTTATTTTTTGTCATCTTATTGTACAGGTAAGCTTTCATGTTTTAAGTGCAATGTTTCCATTTCTATTGTCTTCTAAATATTTTAGACACAAGCAAAATGTTCTTTAGACTTACATAAATTCTTGATCAACCTTTTTGTTTATGAAAATAATAAAGCAATTTCTAAAAAGGTGTATGCAAGGCAAACTAGCCAGAGAAATGATACACTCGTGAACAATGTGAAGAAATTATAGGTATTCTGTATGCTCATGTTCTGTAGGTTCTAGAGAAAAGCTGAACTCAATAAGTGATTTAATAGTTTGAAGTACTTAAAAGAGTTAGGCATCCCTATCTCAACATTATAGAATGCTAGGTTGTGAAGTTGTATTGCTATGTATAGTTGTTCAGGCTAGATGTACAAGAGATACATAAAAGTCTGTGCTAAAATTGCCTTTAAGATGCTAATGGCATTCTTCAAAGATTTCCCTTCAGTCTGTGACTATTTGAGCCTCTGACCTGCCCAAGCCTCCACTGGCAAACTTCATGATATGCCTAAATACATATTAATGGATGTATGGACAGCTTCTTCTGACAGTGCTGCACAGATGAGGCAGCTCTGTACAGCCTTGACTTATTCCAGCATAAAATATGAAAATATTACAATGGCATATATTTTTTTCTTCCTTTTATGAATGAATTTGTCTTGGTAGTTTATCATTCAACACATGGCCTAAACTCTCTGGATAAGAAGTTAATCAATATTAGCATAGTTGTAGATATATAGCATAAGGAAGAATCATTTAATGTTACATTAAGGTCATTAAGCACAAGAAGGCAAACACATGAGGGATGAATTCAGAAACCATAAAGACAAAAAAAGATGCAGCTCGACTTGTAATCATGACATACCTCATTATATCATAATCATCATTGCAATTTCACTTTATAATTGTTGTTAAAAAACTGTGAAGAAGGCAAAACCTCTTCATTTCTAGCACACATCATAAAATCTGTTACATTAATTGCAGAATATAATGGCTTTCTTGTCATGATTTTTGTTTCATCATATTACAGTGTTGTGTTATACATAGATATCAGGTTAAACTTTGCATAAATTTACTGATTATATAGGAACTATATTAGAAGTAAGTACAAAATTTATAACTGTGTAAAAAAAAAACAAAACAGGAATTTCATATACATTAATTAATATGATTTTTAAAATACAAACAGAAGCATTAAAATGTGAATTGATAATTATCTTAAAAAGTATTAGAATCATCACTGAATATAGCATTTGGACATCTGAGTGAGTTCCAAAAATGAAAAGCGCAATGAAGACTTATATTAATAAGTCTTGTCTTATTAATATATTTTTTTCTCATTTTCAGCATATTTGCTTATCTCATAGCTAGTGTCTTTGACACAAGATACTGACACTATATATGTTATTTCCAGGACATTAATAGTATGTATCTATATTAAGAGCCTGGTGGACTCAGGATTGATGTCTCTAGCATTCTATATCAAAGTCCTCCAATTCAGTATTTGCTCATTTCAGTTGATGCTTCTGAATATAAGTCCACAGATGTAGTTCTAAAATATGTTCTGACAGGAAGCATAGAACAACAAAATACTCATCCATTGTTGTAGTTCATTCCATTCAAATGACATAGTTGCCTTAAATATGCTTAACTGAATCAGGATTTTGGTGAAAATTTGAATATTAATTTCTTTAAGCATTCAGTCTGCTAAGTGTTTTCAGTAAGCCACCATGTTAAAGTCCTCCTATTTAACACATTTCATTTTCATAAATGTTTTCTTTCTTCTATTTTGATCTTGGAGTTTCTAAATTCAAGACTTGATGCAGTTGCCCAAACTCTGGGACTTGATGATATCCCATGTAGTTTCCTCTGGCAGTCTAGAAAATAAGGTCAGTGTGTTCTCTGCTGTGTCAGTCCCTTTATGGATTCTCAGTCATCCTTAGCAACTTAATTGTCACTAAATTCTTATTCTTAAGCAATTGGATTAAAATTCTCATTTTATATTTTTATCTAAGATAACAGTGTAGTCCATTTCACAGTATAGAAAAAATAGGTCATTCTCATTTTAGAGATGCCAAAGCAGATGAAATAAATTCTATCCTCAATGTATCTCTTTCATGGTAGGCAATTCAAGGAGTTTTTCTCAGAGTATGTATAAAATCAATTTGATCACACATCTATGTATATCTCTGTAATACAAAACTTATAGCACATTTATTACTGACAAAAAAGCAGAGGATCTTTGATGATATAGATGGTCACATCCTGACATGGCAATAGCTGATCAAAGGACTTTTTATTTATATTTCTGTATTAGATACAAATAAATAATTTTGTTTAGATATCATTTTTTATGTTGCAGAATATTAATATTAGTTGAAGTGAATATCATCTGAAGTGTCTAAGTTTTAGATGTCTTTAGTAAGTTGTAATATTTCTCGGTCTATTTTCAGTAACATCATTTTCATTTTCAGTAACAATCATTAAGAAAGAATGTTGGTAAGTGCTAAATTCTACAGAATCTATAGATCTGGACATTCTTGTCCCAGCTTGATCCAGATCAATTTTAATGAATTTTTAGTATATATAGCAGTATATGAAAATTAAGATTTGCGTTGTTGTTATTGTTTTTAAATAATCATAAATATATTTGCATAGTGTTTCGTCCTATGTAAATCTCTTAAAGGAAACAGATACTGAGGACCAATAATAGCTCATAATAATGGCTAAGAGAGTAGAATTCTAACAGTCTATATTATTTGATTATCTTTTGTCAACAAAAAGATGAACCAAAACAATAGAAAACAAGAATCTTCAGTCACATTACAACATGAAAAAAATGAAAGAGAGCATTAAATGTTGAAAATATCAAAGAGACTCCTGTTCTGCAGCTCCAAACTTTTTAAGACTTACATCATTAAAATATCATATTTTCATTCATAAATGCTTTATTTTTCAATGTCTGCATTTCAAATCTGCCTTTCATACTTTTATTTATTTTAAGTGAAGTGCGAAGATATTATCTCAGGGACAGCAGTGTTAAAGGAAGAGGAAAGAGAAGGAAAAAGAAAAATAATCTGTCTAAAGCCTTTATTCATTTGTTTGTTTACTTTTTATTTTTATTTTATTTATTTATTTTAAATATAATGTAAATAATACAGATATGCTTACATGCTTTTCCAGATTCCAAGTCACTTAGCCCATTTGTCATTAGTTATTGTCCATAAGATTACTCACTTATTAGCCCATGGCTATGAACTGAGTTTAGGTGACTTCAGAGTCTTTAGAACCTAGAATGTCTAACAGCTATCCTTGCAAAACTGAAAATATTTAACATAACAAAATATATTGATAGCTTTTACAACAGTTTTATATTTTTAGTCTATCAAAATGGAATAATAATTGAAAATGTATTTCATTTTTATCCACCTTCCATTTTGACATGAAATACAAATAAACAGATGTGAACTGAGTTTGTCTTATGCTAAATAAAACAATAAAATTAAACAAGTATTTTCAAATTGGAATTGAACTCTGCTCACACTGAAGTGTAGATTTAGCTGTCCACATTAAGAAAGGATATAGTAGAGTTATCTTTGGTATCCATGATATTTGAATCAGTAGGGAAATTGTTTTGTTCCACGACAAAGACAGGTTTTCTTTTCTGGTAATTTTTTTTAAGCCAATAACTGTAAACAATTATTATCATTTACTTCACAACTAGAAATGATCAATAAAGTATCGGACTGCAAGTTCTCACTGTTTAATTAAATCAGGCACTTTTCAGAAATGTAATTATCTCATACTGTATTTCAATTGAGATTGACAGTAGAGAAAGAGATAACTATGCAAATAATTCAAATATGTATTTCCCTTTTAAAAACCTATATTTTAATGAGAAAAATGTTATTTTGTTTGGGCCATTTTCTTGGTAACATTGATTTTCATGAGAATGGGACTCAAAAATGAGTAATGATGATCAATGTATTATACTAACATGAAAAATAATTGCTATTGTAGGTTTTGTTTGATGTCTCTGCTAGTATACTCAAGAAATGAATTACTAATCTGTTCCCAGACTGACTTCTAGAATTTTTTAGAAATCTTATGTACAAGATTAAAAGATATGATTTGAAAACTACAAATTTTTCAAGAAGAGGAATTTCGACTGGAAGTGCAACCTAAAAGAAAAATAAAGGGTGCACCCACACTTGTTCTGTATACATAATAAGAGATGGCTTTGTTGTTTCTAACTGAAGTTAGCTCAAGTTAGAAGCTATACTACATAGATACTGGGCCATTGCCAAACGGTATACTTAGAACTTGGAAAAAGGAAAAACATAAAATTTTCATGTGTGATCAAACCTTTCAAAGTGGAGTTTGTACAACAGTGAAACTGTTTCTAAATAGATTAAATTAAATAACTTGTGTTGATTAATTTATTATTTTACTTGATATTTTTGCATATATTTTATTTTTAGAACCACAGTATATATTTAATCTGAAAATACTTGACATATGTAAGGGCATACGGCAAAAGTTACTGGTAAATCTCTCTGAATATGAATTGGGAACGTAATGGGACATAGAAAAAAAAAAAAAAAAAACTTGTTTCACAATATTTTGAAAGAAAAACAAGCAAACAACAACCACAACTACTACAAAACACAAATTTAAGCACCTATATCTTTTAGAAACTATCACATTTGTACTTCATTGATGGACAGTTAATGGTAAAATTTTGTCTTATAGCATGTACAAATGTTCTTCTTCTAGAGGTATTGATGGGCTGTGGAATCCTTTCCAGACTAATGTTAAATAAACTTATCATCTGTTGAGGACTTCAGCCAAAATACATTTATAAAAGAAAATAACAGGATACAAATAATCAGAGATCAATTAGAATCTGTAGTTAACACGAAAAGATGTTATGGTCACAGATTCCTAGCACAGTCAAGCATAAGAAAACAAGTATCGATTGTGTATATAGCACATCTGAAGCTCATAAATAGTTTTACAGAAATTAGGACAGAGTTTCACACTAGTGTGATAATTTTAAGAGATTCATATTTCAATTAGTCTTCTTGTTCATTTTTATTCTATTTAGGCCAGATTCTTTCATTGAGAATGAACAGTAATTTACATTGTCAATCATCCGAATTACGTTATTAACATCAATCAATAAATAAAACATGTTTGGTATGCTCAATATGTTATTGACATTTTAATATTGTTTATATGCCTACTAGAAACAAAAATTATATCTGTGAAGGGTACAGGTGGGCCAGTTTACAATTTTGGACCAGTTTGCCCTTTTATCCTTGTGTGTGTGATATAATTTTTCTTGAAGCAATGAAAAAGTTCTGAATCCCTGCAGAACTTGACAACCGGAGATCTTCATTCTCTTTTGAAGACAACTGATCTTGCTAGGTGAACATCTGGTGTGCAGAATAAACTATGGCATATTTTAGGCTGCTAGTGCATCATAGACATATTTAAAAGGAAATTATAATTTTTTAAAACATCCTTGCAAATCAGAAATATCAAAATATCAGTGGAAGTAAGGATAACAAGTTTTAATTTACATATTTTACTCTATTCTGCTTATTTTATTGTAATGGATGGCCAACTGTTAATCATTTGAAGACACGGTAAGCAGCTAAGCATTGTGTATAGCTGTGTGCAGAAAGGACTCTTCAGACTTTCTTCTCATTATGCTGGGAGTATGAAAAAGAAAACTTACTGAGGTCCTTGGGACTGACCTTTTCTTGGGATTAATTTTAAAAATGAGTGAGGCAATTAGAATTGCATATTATTTTCTTCTGAAATCTTAGTTTGATATTCAATGTTGTTATTATTTTATGTAAATACACTGCAATAGCAGGGAACCTTTGCAAGATTTGGCATGATTAGCTTCAAGGTTGATTTTTTATGAGAGACTGCTCTAAATTCAAGGGTCAGAATCTTGGCTATAAGCCTTGTTTGTCAAATGTAATTCCTTCGTTAACAAAATTTCCAGTTTTCCAAGTATTCTATGGCACAGACTTTACATTGTTCCAAGTACTCAAAAAAACTGGGAAACTGGGTCATTAGAAGTTTCTCTTCTCTGGAAATCATGACAGTTGAACCTACTCATCCATATTATGAGCCATCGATTAAAGTACACTTTATTCTTTTTATGACATAGCCTTAAATGTAGGAATAAGAGAAAGAGAATGAAGATATGCTGATACAATTACATGTTCTGGATGATACCTCTAGGAAAGTGAAACAGTTTACAATTGATGGGATAAATTCTTATTTATTAATGAGAGTTTAATTATCCACTGATTGACCAGAAGCAGATTTCCAGATAACCTTGCCAATTAGTTCCCTAAGAACCATTAAATCTGCTCTCCCTATATCCAAGGTTGTGGTTTTGGTAGCAGTTATCCTTCTGTTATCAAAGATTTAAAATTCAACTACTTCATTGTTAGTGTGGTCAAAATGGCTTCCAACCACAACTTCACCCATGAGACCTTCTGTATTAAGAAGGAACAAATCTGGAAGACCATTTCTTTGGTTGGCTCCTTTAGTACCTGTACGAAGGCACAAATCAGCTTATTTTAGCAATCTCATGGACCTGTTTATATCAGCTTTATAGTATTCCCAACTAACATCTGGCAAGATGAAGTCATCCATATGAACAAGGATGGCTGATATAGAGATATTTCTAAGTTCCTTTAAGAATAATTTATCACTGTCGTCATCCTGCCTAGATGGCACGTAATGGACCACTCATAATAGATGGCTACAAGCTCTTCAGAAGGGATAGACAAGGAAAGAAGGGTGGTGGTGTGGAACTTTATATTAAAGACTGTTTTGATGTTGAAGTGCTTGGGGTTGGGAATGACAGAGTTGAGTGTCTATGGGTAAGGATCAGGGGGAAGGCCTGTAGGGGCGACATCTTGGTGGGGTCTGTTATAGACTGCCTAGTCAGGATGAAGAGTTGGATGAGTCATTCTGTGAGCAGCTCGTGGAAGTCACACAATCACCAGCACTTGTTCTCATGGTAGACTTCAACTTCTCTGATATATGTTGGAAATATAATACAGCACAGAGGAAGCAGTCCAGGAGGTTTCTAGATTGCGTGGAAGATAGCTTCCTTATGCAACTGGTAGGAGAGCCTACCAGGGGTGGTGCTGTGCTAGACCTGGTCTTCGCTAACAGAGAAGGATTGGTGGAAGATGTGAAGGTTGGGGACTGTCTCAGGCAGAGTGAACCATAGAATTGTAGAATTCTCTATTCTTGGAGATGTCAAAAGAGTGATCAGCGAAACTCCTTTCTTTAACTTCCAGAGAGTAGACTTTGATCTGTTCAGAATGCTTGTAGCATGGGTCCCTTGGGAGTCTCTTCTTAAGGGTAAAGGGGTCCAGGAAGCCTGGATGCTCCTCAAGATGGAAATCTTAAAGGCGCAAGAACAGGCTGTCCCTGAGTGCCGTAAGGCGAACCATAGGAGAAGACGACCAGTGTGGATGAGCCGGGAACTACTGTTGAGACTCAGGGAGAAAAAGAGAGTCTATGTCCACTGGAAGAAGGGACAGACTACCTGGGGCCGTAAGGAGGATCCAGGGAACTACAGGCCTGTCAGCCTGACCTCAGTACCGGGGAAAATCATGGAGCATATCATCTTGAGTGAGATCACACAGCATGTGCGTGACATCCGGGGGATCAGGCCCAACCAGCACGGGTGGTTCATGAAAGGCAAGTCATGCTTGACCAATCTCATCTCCTTCTATGACTGGGTGACCAGACTGGTAGACAAGGGAAGGGCTGTTGATGTAGTCTACCTAGACTTCAGCAAAGCCTTTGACACAGTCTCTCACAGTATTCTCCTGCAGAAACTGGCTGCCTGTGGCCTGGACAGGTATACCCTTCTTTGGGTAAGGAACTGTCTAGAGGGCTGTGCCCAACGGGTAGTGGTTAACGGAGTTAAGTCCAGCTGGTGACCTGTTTCAAGTGGTGTCCCCCAGGGGTCGGTGCTGGGGCCTATCTTGTTTAATATCTTTACTGATGACCTAGATGAGGGGACTGAGTGTGTACCCTCAGTAAGTTTGCAGATGACACCAAGCTGGGAGGTGGTGTTGATCTGCCTGAGGGTAGGGAGGCCCTTCAGAGGGATTTAGATAAGCTGGATTGCTGGGCTGGGGTGAATAGGATGAGGTTCAACAAGGCCAAGTGCTGGGTCCTGCATTTTGGCCACAACAACCCCATGCAGCGCTACAGACTTGGGGCTGAGGGGTTGGATGATTGTGAAGAGGAAAGGGACCTGGGGGTGTTGGCTGATGCTCGGCTGAACATGAGCCAACAGTGTGCTCGGGTGGCCAAGAGGGCCAACAGCACCCTGGCCTGCATTAGAGATAGTGTGTCCAGCATGGAGGTAATCATCCTCCTGTACTCAGCACTGGTGAGGCCGCACCTCGAGTATTGTGTTCAGTTTTGAGCCCCTCCCTGCAAGAAAGACATAGAGGCCCTGGAGCATGTCCAGAGAAGGGCAGCAAAACTGGTGAGGGGTCTGGAGCACAAGTCTTATGAGGAGCAGCTGAGGGAGCTGGGATTGTTTAGTCTAGAGAAGAGGAGGCTCAGAGGAGACCTCACTGCACTCTGCAATTTCCTGAAGGGAGGTTGTGGTGAAGAGGGGTTTGGCCTCTTCTCGCATGCAACAAACAGGACCCGGGGAAGTGGCCTCAAGTTGTACCTGAGGAGATTTAGGTTGGACATGAGGAAGAGCTTTTTCTCTCAGAGAGTGGTCAGGTACTGGAATGGCCTGCCCAGGGAGGTGGTGGAGTCACCGTCCCTGGCGGTGTTCAAGAGGTGTCTGGATGAGGAGCTACGAGATATGGTTTAGTATGTGGTAGCAATGGTAATGAGAAGACGGTTGGACTGGATGATCTTACAGGTTGTTTCCAACCTTGTGATTCTATGATTCTATAATTCTATGAATAGGGTAAAGGGAAGGAAGCTGAAAGAAATTAAAAAGAATCTTCCATTCAGGTCATAAGACTATTTTAATAAGATGTTGATTGTGTTTTCCTATTAAAAAGGAAAGCCATAAAACACTGAGAATAAATAATACTGTTGGGAAGGAAATAAAATAATTGTAACAGAGCTACCGGAATCTTTAAAGTAACTAATGGAAGGACCTCACCCAAACTATTTTACGTTAGGTTAAAACAAACAAAAACAGTCTGAGTCAAACAATTATGCTCGATATTGATAAGTGAAAGCTAGAAGGTATGCACTGTATATTTTGAAATTATTTAAAGTCATGCTCTTTTGTCCCAGATAATTGGATGTATCATTATCATTCATTCTTATAATATGATACATATAAATTATAAATAATGTGACAAATCATCTGCTTGTGAATATCAGTGTAATTCCATTTACTGTAATGAATATGTATTGAATTCTGTTAATTGCATGTTCTGGTTCATACTACCTGAAATCACTATATATTAGTGAATTCACTAATATTTATTAACTATTACTACTGGAGGAATAGTATTACCAGTGAATCCACAAAATTGGATTAAATGATAAACAACAAATATTCTGTAATTTGAATGTTCTGCTTAATAAAGGAAACAGATATTTCACTATGAAATGTAATGGAATAGAATCATTCAAAGACTCATTGCAATTGTTTCTTCCTCATGGCATATTACATATTCTATTGTAATTTTCATGGAATATAATACACAGACAGAAAAATCCAGTATATAATATTAAAAATAAAATTAAAAAAAGGCTAGATAAAGTATTTAATGACAATATCAACAGAGAAATAATGAAGATCAAAATACATTTAAAGTAGGATATTTTACAACAAATATCAATAATGAATTAATTTTAAACCGCTTGATTTTGACCTGAATTTTCTAGAAAATGTGTCATTGTCATTTACTTCAAGATCTTAAAGTGGTTGTTTAATTGAAATGCAATCAAAACCAACAAAAACAAAACAAAACAACAAAACAAAACAAACAAGGACATTAAAATAATAATAAATAAATAAATAGATTTTCAGAAACCAACTAAGAAGACAAGCCTGAATTATGTATTGCGAGGTTACCAGACCTGACAGTGCTTCACAATTGTAATGTATGACAGGGTATATCCCACTTACATTCAATTTTTTAAAAAAAATTCCCAGATATAAAAGACTTTAGAAGTTTTTTCTACTCATGCCATCTTTTTGTAATTTTCTACCCACAATATGTAAGCCTAGTGCACATGAGCTATCAAGTTTGGAAGTAACTTGAATCTTCATCTATGGAAGCAGAAGCAGACTTGGTTAGGTATGGAGATGGACCAGTTTGTCTTTTGTACTAGGTTGCAGTCTATTTTAGTCACATGCACACAATTCTGAGTTTTATAGAAAAAGTGAAAAAGAAAAATGCCTCTGAAATTAAACTAGTGCTTTACAGATAAAACATAGTTACAAATGTGAAACTATTAACATTTTCTGACTTGGGTGAATTTAGTACCACTGTATTCCAGATCAACCTTTTCCCCTTTTTACAAGATCCCTATGAGGTTGTTGTGCAAACTTAGTGCAACACAGCATCTCATGGATGTGAATGGTGCATATGAAATTTTGGGGAACTTCTGTGAAAGGGAAATTTTAGCCTCCAGACAACTCTGGCTCTGTGTTGGAAGCTGCAATTCACTTTTCTATTTGTTTCACATACCGTTTTTGAGACAGTTAGGTTCAACTCTAAAATAAATGAACTACTTGCATAAACCAAGAAAAGGAAAAGAGGAAAAACTACATTGTCCACAAAGGATTTTTATTTTTTAAAATTAACAGTGAAAATAAAAAGAACCTTTAAAGCAAGATGTTTGAGCATTTAGGAATATAACAGGTACTGAAACAGGAAGCTATGACAGTGTTTCTGGTACTTTGATTAAATTCTATGTGAGTAATATGAACATTTGAAAAATGTGTGGAGAATAGAAAAGAGGTAAAAGAGAAAGAGAGAAACACAGGAGCACAGTTCTTGTACTGATATAATGAGGCAATTACATCAATGATTAGTTGCTGTCAAGCCCGGAAATGGCAATAGCTGCTAGTAGCAGTACTGAGTAACTTCACTTCCTGTGAAACTGTACAACAGTGGAGAGTTTGTGGACACCTTAAATCTTTAGTTATGCTCCTTCACAAGCAAAGCATTTGCTGATAATTTTTCAGGGCTTTAAATAAATTGCAAGATTAAGCATAGATTGTAATCTCAGTCAGAATACTTTGATGAAATGTGTTCAGATGAAAAGCTGAGGAATTTTGCAGTTTCTTTTGCACTGTATTTCTTTTGCATGTATTGCTTTCAAGACAAAACTTTTAAGTGTTTTTATGTAGATGAATGTTGTGGTTTAACGTGGCAGGCAGCTAAGCACCACACAGCCATCTGTTCAGTCCTCCACCTCCCAGTGGAATGGAGGAAGAAACTGAAAAAAAAAAAAAAAACAAAGTAGAACTCATCGTTTGAGGTAAAGGCTATTTACTAAGTCAGAAAAGGAAAGGAAAAAAAATAGTAAAGAATGTATATATATATATATATATATAATCTTTACTATTACTAACATATATATTTACAAAACCAGTGATGCACATCATGATTCTCACCCCTGCCAACCATTGCCCAGACAGTCCCCAAGCAATCATAGAATAAAAGAATCAGAGAATGGCTATATGTCATGGTCTTGTGGTTTGTACTTTACATCATAACATCATGCAGTGCACTGGGATTTTAAGAGTTCTTTCTGCAGCTCCAGGCTCAGAAGAGAAGAATGAACCACAGTTTCCAGAAGATTTTGCTTTTTTATTTCCATCTTCTAGGGAGAGGGAAAGATAAAACTGATTGGAAGTCATGAGACTATCTCTTTGCTTCCTAGCAGATCAGAGTAAGAACTTCGTTTTTCAGAAATTCACTCTCATTTATTTGATTTATTAGCTTCAATCCCAATCAACTTGTATTTTGCTCCTATAACTAGTAAACTGATTTTTTTTCCTCTTCAGATCATTGCCGCTGTTTCTGTTCTTTTTTTCATTCTTTTTCCTCCTTTCCCCCCTTTTTGGGACAGTGGGCTTATAGGCCTGCTGTCCCCCTGTCATGGACACAGATCTACAGATAAAACCATGACATTTTGGTTAGAAGGACTTTACTGAGTTTCAACCCCTACATCAGGGCAAAGTTGCCACATGCTAGATCAGTCTGCCCAGGGCCCATGCAACCTGTCTTTTGAACACCTCCAGGTAAGTGACATCCACAGCTTCTCTGGGCTGCCTCTTCCAGTGCCTCACCACACTAGGAGTAAAACATTTGCCAAAATATAGCATCATAACAGACAATATCAAGAAAATAAACTCTGTCCCAACCGAGAGCAATAAATGATGTCACTATAATTCTTAACATTTCCACTGAACAGATATTCAACATAGGAGTCGAAATTATGCTTTAAACTTGTAGCATCCAAGACCATTCCTTCATGGTGAAATAAATGAAGCTAGTTAAATGTTATTTCATCACATAGCATCAGTGTTATAGATGCTGAAGAAGATTCTTAAGGAGGTACAAGTTGATGAAATTATGAGATTAAATTGTGCATTATGACAGCACAGCTGATTATCAGAGCTCTGGAAGAAAATATGTTTTATTTGAAGCCATGAAGGAAATTAAAAGTCCTATCAACATCTTAGTAAAAAGAGAAACATATCTCTCCTGGAGTCATTACATATTTATACAAAAAAGCAAATATATTTTGAAAAGCAGAAGTACATTTTTCATGACTGTCAGTATAAAACAAAATCCTTTTTCTTCTTCTTCTTCTTCTTTTTCTTTTTCTTTTTCTTTTTCTTTTTCTTTTTCTTTTTCTTTTTCTTTTTCTTTTTCTTTTTCTTTTTCTTTTGTGTTCTATTTTAAAGAGAGAAACATAGATTCTTCAGTTTTCCTTTAATATGTCTGCAGCACTGTTTTTAAAGGTCTAGGTTCATGCCATGATTAACTGTTGTGTTTATAAAAGATTTTGTTGTATTTGCAATATAATTCATTCAAAAAAAAAGGAAATATCATGGTTTAGTAAATATTGTTGAGTGTGAGGAAAGGAAGACACCTCTTAGTGATAATATTAGAAGTAATAGATGTGTTCATCCCAGCAACTATGGTTATAATTAGAAAATGGAGGATAACGTTAAAATTGATTCCTTTCACTTTGACTCATCCAGCTGTGATGATGATAAGAGAAGGGAAACTCTATTCCCACTGCTGAGTAATTTTAGTCATCTTTGTTCTGTTGGGGCTCTTTTCGTCACTTCATTATAATCTGGGGTACAAGAAATATTCCTTAGCAGGTGCTCCTATAAAGTGTTCTTGTAACTTGTAGATGACAAGTAAAAGACAGTTTTCCCACTACAGATAATAAATATATATATGTATAAAATTGGAATGAAAAGTCAAAATCTCCTTCTTGCACTAAGAGAAAAAAAAATGTATTTCAGTGAATCTCCTTCTTGCACTAAGAAAAAAAAAATGTATTTCAGTGGATATACATCATTATGGTAGATACACAGTATTTCATTTGATTCCTAAGAAATATTACTGACTTTTTGAGAAATACAGTGTGATGTGGAAGAAATAAATGGAACTCACAAAATACTATCTATCTCAACAACTCAAACTTCTGTGTCAGGAATTAAAGAAGGATCTGACATTTTAGAGCTCTCTATGGGTGTTGTTGAAATTTTAGTTGGTTTTGGAAAATTTAGCTACAGTTTTTCAGCTTAAGAGGCAATCACCAGAATGTTAAAATATTCCTTCGTGAACTAATAAGGTAATACTTGGTAACATCCTCACATTTTCATTCTGTTATTCAAAGCAGTTAGGGACCCAATTGCATGACATAGTTAAATGGCATAATAATATATTTGATTACAGTGACATCTGGAAACATCCACTTATTTCAAAATAAATTACGTCTCTACTGTGAAAGCTTTCTGGGAAATTGGGACCCTAATTCGGATATGCACATTCTGATGCTCATGCAGCACATGGGAAAGTATGGATGGTAAAACTAAAACATTCACTAATAATTAAATTTTCTACTTCAGTCAATACTGAACATTTGCAGATTATAGAAAACAAAATATTCAAGAGATAAGTTAAAATTCCTCTCTAACCCATCATAATATTTGTCACCACCATTTCATGCTGTTGAAGAGACAATTACAACGAACAGTAGGATAGGTCTCTACCTCTGTTAGTCTTCATGCATAATAAATAAGCTTTCAATATATAATTAATGTAAACATTGAAAGTGAAAACAAGGCACGTTTCCCCAACCAAGAGTTTGTTATGAACTGCTATTATCAGGTAAGATCTTGAATTTTATAGCTGAATATTATCTAACTATTTAGATTCTGTGCTGCAAACATACTGTGTCCATAGAAATTTCCATCTGCTGCCCAGTACATCCTCAGAGTTTCTTAGATTTTAATACAACAGTTGCTTATTTAGGGTCTGACCTTAAATATAGTTTTGTGTTGTTCTGGTTTTAATTGATGAGCAAGATTGTTTACTACGTTAACCACAGAATCACAGAATCACAGAATCACAGAATCACAGAATCACAGAATCACAGAATCACAGAATCACTAAGGTTGGAAAAGACCTATAAGATCATCCAGTCCAACCATCCACCTATCACCCATGGTTCTTGCTAAACTATATCCCTCAACACAAAATCCAATTGTTCTTTGAACACCTCCAGGGTCGGTGACTCCACCACCTCCCTGGGCAGCCCATTCCAGTGCTTGACCACTCTTTCAGAGAAGTAGTATTTCCTAATATCCAGCCTGAATCTTCCCTGGCGCAGCTTGAAACCATTCCCCCTAGTCCTATCACCAGTTACACGAGAGAAGAGGCCGACCCCCAGCTCGCTACAACCTCCCCTCAGGTAGTTATAGAGAGTAATAAGGTCTCCCCTGAGCCTTCTCTTCTCCAGACTGAACAATCCCAGCTCCCTCAGCCGCTCCTCATAAGGCCTGTGCTCCAGACCCCTCACCAGTTTTGTTGCCCTTCTTTGAACACGCTCCAGGGCCTCAATGTCTTTCTTGCAGTGAGGGGCCCAGAACTGGACACAGTACTCAAGGTGCGGCCTCACCAGAGCTGAGTACAGGGGGACAATTACTTCCCTACTCCTGCTGGTCACACTACTTCTGATACGAGCCAGGATGCCATTGGCCTTCTTGGCCACCCAGGCACACTGCTGGCTCATGTTTAGCCGAGCGTCAACCAACACCCCCAGGTCCATTTCCTCTACACAGTCTTCCAGCCACTCCGCCCCAAGCCTGTAGCGTTGCTTGGGGTTGTTGTGGCCAAAGTGTAGGACCCGGCATTTGGTCTTATTAAACCTCATCCCATTGGCTTCAGCCCAGCTATCCAGCCTGTCCAAATCCCTCTGTAGGGCCTCGCTACCCCCAGGCAGATCGACGCTTCCAGCCAACTTAGTGTCATCTGCAAACTTACTGAGGGTGCACTCAATGCCCTCATCCAGATCATCAATGAAGATATTGAAGAGGACAGGCCCCAGCACCGACCCCTGGGGAACCCCACTTGTGACCGGTCGCCAGCTGGATTTGGCTCCATTGACCACCACTCTCTGGGCCCGGCCCTCCAGCCAGCTCTTTACCCAGCCAAGAGTGTACCTGTCCAAGCCACGGACTGCCAGCTTCCGCAGGAGAATACTGTGGGAGACAGTGTCAAAGGCTTTGCTGAAGTCAAGGTAGACCACATCAACAGCCTTTCCCTCATCCACCAGGCGGGTCACTAGATCATAGAAGGAGATCAGGTTGGTCAAGCAGGACCTACCCTTCGTGAACCCATGCTGGCTAGGCCTGATCCCCCGGTTGTCCCGCACTTGCCGCGTGATCTCCCTCAAGACAATCTGTTCCATAACCTTCCCTGGCACCGAGGTCAGGCTAACAGGCCTGTAGTTCCCCGGGTCCTCCTTACAGCCCTTCTTGTAGATGGGAGTCACATTGGCAAGCTTCCAGTCTTCCGGTACTTCACCTGTCAACAAGGAGCACTGATAGATGATGGAAAGCGGCTCGGCTATCACCTCCGCCAGTTCCCTCAGCACTCTCGGGTGAATCTCATCCGGCCCCATGGACTTGTGACAGTCCAGTTGGAGTAGCAGGTCTCTGACTGTTTCCTCCTGAATCGTGGGTGGTTTAGTCTGCTCCCCAGCCGAGTCCACCAGGTCAAAAAGTGGAGTACCCTGAGGATAACTGGTCTGACCTTTAAAGACAGACGTAAAGACGGCGTTCAGGACCTCTGCCTTTTCCTTATCCTCACTAATCACATTCCCAGCCTCATCCAGTAAAGAATGGAGATTCTCCTTAGTCCTCCTTTTACCGTTGATATATTTGTAAAAGGGTTTCTTGTTTCTTTTTATCCCAGCGGCTAGGTTGAGTTCGAGCTGGGCTTTCGCCTTTCTGATTTTCTCCCTACACATCTTAACAACTTCTCTGTACTCTTTCTGAGTCGCCCGTCCCTTCTTCCACAGGAGGTAAATTCTCTTTTTCTCCCGGAGCCTCAAGAATAGTTCCCTATTCATCCACGCCGGTCTCCTTCCCCGCCGGCTCATTTTGCAGCTCAGGGGGACAGCCCGCTCCTGCGCCTGTAAGACTACCTTCTTGAAGAGCAACCAGTTGCCTTGGACCCCTTTACCCTCTAAGACTGAATCCCAGGGGACTCCCCCTACTAGTCTTCTAAACAATTCAAAGTCCGCCCTCCGGAAGTCCAAGGTAACAGTTTTGCTGTTCTTCCTCCTGGCTCCTCCAAGAATCGAGAACTCTACCATCTCATGGTCACTCTGTCCAAGACAGCCCCCGACCACCACATCTTCCACCAGACCTTCTCTGTTTGTGAACAGCAGGTCTAGCGGGGCAGCTCCTCTCGTAGGCTCTCTCACCAGCTGCATCAGAAAGTTATCCTCTATACACTCCAGAAACCTCCTAGACTGCTTCTTCTGCGCTGCGCCGTATTCCCAGCATATGTCAGGGAAGTTGAAGTCCCCCATGAGGACAAGGGCTGGCGATCTCGCAGCTTCTGCCAGCTGCTCATAGAACACCTCATCTGTCTCTTCATCCTGGTTCGGCGGTCTATAGCAGACGCCCACCAATACGTCTGCCTTGTCAGCCCTTCCCCTGATCTTTACCCATAGGGATTCAACCTTATCATCCCCAGCCACAAGCTCAGTAACATCAAAGCATTCTCTAACATACAGAGCCACACCACCACCCCTTCTTCCTTGCCTATCCTTCCTGAAGAGCTTGTAGCCATCCATTGCAGCACTCCAGTCGTGGGAGCAGTCCCACCATGTTTCCGTGATGGCGACTAGGTCATAGCTTGCCTGCCGCACCATGGCTTCCAACTCTTCTTGTTTGTTGCCCATGCTGCGTGCATTGGTGTAGATGCACTTCAGCCGAGCCCCTCGCCTCATCCCTAATCCCATCGCCGATCCCCCAGGCTCATCTCTAGCAGGCCTGGTTTTATCCCCTACCCCCTCCACGTCTAGTTTAAAGCCCTCTCTACCAGTCCTGCCAGCTCTTGGGCAAGGATCCGTTTCCCCCTTCGAGACAGGTGAGACCCATCAGCACCAATCCATTCTTACTCCTGTCTTGCTAGATATTTTTACTAATGCTGAATATTTAAGTAAATTTTAAAAAAATTATGCTAGATCCACATATTTTGAATGTAAGGGTAATTTATTGTTGTACTTATTTCTGTTATAACCTTTTATCAATGCTTTAACTATTGTGTCTGAATTTCTTTAGTCCACGTAAAGATTCCCTAGAGCTTCAGAGACACTATGGAATGTCTCTTAGAAAACACACACTAAATATTAGTTGTAGATATTAGTTATTTAGAGATCACAATCACTTGTAAGCTTCGTCCGGTCCCAGAGAATACAGCAGTGCTACTACTCAGGTAATGATATATTGAATACTTGTGGCTCCAAATTATAAACTTTGATTTCTGTTTAAATGGTAGCCAGATTTTGGAAATGATAGAATAAAGATGTCCGTCTATTAAAAACCTACTAATGAAATACAAAAAGCATAAGACTAAAAATGTTCTAAAGAAGACATAAGATTTTTAAAGGGAAAAGATGTGTTTTGTGTTGTTATTTTTCTTCTTAATTGAAAAGAAGATATTACTATACAGTAAGAACAATGTAATTATTAATAAACGCATTCTACATTTTATGAATATGTCTTGAGAAATACTTACTGCAAACATGAATAATGGAGGAATTACACTGAGTCCATAGAATGGCAGCAACTGAAAAAAAAAAAAAAAAGGTTTATAAAACAGCTTCTATACTAGGGAACAGCCTTTAAAAATAAATAAATTGTGATGTTGATGTCCTGGAAGGTAGCAATTTCTAGCAACATGCAGGTAGGTTTATTATTAGTTACATAATTATTATGTCATATAACGATTATGTTTCTTCCTGCCTAATGGAATCAGTTTATAGGTAACAGACAAGAGAGAAATAATGTTGTTTTCAGATAATTTGAAGACTGTGGCCATACTGCTCTTCTCTAGGCTTTCCTTTCCACAGTGTATTTTTCATTTATTAGCTGTGTTTTGGCATGGCCCCAGATTTCATCTTCTGGCTTCTCTATTGTTCTGTTGGCCATGATTTCATTCCCTTGGTGTCTCTGATCCACTTTCTTAGTCTCTTCATATCTTTCTACATTGTTGGTTTTGTTTTTCTTTTGTAATGTTGCACAACTTCACACATGTCTTTGATTAATGTTCATTTCTCTTGTATTTGCATAAGCAGAAGTAAGCTAAAGAATTCCACAAAATGTTTTTAGAAGCAACTTAAGAAGAAATGTTTCATCTTCTCCAGGGCTCTTTGATTTCTTCTGGATTTGGTTTTAAAACCATTGATCAAGATTCACAGTGGAAGGAGATGCAGGAGACATAATGTTTTCCTGCCCCCTCTTACCAGGATGTAGTATCCTGTTGCAGTCATCTGAAGATTTTAATAAAATGAAACACAATTTAGTATGTACAGAATCTCCTTTCCCATTGCCACTTCAATCTGCTTTAATCCATGGCCTGTGATAATAGATTTCTAGCATATGAAGACTACTATTAGACTGTGGCTCTCCTCCGTAAGAATGGCAACTATGCTTCCTTTCTCACTATGCTACTTGTTTTTTGGACTTTAGAAACTGTGTCCAAGTCACAACAAAGAGGAACTTTTGTCTCTACCACGTCTACAACATTTTTCATCTTCCATGTTCTTTTCACCTTTGTGGTCTAATCTTCTAGTGCAGACTAGTTGAAATCAGTATTGATGACAAGAAAAATTAGTATCTCTAGGTGGTATCTTTTCATGGAGGAAAGAGGTAAGACACCTAGAAGAAAGTCTTCATACAGTGTGCTCTTATTTGTGAAATTAAAAATTGCATTATGTAACTGTAGTACATCTGTTCTTTTTTTCAGGATCCCAGTCAGTTAGAAAAGATGAATAAGATTCATCCCAGCATGAACATGACATCTCCTCAGATCTGGTTTCAGAACTGCATGAGAAGAGGTAAAAAAAGGACTGTAAGATCTATGAAAAGGAATGTATCCTCGAGAGAGGAAGAACAGACATCAACTCTCTAATTCATCCCTCCTAATTTGAGGCATATACTGATATATAGCCGATATACTTAGGAGAACAGTTAATCTTGTACAGTCAAAATAAGAAGATACTTCATGGAGAGACCTAGACACTCAAAAGGAAAGTTCAGATCATAGACTTAAATGCTTTTTGAAGGTTTATACCTCTCCATTTGATCAAGGAAATTAACACTACCTTGGGCATGTTTCTCATTTAAATATTAAGTGGAATTAATGTGATTCAAAAATGCATCCTGAAACAACCTGTGTGCATAAAAAGTCAATAGCTGCCTAATGTGAGAATACAAAGAGTTAAGTGCTCAACTACTCACATGTACCTTCCAGAGTAACTGTCAGAACTCCCTGTTCTTGCCCAGTTCCTTGTTCAAATTCACCTAGAGACCAGAAGCCCATGTCACACCCAGAGCCATCAACCTTTCTCTAGTAGGACCTCAGCAAGGTCATTTTCTGGTTTTCAGCATCCTTGTCCTGTCCAGTCATAGGTCTCACTTCACTGAGTCCACCCACGGGCCCACATCCCAAAACACATTGGTCTGCTCCTGTCCCGAAGCATGTGCCCTGTTCTCAGGTCCGGAGTTTTTGTGCTGTCACTGGTCTGTTCCTGTCCAGGGTCATGGGGTAGGTCCTGGCTGCCAAACTCTGCCTTGCAGGACTCTATGAGGAGCTCCCGATGTTCTCAAAAGAGATTCCTCTGTGCCCTGTCAGTTTTTTTTTGTTGTTGTTTTTTTTTTAATATTATTTTTTCTGTTTCTTTTAGCTTCTCTCTAGTTCCTTCTCTGCTTTTAGAAAATAATTTTGTCCTATGTCTCTTGAAGCAGGATCCTCAGAGGCATTTAAATGCCTAATAAAACAAAATTGGACTAGTGGAAATTTTCACAGTGCCTAAACATAAGACCACCGTCTTCTTTTCTTCCATCAATCATGTAACTGTATTCTCATTATTCCGACACTAGAAGTAAAGGGAAGTTTGCAAACCCCAGAAAAGATGGCAGATGGGAGCTTAGAGAAGGAGGAAGAAAACAGATTAGAGCAGAGGATAATCAAGTGGAAAGATTAAAAACCAAGGTAATATGTAATGATCGACTTCATTCCTCTGCAGAGCTCCCGTTACTCAAGGGTGCCTAGCAGGTAGGCTCCATCACACCTGCGGAGCACATGCAATCAATTGACACATGTGCAATGGATATGGTTTTTGCACTCATGACCTACTCATTCAGAAACTTGCTATGTCTTCATTAAAATAAAAAGAGAACAGATCATTGTTAAAAGCAGTATGCCTGTCTCCAAAACCGTTTATAGAAAGAGTTTGATTCTCTGTTGGATGAAAAATGAAAACAGTAATATCTTTCATATTAAACATACTGAGAAAGGTGCCTACTTGTTGGATGTGAAACTAGCATTTTTTAGGTACAAGAAGAGAACATTAGAAATTGTTTAATACTTGTCATTTGTCTCTGTTATAGAATAATAATTCAAAATTTTACACTGAAGATAGGCCAGGAGGACATTCAGTAGTTATAATCTGAAAAAGAATTATGCTGTGAACTAAAACTTCCCAAATCATCTTAAAAACTATCTTGGGACATAGTTCAAAAACTTGTCCAAGTTCTTTCAAAACCTGGCTGCTGCCCAGACTTTTGAGGTGTCTTACAGACAGTGATGCATTTTGTTAGGATCTTCATATTGTAGTCTGGAGATGATTGCTGTGCTGTGAGTAGATAAGGCAATTGGTACCATGCTGAGGAAAGATTAGAAAATGCAGATTTATAGTGCTGTGGGTGATGTTGGGAGGGCAGTAATTCTGAAAGAGGAAAAAAAGAAAAGGTGATGTTTTAAGGGCAGTAGTTCTGAAAGAATAATAAAAATAAATTTCATAAAAGCACAGGCTTTTTACCATTTAGGGTAGTGTCAAGGAAGTCAGGTAAAGAAAATTAAAATGGGCAAATGTCACAAAGACATTGCAAGTTTACAGACAGATCTCCATATTTTTTCTAAACATTGAATAGCTACTCCTTCTGAGAAGGCAGTAATATTGTTCTTTTACAAAGGAGATTTTGCCTGACAGTACATTTTTTCCTTACAAGGCTCTAAGATCACTTTACTATTGCCCCTTATATGTAGTTCTCACATATATTTTATAGCTTAGCTATCTCAACACTATTCTATGCAAATCAGTTGCCAAATGAAAAGAATTAACCTGTATTTTTACACAGAAACATGGATATTACACAATTTTTCTCAATGAGAAGGGAAAGATTGCAATTTACTGGAAATATCAGCCATGTTTGGAGTACCAGCCATTTTACTCAGTCTTAATCTGAACCATAAAGCCTGTTTTCCCAAAGGAGCTTTTTTACAATTTTGAGATTTAATGTGTTTAGTCAGTTTCCAATTATTGAGCATAGGGGAGGAGTGGAGCACCCCAGACTATAGGAAAACTTACATGATGCTACTGCTTGTAAACAGGAGATGACTCCTGAAAAACTGTTTGAGCTAGATCTAATGTTAATTAATATTGAATGCTTTCCAGGAATGATTGCTCAGCAGAAATGTGGAGTGTGAAAGCATTTCACTATCTTAGGCCCTGGATTTGGGTCTGTGCCTGTTCTGAAAACACAGAAGTCCTGAAATTACATTTTCAAATCCAGTTTTAGTATCTAGGCATCGCTGACATAAAGTTCACAGGACTTTTAAACTGTACAAATTATCAGTGCATGTCAGACTGACTGTCTAATGTTGTCAGGTAAATAAAATTAACAGACAAGTTGTAAGTTAAAGATGGAATTTTAAAATGTTAAGTAGATAGAAATTATGGGGTTCCTGTGGGAGAAACAAACAAACTAGTAAACAAACAAACAGATAAAAATCTATCCAGATATTCTCTTACCTTTAGGTCTTAGAAGTCAGGGAGTGAAAATATTCAGGTTTAATGTTTCAGGTATAACAACTTGTATATATATACTGGGCTTAAACAATGGAAGTACTGTTCTGTTATTTTATAAGTTCATAATACACACATCTAAAGTTATGCAAAATATTAGAAAAGCCTTTAAAGTCAAGCGAGATAAGTTGGTTTTATACTATTTTTTCCCTTGATACGGTTCACCTTATCTTTTTAAAACTTTTACAGAATCAAGAAATTCCTCAAATTGCACAAAGACCTCACCAGTAGATTAAGAGAAGTGATACCTCCTCTCTATTCAGTATTGCTTAGGCCACAGATGGAGTTCTGTGTCTAGTTCTGGAATTCAAGAGATACCTGGCTATACTGGAAAGTGTCCAACACAGTCATCAGATGAACATGCGACTGGAGCCATTGGATTGTTTTTGAGGATGGTAAAGGAGAAGATGACAACATTGCTTTAGAGTAGAGACATTTTGATTAGACTAATGTGGTAGTTATTTGTACTTCAAAAATAATAAATATTTTTGTATTTCAACAATAATTCTGTTTATTCCCACTACCCAATCTGTGCCTGGCAATAAGTTAATATGTCTTTAAGGTGCTTCATAAAGTTACAAAATGCTACCAGCATGTGTTCAAAAAAGATGAGATACACACTGGAATGAGGGTAAGAGTATTCCTCTTCAGAGCATGAATCAAAGATTTACAATCAAGTGTAAATAAGACATAAAATACTTTAATATCAAGATTCTGGAATTCTTCAGGAGAATCTCAGGAATTTAGCACACATTCTTCTGAAACAAAATGAAATAAAAAGGAAGACGAAGACCAAAGCTGCATTTATAGGGAGACGAATGCCACAGCTATAATAACGTCCAGATCAAGGCTGTCATGGGATTTTAAAAGCCCAAGTTGTGGATAGAAACAGGTATAAAATAAATTATGTCTGTCAAAAGAGAAGGACTTTGCATTTATATCTATGGAAAGTTAAAAAGTTGAAAACTCTCCAGAGATTAGATACATCAGCTTTTAGAAAGTAACTAAGTGGGAATTCTCGGGATTACAAGTTTCTGAGCTCCTAAATTATAGTGAAATTTCCCTTTAGGTACCTAACCTTTTTTTTTTATTTTATCATTTCATTTCATACATTATTTTATATTTTATTTTTACTTTTTCCTTTTCTTTTATCCAGTATTTATCAGTTTGCAATAAGAGAATAACACCTGTCTAAAAGCATGATAAACATTAAAGCATTAGCATTGAATAAAAAATTATTTTACAGATTGAAAATTAATGAATATATGTCAAATCAAACAACTGACAAGATGTGCTGTCTTGGAATATGTCTGTGATACAAACACAGGTAAAATAATTTTTTTCTAGCAGAGAGAGTTTTGCATCTTTCTTATAACTAATATATGACTGTTTACATGGGTGGATAGTGATAGGACAAGGGGGAGTGGTTTTAAACTGAGGCAGGGGAGATTTAGGTTAGATATTAGGAGGAAGTTTTTCACTCAGTGGGTGGTGATGCACTGGAACAGGTTGCCCAGAGAGGTTGTGGATGCTTCATTCCTGGAGGCATTCAAGGCCAGGCTGGATATGGCTCTCGGCAGCCTGGTCTAGTGGTGGCTACCCTGCACACAGTAGAGGGGTTGAAACTAAACAATCATTATGGTTTATCATAACCATTCTTTTCAACCCAGGCCATCCTATGCTAACAGGAAGAGGCTACTGAAAATGCCTATCTAAGCAATGGAATGAGGGAATAACAGTGCTTAATTCTTCTGTCTCACAGATTATAAACCCTAAGGACATAACTAAAATATGAAACAACTGTACCTACAAAAATATTAAAAAAAAAAAAAAAAGGAGGATGTATAGAAACTTCTTAAAGTTTTCTTCTGAAAGATGAAGGCAGAATTATTTGACAAGGATCATTAAAACATATGTTGTTTACATCACAATATTTACTATATTTAAGCTTGATAATATAAAACTTGCAGGTAGTCTAAAGCAATAGCTTTAATGTTAACTAACACATACTGTTTGATGGGAGAAAATGTAGAAGCATTACCACTGTAGACATTTTTTAGGCTAAAATGATAAAATCATTAGAGGATCTTAAAACTGTAAGACTCCTGATACAAAAAGGGTATGTAAATTATTTGTTATGCTTAATACTGATTAAGGTTGTGGAAAAAAATAAAAGAGAAAGGAAACATCATAAGAAGCAAATAAAAAGGAAAGGACTCAGCTGGACAATAGTGCAGCATAAGCAGAAAATTAGGGCTAGATCAGGCTGATTTAGCTGAGCAAAATTATTCTCAAATATGTGTATAGGTTTTTGATTTATAAATTTATCTTTGCAGCTGAATATCTTTTTCAAAAAATAAAATAATATATTTTCAACTTCAATAACAGAAGTAATACAACGACTGCATAATGTCAAGAATAAGATTTGGCTGAGGTGATGCTCAGTAACTCATCTTCAGTCTCTCTAACTTAGTAAAAGAATAAAAAAAAAAAAAATTCACGATCATATCTGTTATTAGTCTATTTGCATTTTTTAACAATAATCTGAACTACTTTAAGCCTTACAGTGGTTTTTTGAAAATTCTTTTCAAAACACACTCAGAAATTAAAGTTTTTAAGAAATGCAAAATGTATACTAATTAACAAATGGAGAAACTAGGCCATAAGGAAGTTTTGCTAAATACAGAGAATAAGTTGTTATTAGAGAAATTGATAAAATCAGTTTTCCTCATAATAAGTCACTGTTTAAACATCTAAATACATTAATAGGTAAAAAATTATCAGCAGCTGCTGAAGATCATTGAGAAAACTGAATTTACAGAAGACAAATAAAAAAAATAAAGATTACAAACATTTTTAAGTGATATTAAATTAATAACTGGTAAGAAATGGTAATAAATTCATCACTAAAGAAAAAAATTGGAAAACTATGGGCTTTATCTATGTGGTTTTCAGGATGTTAAAATTGTATTAACAGTTTAATAATTAGAGAGCCATTTTAGGATTAGACTTTGTGAGGGATTTAATTGGTTAACTGCAGCTTTTGGTGGCCAAACCTCAATCCATGGTTTTTTCTGTCAACTGTCACTTAAACAGCCTGCATGTATAAATTCCCAGTAACAACATCCCTGCTACTTGTAATCAATATCACTTAGCTTAACTTTTATGGGATGTTTGCATCTTCAAGCCCTTTTCATGTAACAATGACAGTAACAACTGTTCTTAAGCATGCATATCTAATTAGTTTTTGCATAAAACTCAACAGCTATAAAGTAATGCTTACGGAGTCACTAGGTTATTGAAAATTTGAGAATGGGATATTTGAATTACAGGATTATTTGTTCTTCAGAAAGCATCCTAAACTGTGGCTTAAATTCTTGATCTAATGCTCTTTCCCACCGTGAAAATTATTTTAATATCAGAGGCAAAAATTGTAGTTAAATGTGCTAAACAGTCAACATATTTACATAGCAGGCACAGAAGCCAGTCCTTTTCAATATATAAGGCAGGGCACTATTTTTAAGGAAGAGGCCAAGATACACAACTTTGAGTGCTCTTAAAAAAAATGCCTGTAGGGTAGTGAGAAATCTAAGTTAAAATGATTGTGTCAAATAAAAAATAGTAATGCTTGAACTTCTGCCTCTAGGAGTTCATCTGACTATGTTTGTTACTAGACTGTTCAGTGTGTGATCAGAAAATAAGAAGAGCTGACTTTTTTTTTTTTTTTTTTTTTTTTTTTTTGTCCCTACAAGATTGTATTCATAGTAGCAAGTTCATAGCAGAAGGGGCAGATCTAGCCTTGAGGTGGATAGTGATTTCACTGAGAAAGGTTGGAAAGACTTCCATCCACATTTTCTGAGGAGTAAATGTCTCTGTATTCTGCACACTGTGTTTTGTAAGTCTGATTACTAGTTGACAATTTTTCCTTGGTCTAGTTTGGTCTATGTCCAACAGTTCAGTCCAATGTAGAATTCACAAGGTGTCAGAATACATAAGAAAA
The DNA here is from genome assembly GCA_037305975.1 of Chrysolophus pictus. NCBI lineage: Eukaryota > Metazoa > Chordata > Aves > Galliformes > Phasianidae > Chrysolophus > Chrysolophus pictus. Next base: position 36,899,982 of record CM074578.1, read on the forward strand.
GAATGTTGCATTCCAGAGGCTCAGGAACTGTTGTGGATTTAGTTCTTAAAACTTCAGGATTGTTAGGATTCAATTAAATGTAAGAAACATAACCCATTTAAAATAACTGAATATATCCAATATGGAGGTTTTTCTTGGGAGTATAATGACTGTAACTTTATTCAGGGAAGTAAAGAAACAGTTGCTGACCACTAACCACTCAGGACAGTAGCATATAAAGATTTCAAAATTAAAAAGGAAAGGATCATGGTCAATTAAGTGAGTAGCTTAAATGCATTTCTGCCCAAGTTGCTTAACAAAGAGACAAGGAACAACATGGAAGAAAGTACCAAAAGGACAATACAGAAATAGCTGTAAGTCAGTCTTGATATATGTAGGGCAACTGTTAGGACACAGCTTGAAGTGGAGATTGAGCACCCTGAAGGGGTGTGGCTGGCCTAGGGAGCCCAGGCAAATCATTTGCACTTGTGCTCCCCAGGTGACCTGAAGGTATGGACCCAGTGTGAAGACATCCTGGAATCATAGAAGGGCCAGCCAGTGAAGGGAGAGCGTCTCTTGGACTAAGGCTGCTTCTGAGGAAGAGTGTGTAGCAAGAAAGCCCCCTTCACCAGTGGGTGACTTCAGCTCTTGTTTCTGTATTTGACTTTTGGTCTACATGCAAGTATTTTGGTTGGTATCATCAAGAATGTGTCAAAAACTATTTTACTTCTTTGTGAGAAGAACAATACGTAAAGAAAGGAAGAGCTCTGGACAAATGTTCAGAAAATGGTAAATGTTAGAGTGCATAGATTAATGGAATCCAAATAACAAGACAAAACTTGGCACACTTGATACATACTTTGTTGCTGTAATTATAAGGTGTTATCATATAATCATTAAGGTTGGAAAAGACCTGTAAGTTTATGTAGTCCAACAGTCCACCTACCACCAATACTGCCCACTAAACTACATCTCTCTGTTCCACATCTACACTTTTCTTGAGAGCCTCCAGACATGGTGACTCAACCACCACAATGGGCTGCCTGTTCCAGTGCTCAACCACTTTTTCTGAGAGATTTTTCCTAATATATAACCTGAACCTCCCCTAATACAACTTGAGGCCATGCTCTCTTGTCCTATTGCCTGTTACCTAGGAGAAGAGTCTAATTCCCACCTTGTTGTAGAGGGTGATAAGATGTTCCTTGAGCTTCCTCTTCTCCAGACTAAACAATCGCATTTCTATCAGCCAATCCTCATAAGATTTATTCTTCAGACCCCTCATCAGCTTCATTGGACATGCTCCAGGGCCTTGATGTCTTTCTTGTAGTAAAGAGCCCAAAACTGAACATGGTACTTGAGATGAGGCCTCATCAGTGCTGAGTACAGGGGGATGATCATCTCCCTGCTCCTGTTGGCAACACTATTTCTGATGCAAGCTAAGATGTGATTGACCATCTTGGCCACCTGGGCACATTGCTGGCTCATATTCAGCTGAGGGTTGGCCGATATTCCCAGATCCTTTTCCTCCAGAATTAACATTTAAAAGCTCAAAAGAACTAAGAAATGTGAAAATATATGCAGAATCATGTAATAACAAGGGTTATAAGAGTCCTCTAGAGTTCACCTAATCCATCTTACCTGCTAAAGCAGGTTCCCTAGAGTAGATTTCATAAGAAAGTGTCCAGATCAATTCTGAACATCTCCACAGAAGGAGATTCCACATCTCTGGGCAGCTTGTTCCAGTGCTCTGTCACCCTCACAGATTTTTTTCTCATGTTCACATGGAATTTCCTGTGCTCCAGCTTGTGTCAGTTGCTGCTTGTCCTCTCACCAGGCACCACCAAAAAGAGCCTGGTTCCATCTACTTGACATTCACCCATTAGATACTTATAAGCACTGATGAGATCCGCTCTCAGTCTTCTCCTCTTCAGGCTGAACAGTCTCAGGTCTCTTTTCCTTTCCTCAGAAGGGAGATGATCCTGTCCTTTTATCATCTTCATAGCCCCCCACTGAATTCTCTCTAAAAGTTCTACATTCTTCTTGAACTGGAAAGTCCATATCTGGACACAGTACTCCATCTATGGCCTCATCAAGGCAGATAGAGGTAGGGGATTACCTCCTTCAACTTGCTGGTCACACTATTTTTAATGCACCCCAGGATACCACTGGTCTTCTTGGCCACAAGTGCGCACTGCTGGCTCATGGCCAACCTGTTTTCCACTGGTCTACTAGGTCATTCTCTGTTGAGCTCCTTTCCAGCAGGTCAGCTCCTAACCAGAACTCATATATGTGGTTATTCCTCTTCAGATGTAGGACTCTGCACTTACCTTGTTACTTCATCAGGTTTCTCTTCACCCAACTATCCAGTTTCTCCAGGTCTTGCTAAATGGCAGCACAATATTCTGCTATATCAGACACTCCTTCCAGTTTTGTACCATCTACTGACTTGCAGATTTTCACCTGTTTAGTCAAAATCCTATCTTGTGTTTCTGATCAGAGCATCCCTTTTTTAACTGATGCTGATTTTTTAATACGTGGTATTTTTATTAAAAGGCATAAGCTTTTACTTAGGTTTTCCTCACATACATATACTCTTGGTCTTAGCAATATTCATTAGTTTCTTAGATGTAGAGCTAATAGAGGATTGTTCTGGAAATGGAGATTCATTAAGTGTAATAATATATTAACAGAAAGCCGAACTTGCAAGAGATCTCTGGAGATTGTCTGGTCTCTGTTCAGAGCATGATTCGTTACTGCATGTGGCTTTCAGTAATCTTGGCTTTTGAATATCAACATGGACAACACTCCACAACATATAAGGGGAATCTTTTCCAGTGTCTGTCAGTTTTAACAATAAAAGGTTCTTCTTATTTTCAGTTGTCATTGCCTTTATTTTATTCATGCTCATTGCCTTCCATCCTTTCATTCAATCTCACTAAGATGAGTCAGTCTTCTTTACAGTTTTCCATCAGGAAAACACATTGATAGGCTCACTCTTCAGCTTTCTCTTTTCCAAATGGAAAAGTCCCATCCTGCAACCTCTCTTCATGTGATAGGTACTTTAGTTCTTTAAACATATTTGTAGCCCTTTTCTGGATTCTCTTCAGTAAATACTTGCCTCTCTAGCAATGGGAAGAACTGCACTGGACACAACATTCTATGTGTTTCTCAACAGTGTTGAGTAGAGAGAAAGTATCACCCTACCTGACCTGCTGACAGTATTCTTCCTAAAGCAGCCAAGGATGATGTTGCTTCACAAGGATACATTACTAAAACAAGTTCTACTTTTTGTCCACAAGAACCCTCAGGTTTTTTTCTGTTGAGCTGTTTTCCACCTAACCAGACTCCAGCCTGCACATGGTTATTATTCCCCAAAGACTCTGCATTTCTGTTTGCTGAACTTGATGAGATTACAGTTTCTTAGTTTCTCCAGCCTTTCAAGGTGATTACATACAGTTAGTATGTAATCTGTAAACCTTTGGGGGGTGTGCATTACCCTGAACATTTTACTTACTAGCTTAATCCAGCACTTCTTCATTTGAATGTTAGTTGCTATCCCTTGTCATTTGGTCCTAGTTTAAAGCTCTCTTTTATTTTTTGGTCATCCCGTAGGCAAAGACTAATGTTTTTGATTTATCCCATGGGTGCTGTTCAATGATTTATATCTAAAATGTGACGTAGAAATCCGGTGTATATAAGGGAATGCAAAAGGAACATTTTTCCAGACCTTAACTCCTTTGCTCACTCTGTTTATTCCAATATCATACAAATTCTCCAACTCGCTGTGTTTTGTAGTAGGTGCTCCTCCTGTTATGCATGAGTTACTTCTTAAAATTACAATATGAATCTATCTCTGTTCTTTCACTGGATAATAAAAAGCAGTTGCTTGCACATGTCAAGTTGCATGCATGTATGATATGATATGGTGGTATGACCTAGTATAATATATACATTGTAAATAGTATTATTATAAATAATATGTGGAATTTATATATTAATATGTAATTTTAGTATGATACTACGGGTATATGGTATATATGCAATCAATACAAATATATATAGATAGATACAAATGTATAAATATAACAAACTTACTCTTGAGAAGCTGAATTTGTACTATTATTGTGTCTAAAATTCTATTAATGGGAAAGCTTTAACTTCATTGATAATGGACATACTTTTTATTTATTTATCATTACAAAGTTCAGCTGTTCCACAGATGGGAATTCCTAAAATACCCATGTGGAATCTCATTGAAAGTATATTCTTTATATTCAGTAGTAAACTGGAATAGAGAGAGAAAAAAACATGAAGACAATTCATTTGCAATAACTTGTGAAATTTAGAAATTGAAAAGAAGATAATTATTGTATCCAAGAACAAGATTTTCAAGATGCCTTTCTATTTCCAGCCTGGAGGTCACATGATGTGAAAGAGTTATCCACAAAAAGATTAGTTAGTTGCAGAAGAAGGCAGATTTTCCTCACATTGCCATTTCCACATTGCCACATTGCCATTTACCATTTAGTAATATTGGATCCAAGAATACTGATCTAGTTTTAAATGATTGGCTGAAGTTTCCCTCTATAAATGGAGACTGGGAAAGAGAGATTTTCAGTGACTTGCATACTGCAGCCAGCAGCCCTATAGCCTTGCCTGTGTTTGACTTTCCTCATGAAAATGTCAGATACTAAATAGACTAGACCTGACTCATTCATTCTTTGCTATAGGGGTATAAAGACAGATCTTATTTGCCATCAAGCTCACTGTGTTCATCTCAGTCTGCTCCAAATTTAGGGTCTGATTTTCTTTCCAGACAAACTCCATTTTAAGTAGGACAATCTCCTTTTTACATTTTAAAGGTAACTTAGTTTCAACATTTTTATCATTGCAGTTACAGAAGTTTCCTCTGTCTCCCATAAACAGAGATTTCTGAGAATATTCCATCAGCATGTACGATGAATTAAATGTCTCTAATTCTGAATGAACAGTATTTCCTGTAGGAAAGTGTGTGCTGGGATCTGAACGAACTGGAGTATTTCTTCATAAGCAAATCACTTGTGGTACTTAAGTTAAAGGGGAGCATGAGATTAAATGCTGGTAGGGCAAGACAGGCCCTGACAAAGAAAATAACTGTCTTAAAACAAGGAAAGCAGTTAGTTTGTATCCTTCGTAATGGAATACAAAGTTGAGAGGTAGGAGATAGATAGAGAATGAAATGCTGAAAAGTCAAAGAGAAAGCAAAACGCAACGAAAACATCATTAGTCTGACAATGTATCATACAACAAATAAACAATTTTTGATTAAAAAGTTTTTAATATTTATACTGAGGTACACTGAGATGAGTGAGAGACTCCAGATTACTTTTTTCAGGGGTTATTACAGAGATCACTCATAGTTAAGAAGTTATGACTTCTCGGATGAGTTTCACTCAGGAACAATGGTTTTCCACAGGGTAATTGCTATTGGATTGCTTAGAGAGTGATCTGGTTACAGGATTTAGGCCTCTTTTCCCTTTTCACTTTGCTAAAAGTAAAACGACAAAAATAATTTGTAAATGATAAAAATACTTTATCAATGGGATATTTTAATATTTCTAGAGATACACTCCAATCAACATGATATCAGACAAAAAAGGAAAATGTGAATATAAGCATGCAAGAGCTTATATGGAAAAGAAGAAAGAGGTAAAAGAAATAATATAATGGTATTTAGATTGTTGGTTATGACTATTTTTGTGCATCACAACTGTCTTGAATGTATGCATACTGCTATGGAGATCTGACTACCTATTTAACTATCGGAACCTTTGGAAAAGCAAAATCTAGCTTGTGTCAAAATTGATATTTTCTTAGAAACAGAAACTTAAACTGAGACTAAGGATTTTTTAGGAAATTTCTATTTTTTTCTGTATTTGAGCATATTCAATCATGCATAGGCATTATTTACCATGTTAAAAATTTCTTTAAAACCTACCTCTTATATGCTTATAAATAAAGCACCTGTATTTCAACTTTTCAACATGGGTTGTCATAATTTATATTAAATTATTAATAAGCACTGTTAGTTGCATAATGTGAATCTTAGCTACTAAGTAGATGTTTAGCATATCAAATACTGTTACTTTTGTTTGTTTGTTTGTATAGAAAGATTGAGACTGATCAGTTATTGAATTGAAAGAAGAGAGCCATATTTAATTGAAAACTGTTAGGATAGCTTTCCACTGACTGAATCTGTTTCTATATTGAAGATAATATTTTCTGTTTAATTCTCTGAATCTTGAGAGTTATAACAATAGCTCATTGGCATGAACTATGATTAATGAGTTCTCTCCACAGCTGTATTAATGAAATGGAAACATAATGATCAAAGAACACATATATCACATATATATAACGTATATATATAACATATCTAGAACATATATCATAATTTGAAGATATAAAGCCCATATATTTTCAAATAAAACAAAGAGATAATAGGTGTTCATGTTCAAGTTGTTCATGTTTCCCTTGATGCTATATTTTTGGATAATTAAGCACACATAATCAGTAGTTGTACATCTTGTAAGACATTCAAACAGCTCTCATTTTAACGGCTAACATAGTTAAGTAAAAGTTGGAATACAAATAGTGTATTACTGAATTAAGATAATTCAATTCACTAAGGAGAAATAAAACATAGGGTGAAATCTTAAAGGTGAAGGTGACAGAAGGAAAAATAAAATGACAATTTTCTCATGATAACTCTTGTTTAAATTCTAAGAAAAAGAATCATGTCTCTAACTTGAGATATTTATCTCAGATGCAAGCCTCCCTATTCTCCTATGTAGTAAGTGGGTATTTATATATATGTATACATGTACACTACGCTATTACAGGTTGCTGTGACAGGAGTGTTTAGAAGACCTACATACCAAGTTGGGCTGTAACTGTGAAACAGAACTTCGATAAACTCATTCATTTGCGTAATGTACAGATGACAAGCTGTTATACAATGACCTTCTCTGCAAATAAAGAACTAATAGTCATACATTTATGTCCCTAATTAGTTACTGGTATAGGATATCATATGGCTCATTCTATGTAGTCACTGCCATTGATTTTTTGTCAGTTGAGGGTGAGACTCTTTAATCAGAACTTAAGTGGGTTGTCTGGATTGTCTCATCTCATTTGATTTTCCTTGGTTATACTTGATAGTTTTATGTTATTTTATGCAATTGAGTCTCTCCAAGCAACTGTATCAACTTTCATTTTTCCAGATAGTGTTTATTTCTGCTGATTTATTTTACTTGGTTTTGTTTGTTTGTTTTTCACTTTGCTTGCCTTCCTTGATGCGCTTAGCAGAAGGTCCTGAATGCTTGCAGTCCCTTATGCATATCCTGTTCTTCGCCAGTTTGGATGCCTTTTAAATTCATTTAAACCTGTTCTTCTTTACCCCTTCAGTGATCACTTTCCCCACAAGCTTGTATAAAACACATTTTTCCATCTGGTTGGTCCATCCCAGTGATACAAAATACTAATCTACTGTTTTTAGATATTTGTCCTAATATGTCTATATTTGGGTTCAAGGAAATATTATTTATGTAATGACCGGTACAAGCTGATATCATTTAGATTGTTTATTTACATTCAACATGAACTAGATTAACACCTGGCAGAAAAGGGTGCTTCTCTTGGTTCTACTATCTGGCTGACTCTCAGCTGAGTTGATTAAAGCAGTTAAAAAAAAAAAAAAAAAAAAAAGCAAGAATTTTATAATTAAATTGTTTTATTTTGTAATCAGATGAGAACTGTAGACAGCATACTGGAGGAAGGTATTGGATCAAAGGAGGGAGAGAGAGCAATCTAGAAAGCCAACCGTATCCTGGGCCACATCAGAAGAAATCTGGCCAAGAGATTGAGAAAGGTGATTTTGCCCCTCTGTTCTGCACTGGTGAGAACCTCACCTGGAATGCTGTGTCCAGACGTGGAGTCCTTCATGCAGGAGAGACATGGACCTGTTGGAGCACATCCAGAGAAGGGCCACACAATGATTCACGGAATGGAATACCTTCCCTACAAAGATATGCTGAAAGAGCTGGCACAGTTCAGACTGGAGAAGAGAGAGCTTCAGGGAAACATAATTTTGACCTTTCAATTTCTAAAGACAGTCTCTAAGAAAGAAAGGAATAGATTATTGAACAGAGTCTGTGGTGGTAGGACAAAAGGAAACCATTTCCCTTTGAAAGAGGAAAGATTTTTATCTTTCATCCAGTAAGGGTAGTAAAGCACTGCAACAGGTTGCTCTGTCCTTGGAGACATTCAAGGTCAGGCTGGATGGAGATCTGAGCAACTTGATCCAGCTGCACAATGAACATCCCTGTTCATTGTAGAGAAGATAGACTAAATGATCTTTGGGTGATCCTTCCAACTCAACACAATTCTATTATTCTAAAACTATTATAGTGGGGGACCATGTCAAAGGTTCTACTCATCTCTATTTTTGTTTCATGTCTAGGCAGAGTTTTTTACTGACATGAGCTTAGAAAACTGGGAGTGAAAGCTTCATATATACTATATATTCAAATGAAATTCTTTTATCACATTTGTATCTATTAAAATAATACTAAAATTAAATGTTGAATGTTTGAAGTAAAAGAAAAAGAACTCATTAGCCTGAAAAAAGTAAAATTGAAAGAAGAGTGGACAAGAGAATTCTTCATGATAGTCTCCCAAGTTGACTAGAGTTATTTACCTGTTTGTTCATTTTTTCACTTTTGCTCTTTGATTGGAGGGGCTATGCTGCCAAGGATGAAAAAAAGAGACCCCCACTGCTCATGTTAGCCTTTTCAGTCTTTCTAGACATACAGCCTATATGTAGAACTCCTAAAATTGCTTAGCTTCATTCACTCATTGCTTAATTCAGTTAAAAAACAATAATAATAATAAAATAAAAGACACTATTTCAGAAAATAATTGCATTTTACTATTATTACAATTCAGAGATCTTCATGTTGAATAATTTCAATCGGAAATGCAGACTGGAAATGTGTTTAGAAAATAAACAATATTGACATTTTGTAATCATTAAAAAAGTATTATTTTCAGAAAGAGTGAACCACATACACAGAGATGAAGTAAGTAGCCCAAACTGACTTACAGAGGTAGAATCTGATATAAGAACTCCTAGACACAGATCAGTGAGCAGTGGTAGTAGAACTTGCTTCTATTTTAATATGGTAATGAAGATGATTTCATTCCTTTAAGATTTCCATTTTAATTTGCCCTGCATGGATAAAAAGCAATTTAAACTGAGAAATAACAAATTCTTATTCTATATAAATAAAAAATGGAATAGAAAGAAGGTCAGAGAAATTGCTCAAGCAAAGAAATAAAATTTTCACTGAAGCAGAGGTGAACTTTTAATTTTAAAAAAAAAAAAGTTGCTGCTATCATATTGATTTCACAGGAAAAATAAAAGTCAAAAACAAACAAAAAACCCCCACAAAATTATCAAAGGCTAAAATTACTGCTATATGTTCCAAACATGTAAAAAAAAAAAAAGTAATTAGCCTTCCATTCTTGAAATAGATGCATCATTTAATAAGAAGTTTTCTTGTCATTTAAATAGCATCATAATAATAAATTAGTTAAAAATTAAGCATTAAAATAAGCTAGAACATGAGCAAAGAAGTGACATCATGATAAATTTATTACAGTCTGACTTGTGCCAGAGAAGATCATAAAAAAACTGAAATCGTTAATGAATTTTTCCTTGTGGGAAGGAAAAAAAAAAAAAGTAAGATGTTTAAATTGCTCAAATAAGGTAGTGTCAGTATTTAAAATGTCTAATATCTAAACATCTAATCCATACAATCTCACTCAATCTCACTCAATCTCTCAGGTAAGCTGATAATGTCCTTTTTGCCTAGCTGAATCAACCTATTGCCTTAGCAGTTATGTAACTTACTCTTACATAATATTCTGGGAATATAACTTTTTGAATTACCTTATTCAACTTTCTCAAATGAGAAAAATTCTCTCCTCTTTAACACTTACCATGAGCTCTAGCATTTAGATGTTACTTATTGTAGCAGGACATTGTGATGACTCATACATTTAATTTGTAGCATTAATTTAACATTTATTCTTATTTAATTTGAAAACTAATTTTGTCAGTTTACTGAAACAGAAGTTGAGGTGACATTTTTGATTCTTCTATGGATAGTGGAGAAAGAAAATAACTTGTGTGACATTTTTCTCAGATGCATTAATCTCTGCAGGAATAGAAAACCTGTTTGAAATCATTCCATAACTTAACATCTTTTAGGAAAAGTATTTTTCCTATAGGTTTCTATTTTACAATAACGCAGTCTTTAGATATACCTCTGTGCTGAGCCAAAGCATTCACAGAAAAATTATCTTCTGCTGTTTTGGCATGCATGGAGATATATCAAGCATTGGCAGTGATGTGGCAAGAAAAATCAATGCTAATATTACAACAATCAAGCTGAAAAAAAATGTATGACTGTTTATACTTCTCAGCAAGATTCAAATAATTTACTTGTTTTAAAACATCTCTCACAACAATGAAAAGTCACTGAGAAAAATGATGATTGGTTAATTCCATTCTATCTTTTTAATGTATTTTAATGTGTATTACGAAATGACACTTGCAGAAGCTTTAAAACTCATTAGAAGAAAAAATTCCATTCTAGTATTATATTATATATAAGGCACTTAATTTAACTAATGTTCTGTATGACATAAGTCACATACATAGCTATGTAACAAAAGTAATACTGTTATTGAAATAGATTCTGTTGTAAGAGCTATAAAGTGACAAATAGTATGAAAATCTTGTGGAGATGTTATTTATACAAATAGTGATTATGATGCTTCATTGACATTGAAGCAAACTGGTACTTCTCAGAATTAGGTACATACTTGAATCTTAGGGCAAATTTTGATATTGCTCATTTTTTATTATCTATTTGTTTTTTGTTTTTTTTTGGTTTTTTGTTGTTGTTGTTGTTGTTTTGTTTTTTTTTTTTTTTGTTAACTTCTCAGTGGGACAGATACAGAAATTCTGTGGCATATGGTCACCAAGTGTTTGTGTTTCTCTGTCACAAAGATTCCAGAAAAGGTAGCATTCTCCCTCATTCTCCCACCTCAAATTACATTTATTATGTCACATAAAAAATTCTGGAGACAAACACAAGAATAAACCCAGTTGGCTTCATAATCCTTCAAACCAAAAGCCAAAGAGATTTGAAGTAGAACTGACAGCTGTAAAGTAACTTGTGTATTAACACACACCAGCCTGGTTTCAAATGCTTCAAGTGATATATAAATTCTTGGGGAGACAACACTTCAGAAAATTTATGTAGTTACCCTGATTGTCTTCAAAGTACTGCTTTCAAAATATTTGTATGATTATTCATTTTCAACACTTTCTTCATTTTCACTGTGTCTTCTTTCCGTAGGTTCTTTCACTATTTTCTTCACAGTTTTGTCAACTCGCCAACGGTGCTATGCCTGCTGAATCCTAGGAATATGGTCTGATTGGCATGAATTTTTATATTTGTAAATATAGAGAAAGAAAATGTACTCCATGTAACAAGTTATAAATTTCACCATGCAATCAGCAAGAAATAAGAAAGTAAAAAGGTAATGTTCTAAAATGATCAATTTGGGGGGGTGGGGGAGGGAGACTGCAAAATATCTACATATCTATTATCACTAAGAATGAAGGATGATTTTGAAAACATTTTAAGCAGATATTTTATTACAAGAACCATTATTTAATGTTGTGTAAGTTGTAGTATGTACTTCTGTCCCAAAGGCCATGTCATAAAATAACTGACCTTACAAATATAGCCAGCACTGACCTTGTAGATGTGCTTGAAAGTCTTTTGGAGGCTTTAAGACTCATATTTTCCTCAACTGTGTGTATCAGTGTTTAACATGAGCACCTAAAATTTAGACAGCAACTATTTCTATTTCTACCCTTTAGATTGTGGTATTTTTTTGTACAGCTGAACTTACTTTCTGTTTTAAAATTTCTTTTATTTATTTATTTATTTATTTAGTTTGTTTGTTTATTGATATGTCTTCATTTAAAAAAAAAAAAAAAAAAGTACTTTCCAGACTATTATAATTTTTCAGAAGAAAGAAGAAATCAATTGGTTCAGATTCATGTTTCCTGACTATTCAAAGTGTTTTCTTTTAAATGGAAGTTTAATTCTTCCTAATATCCTCTTTGTTTCTTAATATCATGAAACTGTAATGTTGTATATTTTTGTATCATATTTAGATCAATAAAAAAGTTGCCACAGTTTCTCTCTGTCACACACGTTTGAAAGTAACATTTCAGACAGTTCAAGGAGATAGAGAAATGTAATATGAGGGAATAACAAAAATATGTTCCTACTCAGATTCAAATATATGAAATAATAACAAAGGGTTTACTTTTTTTTTTTTTTTTTCTACAAGTTCAATTTTTAGATCTAAATATAAGAGTGTGGTTTTCAATGGAGTAGTTATTATCTATGAAACTATGCATAAATGATGGAAGTTGCACTGAATTTAGTCCCTTGGATTTATCTTATTTTATCTGAACATTAAATATCTCATTAAATCTGAAAAATGGGTTAGTCTTCAACTGTAATGTAATATCATAAGGTATCCTATGATTCTATAAATCTGTGATCATAAGATGACTTGGCATGATAAAGTTCTGTAAATGTTTGAATGGCTCTTCTCAGGATAACTGCATGGTAAGTATCCACCAGTTATGTGCTGGTACCTAATTTTTTTATAAGTTCTTTTCTTCTGTCAACTGGTTAGTTTTAGTAAGTATAAACACTAGTGAAAATATTGCGAGAAGCTTTATATTTTCAGGTGTTTTAGATACAGACTGCATTCGTGATATATTTTCTCCTCATCTGTCATCACAAATAACTGTGATGCTCACTTTTTCCATTAGGAATTGGTATTTACTCAGGCTGAAACAAAATAGTGTGTATTTTCCCACTGAAATATTGTGATAGAAGACAAATCTAAAACATCACAGACTTCTCCAATGTTGTTTGATATATCACAGACTCAAGTGGTAGCTGGACAATATGACAATTCCCTATCATTTCATTTGACTTCCCTATAAAAAGTTTTTTTCTGGAGTGTTGAAATAAGTAAAAGGATAGAATCATACAACTATAGAATTGCTTGGGTGGGAAGAGATCTTTAAATCATTTGGTTCTAACCCCCTTCCTGTAAGCAGGGTGCCACCACCAGATCGGGCTGCCCAGAGCCCTGTCCAACTTGGCTTTGAATACCTCCAGGAATGGGATACTCACAGCTTCTCTGCACAGCCCGTGTCAGTGCCTCACTGCCCTCTGAGTGGAAAAAAAAATTCCTACCATCTACTCCAAGTGTCTCATCTTTTGCTTTAAAATCAGTCCATCTTATCCTTTATCTGCCTGTGTAAAAAGTCAGTTTGCCTCTTTTTTTTTTTTTTTTTTTTAATAAGCTCCCTTTAAGTACTGAAACAATATAGTAAAATATTTCATTATATTGAAGTCTAAACATAAGATATCATAATTTGAAATATGATTTCTTCCATGAAAACTGCTCAGTAGTGTGCATTTACTAACACTGTTTTCTAAGAATATAAGCCTGTATTATTCAAAGGAAATAATATGCCTAACTTCTAATGTGCATGCTATAAACAGTTGGTCCTCCAGTATTAATTTTCTTTAAAAATATTTCCTTAATTATTATATAAAGGAAAGCTTGTTAATGAAATTATTTCCAATTTTTTAAGCTTCATTTTGTAATAAATGATATCCTCACAACATTACAGTGCCGTGAGAATGATGTTACAGTTTTAATATTATCTGAGAGTTTAAGGAGTTGTTATAAAGGACTTGTGTTGTCAAAATGAGTTTAGTAGGGAGTTTGGCTTCCTTGAATGTCGTCTCGACATAACCTTGATAATGACTTTGAAGAACATTAATAATGTATGGGAAATGCAATCTATTTTCTGGCTCCACAGTTATAATTAGGTTCTGATAGAGCCGTCTGTAACAATTTCCCGAGAAACTTTTATTTCACCCTCCCCCAAGAAAAAATCACTTCTCAATGTTTATCAGTTACAATGAGAAGATAAAGGACAAGTTTAGAAGCAAACTGTTATGAAAGTTAATGCAAGTTAGATGCCTTTATATCAAGGTGTTGTTATCATTAGCCAATTGAGCCTCATCTACTTTGAACTAAAGCAAGTTACAATTTATGCAAAAATAAACTTGTCCTATAACACCTCTAAGACTTTTTGGAGAATGATCACAAGAGCATCTAGTATTCAATCTTGTTTTCCTGACTTTGCTGGTGTCTCTAATTCACAAATGATAAAGCAGACTAGTAACCACTGGAATGTACTGAGTTCTGTTCCTGCAGTGAACACTCATGTAGGAGAAGAGGTGAACTGCTGGAATTCACGGCATTTGACAAGTCTTTTCAATCTTTGTGCCCACTTATTCTAGTAGCAGTGCCAATGTGTCATGGGATGTAAAATAGATAAAGTAAAACATCTTAAATTAGCATTTAGACAAACAAAGCTTTATATTACTTTTTTGAGTAAAATTTCATTACTAAAGTCAGTGCATTAGTGTTAGTGATATATTTCCACTAGTTTGCTTATCTTATAGAAGTCCTATTGTACATTTCATTTACTCTAACAGATGTTTTATTTTGATTTCTGTATTTATGTATACACCTGCAGAATTTCTGACATCACAGTAAACTGTCAATTAATAGAAAATGCTTGTGTTTGTTACTGTAGCATGAACTTATAAATATTGTAGTGTGTTCACAGCATTTGAGAAATAAATAGAGTTAGTAAATATCATAAGTTAACAGTATTGAATTTTATCTATTGTAAAAGGAAGCACTGCCAACAATTTATTCCTGGTAGGAAGGATCTGATAAAGAATAAATACATTTTAAAATGTTTAATGAGTGTAAGTAAAAATTCATTAGTCTAAGGTTGACTTATATTTCAGCAAAATTATTTTTACCTACATTCCTTTGAAAATTTACCTCCATCAAAAAAACCTTGGTGTAAATATTTACTTTTTGCTTTACTACCTCTTCTCATACAAATGGGTCTGGAAAATAGAATTCAACATAGCAACTTTATTAGGGATGTTTGGGGCACTCTTTTTTAAATTATTATTATTTTTAAGCCTTTATGTTCTAGCATTTAAAAAAAAAAAAAAAAAATCAGAAACTTTATGGTGTACATTTAAAATTTTTTTATCCTAAAATGTTTGACTGATAAATTCATTTTAAATTCATTGCAATAAGCACTGATATTTCTGGCAGTCACTGGGGGTGTCTGTTAAAGGCATAGTTATTCAGTAATTAAATACTAAATTCATTACATTTCTATTTATATCAACAGTTATTTGCTGCTTTGTAAACATCCAAATATGTTTTTATATATGCTCCTAAGCAGGAACACGTAAGCACACGCATTTGTGCAGACATTAGATATTTGTGTACACACAGATTAAATCAGAGCCTCAGTAGACAAAAAGCATATTCCCTTCATAGCTGGACACCCTCTATGCTGAAGTTAATGAGTTGTAATGGAATGATCTATGTTATCTAAAAACATATCTTGCACTTCTGTGCAGGGCAACACTTTTCAGTTTTACTTGTCTCTCCTGGATATAAGTTCAGAACATTTCACTGCAAAAGTAAATTCATAACATAGGCATGAATCTGAAAATAATACTGTGGTTCATTGTAAAGACTGAGAGATTCACAAAACATTGAAGGATAGGAAATAATTTCTAAACTCATGTGCAATTAATGTCTTGGACTATCCAATGAATACAATAGTATGAAGAATGCTACCAGTCCCAAACAAAGAAATTTCAGGAGTTTCAGGTGCAGTTAGCTGAAGGCCAGAGAATGCAGGTGGTGTTTTCCTCAGTCCCTTTGGTAGCAGTAAAAGATACTGAGAGGAACAAGTGCACCTGCTCTGTCAGTTGCCCGCACATCAGTCCAGAAGATATGAGTATATATATACATTGGAGTAGTGTGACACACAGTTACATATTTTTTTCATGACAGATGGTTCATTTTGTTTATGTCATAGACCTAATATCTTTCTATTCTAGACAGATGCTCTAGTGGTTATGTGATCAGGACTCCATGTAAAAGATTCATTGGCCCTTTTCTTTTGAAAATATGTCTAGTACTTCTCAGATAGCATAAATGGTTCAGATATGTCTTCCTGCAGAAGGAGTTTAACTTGAGATAGCACAGACATAATTACACAGACCATATTAACATAGGCACAGGAGAATGCAGCTATGCATAATAGAGCTCTGGAAGCAGTACTTACAGCGTGCTGGGATTTGTTACTACCTCCGAAAAAAATAAACAACAAAAGCCCAAATGAGAGAGAAAGGTAACGAAAAATATCAAGGAGTGTTAGTTGTAGTGAAGCTTAAGCTTATCCTCTAACTTCTGGGCCATTCTTCCCTTATGGTAATGACTCTACCGTAAGAGAAAATTTTCTGCTCATATGCAGAGATAAGTGTGAATCCACTCTGAAGTGCATTGAAATCAACAGTAACATTCTCAGGGGATTCACCGAGTTTTAGTTCCATTTTAATGCACATTTCAAATGGACACCACAATTTAGAGTCATGTTTCAGACAGCATAAATCATGCTATAGTATTAGAAACTGTTTCAGCTTATGATGTGGCGGTTAATAAGCCTTGAAGGTTACAAGATACACTTAGAAGAATCAAAGCAATGAGACTTAGCTGAGTCATCAACGACATTTTCCTTCATCCAATTCAGCATCTGTTAAAATGAAGATATTTCAATCTATTCCATTAATGACCGATTAATGATGTATGGAATTACTCTACCTGCTGAAAATATGCCCATAGTTACAAAATTGTTCATGACTGCTTATTCTGTTTTATTACATTGTTTCAAAAGACTTTGCTTCATCTTGCATGTAGAAAATACCTACCTTTTTTTCCTTTGCAACCTCTACCGGTATTACAAAGTCATCTTTGTGAACATCTGTCAGCTTTGTCACATAATATTTTATTTCTGTTTTCATATTTCTGTCTATTTCTAATCCTACAATTTCATGTTGACTTTTTTTTAGTACTTTAAAATCTGATTATTTTTGTAAGCTAATTTCCCAGTTTTACTTCTTGGCCATTTCTGAACATGATACATTACATTGCAAATATTAAATTGATTCCAATAACATTTACTACAAACTTCGTACAACTAAATGCAGTATGATATATTTTCCTTTGTCACATATATAAGGAAATTATAATACAACTTATCTAGCCTTTTAGGCTAGAAAGAAAGAAAGAAAGAAAGAAAGAAAGAAAGAAAGAAAGAAAGAAAGAAAGAAAGAAAGAAAGAAAGAAAGAAAGAAAAAGGAAGGAAGGAAGGAAGGAAGGAAGGAAGGAAGGAAGGAAGGAAGGAAGGAAGGAAGGAAGGAAGGAAGGAAGGAAGGAAGGAAGGAAGGAAGGAAGGAAGGAAGGAAGGAAGGAAGGAAGGAAGGAAGGAAAAAGAAAAGAAAAGAAAAGAAAAGAAAAGAAAAGAAAAGAAAAGAAAAGAAAAGAAAAGAAAAGAAAAGAAAAGAAAAGAAAAGAAAAGAAAAGAAAAGAAAAGAAAAGAAAAGAAAAGAAAAGAAAAGAAAAGAAAAGAAAAGAAAAGAAAAGAAAAGAAAAGAAAAGAAAAGAAAAGAAAAAAGAAAAGAAAAAAGAAAAGAAAAGAAAAGAAAAGAAAAGAAAAGAAAAGAAAAGAAAAGAAAAGAAAAGAAAAGAAAAGAAAAGAAAAGAAAAGAAAAGAAAAGAAAAGAAAAGAAAAAAAGAAAAGAAAAGAAAAGAAAAGAAAAGAAAAGAAAAGAAAAGAAAAGAAAAGAAAAAGATAATAAATAGTAAAGCCAAAGAAACAAACAAAGAAAAAATATTTCTTTACGGAATCCAGTGATTCTATTAAGTACATCATAAGTGCTATAAAGAAAGATTTTTATGGATTAGTTTATTAACAACAGCAAAAAAATATATGAACATTGCAAAAAATGTGAATTAAGCTTAAAAAAATGTTTTCTGAAGTGCTTCTGGTATAAAATCACAGATATTAAAGTCCACATGAATAGATTCACACAGAAATCACTTGTATATCTTGTGTATAAATTAGAACTGCGTGGAATTTCCCTAAAATCTTCTCTCTCACGTAAGAATTCTTATAGGTTCTTTTCTTTAGGCATGCACAAATCTTCATATATTATATATGGCACATAATATAAGAAGCAATTTTTATTCTATTATTTACTCAAAATTTTCAGAAACTATAAAGCAGTATATTAAGAGAAATTAGATGTATGTACACTAATTATTATTTAAGCAGACTTCTTCAATAAACTGTAATCGCGAGAAAGTGTTGTAAGCAACAGATAGAAATAAGCTGAAAGTAAGGCAGTGCATCCCATGAATCACAAGCGGTGGGAGCTCTAAACAAACTGATAATAGACAACTGAGAGGTTATAAATTTGAGGAGAAGGAAGTGTCTGGGTGGTCTGATGTGAGTGGATTTCAGGACATACATTGTCTTAAAAGGGATACTAAGTATCCAAGAGGAAAAGAATGTACAACCATTACACATAAGTAGAGTGCTGCAGACAGCTGATCCTTAGGGAAACAAAAAGAAACAAAAGAAGCATAAACATTGATACTGATTGCATTGTATCACGGAAAGACTGAGAGCAATAGCATCAGCATAGTCTGTAGAATATCTATTATACTATCTTCAATGAAGCTTTACTTCTATGGTCAGAAGGGACCATCATAATGATCAAATCTGTATTAACTGCAGGATTCAGCTCAATACTTGCTGACATAGGTCTTTTCCCTCTCAATGAACTATAGTGTAATTTTAATTAGTCTTTAATTTTGAATGAATATACTGTTTGTGAATTTGAGGGAAAGGAAAAAAAAAAAAAGAAATATTGAAAAAACAATTTTTGACATTAATATTTACATCCTCCCTGGAAGAACTTATTTGCATTTAATATTGTAATGATTGATTCAGCATTCTGCACAAATGAGCAATGAAAATCTTTGCTGAGCAAGAGATGGGGTGAAGAAGAAACTATAAGAACTTCTGCTCTGGGGCAGAAGTTCCTGTTTTCTACTTTACACTCATTCTTTTACACTCATTCTAACTCCTTGTATTGTGTCAAATGCTAGTTTAGGTGTTTCTATGACAGTGGTAAAATAAGGATTCAATGAAAGGCGAGCAGGAAAAATAAGAGTGATGTTTTCTTCAAACAAGAATAAAACTCAGTGTGTCTACATGAATTACAATAACCGGTAGGATTCCTTTCTGTGTTAAGAGATTCAGAGAGCATTTTTTGTCTTGGTTTCAGTGGTCACTGTTGCAAACAAACATCTTCAGATTTGAGTTTATCAATTGTCACCTGCCTGTCTTTGCCTAGTGAATTAAAGGGCTCTTTAGAACTTGCTTTGTTAAAAATGCTTTTATGATAAAGAAAGAAAGCAAGGAAGAAAATGATAAAATACAACAGAGTTGGGGGGGAAGAACAGGGGGAAGGGGTGACAATGGCAGGGAAAACAACCTTTAGCAAGATTAAATTCTTACTGTTCAGAGAGAAAAATATTCTGGAAAAGGAAGCAGGAATTTGACTGAAGTGCAATTACTAGATAATCTTTACATTATTTTTACGTAATTTTGCTGTTTTCTGAATATTTCATCATCCTAGCCTGCTGTTATTTACAAAACGAAAATGTTTCTCCATTATGAAAGGTAGAGGATCTCTACCCAGGAATATATATATATATATTTTATGCTATTATACTGTTTCTTTCTCCCCTATAAGAGGAAGTGAATGACTTGAGATAAATGCAAAAGTTCTAAAGCATTACAATTCTCAAAGTTTCATAGGTAAATAATAAGAAATATAATAAAGAATGTTAATATTTCAATGTGAAGTTATTTTTATATGTTGAATATGCAGGAGTTTTTATTTTAACACATTGATTCTATCTTTATTCTATATGGTGAATATATGAAGCAGCCAACCATCTGAACAGTTTGGAGAATTAACATGCAGCTTTGATGACTTCATCTGATTAAACTTGTTTAACAATTATATTTTGCCTTGAAAGGTAATTCTTATACAATCTATGGAAGCTTAACATTTCATTGTTACGTGTGTATAAACATTTTTACATGGTTCAGTTTTGTCACAGAGTTATCTAGATCAATCTGCCCCAGTGACAGGGGGGCAGTAGGCCCATGGGTCTCCAGGCCCCAAAAATTGGAAGGGAAAAGTGGAAGGGTAGGGAGATGGGATCTGGGCTTAAAAACAGAACAGCAGCAACAATCTAAGGAGGAAAATTTAATTTTACCAGAGATGATATCAGAATGCAAGATAACACAGTATAACACAATATAATTGAAATTGAGGCTAATAAATCAAATAAAATAAGAGAGAATGTCCAAAAACCGAAAAGCCTACTTAGAACTGGAGGCACATAGCTGGGGAGCACACCCACCCACACTGCCAGGCAGTGAGTGAGAGAGAGCGCAAGCCAGAGAACAAGATCCTGTGACTTTCTCCCATGACTTATCTTCCTCTCTGACAATGAAGTCCCCTGAGATACATAGTTCCTCTTCTCTTTTGAGAACCAGGTATCATCTGGAAATTTGTCAGTCCACGGAACTGGATTATTAACAATTTAATTACCTGTGCTTTACATGATGTTATGATATGGAATACCGATAGCAAAATTACAAAAACATGACAAGTTTCTATGTAAAATCCTGATCCCTCACTGATTTGCTTCTGAGACAAGATGATAAATTTGGTGCATTTTATGATTTGAAATGCTGTGAGAAGGATTGTTCTTTTCTTCTCTGTCCAATTAAATTTTCTTTCTTGGTAAGAAAGTTTCTGCAGAAACTGTATGATGGTGCTATCAGTCAAGTTAGAGAATTTGAGGGAATGAAAGCCAGATATCATTTAATTAGCTAATGAAAATTAGTGTTAATCTGAATGTTGTTTCTTTATTTACTTGAAGTGTAAATGACACTGTTGTAGCCATCCATTTTATTTTTATTTTTCATCATCTTTTGCTGGCTCATGTCCAGCTTACCATTCATCATACCCCTAGGTTTGTTTTGACAGTGCTATGCTCAACCCTTCTGTCCATCCAGCTTGTACTGATAGTAGGGAGTTGCCATGACTCAGGTGTGAGACCTTGCACTTGGCTCTGTTGAACCCCATGAGGCTTCCTTAGGCCCACTGCTCGAGCCTGTCTATATTTCTCTGCATGCTCAATCCCACCATTGATGTCGCTGATGAAGATTAAAGAGTATTTCTCTCAGCAGCAACCCCTGGGGGTCACCACTAATCACTGATCTCTGTTGGCACATTGACCCATTGACCACTACTCTGTGGCTACAGTCTTACAACCCGTTTGTCATCCATCAAATAGTCCACCAATGAAATGTATGTCTTTCCAATGTGGAGAGAGGGATACTGTGAGGGACTGTGTCAAAGGCCTTATACTCAAGTCCCAATAGATCAGTGGCTCTTCCATTGTCCTCTGATGCAATTATGCAATTATAAAAGGTGTCCAGTTCTCAGTAGTTCTTTGCAATTTACAGTAGATTTAATTAAATATTCTAATGGAAAATTATGTTATCTTGCTGTGAAAAAATTAAAACTACTTCTGATTTTTATTGCTTCTAATTGTTGTGGTTTAATATGGCAGCAACTCAGCACCATGCAGCTTTTTGCTTCCTCTCCCTCTCAAGTGGAATGATGAAGAGAATTGGAAACAAAATAGAACTTGTATGTTGAAATGAAAACTATTTAAGATAACAGAAGAGAAAAATGGAAACAAAGCTGCAGTAATAACAACATATATAGCCAGAATGCAACCACTTATCAATCATCACACAGCACCAATCTCCACTCCATGCAGTGACTGTCCTCCAGCCAACTCCCACACAGTTTTATCACCTTACCCATACTGTTGTTCAGTATGGAAAAACCCTTGGCCTAATTCAGGCTACCTGCTCTGGATCTGGCCCACTCCTTGCTGCCACGCCACAAAGGCAACAGCTTTTTCCTGTAGAGTGGCTTTGTTTTAGGCAGGCTCCCGTCATTCCATTACAACACTGGTGCAGTAGTAACACTGTTTGGACAACAATTAGGATATTAATGCAGCATCAAAATTGGTATAGTCTTAAGTATTGTATGAGGGAGCTAAAATCAGAGAATCATAGAATTGTAGGTGTTGGAAGGGACCTCAAGAGGCCACTGTGCAAGTTCCATACAATGGGTTGCTTAAGTAGGTGTCCAGATATGTCTGGAATATCTCCATAGAAGAAGACTCCATAATCTCTTTGGGCAGTCTGTTCCAGTGCTCTGTCACCCTTGTCTTAAAGAAATTCTTCCATATACTTGTATGGAACTTCCTATGAACAAGTTTTAGGCCATTGCTCCTTGTCATATTGCTACGCACTCCTAAGAAGGGCCTGGCCTCATCTATTTGCCTTCCGTCTCCCTGTAGGCATTTATAAACTTTCATAAAATCATTCCTCAGACTTCTTTTTTCCCGGGCTGAACAGACAGCCTTTCTTCATTAGGGAGATGCCCCATGCCATTCATCACCTCTATGGCCTTCTTCTGGATTCCTAGGAGATTCCCATTTTTGAACTGGGGAGCCCAGAACTGGACAGTACTCTAAATGTGGGCTCAACAGGGCAGAATAGAGGGGGAGGATCACCTCTCTTGACATACCGGCCATGCTTTTTTTAATGCACTCCAAGTGTTTTTGTTATACTCTCTTGTACATACTAGCATGTTTTGGTTGATTTTGTGTTGTTCTTTGATTATTAGAATCATGACATTAGTGACTGAATGCATAGATCTACAGAGGGAATTTCAGCTGATGTTGATAGAGCATTTTGCTGTACTCTGTTTCATCCAAGTATTTCAAACTAACATACCCTCATTTTTATGCTAAAAATGTTATTCTGTTCATGCAGATTCTTGACCACTGAAATACACAATCATCTTACTCTGAAACCAATGGGATATGTGTGTTAAGGGATGAATTTGGCTCTTAATATTTACAGTAATAATACTTTCTCAATTCTCATTATCATTCTTGAATCAGTGGTGACTGCATGGAAAATTTTAAATGAAATAAGATAAGTCTTTGAGTCTCTAATTCAGGTAACTTAGATAACTTTCTCAGCACCTGTTTCCCTAGAGGATATTCATACACAAGGCTTCATGCAAAATTCATGGAGTGAGGTAAGCATTAAATAAAGGGATATAAAATTCTGCATACTTCTGCTTAGAGGGAATACTAAGTACAGAAGTGTAACAAGGATTTCTCCCTTCACTGAAGCTATGATTTCTCAGCCTCTCGTAGCTGCTTCTTTTCACTCAGCCTTCAATATCTCAAATACTCTTTTGAGGAAAGTAGATTTGTTCTGTTTTAAAATATAACCTGTAAGGATTGTCACAAAAATTTAAAAAAAATATATATTTTTTTTAAAAACATGCAAAAAATAGTCTTCCTATAAAACTGTATATCTATTTCCTTGGAAGCAGACTAGTGCGTATATATTTACAAATGTGTGGACTGATAACAAAACTGTAAAAAAAGTTCAGAAGTTAGTTACCTTTATACTGAGCTCTAATAAAAATTTCTGATGTATTTTCCTCCAGAAACAATATTTTTAATGAAAACAAATATTTTCAGATAATCCCATTATTCCAGAAGCTGAACCTAAAGAGACAGAAAAAAAAAAAAAAAGCTATTGAAAAAATTAAAGTTGGATGTCTCACATGTGTTATATTCCATTCAAGTACCTAAAAGTTTTTGACAAAATTAAGTTAAGCTTCTCCATACTCATGTGGGTCAGGTGGTCTATTATTACAGAATGGAAAAATAAGATTTGAGAAGGTTAAACGTTTCAACAAAGTTCACAAAACAAAGCAGACTTAAAGCTGAGAATTCAGTAGTTCTCATGGCACTCTAGATGTATAAGTAGATGATTTTGTTTTGAATGGTTAAGTGTATCTTTGATATTTTGTGTCAGATCTCTTGGTATTGGTCCTTTCTTGACTAGTTAGAAAAGAGTACAAATGCAAGTATGGTACAAAAATCTAGTCCCATCAGAAAGATTTTTAAGCATATATTGTAAGTATTATTTATAGTGAATTTATAGTTTTGAAAAGTATTACAATAATGACAAGTTTCACCGAATCTGTATGTTTTCTGGTCTTTTTTAATGTTTTAAGCGAATAATGCAAAGTAATCTGACGAGCCTTTAAAAGCATTCTTTCATCTATTTTTCTTCTACTTTCTTTTTTCAGTGTATTGTATTTGTAATATTACAAAATAGTAGAGCAAAGATTCCATTTTTTGTGGTTAACAAGCAAATAAGTGCACAATTCTCTCTTGTAGTTAAGACTTACATTTTCAAAAGGTGTTCCACAACCTTGACAAAGTGAGCATTTCATTTTGAAGTTTAGATGTTGTGTAATTCCTTACTTCCTTTGAGTGGTACATAAAGTACATTGACTAGTTTTGCTTTTTCCTTCAGGACAAAACTGTAGTGTAAGAATGCCATGCCTTGCATAGGAGTTTGAGAAGGAGGAAATACCAGAAAGGATAAAACGTCCAGTCTTCTAAGATCAGAAGCAATCTTTGAACAGTGGGAAAAAAAAAACTAGTTAAGGCTTTCTATCAAATCTTACTCTTCCTTCATCCAGGCCTACTTCATGAGAATTTCCACCATATTTAGCAACAGCCATACTGAGGCTGCATATCTGGGTGAAAAGAAAGGGTAATCACAGAGCGATGGGTACAGTGTCCCATTACTCCCCCTTAAAATCTACTTAAGAAGAGAATGACCACTGGAAAAAACGTTGCTATCTTTTTCTCCGTTTAGTTCCCTTCTGCCTCAGAATCACTGCAAGTGTGACATGCTGAACATCTATGCAAAATTCTTAGGGAAATAAAATGAAAGCCTGAGTGAAGTATCAAGCTGGAAAAAAGCAAGAGACCAAAAAGTCTGAATTTACTTAAGAACATTATCCCAGAGGCATGAGGCTATTTATAGGAAACACTCAGAGACATCTAATTCTCCTATGCCATCCACTTATGATTTCTCAGTATTACATTCTGTAACTCCTTGCAGAAAGCATGTTAATTAGCTCCTGAGCTAATTATCACAGATATGGTCCTGTCTTTTCCTTGCTGTTAGTTGAGTGTCCTCTCCAAAGTTGCTGCCTTGTATAACTCCACATGACTTCACTTCGTCTCTGTATTATCTTATTCCTCATCGTTATCAATTATATGTCATTACACTGTAATGTGCCCTTGCACCTGCAACAGAAGCTGCTAGAAGAACTTGAGAAAAAAAATGTGATTCATAAGGTCTGAGACAGGAGGATAGGCAGGGAGCAGTCTTTTCTTGCTTCATGTTAACACAGAGCATTTGATTTTTTTTCGGGGGGGGAAGGGGGGAGGGGGGAGAAGAGAGAGAGAGAGCTTAATCTCTAGTTTTCCTTATCCCTTTCTTAGATCCTTCAATGCAACTATCTTCCTTATAGGGAGATGAAGTGATAAAATATTAGTTCAAAAATGATTAGTCATGGAAATAGTTTATTGGCATATAGTTGAATTAAATGGATAGTTCTTTGAGAATGTAGTCATGGATCTATCTATTAGGGTTGCTCCAAAAGTAGTGCTTCCTATTTTATTATATTGACCCACAAATTCAGAGACAGATATTCGTCATATGGCAGTAGAGATGGAACATTGCTGCCAATATTCCATCATATCTTGTTGCTGAGTGACAGATGGCAGCAATTATATCTGACATGGAAGTGTATATGAAGCAATGGTGTGTCACTGAATTGCTCCATGTGGAAAAAAATTGTACCCATTGACATTCACTTTTGCTTGTAAAATGTTTCTGAAGACCAAACAATGGATGTGAGCACAGTGAGGTGGTGAATGGTGAGTTTCAGCAGTGGCAGCAGCTACATGAAAGACAAGACACATTCTGGGCAGTCACATATATTTTGTTCATTGCTGGTGAAAATGTATAGGTAATGATGGTGACTATATTGAAAACGTTAGCTAATGATTTGCTCTATTGAACAGTTATTGTAATTATGATCATTGTAGCTGTTCTAGGAGCATCTTATGTATATGTTAGAGTATGCTATTCTCATTTAAATGTTTAATTAAAACTTTATGTGTTTATTGAGACCTTAGGTAGTATAATAACCCAATAAACTCCGTGTGTCCACTTGCACAGTCACTCAAGATGGCAAATATATCCACATATATAAGCAACCCTTTGCCTCTCCCACATTGATGAGGTATTCAGATGCTTAGTCAGAGCAATTTAGTAGTTCCTCTGAGAAACCTGAGCAGTTCAAAGAAATGTTATCAAGAGTGAGGATCTCATCTGAAGCCTTTCAACCTCTTCATAGATTTTTTTTCTTCAAGTCAGGCTCATCTTCTACTTGATGTGCTGAAGTTCCTTGCTGCAAATCCAATTTGCCTTCAAATATTTGGCGCTGCTTCAAGGCAAGTGATCAAATGACCAAGTTCACCTTGATTCCTTAATTTTAAAATTGCTTGGCTTGCTCCTTTTTCCAACAGTGTTGGGTCAAGATTTTCCTTGCAGAGTGAGTCTCAGTTCATATACTCTGTTTTCACCAGCTGAGTTGCAGATCTGTAGTATGTCTGTCAATTTAGCTTTTTTTTTTTTTTTTTTTTTTGTGTGTGTGTGTGTGTGTGTGTGTGTGTGTGTGTGTGTTAGGCTGCTTGCTCTTGAACATTCACCTCTATAAGAAAAAGAGAAACCATCTAGCCAACTAAAGGAAGAAGGAAAGAAGAAAATACCACGCATTCAATTAAGAAGTCTAGCTCAAAAGTTCCCTCTGTTTCTGGGTTCAAACATGTTCTATAAAATATTATAATCTGAAGCTGGGAGAAATTGCACCTTCAGGAAAAGACCTTCGGTCACGACATCTTACCTAACAGGACTCTAAGAAAAGCTGAATGGCTGGATGATTTTCTTTTTCCTTTCTGTTACTACTTTAAAGACCACATGGATCTTGCAGTACTAATTAGGGAAATAGAACTGTACAAAGAAAGTATACTCAAAGCACAGGTCTTCACCGTGTGCATTATCTTGACTTATGATAGGAACTTAATGAAAATATCAAGACTTTCTGTCTCCTTAGTTTAAAGGAGACAACTCATAGATAATTCAGATCAAGCAAAGAGGAAAGACTAAAATTGCTAGTTTCCAGTGAGTGTAAGCTTATGTTAGGATCAAGATAAATGGTGGTCTGTGTGGACATCATTTCCCTATAAGGAATGGTTTCTCTTTCTTTTCTCTGCTTCCCACTGCTTTGATGCAATGTGTGAAGTAGTATGGCATTATTTCTTCATGGGAAGGCAAAGCTCAATGCCCAAACATTTAATTCTTATCACGCCTGGTTTGTGATTTTGTAAATTATATTATCATATGGTAAATCATACTCCCACTAGGACACTATTTCTATGTAAAATAATTTTCTTTCCACTACAAGTGGCCTTTCTCACTAATGTACTATACCTCTGAACTGCTTTTTAGAGGGCATTTTCTTTCTCTGTTGCACATAGAAAAATGCATTTTAAAAGTCTAGTCAAAGTAACCTATTATTTCATGAGATTAAACTTAGATAATATAAATATTTTCCAGTATCATTTCTTATGTTGTAACAATGATTTTCTGCTCTTTACCTTTTATGATTATTAAGCAGAAAATTTTAATAAAACTTATTTTCCTAGAAAGAGGAAGAAGGCCAAGTACACTTGCAGAGGGATTTGCAATAAAGAGAACAAGGGAAAATCCAGTTTCCATTGTAGAAAGAACTGGAGTATGACAGTGAGCATTTTTGTCTGCCCCATGTTAAATTCCTCAGCAAAAATGTAACAGTGAATTGAAAACAAAACAAAACTAAACTAAACTAAACAGCATAAATAAAGAGTTTAATTCAAGATATTAAGTAACTTTAAACTGTTATCTTTATTTTGTGATAAAATTGAGTCCTCTCCAAAGGTATTAAACACCACTATTTTGCACTGTTATCTGACAGTAAATCGTAATAAATAGTAAATTATCAGAATATAGATTTTTCTTTGTAAGTAATCTGCTGTAGATGGATAGATTTTGTTTCTCTTTTGGATTTACTGGAATTGGAATTTACTGCTGATCCTACCAAATTTTTACAGTAAATATTCACAACTGCTACATACCTTATAGAGAGGGAATCATTTAATCTAGTCTAAAGATATCAATCATAAAGAAGTGGTTTAATTGTTTAAATCTGAGTGCACTTACTTTATCCATAGCTTTTTTTGTTGTTTGTTTTTTTGTAGTTTTTTTGTTTTTTTGTTTTTTTGGTTTTTTTTGCAGGTTGGGAGAGAAGAAAGATATTCTTGTCTGAAGAAAATTCAGTTTAAAAAACTGTAATAAAAGTATATGCTAGAGTAGAATTAAATTTTATCTTATTAAATTTCTTTCATAATCTTTTAATTTTTTTTTTTTTAAGTTTGAGTTATTTTTGCTTATGATCTGTGCTGCCAGATGAGGTATTTCCAAAAGCACTTTTCTGATAAATAAGTGACCCATTGACCACATATCCAGCTGCAGAACTGTGTAGAACTATGAGCATAACTTCTGACATGCCTTTTTTAAAAGATATTTTTCTGCTTACAATTTCATACATTCTGGGATGCATTTTCCCCTCAGAATTGACAAGAAAGAAAATTGTAATAGAAATTAAAAGAAAATTGCTTCATCTGTGAATGCAATGAAAAGTCTCAGAGGAATTAGTTTGTACACATAGTATCAGTGAAGGTGTAAGTTTTTCCATGAATTCATTCTAATTTTGTATAGCTTTGATTCATAGTATATGATCCTATTTTGGGGCCTAGTAGTTCACCTCATGTCAATTGCTTTGCCTAAGACCCTTAAAGACTCTTACTTCCTTATACTCCCTGTATCACTACAGAGAATTATCACAGTTCAATTCTAAATTAGGAGACAGAAGATGAGAAGGCAATTCTAGAGATATTTGGGCACTATTTTAAAAATATTATTTCAGTGAAGAAAGGATAACGAGGATAATTTTACAGAAAATATACCACTGCTATTGAGATTTCCCATTTATTTTTTTATTTAATATTTTATTATCAAAAAAAAAATCAGCATGCAATAGCAAAATCATGTAGATATTCACTGAGTTATGCTTTTTTATATTAGCCGGTTATCCATGGCAGCACAAGTAATCAATTATATATTTTCCATATATATTTTCCATATATACAAAATTGTAGAGTATGAGTCCTCATGATTTTATATAGTCTGTGAAATGCAACAATGTTGATGCTTTTTGTGGTTTTGATGTTGTTATTGATGTTTTAAAAAACATCAAGTTCTCTTGATTTAAGCAGATTTTCCACAACTAAATATGCCCTGTCTGTACCATTGTTAAAATTTTTAATATTTTCAATGTGATTAAAAAATAAGCATCCAATGTAGTAGAGAGTGGGTGGTTTTAATATGCTAGAGAAACTATGCTGTTTGCTTTGGTGCTTGACTAGAGTCCAGGCACAAGTCCACCCTGGACTCTGCTGGTGCTCAAATTTATACAGTGAGAGTAAGTGAGGTCAGAGTCATCTTTCGCTGATGTTACAGTCCCTACAGCCATCAGCATGTGTATTTGGATGTCAACCCATGTCTCCATCACCCTCCATCATCCAGTAATTCTCCTTTTTAATGGTGATGTATTTGTGAAAACAAAAATTGTGTGTTTAGTATATCCACAATAATGTATCTTCTGTGAACTGTCCATGCCTTCTGAAGCTTAGAGAGACAATATTTTCCCTGTTCTGGCTTGGCTGCAGTATTTTTATCTGAACTCATGAAACTTATTTGGGGATTTAACTTGTTAAGATTTTTTTAAATGTATTTTAAGGCAGTTAGTTAAATATTTTAATGTACAATTTTGAAATTGACTATCCATCTGGATAAAATTCCTATACTTTTTGTGACCTTTAAAGTAGCATCATTAAGGAAAATAACCAAACAAATTGAAATAACTGCATATGTTGTTAAATTACACAATGCATATTTTGTATTGAATATTTTATAGAAAAACAAACAAACAGGTCTTTAATGAAACAATGAAAACTTGTAAAAATAAAAGACTTTACAAGTTGATTCTGAAATTCAACTTGGGGAGCAGAAGCATGTATTCTTTCAGATATTCAAATTGCTTTAAAATGTACCTATCTAATAAAACATTTGTAAGAGAGACTGTGGTCTCTATATTATCAAAGTAATTTTTCTTTATACTTTTTTGCACTTGCATAATTAACAGCAGAAAACATTAAATGAATCCAGTCTTGTGTCACTAGTATCAATAAAAAAACATGCACTCCACAACAAAAAATGGTGAAGCACACAGCTCTGTAGTGGTTGAAACTGTAGCCCCAGCCCATAATTCCCTTGTGGAAATTAAATTACTGTACAAGAATGGCATCAAAGTAACTACAAAGAAAGAAAGTACAGAAAGGTATAGCATTAATGAGATGGAAAAATGCTGCCTAGAAAAGAGAACAGCTGTGTTGAAGTACCTGGGATAATCCAGGGCGTGTCCAGTATCAACTATTTGTTTCAGAGATCTGCCTAAAGTTGAATCATTTCTCTGTTGATGAAAACTTCTCATGTCTACTTGAGTCTCAAACTCATTATTCCTAACAGTTCAAAACCACTACTTCTGTAAATGACCAGAGCTTCACTGATTCCTCAGGATCTTCCCTCCTTTTCTCCAGGCAAATATTTGTGACTTGTTGATGTTGTTGTTTGTTTGTTTTTATCGTTTTTGTGGTGGTGGTGTTTTTTTTTATTTATTTATTTTTCTTGTTTTTAGGTAATTTCAGCTTAAGCATGATTGTGATTTTAGGTTTGGTAGACATGGGGATTTTTCTTCTTTTCTTTTTCTTCTATATTTCACTTAATCCTGTATGTGTGAAACCTGTTTCCCAGGAGTGAAACTTCTCTGATAAGTATATCTTCTGATAAGAAGTTGCACAAAATCTATACAATACATACTGTAAAGGTACTGTACTTATGTAAAGGTACACAAGTAGAAAAATTATGATGCTATTATAATGAATATATCCATCCACAGATCACTTTCCTAATGAATAAGTTCCAATTAGAGCATCAAGTTGTTGCATATTATGTAATAATACTGCCATATTAATTTCAATAAACTCACTACTTTGCTTTAATATTCTCCAGCTGAAGACTCTAAGGACAATGAATTTTTAACATATACATATGATGGGATTTTTGTAATGTCATGCTTTTATATAAGAATAAGAATAATACATAAAGCCCTTGTTTAAGAGAATGGTAAAGAATCTTTGACACTGTAATGAATGAGAATTCCTTCCTATTTGGGTTTTTTGATGAATCCCTTTACAAATTTTCATGTACTAACTCACCAGACCCCTCCAGACAGCAAAATTTTCTGCCATTTCAGTGAAGTAAGAATCTCTATTATTGCAGTTTACTGTTACATGCGAAGTAGGAAGTCAAATATTCATTGTAAGTTTCTCCATTGGCCCAATTGACAGAAGTTTTACTGCTGAAGCATGCAGTAATTTAGGTTAGGTAAATAGTAAGTTTCTGTATTACAGCAATGAAGTAGTTATAGGGTAACTTCTTCCCTCCCTTCCCCCCAGAATGAAAAAAAATCTCTTCCTCAAAATATCTATCTGGTAAAAAGAAACAAAAACAAACAAACAAACAAAAAAACAAACAAACAAAAAAAAAGAAAATAAATCTTTATATTTTCATTTACTGAGTCTACGTTTAAACCAAAACCATAACATTGCTATAATAAATGAGGAAGATTTTGCTACAAAGAAACAAATCCTTAAGAATTTAGTATTGTAAAATCACTACCAAAAGCAAAACATCAAGATACATGTATTTTAGAATAATTTTAGAAAAAAGCAAATTTTTTTTTTTTCCAGAAAGCTGTTTCTTAGAATCTTACTGAAAAAGAATCCAAAATGTAAACTAAAAACAAGTATAGTGAAATATAACCTCAGAGCCTGTGAAGAAAGTTTATACAGAATCTCTTCATTTCCCAAAAACCAGTTACTTTTTCTTATGGTTATATTCACATCGGTTCCCATTCTAGTGCTATATTTAATTCAGTTATGTGGAGTTTTATTTCCATGACAGAAGTAATAGTCAATTAATGCTAACATATGCTAAACCCTCTACATGCAACCAAAAATACTTTTGATAGTGTCATCAGTACATGTCTAAATTTAGACAAAATAATTAGCTGAAGAATTATAGGTTTTTACGCATACCAGCAGTCATTCATAGAGCAGGATCTGCTATGGTTCATTGTGTTTGTAATCCATGGATTACATTCTGAATAGGCACTGACCTAAGCAGCAGTAACAACTCCATTACAATCTACCACCCAAATAAATAAAATTTCAATGCATTTCTCTTTATGTTTTTGTGAGCATGAATATTCTGCTTATTTATAGATATTTGAAAAAAAATACAAATAAAATATAGAAGAAAGATGCAAAATAGCTATAAATAATAAACTTTTATTATTTTTTATTTATTATAAGTGAAGTTTATTGCTATGTAGTGACTGCCTGCTCTTTAATGTTATAGTGCTGAAACATCTGAGGCAAGTTAAATCATTTTATTAAAATAAAATAATTTGAAATTTCAAGCATCTAAGAGCTTTTTACTTTGTCATGTTTATTTCTTTTAACACAAAACCAACAAAAGAAAACAAACAAACAGAAGTCATAATCTACAACAACAAAATGTCACTGTGTTAAACTTTTCAATGAGGGTTCATAGTCTTTTATAGATTAGAGCAAGATCATTTTCATCACTGTAATATATGTTTATTAGTATATTTTATTCAAAACTAAGAATAGCTAGCTATACATGCTGGTTGCATTTTAGAATTTTCTCTGTTTAAGAGTAGCTGTTTATTTAAATATCCCACCTGAGAGTTGCTGATCCTAGCAGTGCTCAAGATAATAGTCTGCTGCTAACTGTCCTGTATATATATAGATATATATAAATATATATTTTAAAATGTATACATATATATATATACATGTATATATATGTATAAATATATATATACACAAAATTTTGCAATTTCCTTCTTTTTTGGCACAAACTCTCTGATAATTGTCAGCAAAGATTTTAAACAATGTCTTTGCACTGTATTCTGTAACAATGACTGCTGGAAAACACCTCATTCTTCTGATCTAACTTATTAATGCAAAACAAATATACAATCTTAACAAGTCATAAAGTCTGAGGCCATCTTGAGATTGTTCTGTATTCATATAGCAGCAAGATTGATCTAAGATAAAAGACAATTTACTTTTCTGATTTATTCAGCATGCAATAAAAATAAAAATAAAAATAAAAAATCTGTGATATTACTTACCTGTACCAGGCAGATAATATTGCAAAAAAAAAAATGGAAGTGCTTTTTTCACAGTTTGTAATTCTTAAAGTTATCTTGACTTCTTCAGTTAGGAATTTATATTAATCTATCTCACTTTTGAGAGAAAATTTATTCTTATATTTTGGAATTTCACTATCCTTAGTGAAATAGTGTTTTCATGTCTGATCAGTAAAGTCACTTTGCACATAATCACATTGCTGCTTGCTTATTAGATTATTGCCAAATTCAAACCAGCAAAATGACTACATAAACTCTCCTGCATAGATGAAATATAGATGAAATTACATGTGTGTATAGATGAAAGTACCTGAGCATTGATAATGCTTTTATTTCAGTTTTTTTTCATCTCAATGAGTAGGGAATTTCATCCATATGAAAAGGAACTTAGTTATATACATTTCAAAGGCATTATGTCATATTTATTAAAATAAATACTAATTAGTTGACTTTTTTGATGACCTATTACAGTAGTAAAGGAGCGAGTGCTGACTTGGCAATATATCAACAATATATTCCGTTCTCTTTCCATTTCTTTTGACTGGTTCTAAAATACATAATTTTTCAAGTCAGACTTAGCTTCTTCTAGGATATATAAATGTTGCTGTAGAAATAACACCTAGGCATATATTGAAGAATATTTTTTTAAATTAGATACTGGAGATTAATTGCCCAGTTCTTCTAAGTTGGAGTGGGAGGTACTGTACCAATTAAAGTATTAACCAGGAAGAATTAGTCAGTTGTATTTTTATTTTTCTCTAGTTACACAGCTGAACTATAAGTTTTGTATCCAAGGTCTCTTTGTAGATGTGTTATTTTCCCTTTTGGAAAAAAATATATATATATATATATATATATATATATATATATATATATATATATATATATATATAACAATGAATTTTAGAGGGAAAACAACAGAACAACAGAACAACAGAACTCTGAAATTCTGTTGTTTTCCCTCTAAAATTCATTGCTATCAGAGTGCTTTCATGTAATAGGTAGTTAATTTTTAATGGAAAAGACTTACTATTTCAATATGTTGCTATTCATTCTAATCTTTTTGTGATTCAATAGATTCCCCAAATGTAAATTAATAATGCTTAAATGTATTGCTGTTAAATCTTTTGACAATACATGTAACACGTGACATATATATAATATATGTAATGCATTGCAAAAATTGCCAGTGTTCTTTATTTTAAAGGAAAAGCAAGCTTGTATATTTTTCTGTAGATATACGTAGTATGGGATGAGATTCATGCTGCAACCAGCAGAAATTGAAAAGCTGATATATGTTGCTATAAGATACTTCTGAATTCCAAATGACATTTGTGTATATTGATTGTGAACTAACATTTCCCTCTACATTTTATGATGTATTAGTGCTTCAGGGTAGAGATGACTTTAGTGAAGTAGCATTTCTTGTCTGACAATTTTTCAGTTTTTAATATTTAAAAATATATTTTTATTGTATAATGCAAGTGTGATTTTAATATCTTTTACCTGTAAGTACTCCGAATAATTCATATAGATAGAATAAACTGCAACTTATCTACATGAGATTCCCAGTGTGTAATACATACCACCTTCAAATGCTCTTAACTGAAACGACTTATAAGCCGTATCTTAGAATTATAGTCAAAGAGAGATTAGGGACAACAGAGATGGTGTAACATGGATAAGAACTAAAACTATAATCTAAATCCTTCATAGTTTGATTTTATTACTATTTTGTGAACATATGACATCCTAATTCTTTCAATTGATTCATAAATTTGAGCAGATTTCTCAAAAAATACATGCTTTAGAAGAAATGCCCACATGTTTATGCTTCTCTATATGATAACGAAAAAAAATTCAGTGTTTTTTTTTTTTTAATATAATCGTAGCATTCAAAATTATGATTTGAGACTCTGTACACAGTAGTTTTACAAAACATAAACTTTTTTTTTTTTAATTTAATATTTAAGGGTCTAGTTTTTCATTGCTAATTATAAATTGTGAAGATGTTAGGCTTAGCTCTGACTGTGTTGCAAAGCTGTGTATTTTTCCATGAGTCAGGAATTCTCTGTATATACAAAATATTACAGT
Organism: Chrysolophus pictus; assembly: GCA_037305975.1. Lineage (NCBI taxonomy): Eukaryota > Metazoa > Chordata > Aves > Galliformes > Phasianidae > Chrysolophus > Chrysolophus pictus. Next base: position 36,935,750 of record CM074578.1, read on the forward strand.
TATACATTACTATACATATTTAAAAACACATTCAGAATACATAATCATTCATCAGCATTAAAGAAATAAATCCAATCTGAAATCTAAAAGAAGCAGCCTCTATTTTTGACTGTCTTCATATTCTGTTTTTTAAATACGTTTTTTTAATTTGGAAGCAATTCATATAAATTTATACTGGATAAAAAAAAAATGTTACAAACATGACAAACATGACAAAAAGCTTTAAAATGAGACCAAGAAGGAAAAGTATGAATGAACAAGAAAATGCTGAGCTAGCATGACCAAGTGTTAAAACATATTTTAAAAAGTTCAAAACATGTCATTCTTAATTAGTTGACCTTATATCTCTAAGTGATTTAGCAAATTCATTTGATTTAATTTTTACATAAAAGCGGTATACCACTATCCAGGTACTTACATACTGATACATATATTCATAACTGATTTAGCATGATGAAACTGTTCATTAGAAGAAATTCTTAGGTTTTGAAAAGCTTTCTACCTTTTTACTGAGAGTTTCTTAAACCAGTTTTAAATGAAATGAAGTGAATCCATCAAAAACAATTAACGAAATAGGGTATGTGACATCTCAAGAAGCTTAGAGTGTTCTGACTGCTTAATCTCAAGATTATATGTAGAAAGTGTGTGAGTACCCTATGGGAGGGGATGAAAAAGAGACATTCTTAGCAGTGTCCAGTGGCAGGACAACAGACGGGACACAAATGGAAACTCATTAATTTACATCTGACTTTTTTACAGTGAAGTTGGTTAAATACTAGCATAGGCTGCCCGGTGAGGTTGTGAATTCTCCTTCTGTGAATATGTTCTGCATGCAACAAGATCTGGACCTGGGCTGCCTTCTCTAATGGACTCTACTATGAAGAAGGATATCTCCTCCATTCCAAGGAATTCTGTGATTCTGTGATTATTAAATAAACAAAAAAATCTGCAATCTGTGTTTATAATTATTACAGTGGAATAGCAGTGGATTTAAGAGTGAAACAATTGGTCTTGGGAGTTCTGTTCTAATTCTAGTCTGATTCCACAGCCTGAATGTCTGTCAATGGCTGGAAAATGCTTTCTTGGAATACAAAATCACTCAGTTTTATGCTGCCTAATAGGGATGTATATTAATGTGGTGCAGAACTTTTTCATGATATAAAATAATGATTAATAATAGCAACGACTAAGTGATTTGCTTTGAAAGTGTTTTCCTATTTCCATAAAATAGTTATGCTGATTCTGGCCTTAAAAAGGTTCTAGTTAAGTATAATTTTATAGTAATTTAGTCATTTGTTCCAACACTATGAACCAGATACTGTATCGGACTACTTCTTCATTATAACGCAGCTGAGGTTCTGACTCTGCTATTTATGAGAATGGAGTGTTTTTGAGATTTAGTGCTGGAATGCCTATTGTATGTAGGAGAGCATGAATGAACAGGTCTGACAAGTTTGCATTTACCTTCAGTGGAATATTTGATAAATATCTGAGGTAATCTCCTATATTATCAAGGTTTTATCTCTGATATTTAACAATTCAGACTAAGCTGTGTCTTAACCACATATAAAACTGAAGAGTTGAATAAGACAGGACCTTTCGCTACTCTATTAGCAGCATTTGGGCCAAGATTGCACAGTATAATTAAGATGCTGAGGGATGATGCATTAGTATATTTTGTGGGAACTAGGAAATCAAATTGATGGAATATCACTTTTGCCCTAAGGAGTTTACAATCTAAAGTCTCTTTCCTGCAAATAGCTCCATACTAACAGGCTTCAAATGCAGAGGGCCGCCTGCAAGATCCAAATCTAATAGTCAAAAAGGAAAGGAAGAAAACACTGAGAAGCCTGGAGACAATGTTTCAAGTTTTAATTTGTTAAATGTCATCAAAAATAAAGATTAACTGATTTTTTTTTTTCTTTCCAGCAGTCTTAAGTGGAAATACTGAATAAGTGTATTTGTATTTCTAAGGATGTACAATGTTACAGTCATTTTTACAAGAGGATACCAAACACACTAAGGAACCTTAAAAACTAAGGAAAGTGTTAGACAAAATAAGGAGTAAAATTTTATTGTAAGTGCATACCTATACAATAACTAAAAATGTTTTATATCTTAGCTCACTGTATTAACTTCTATTAAATCGGAAGTGGTCTGTTTCTTTTTGTCAGTTGTGATAGATTTACACAGATAAAACTTTCCCCAGCCATTTCTTCAGTGACTACAAGAGATGATTTAAGAAGGTACGTCTGCGTCTGTATTGGAAAGTAATTCATTTTTCATGCTATGGTCCCAGCAAGAGTTCTGAACTGCTTCGGTGATGTACGATCACTCTGTAATACGGGCTACTAAGGGGAAAATACAAATCAGAAACCATCAGACATATTTCAAAACTATGTGTCAATCTTCAGCTGAGAAGTTCATGCAGTGCCTAATCCAGCACATCAAACTCGTGTAGACATAAGAGGTTAGGAAAAGAAAACTGTCAGAAATCAGTGCCAAATATAAGCTTTTATTTTGATGTTTAAATTTAAGATGTGCTAAACATCTTGAAAACAATTATTGGTGATTAGTTCAATCTGCTGGTTCCTGAAAGATGCAGATGGTACAGCACTAATGACAGTAATTACAGCTCAGATACTTTAAATCCATTTGCAATGTACGCACTTTAAAAACTTTATGAATAAGCAAGATTAGAAGTGTCTGCATAAAAATAAAAGTCCTCTGTCCTATATTCTCTTTAACAGAGAACTTAGTTGAATATCTTTAGAAATTAGATAGATTCAATAAGAAGTAATGTATCTGAGAGATGTATAGAATGTGCATGCATAAGGAGAATGGACTGCAGCGTAGTTTTGGTTTTGTGTGAGATTTGTAGTTACTATAAACACAGCATTGGTGCAAGGGACCAAATACTTTTTATTCGCATTTATTACAATACGAGAGTGCTTTCATCTGTTATTCTTGGTGTTTTTATTTAAAGTAACAATCAAACAATATCAGCAGTATGTATGAGAAGAGAATAAGCCCTCTGCAAATACATCACATTAAAGAGGAATTAATTGCATCTTTTTTTTTTTTTTTTTTTTTTTGGACAGTTTTCATTGTTGAGGGATTTCTATCCAAACCCAAAGCAAGGTCTAAATATTTAGATTGAGTTATATCAGTGGTCATATTCAATCAGATAAAAATATGATAAAAACAAAAAATAAAATAAAAAAATAAAAATGCAAAGTCCAAAAACACTAATCTGATGCTTATAGGTTTAAGATCACAAGCATACAAAAGAAACAACTGACTCTGTACCCATTATAGTTAATGAAAAAGATCAAAATAAGGATCTGGTAGTCTATATGTTTGTTATAGTGCAATATGATAACAAAGCATTAATTCTAGTAGGAAAGGGAAATATTTTTAGTTTTCTATTAATTAATATGCAGACATTTCTTGTGAGAGGTACAAACAAAGTCAGAAAAAGAAAAATGTTTGCTAAGAAGACCCTCTAATGAATCATAAGCTTTTTTTTTTTTATATTTATGAATAAAATGTCTTATACTTTATTATGTGCTTGAAAAAATGGCATGCAAAAATGTTAATTTCATTCAAACAATTAACATATTTGAAGAAATTTTCATAAGGCTATGTGCGTCTTATGCTTAGTCCTAAATAAATGTCTCAATATATTCCATCAAAGTAAGACATTAAATCATTTATACAGAATTCTACTAAAGATAAACCACTGTTTTGCACTCAATATGAGTTTTTTAAATGAAAATCTGTACCTTACACATGCTGATGGAAATTTTAGGATACCTACAACTGTATGAACACAGCTCAGTAAGTGTGGAGGAAAGTCTTTCATCCTGAACAACCACTTTCCAAGGTGAGTGCCTCATGGGTTTCCTTACTGTAACTTAGCCTCAACGTAGAAGGCCCAATTTTGCCTGCAGCTATCTCCAATCTCAGACTGACCCCATAGTTACCATTTTTTGTACACAATAAATAGCTTTTAAATATTTGAACACATACAAATAAAGTCATGTTGTGATAAAGAATAGATGTTCCTATTGCTGATCATAAATATAGTGTTATATATCTACAGATGTTCAAGTATATGCAGCTATTCAGGTACAGCATTTGTCTATGTATGCAGTCAAACCTATCAAGCCTTTGGTTTATCCCAGCCAGTGTATATTTTACTTTTCAGAGAGGATGGGTACCGTACCTAGTTCACATACATATTCACTGAGGTAAGAACTCTAGTGACTTGCCTGAGTAATGCACTGATATGAAAATCTACTCCTAAAAGTGTTTCCAAATTGCTATTAACTATTAATTTTAGTGGTCAGAATCAACCCAAGTGCTTTTCAGAGTTTTTATATGCCAAATTGAGTGCCTGCATGTACAAGGAGATTTACTTTCAGGCTTTTTAATGTATTTTTTATATTTTTGATTTTCTTGCTCAGAGATCCAATCTATTTTGGATTACAGTTAAAGCTAATCTATGAAAAAAATGTGCTTTGGCATTTTAGATTTAGGATTATTTTTTCAGCAAGCAAGGAAAAATTATTATTTAAGTGCATAGTAATAAAAATAATTTGATTAAAAATATCAGATAGGATCTGTCACAAAATACATATACATACATTACATTGGAACCTTACACATGCCTGTAGAAGAGTCTTATTGTTGTTGATTTCTGTGTCTTTCAAACAGCAAAGGTATTATATTGCTGCTGCATATATGCAATTCAAATTACTTAATATGGAGACTTTTACAGCCTCTGTGAGCTAGTGGGGAATGATGGATTTGTGACCCAGTTCCAAAACTACTAGACCAATGCATTGACTACAAAAGGTATCAAAAGTATTGGTTATTTGTGAATATTTACAGAATCCAATATGTTTGATCCATCCACCTTCCATTTCCGCTAATCTTTTTACCTAGAACTTCCTCTAGAGAGGACTTGTAGGCAGCAAGAACAATTGAATGAGAACAAAGCATATGGTAAAATGTTTTTTTGGGTTTTTTTTTTTTTTTTTTTCATTCCCAGATCAACTCAGAGATTAGTTAGGAAGAATCAATTAAGTGATCCTGAAATACTGTAATGCATGGAAATATACATATACTTATCTATAAAAAGAGCATGCATGTAACATTTCAGAAATAAAACCCATATTTTTCTCATTTGATGGAAACAGAATCCTTTCAGCCAGTCGGTATTGGTTGAAAGAAAAGATTATAGTTCTTTAAAAATATAAGGAATAAAACTGGGGAAATAACCTTTTATTTCTAGGAACTTTCACTTAAATTTTGTGAGTTGTAGCTCACAAGGTCAGACTGCAAAGAGCTATGGGACATACAGACTTCTATAATTTCATTTTTGAGTTTGAAGGTGGACAATAAGGATTATCAATGCCCTGTATCCCTGATACCTAAGCACTAAAAACTTGTAATTAAGTTGCAAGGGGGAGAAATGAGAAAAAGGAAAATAAATTGGTTCTCCAGTATAGAGCTTTGATTCCCTAAGTCCATGCATTGGGATGCTCAAAGGAGATTTAGCAGAAGTGGTTTAAGAACTTTGCTGTTTTCTAGACAGAGTAGAACAGAGTAGATTAATGAGCAATTCACAATGAATCTGTGCATAACTACCAGCTGAAGCCACTGGAAGAGAAATTTTGATATAAAAGATGTAAGGGAAAGTAGAAGATGATAAGAAAGAGGACCCCCAGGGAGACGCTTTGAGGAATTCAATTTGATGTAAAGCGCAAAGCAAAAGAAAATATATATATACATATATAGCTCAAACAAAATTGGGAGAATTGATTAACAGAAAAAAAAAAAGTGTTAAATATATACCAGCAATACCGGCAATATTCTAGCACTACTTATCCAGCAACACAAACATCCTTGTGAGCTTTTCTTCCTCAGTAATAAAAGACAAGATTTCAACTACTATACCGAAGTGTTTGTTCTTGAATGTAAATATCTGTCTTTGAAAATCCTCAAACAAAGGCAGAATCAGATCGAAACCTAATGGTACATAGCTCTTACTCCTCCTTCTTATTGTTTCTTTATGATTACTCCTCTATCTATTTCAAGGCTTCAGGTTCTTTTCAAATTCAATGAAGTTAGAAGAAGAGAATTTGAATATGAATATAATTTTCTTATTAATTATAAAGAAAATTCCCGGAAAATAGGAGGGAAGTTGTTCTCCAAAATCATATGATTTATAAAATAGAAAATCTTGTTTTGCAAGTATTTACAAAATCCTTTGCAGTACAGAAGTTTCAAAAGACACCAAATCAAGAAATCAAATAGTCTTATGTCCCCACAATAACAAGTCTTACTCTATAATACTTTTTAACAAGGAGCAGAACACTGTACTTCTATTTCTTGGATACTTCACTTTTATTTGTGAATTTATCATTTCATTTTGCTGCTACACTGAGTCCCATTCTGCTGAACCATTACTAAATTATTTGTAAAGAGATTCCTGCAGTTGTGACTGTTTTCAAAATAACTTAAACCAAATGTTTTATTTTTTATTAAACTTAGCAAAAAAAAAAAAAAAAAAAAGCATTTCTTCATTGTTTAGTGCTTTTTTTTTTTCTTTTCTCTTGCTTCCACCACTCTTTTTGCCTTTTTCTATGTTAGCCAGCTGACTCTGTTTCACTTAATTTTTAAAACATTAAGTAGTAGTAAATAGTTGGCAGTTAATAGTTAAAGTAACCTATTGAATTCAAAATATATTTTAAATCATATTAGGTATTCTCTATTTTTTTCATTTTAATTGTTTCAACGATTTTAACACAGAGCTAGATATCTGGCTTTCTAACATTAGATTGATCTTTTCCCCCATTCCAAGACGCTGCATTGTTTTAAATGTACACATCTTGCTTCTGCATGCTTCTTTATTAATCCACAACTGCCCTTACCCTTTCCAATTTTCTTTCATTCTGTCTGATCAGTGGAGTAAAATAAAGCCTACTGCCTGCTTTGCAAACACACGTATAAACCATATAAAAAATGCTCATAGATCAATATTTTAACAAAATACTTTTTAAAAATGCACATAGGACAATATTTTAACACAATACTTCTGCTTTTAATTTTTCCAGTCAGTTAAGAGTCTTGACTGAACATTCAAGTGCAGGATAAATTTCCCACTGGCTTGGTGCAGTTGTCAGAGTGTTTTAAGTTCAATCCTCAGTGTGGTCCCAAAAGAATGCATTCAGGTTCACAGCTAAGAGTCTTGTTATGGTGTCTAAAGATCAGAAGTTATGAGAGGGCTGTTTATCAGTGTTTGTACCAATGGTGAAAAGGTTTTAATTAAAATAAAAGCCTTGAAATACATTTTTTTTTCTTTTGTAAGACTGTTGTGGCATTTGTTAGGTAACTGTTTCATTTTACAATGCTTTATTTGGCTTTATTTTATTAATTCAACTGTATCTTTCACTATAAATTCACAATTCATATATTGAATGAAATCTATACATGTTGATAAAAATATACAAGATAATTGAGTGGAATTTTTTTTTTTTCCAAATACTTCATCATAATTTTAGGTATCTTTTCTTCTGATATTCAGTTGGCATGAAATTCTAAGTTGCTGAAAAATAATGAAAATAATGATTGAAAAATTCAATCATTTTAACTTCAACTGTTGTTGAGAGACTATCCAATAAATCATATGTTTCGCTGTAAAGAAGATTTTCATGGTACTGAGTTTCAATTTGTGTTTTAAAATTTTATTCTCATATATGGTACATGAAAATGTAAAGAAATAATTGTGATTACTTATCAAATATTTATATATATTTGTATTTTATTTAGGTATTTGTCCTGAAGGCTTATGTGCACATCCATAGGTTTTCCATTAGATAAAATTAGCATTCAGTCAGAAATATCGGGCAGTTGAAATTTCCCTGTATGAGTTGAGTGTATGCTACAAAACAAAGAACTAGTATCTGCTGCTGACTCCTTGTGTGAATTTAGGTGACTTTTTCAGCTCTCTATTTCTTCATGATATTTCCAGATCAACAAACCCCTATTGTTTAGAATGTCATTCTTTACACAAACAATGCAAAACTTCCAGAAGTAATTTCAACATTTCTCGAGTCTTCCATAATTTTGAATGAAGATTAAAAGTGACTGCACTTATAGTTTTATCATTTGTTCAAATAATTTCACTGTCTCATAAGAGCACTCAGATTGACTTTTTAATTGTATTCATTAGTTTGAATATCCTTCTTGTGCCTTTCTGTTCCTCTATTAAAATAAAACTTTTTTTGTTATTATTTTCCTACTTTTATAGAATCATAGAGTCTTTTGGATTGGGAGGGACCTTTAAGACCATCTAGTTCCAACATCTCTGCTAAAGGCAGGGACATCTTCTAAAACAGGTTGCTCCAAGCCCCATTCAGCCTGGCCTTGAGTGCTTCCAGGGAGGGGGTATTCACAGACTCACAGGGTAACCTGTTCCAGTGTCTCACCATCCTCACAGTAAAGATTTTCTTCCTGATATCTAAACTAAATCTACCCACTTCTACATTAAAACCATTTCCCCTTGTCCTCTCTGTGCATGCCTTTATAAAAAGTTCCTCCTCAGCTTCTCTGTAGGCCCCCTTCCCATACTGGAAGGTCGTTAGTTATAAGATATCCTTGGAGCCTTCTCTTCTACAGGCTGAAAAGCCATCACTCTCTCAGCCCATGCTCATAGGGGAAGTGCTAATACTAATAAATTTAATTAAGTACTTTGATTTAGGTAACAGATAAAATAAAATAATACAAAAACATACAAATTCTTTCAGCCATTGATTGTTGTATTCTCGTTTATTTCTTTGCTTTATAACCTAGGTGAAAATATCTTTGAGTTGTCTTAGAGTTCACTTAAAAAGAGAGAGAATAAGCATGTGTGTTTAGTCTTTTGTTATTTATATAGCCTTATGTCTTGTATTCTATGGAGTAGAATCCTTGTTAGAGTTATACTGTGGAAAGAAGCTGTGTTATGTTGACATATACAAAGATTTCAAAATAAAATGCATTTGTCACTTTGTGGTAGAATCAATCACAGAATCATAGAATCATAGAATCGTTAACTCATTGAATCATAGAATGGTTTGGATTGGAAGAGACTTAAAAACTTGTGTATTTCCAACCTCCCTGCCATGGTCTGGGTTACCACCTATCAGATCTGGCAGCCCAGAGCTCCATATAACTTGACTTTGAACATTTCCAGGGATGGGGCATCCACAGCTTCTTTAGGCAATCTGTTCTAGTACCTCACCAACTTTTGAGTAAAGAATTCCTTTCTTACATCTTATCTAAATCTCTCCTTTTTTTACTTTGAAATTGTTTCATTTTGGTCTTTCACTATCAGACTGTATAAAGCACCAGTCTCCATCTTGCCATTCATGTTTGGCTCATATCTGTAAAGTAGGACTGGCTTGGAGCAGATTTCATATAACAAATAATAATTTTGTGCCTCAAATTCAAAGGTGAAACTATTTTGTGCCAAACTTTTCTTCATATCAATATATATGTAATCTATTTTGAGGGCCTTTTCTGTGTAGCTGAGTAGACATGGTACATTTCCTAGAGTCCTGCATGACTGTGTTTATAGTGAGAGCTGCAAGAAATGGGAGCTCTTACAGATTATTACTGATCTCTACATTTCCTTTTTCATTTCATGTTCTTTTGTAGTTAGTGCCTTTAGAAACAGGTCTTGCCAGTTTCTGTTAGTATGTTAGTATGGCTTCAGGTAAAGCATACTGAGGAAAGAACTCCATCATATGTGTGACAAAGCACCTGTTGTCATTATGCAATTCTTATTTTAATTTATGATAAAAAATGCAGGAATTTTTTTGATAAATCTTTCTATGTCCAGCTCAGCTGGATGGATTAATTCTAAACTTTTGAATATCATATTTAAATGTCATCAGGAAAAGCAAACTGATGCTATGGAATTTGCAGATAGATTTTAAGTTTTATGATTTATGGTGGAGCTTTTCCCATTCTTTTAATACTGAAACTACATATCCTACTTCTAATGTGTCTCTGCACCTGTTGTTTTTCCTAGATTTACATTATTACTCAGGCAAAATCTTTCATATGAGATAGTCCAAGAAGTGTTAATCCCTCTAAATCCTCCATTTCACCCATCCACACACTGAGGGGTCAATTTTCTCTGGTTTCATACATCATTCATGCTTAAAATCTGTGGAAGATACACTAAAATTCCAAATGCAAAAAAAATCTGAAAAGAGTATAGGAGTCTTAATCAGTATAGTACAGTTACTCCATGAAACTGTTTTAGGTTTAATTAAGCACTATCAAAAAAGCAAGCTTTCTGTATTTTCCAAAGGAAATGGGTATTTTTTAGTGTTAATGGAATAAATGCATCTTAGACAGAAAGCAGTCTAATTTTTTAGTCTACTTAAATGCAGCATAAATTTCTCAATATGCAGAAAGTATCCAAAATATATTATCTTTTTCAAACCCAAAAAGAGAATTATTAAAATATTTGCTTGAAAATATTTTGAAAATTACAAACATCTCCAACGGAATACTTAGTTCTTCTATTTACATAAGTAGGGTATTTTTTAAAAGTGGTACCTAATACAGCATCTCTGAAGGCTGTAAAAATAGAAAAGACACCAAGCTGAATCACACTGAAGAAAAGTTTTCAACTGTGAAATTGAAAATAATACCAGACTTATGGAAACTCATAAAATGTATCAAGGCAGACTTCTTTCTTGCTTTACATACCTGTTTGCATTAAGAAAACAAAACAAACAAGAAAACAAACTATTTGAAGTGATCCTTATGTAATTTGGTCATAAGACTTAGACATACCTTCTGTGATAGTCCACACAGGTTAACACGACTAAGATATATTATAACATATTTTTGAATATTCATGCACGTATATTGATTTTTTTTTCAAAAAGAAATAACAATACGAGGAAACCTGGGGGAATATTAAAAATTTTTCCATATTACAATCTTCCGTTCGAAAATAAAATCATTTTACAGAAGAAAGTGGGTTACAGATTAATGAGGATCTTTCCAAAATAGACATCTATTGTCCTCTGTGCGTTTGTGCAAATAAATTACTCCTAATCCTTTCAATTTTACCCTACATAAGGCTGAGTCTACATCTTAGAAAGAATATAAAAGTTTAAAATAGTTTTCTTTGCATTTCTGAATGCAAAAGCAAAAAAAAAAAAAAAGTCAGTAACACAAAGAAAATAGTTTTTCTTTCTTATGATCCAATTGAAATAATTCTCAAGAGCATTATTTTAACGGCAATTTAAGTTAGGTCTGCATTTAATGCATGGATTTTTTTAACATTCTGCCATACCCATTCTGGGATTCATATTCTTTACTCTGGGTGTCCATTATTTAAGTAAACTATCCTTATCATTTCTACAGTTTAATTTCATGATAGCATGTTATATTTTAGAAAAACATAGCATTTTTTGAGTGGGTGTTATGCTAGGAATTTATGTTATTTCAGATTGCATCTTTTTTTTTTTTTCTTTTTTTTTCTTAGTCTTATGGCCTGAAAATGCTTTTTTTTTTTTTTTTTTTTTTTTTTTTTTTAATTCTGTTTTAGTTTCTAGGGTAGCATTGGAGTAACATCGGAGATGGAGCTGTAGTCAAAATTTTATATACATAAGTTTAAACAGATTAGTTGGCTTTACACTGGTTTTAAGGAGAGCATAGAGAAAGAAATTATTTTGTTTTATGAACTCTGAGGAATTCTGCCTTAACATTACAGCATTTTTCAGTGGTTAAAATTGATTTTTTAGGTTGTGAAAGAAAAACATATATATTAAATGAAAGAGGTATATAGAGGTTAAGGGATAAACCATACAGTGTTGTACATCACAAGCTGAAATTCAGCCCCATGATCTGCAGCACAGAGTAAAGTAAATGAAGAATTAAAGCGGAGTTCAGAGTTTGAAGGATGTTTAAAAATACTGCCTGCCTAAAATGTTACTAAAAATCTTCTTTTGTGTTATGTTATTCTATACACTTAAAAAGCGTTTAAATAATATTTCTTCATTTAAGAGGTCTTTCTAGTAAATAAAACAAGTGTGAAATTTATTGTCCTAGGTCAGAAATGATAAGATGTAAGCAGGAACTCCTGGTTAGGATCCTAGTTCTCACTCCATCATGTTTATTCTGGATTGAAAAGGATAGAGTGGCCTTTATTAGCACCGTATTCTGAAGATCTCTTGTACTTTCTATCACAGGGAATAGGATCAACACAGAACTTTAACTGATAACCCAGGTTGCTGCCACTCACACAAAGGAAAATGCCACAAGTATAACTGGCTCCTTTGGCTAACATTATATACCCCAGAACACTATGGATAAAGTTACCAAAAGATATTTGCGGATTCACATTTACATATTCTAAAATCCAATTTTTCTTTTGAGCCCAATGTCTCAAATTAGTGCTCTTTCCAACAAATAATAATAACAACAAGAAAACCATTTACTGAGACAGTTCAAGTTATTATTTGTTAAAAGTTGTCTTTCCAGTCTTGTAAATGCTATTGCATTCATTCTCCCATACAAAGATTATTGATGAAGTCACAGCTGTTAATCTTAATTGCTTTCTATTGTTTTCTAAGTAAAAACAACAAACAGACAACAAGCAATAGTTTTAATAATTCAAATTATTTTTGTTTAATTATAGAAGAAAAATGGATGAAATGTGTGAATATATAAACATATTTGAAAATCATATTTGAAAATTCATGACTGTCTGATGAAGTCCTCGGTGGTTGGAAAAGGGAAATGTTACTCCTATTTTTAAGAAAGGGATAGTGGAAGACCCCGGGTACTACAGACTAGTGAGCCTCACCTCTGTGCCTGGGAAGATCATGGAGCAGATCCTCTTAGAAGCTATGTTAAGGCATGTATGAGATAAAGAGGTGATTTGAGACAGCCAGCATGGCTTTCACCAAGGGCACATCCGGTGGTCTTCTAAGATGGAGTGATGGCTTCAGTGGACATGGGAAGGGGGATGGATGTCATCTAACTGGACCTCTGCAAAGCCTTTGACATAGTTCCTCACCACATCCTTCTCTCTAAATTGGAGAGGTGTGGATTTGAAGGATGGACTGTTCAATGGATTAGGAGTTGGCTGACTGGATGCAGCCAAACGGTTGTGACGAAGTGTTCTATGTCAGGGTTGAGGCTGGTCATAAGCAGTGCTCCTCAGGGGTTGGTCTTGGGATTGGTGCTCTTCAACATCTTCATCAATGACATAGACGATGGCGTCGAGTGCACCCTCAGCAAGTTTGCAGATGATACCAAGCCGAGCTATGCAGTCAATACATTGGAAGGAAGGGAAGCCATCCAGAGGGACCTGGACAGGCTGGATAAATGGGCCCATGAAAACCTAATGAGGTTTGTCATGGTTTTATGATTTTTGGTTATCAGTATTCCACATCATAACATCATGTAATGCACTGGGGGTTTGACTGTGAATGCTCAAGTTCCGGGTGCCTATCTGGAGGAGAAGAAGAACTACATTCCCCAGGGGGCTTTGTGGTCAGCAAGGAGATGTGACTTCTGGCAAGGTCACCTGATGCTCTCTTCTTCGCCTGCTCTTCTTCGCCTGTGCTCCTCCGTCTGCTCCTCTCCATCTGCTTTTCTTCATCGGCTGAACTGGACTGCACTTCTCACCTCAGCATTGTGGTGAGGTCTATCCACCTTTCACACACACTCTCTCTCATTATATGTTGCTGATACTATATTTAGTAAATTAGTTTGTTTCACCTCAGATTGTTGCCGCTGCTTTCAATTATTTTGGGTCCCCTGTTTCCCTTTTCCGGAGTCGCAGATCCGTGGATCCCTCCACCCTGCTAGTCATGGAACCGGGCTGAAACCAGCCCGTAAACCGTTGACAGGAGAGTGGATTGTGATAGGACAAGGGGAAATGGTTTTAAACTGAGACTGAGGGAAGGTTTAGGTTAGATATTAGGAGGAAGTGTTTCACCCAGAGGGTGATAACACACTGGAACACGTTGCCCGAGGAGGTTGTGAATGCCCCATTCCTGGAGGCATTCAAGGTCAGGCTGGATGTGGCTCTGGGCAGCCTTGTCTAGTGGTTAACGACCCTGCACATAGCAGGGGACTTGAAACTGGATGATCATTGTGGTCCCTTTCAACCCAGGCCATTCTATGATTCTATGATTCTGTGATATTAATTAACTTATCATAATCACTTTAAAAATTGGACTCCATTCCAATTCACAGCTTTTTTTTTCCTGTCATCTTGGAAAACTGCTGTGGAGTAATGAAAATCTTGAAACATCCAACTTTCTCCTTCCTAGCCTCTTCCTGCCTGTCTGCCATGTATCTTATTGCTTGGACAGACTGAAGTTCAACTTGAAATGTTCCTAAGAACATATCCTAGGAAGACTAGAATCTGCATCTACTCTAGCCTTGCATTCAGCAGGCCATGTATACATTTATGCCATAACCTGTTCTATTAAAAATATATATATTTTTGGCTGTATAAGGGTACCTCTGGGTTTATTTTCCCCCTCTCATTGTCATCATAATTTCTCATAGATTAAATGCATTAACAGTGCCACTGACACTATGGTTATAGTTCATCCTTATTAGAAAGAAATTATTTTATGTCTGGAGATTAGTCATTCTTTTTCTGCAACTAGCTGTACTATTGATCACTCAAGATTGATATAAATACGGTGAAAATCAATGTGTCCAAAACCGTTATTCAAACAAATTCCCTCTTACTCATTAGTTTGAGATACATGTCTCACTATTATATTGGTCCTGCAAGAAGAATGATCATAGTATATTTTCTGTATATTTCTGTAAAAACTGAATGACCGTTAGAGAAAACGGAAGACAAGGACATCAGATAATCATATATGCAGTCAGAAAATCATATTTGTGAATTAACAGTCTTAAGAGAGTTTACATTCCTTCTGAGACAGAAAATGAAATTTCTTTATGTTAGTAATATTTTTCTCCACTGCAGTGAGATCTTCTGTGGAATGACATAACTGAGGTGGGAAGTGCTACCTGAAGACTGTCCAGTCCAATCCCTTGCACAGAGAAGGGTCAGCTAGCATACGTTTCTCAGGGTCAGCTTCAGCCAGATATCTGCAAAGACTGAGATACCAAAACTTCTCTGATATAACATTTAGCGCATGTTAGTCCCTGTTTCTAAAGCTGGAAGCATATTAGTTAGTCTTAATGTCACATTTTAGATGCAAACAGCAACTGGGCAAACTCCAGTGTTCCAGTGTTCAAACATGCCCAAAGGAGCAAAGCTTCTTCGATGTCATTGGACACCCTTGAGAAATGTCTGCCTCTATATGTTTACTGTCCAACACCAGGAGGGAGACTGATAAATCTGCCACTATTTTGATAAATAGCATCATTTTCATAATTATTTTTGCTTTAAAATCTGAAATAAACAACAATTCAGTTTCCTATATCTCTCATATTGTTGAAAACAAGCAGATCAACTTACAGTTATGAAGAACTAAAGATCTCTAACAAAAACCATAGCTAGAAGCCATATCTTCAAGCTTATGCTTATCAAAGACGTTTTAAAAGTCAAATAAACTATGGCATTTAATTATGCAATCATTCTCTCGTTCTGCCATGCATTCATACATCTCAGATATATTATAATAACTAAACATTTGCTGCATATAGCATCCTGACCTTCACTCTATTATTCTTCATTACTCAGAGTAGAATAAAAAACATCGGATAAGCATTTTTTTCCTCTTCAGCAATGTTATCAGCTCCATTCTTCTCTTTTAGTTGTCTATTTTTAAAACCATTTTCTTTTGCTTTATTCCACTCTTGTGTAAAAACTACCAAGTGTAGTAAACCCTTACAAAAGGAATTGTACAAATGCTGGCAGCAATATATGGCTTGGTGGAACTAGGGAGGAGATGAAGAAAAGAGGAAAAGGACGAGGAAAAGAAAGAGAAGGAAGTCCTTTGCCATTGTCACCAGTGGTCCAAATGCTGAGTATTTTAATGCACTTGAGATGCTTGATATTTAGAATTATAGAATTATCATAGAATCATAGTATATCCTGAGCTGGAAAGAACTCACAAAGGATCATGAAGACCAATTTCTGGAACACCCCAAAAGCAAACTATATGGCTGAAAGCATTATCCAAATTCTTCCAAATTTTCTCCAGCCAAATCTGAGAAAGTGTTTGGAGGGTTTTTCCTTGTCCTTTTGAATGAAACTTACTGCCTCCAATCCAAAATGTGATGGAGACTCTATCATAATTGATAGTGGCAAATCCAAACCTGTCATCTTCGATGTGTCACAGAACAAGCCTGCTCAAGAGAAGTTCTCCTGCTGCAACAAGATGAGAAGAATATCTTCCAAAGGAACTCCAGAATGGAGACTTCACGTGAAAGGCAGACTTTACATAATGGGAAATGTGATCTTACAGGAAAATAAAACTTTTTCTGTTTATCCTCTTATATCATTTTTCTTTATAATCTCTATTCTGAATTCTTAATGAAGGTAAAATTCAGTGAAAAACATATGTTTTAGATCATCCTTGTCTTCCTTTCTAGGGGAATGGTATCTTTTCCAAATCTTGTGAAGAAATGTAGCCCATTGCTCAGTCTCAATAAAATCCAATTAGTAAGATTACAGGAGCACAGAGTCTGGAAAGAGCATTGCTTCTGCTATAGCTTACATTGTGAGGTCCTTAGTAGGGGTGGATTTTAAGATTTTTTTCTGTTCTTGTAATCCATAGTCTCCACTGAGATATTGTTTGCCTCCCTGGCTGCTGGAAAGAATCCTTGGATAGCAGAAGAATCCTCTATCGTGTTCTTGAAACACTTGCACAGACACTGTTGACAGGCTTAATTACAGGTGTCTATCACCCCAGATGTCTCTGACAGGCTGTCAACACTGAAGAAAAACACCTTGTCACTGCTGACTTGCAGATGGCGCCACTTCCCTATTGACCTCTCCACATCATTTTAGCAGGCTTTGAAATATTCTCCTGGTCCATTTACTTTGCAGAATCATGCCTAGAAAGGTATTCACACTCAGTTCACTCCATTTTGCCATTGCTTTGCCCTGCCTTATATCAGAGCAGCAAGAACACGTGGGCTACCTTGTATGAACTCACTGAGGAAATAAACTGGAAAATGCTCCATGGACTGATTTTCATGGATTGATTAATTGTACTTAATTACCTTTTGAGATTCACACTAGATGTTGTGGTTGTAGATTTCTAGTACATTCCATGTTCCTTTATGAATTCCACTCCCAATCCGGAATAGACTTCTTACAATCCACATTCTCAAATAAATTGCTGGTAATCCACTTGGTGTGCCACAGACCAATTTCCAGAATGAAAAGAGAGAGATCATTATCAGGATATAGAAAAGCTTATTAAAATATTTCTTTAATATGTGACAGAGAAAATGAGAGTTTATTTGAAGGAGCTTTTCTAATCCTCAGTAACATATTTCTTTTCCTTGAAATGACTTTTTTTTTTTTTTTTTTTGCTTTTTTCTCTGTACATTCTGAAGATACATGACTACTAAATATAAACTGAATCATAGAATCATAGAATCACTCAGGTTGGAAAAGACCTTGAAGATCATCAAGTCCAACCACAACTTAACCATACTACCCTAACTAACAACTCTCCACTAAATCATGTTCCTGAGCACCATATCCAAATGGATTTTAAACACATCCAAGGATGATAACTCAACCATCTCCCTGGGGAGCCTATTCCAGTGCTTAACAACCCTTTCTGTAAAGAAGTGTTTCCTAATATACAACCTAAACTTACCCTGGTGCAACTTGAGGCCATTTCCCCTCATCCTGTCACCTGTCATCAGTGACAAAAGACCAACCCCGCTCTTGCCGTAAGTACCTTTCAGATACTGGAAGAGAGAAATAAGGTCTCCCCTCAGTCTCCTTTTCCCCAGACTGAACATCCACAGTTTCTTCAGTCTCTCCTCATAGGGCATATTTTCCAAGTCCTTCACAAGCCTTGTTGCACTTCTTTGGATCTGCTCCAGCACCTCAATGTCCTTTCTGTACAGAGGTGCCCAAAACTCAGTACTCGAGGTGAGGCGTCACCAATGCCAAGTACAGGATCAGGATTACTTCCCTAGTCCTGCTTTCCACATCATTTCTGATACAAGCCAGGATGCCACTGGCCTTCTTGGTCACCTGGGCACACTGCTGGCTCGTATTCAGCTGACTGTCCATCAATACACCCAGGTCCCTTTCCAGGCAGCTTTCCTCCTCCCCGAGCCTGTAGGGTTGCCTGGGGTTGTTGTGACCAAAATGCAGGACCTGACATTTGGCCCTATTGAAACTTATCCAGTTGCCTAGGCCTATTGATCCAGTCTATCCAGGTCCCTCTGTAGCGCCCTTCTCCCCTCAGGCAGATCAACACTCCCTCCCAACTTAGTGTCGTCTGCAGACTTGCTGAGCATGCACTCAATCCCCTCATCAAGATCGTTAATAGAGATGTTAAATAGAAGCAGCGCCAGTACTGAGCCCTGGGTAACACCACTTGTGACCGGCAGCCAACTGGATTTAACTCCGCTGACAACAACTTTTTGGGCCTGGTCATTCAGCCAGTGTTTCACCCAGCAGAGTATACACCCATCCAAACCACGGGCAGCCAGCTTCACCACGAGAATGTTGTGGAGGAAAGCGTCAAAGGCCTTACTGAACTCCAGGTAGACCACACCGACAGCCTTACCCTCATCCACTAAGCAGATCACCTTGTGATAGAATGAAATCACATTTGTCAGACAGGATCTACCATTCGTAAACCCATGCTGACTGGGCCTAATCCTCTGGTTGACCTTCTGTTGGTCCATGATGGCTCCTGAGATTATCCATTCCATAACCTTGGCACCGAGTCCTGGGCACCAAGGTGAGACTGATAGGTCTGTAGCTATCATGATCATCTATCCGGCCCTTTTTGAGGATGGGCATCACATTATCCAGTCTCCAGTCTGCTGAGACATGCCAAGTTAGCCAGGACTGCCAAAGAATGATGGAGAGTGGCTTGGCAATCACATCCGTCTACTCCCTCAGCACTCTAGGGTGCAATCCATCCAGCCCCATGGACTTGTGAGCATTCAGCTTTTGGAGCACATCCAAAACTATATCATCATGGATCATGCAGGGCTTATTCTGTTCTCCATCCCTATCTACCAGCGCAGGGGGCTGTGCTCCCAGAGAGTGACAAGACTTACTATTAAAGACTGAGGCAAAGAAGGCATTAAGTACTTCAGCCTTATCCTGATCCTTGATCATCAAGTTGCCCTCGGCACCCAACAAGGGATGGAGATTCTCCCTAGCCTTCCTCTTGCTCTTGATGTACTAAATAAATATTTATTGTTTTTCTTTACCTTAGTGACCAAGTTCAGTTCTAGCTGGGCTTTGGCTTTTCTAATTTTCTCCCTGCATAACTTCACTACATACATGTAAACATCATAAGTAGCTTGCCCACTCTTCCAGAGACTGTAAATTTTCCTTTTGTTCTTGAGTTCCAGCCAAAGGTCTCTGTTCAGCCAGTCCGTCTTCCTTACCCGTTGGCTCATCTTCTGTGATTTGGGAATGGTCAGCTTCTATAACTTTAAAATAACATTCTTAAAGTATTCCCAGCCTACCTGGGCTTCCACGCACTCCAAAACTACCTCCCAAGTGACCCTCTCAACTATGGTCCTAAAGAGGTTAAAGTCTGCCCTCTGGAAGTCCAAGGTGGCAGTTCTTCTGACTCCTTTCCATGGTTCAGGAAGAATCGAGAAATCTAGCATCTCATGATCACTTTGCCCCAGGCAGCCTCCAACCTTTACATCCCCCACAAGACCTTATCTGTTAACAAACAGCAGGTCCAGGATTTTGTTTCCCCTCGTTGGCTCCCTCACCAGCTGTGTCAGGAAGTTATCTTCCACACACTCTAAGAACCTCTGGAACTGTTCCCTATCTGCTGTATTATAATTCCAGCAGATGTCTGGGAAGATGAAGTCCCCCACAAGAACAAGGGTGAGTGACCTAGCGACCTCATCCAACTGTTTATAAAGTGTCTTGTCCACCTCTTCATCCTGGTTTGGTGGCCTGTAGCAGACTCCCACAGTAATATCAATCTTATTGGCCTTCGGTTTTATTCTGACCCATAAGGTCTTAACCCTATCATCACCATCATTAATTTCCACACATTCACATTCTTTCTTAAAATTGAGGGCTACATCATTGCCTTTCCTGCCTAGTCTGTCTCTTTTGAAAAGAATATAAGTATCTGAATAAATATTCTCAGCATGATTAAAATATGTAATCTTATATACTTCCAATTCAGTTTCAGTAAATCACAGAATCACCAAGGTTGGAAAAGACCTTCAAGATCATCCAATTCAACCATCCACCTACCACCAGTAGTACTCACTAAACCAGTCCCTCAGCACAAAATCCAAATGTACCTTGAACACCACCAGGTAACTCCACCATCTCCCTGGGCAGCCCATTCCAGTAGCTGACCACTCTTTCAAAAAAGTAATATTTCCTAACATCCAGCCTAAATCT
Source organism: Chrysolophus pictus (assembly GCA_037305975.1). NCBI lineage: Eukaryota > Metazoa > Chordata > Aves > Galliformes > Phasianidae > Chrysolophus > Chrysolophus pictus. The sequence continues at coordinate 36,956,361 of CM074578.1, forward strand.
CCTCTGATGGAGCTTAAAGCCATTCCCTCTAGTTCTATCACTAGTTACAATGAGAGAAGAGGCCGACTCCCAGCTTGCTACAACCTCTCTTCAGGTAGTTATAGAGAGCAATAACGTCTCGCCTGAGCCTCCTCTTCTCCAGACTGAACAATCCCAGCTCCTTCAGCCACTCCTCATAAGGCCTGTGCTCCAGACTCCTCACTAGCTTTGTCGCCCATCTTTGAATCTGCTCCAGGGCCTCAATGTCTTTCTTGCAGCAAGGGGCTCAAAACTGGACGCAGTACTCGAGGTGCAGCCTCACCAGAGCTGAGTACAGGGGGACAATCACTTCCCTATTCCTGATGGCAACACTGTTTCTGAGCCAGCCAAGATGCCACTGGCCTTCTTGGACACCCAGGCACACTGCTGGCTCATGTTCAGCTGAGCATCAGTCAATACCCCCAGGTCCATTTCCTCTACACAGTCTTCCAGCCACTCTGCCCCAAGCCTATAGCGTTGCCTGGGGTTGTTGTGGCCAAAGTGCAGGACCCAGCATTTGGTCTTGTTGAACTTCATCCCATTGGTCTCAGCCCAGCAATCCAGCCTGTCCAGATCCCTCTGTAGGGCCTTGCTACCTCCAGGCAGATCGACACTTCCAGCCAACTTGGTGTCATCTGCAAACTTACTGAGGGTGCACTCAATGCCTTGCTTTCCTTTCTCCTAAATCTGTTCATGAAATATTTTAAGAGTAACATTGATATTTTGTTATAAAAAAGACCCAGAAATGGCCATTTCAAAGTACAACTTTACACTATAATTTATTGAAATATTCAATAAATTTTTTTATCATACCTACACTGTCTATAAACTTCTATACATATTTATTTTTCTTACAGGTGATTTTAAATTTGTTTTGACATCATAAGTAAATGACAAATCACAGGATTTTCTTGATAATCAAATACACTGAGTACCACAGCAGCTTTCCCTGAACTTCAAATGCTTTATTAAAAATATTCAGAAGGGACCTCAAGGATCATAAATGTCCAACTCCCCTGCCACATGCAGGGCCACCTAATGCTAGACCAGGCTGCCCAGGGCCCCATCCAATCTGGCCTTGAACACCTCCAGGGATGGGGCATCCACAGCCTCTCTGGGCAGCCTGTTCCAGTACCTAACCACTCTCTCTGTAAAGAATTTCCCCCTAATGTCCAACCTAAATCTCCCTTCCCTCAACTTAAAACCATTTCCGCTTGTCCACTGAGAAGCAATGCAAGATTAGAGTAAGTGGCATGGATGATGGGTGCAAACATAGTTTAAACTTCTAGCAGAAACGACCTCTTAATAATAATTACTACAAATATTTCTTTTGTCAGGCCATGCTTTGTTCTTACTGACTCTAAATGAAGTCTTGGTCCAACTTTTATTGTTCAAAAGTATTTTATTTCTGTTCTAAGTAGCTGAAAAATATATACTACCATAGGATCTAAATCTGTAATTTGAATTAACCAAAAATTATTTCTGAATGCATTTTCAGAATTTATATCAATATGCTTATCTTCTAACAGCTCCTTTCTATCCACATCTACATTTACATTTTTCAGTGACAAAATCTCTGGCAAAAACCAGGAAAAAAGATATTTTTATGTGCTAGAATAAAATTGTAATAGTTCAACATTTACTTTTAAATAAATGAAGTGCATCTGATTTTAGGTAAAATTGAATAAAATGGTCTTTATCTGTCTCTGAGTGTTAATGTATCAGTTCTACCAAGCAAAGGATCAATTGGTATGTACAACATAAAAAATAAAAATTTATGCACTTGACATCTCACACAAAGTTCTGCTCCTAATTAGCTTCCACTATCGAAGATGTATCTGGTAATTCATTACAAACTCTAATTCATTACTAATGAGTTCACACTGGAAAGAGAGATGATCCTGTATCTCAGTAAACACTTTTTCCTTTGTTTTCTTTTTTTCTCTTTTTTTTTTTTCTTTTTTTTTTCCATTACTGCCTGTAATGTAAATAACGTCTCTTCAGCGCTGACATTTACTTGAATAACTGGATACTGAAGTACTGAAGTACGGCACTGTCAGAGATGAGCATTTGGAAAATGTCAGTCCTCTGTTGAGTGTAATTGCATTAAGCATCTAAGTTACATCTCCAGGAAATGAATCTAAGTAGACAATGGTATATGTTGCTTGAAACTATAGGGGAAAAAAAAAAAAAAAAAAAGCCAATAATTTTTGGTAAGATTTTTTAAAATGTGAATCAAAATATTTGTAAGTTAAACATTATTGAAAATCAATAATAATTTTGTGATTCTTTTTAATGATAGAGCAATATTTACTAAAATTATTAGTTTTATCTTGTTAATAACTTTGGATACTTGTAAATTGATCCCTCTCTGATTAAAAATTGGAAAACTTTTAAATCAAGAGAAGTATTTTAAGTGTTTGTATATTTTATACGACAAAATGACTTAAAGATATTCTTCATACGATGACATTTTTATTTATATTTCTTATTTTGAGGTGGACTATTTTAAGATTATTTTTTCTTTTGTTTGTTTGTTTTGTTTTTCTTATGTATCTATCAAGGCTAGGAAATCAAAACAACTCTGAAATGTCAATGACATTTCTTGATTCTTGGATGCTGGCCTCTGTATTCCATATTGAGCTTTACTGAGGTATGTTAAATGGAAAATTTATAAAGCTGGAAATCATCATGTCATTTTCTGCTGACTTCTTCCTCCTCCTTCTGCACCACAGCACATTGATCTTTCCATCCTCAGCTTAGTTTTGCCAATTCAGCCTGACCTCGCATCCCATCCACTTTCTTGTGTGTCAGAACAGCACATGTGCTGAAATGGGATCCTTTCACACCATGAATATGGAGGGGGATTTGCTTCTTAATGCTAATCATGGTTACTAAAATAGTCTGTAAGGCTATGCTCTCTCTGTTACTTGCAATGACATTCATAGGACACCTGTTCTGGATTAGACTGCCAGATTGATTTTGCAACTTAGAAGTTGCAAAATGCTTATAGACCATATATAGACATTTGCAAAGTTGAACACAGACTATATTTGGCAAAAATATCAATCCCAAAACTCTTCACAGGAGGTCTGTACACTGACACTTTTTACCTGGTCATTGGCAAATCTCTCAGAGCAGTATCATCTTTGTTTAAATGCTGAATTTAAAAAAAAAGCATTTTTGTTTTATACACATGCATTCATTTCCTAAATGTGTTGCCCATCATAGAGAGGAGAAAATCCGTGAGGTCTTCCTTTTTGCCTAGCTATTACTCTCTTTCTCCCTTTATGTGCATATTGGTCTTGCTGTAAATTCCAGATGAAATGGAATTCATATCGACAGGTGTAAACATATAATTATTTTGGGCTTATATTTCTGTGAAGTGACACACTAGTTAGGGCTTCAAGCGTGGCCATTCCCAGTGTCACCAGCTTTCATGAGTGTTATATTTTATGAAATTTCTTTCATGGTTACGGACATTAAAAAATTTAAAGAGATAACACAGCTAGAGATACCTGCATACAGTGAATATAAAACTGGTGGTTCTAGTGCAGAAGAAACATTTGCACTGAGATATGATCTAGTTCTAAATTTACACTAAGTAAAACAATATAAAAATATTTCATTTTAATTTGTTCCATGTGTTACTTATGAACGAAATATAATAATTTTCCCACATGAGTTCGTAAAAATATCCAGAGGCTCAGACAATTCATAATATCCAGCTTTTGAAAAATGCAGGGTAGGTTAGTAGGATTGATTCAAACGTGTGTCAGAGAAATTGACAATAATCTTAAATATTATTTGGGTTAACACAAACATAAAATTTGCAAATCATAAACAGTTCTACCTAACATGCCATCATAAATTCAGACTAAAATATTTTGATTTTCATAATGTGCACTACGCAACAGTCTGTAACATTGCTGTTTTATACAATACATTCTTATCTTTCACACAGCATTATCACAATCCTGAATCTACTACTTGCTTACATTGCAGTTTTTGTGGATTTTTAAAAGCAGTGCTTTAATTATGATAGTGCAAGTTGTGGCAGACAACTTGTTATCATGTTACTGAACTACTTGCATTAAAGAAATGATCTGTACAGCAGTTTATGTAAATAGCATAAATATTACAAATTTTAATGGATAAGCAAACAGTTTTCTCATATTTTCTTCTGTTTAAAATCTAGGACAATAAAGTATATCTGGAGCCAAGCAATAACCTAACAGAAACTGTTTCCAGCTACTTCTGGATCTGGACTTCATTAATAGTCCCTCAAATCTGAACTCTTGTACAATCTCTTTCTACAATTAATCTACCAATCTACAGAATTTTTCAGCATTTTCCATGTAAACTTGGAGTAAATATGGGAACACAAAATGGAACCCAGAGATTTAATGTTTACCCTTTTTTTGTTGTTATTGTTGTTATGAAATTGCTATGTTTTTGCTCCGTGTTTAAATGTTACTATTATTCTCGTTCAAATTTAAATTATCTTTCTTTCTACTGAGCACAGTGGTCTGAAATAAGTGTCATTTATAGGGGAAAAAAGATATTTTTTAAGAGGAAGATAAATATTTGAAGATTTTCAGACCTTTAATGTATCTGATTTATGTGTCACTATGTCAAAGTGCAAGATGAAAACAATTAACTAGAAAGAAAGGAGTAAATATCTGAAGTAGGAAAGAAATACAAATGTTTAGTTTTGAAAGTGTTACTGTGAGGTCCTCACTGTTAGCTTTATTTCTGACGGTGAAATCCAGTGGATTACATCTACAAATGATAAGCTGCCTATCTAAATTTCTTACAGACTTGTTCATTGGCAGTGAAAATAATTATGTACTACAGATCAAGATGTAACTTTGGTGGCATCTTTGTAATTTTGAAGTGTTATTTTAATTACAGAGCATATGGCTATGTAATTAGGAATTAATAACTCCTTGATAATGCACAAACAATGATATTTCTTCTTCATACCTTTCCAGTTCTTGTGAGAAACAAATGAGACAAAAAAAAAAAAAAACAAAAAAACAAAAACAAAAACAACTATGTAAATTAATGAAAATCAGTTTAAGCAAACAGTTATATAGATGCAGATGTATAAAATATAAATACCTATTTTGTCCCAAACTATTTTAATGGCAGATTTATATTTAAGCATATGTCTCAACTTGGACAAATATGTACATCAGCACAAAAAACACATCAGCATCAACATCACAACTTTACTTCGAATTCGTGGTTGGCCCATGCAGTTATACAGGAATTAGCAGAGAAGAAAACAGTGCGAGAGGAAGTGAATGGAACAAAAATGTACTCTTGCTGATCATTAGCCGGATTCATTAAAGATTTTTGTTGTTGTTGTTTACATATAACATGAGTGGGTTTTTTTGTTGTTGTTTTTGTTTTTTTCCCCCTTTCAGCAGAGAACAGAGAGTCACCTCTTTAACTTAGATATGAGCCTTTGAGACAGAGATTTTAAGTGCTTAAGCATTACTTCAGACACTGAACTCAGGTCATGACATTCAGATTACAACTCTTCCAAAGCTCAGTGACACTGGGATAAGATGTTCTTATTTTACAGCTTTTCATATCCCATACATTTCTAGATATTACTCAGCTTTTTGCCGTTGTTGTTTCCTTTGTTTATTCTTTTGTTGTTGTAGTTGTTTCTGTTGTTTGTTTCTTTTATTTTTGTTTTGATTTTATTTATCATGTTTTCTGTTTAGAAAGGTTGGAAAGTATTACCGGTAACAACATGTGCTATCATCACCGCGACCTGGAGTCAGCATGTCAATCTGTGGGACAAAGAAAGTCATTACCTTAATGAGTAAACAAGCTCAGCAGCTACTTGAACCAGACATAAACACATATGAGGCGCCTGACTCCTACATATGACCAAGTTGTTGTTTTGCGGGTATAAAAGGTTGTAAGCACCTATAATAGAGGTTGTTCTTAGTTCTTTGTTCTACCCCGCAAGGGTGTCCACGCCTCTCTTGACGCACCAGCGAAGGAGCTCGCAGCTCTCTTGCCACAGTTGGCATCTGAATAGGGATCCCACAGCTCTCCTGCCATAGCAGTCCACGGAGGGGCTGCTCGTGAATTCTCCCTCAAAAAAAAAAAAAAAAAAAGTTCAAGATGAAGCCGTCAGTGGGTGATGTGGTGTGCACTGTCTTTTGGAGTAGGAAACAGATGACTCTTCTGGATTTCCTGGACAAACCATGAACTCTGTCTGCTACACTGAAACAGTTACTAAACTGGAGGCTCCAACTTGTAGAGTCAGGCCAGAGAAGAAGACAATCTTTCTCTTGCAACACAGTAACACCAGCCTCCACACTTGTTTGAAAACCCTCGAGCAATCCTGCCACACCCACTGTATAGCGCTGGATTTGGCACATTCTGATTTACATCTGTTCGGGCCAGTTAAAGATAGAGCAGGCAATGCTTTCCTAGCAAAGATGAATGTCATCAGAGCAGCTGTAAAACAGTTGGTGCAGGTTTTTACAAGCATGGCATGCAGGCTCTTGTTCATCAGTTGTGAAAATGCGTAGCTAATGGCGGGGACAGAATCGAAAGGTAGTGTTCTGTAGCTGAAAATTTGCTCTATCGAATAGTGTTAATGTGCTCTTCGCATCTGTTGTAGTTTCCATGGAAATGAATAGAAGACAACTCTTTCAGAGTGACCTCTGTACTTAGAGTTCAGAAAGAATAGTTAACAGTGTTCTTTAAAATACATATTAAGATATTTGTCACTGAAGCGGTTTAAATTCTTAAATTCTTAAATGAAACAACTACAAAAATTCAGATGGATTATTCTCCCGAACTATATGCACTTAATTCTGAGAGCAGGGTTTTTGTATAATCCTGGGTTTGGTGTTGTTAGTGTTGGTTGATTGTGCTTTTTTTGTTTGTTCGATTTCATTAGTATTTTCTTCAAGCTGGAGTTTGTTAAAGTTTTAAATGTTATAAGTAACTAGGCTGCAAAGTGTAATTATTCTGTATTTCATTTATTGGGAAGCATGTATTTTGTATTTTTCTTGACCCTTCTAGTAAATTGTGTAAGAATTTCTGTCAAGGTATTTATTTGCTAAGACAGCTGTAAAACACAAACACAAATATCCTGTTTCTGGATGAAATTCTGATTCTGCCTGGTCCTACATATACATTATAAGTCTCCTAAGCCTTTTTTATCTTTACTATGTTTCTAAAAATGTCAGGTCTTAGAATCATCTACTTTAAAATCCGAAGACTTAATTTTGGAAAATATATTCCCACTATTAAAAGTGAAAAAAAGAAACCTAAAAAATGTAAGCTGAGACAAAAATTGAAGTTTACAAGAATGAGAAACTAAGAAATCATAAATAAAATATTTTTAAAGTCTCATAATTTCTATGAAGGTCATAATTTAGAAGTTTGATGCATAACTGAATTTGAATCTTTGTAATTTGATGAACAGATGTTAAGGAAACTGAGTAATTTTTCCTCCTTTGCACAATTATCTCACCTATTTGTTTCCTGTGTGATACAGATCTACACCACAGTGAAACTCACCACCCACAGTTAAGTACATTGTCTCATGAAAATAAAGTTTTCTGTATCAGTTGCTTTCCTCTGAATGAAAGAAGAAATATGTTTCCAACATCCCAGCTTGAGAAATTATATATAAACCAAGGAACACATCCATATTTATTTATTTATGATTTGTCAACTAGAATGTTTATACATACAAATTACATAATGAAAAGCAGAAGAAGTAATGGATAGAAAAGACAGATGCAATTAGTTCAATGTTTTTTTAAATTGTCTCCAGACAAAATATCCTCCTCTTATGCCACTTAGACAAAATATAATACTTTAGATGCAGAGATAGAACACAAGACTATATGTAAACTTGAAGATATTTGTGATGCTTTACTTCACGTTTACATGAACAATGGGGAAACATGATTCCTTTTTCTAAATTAACTTTAATTTCTAAGGTAATATATTTACTAAATTCAGGTATAGTTATACTGGGTCAATCTAATATTCTGTCTTGTTCTATCTTTTGCAGGTAGTACGGACAGGAATGCATGAAAAAGCAAAAGGAGAAAAGTCCTTTTGTTCTGGTGATTGTGATTAGGATGGTACTCCACACAGAATTCACAGCTGGTATCTACTAAAGCTTTACTTCAGAAAATTTAAGTTTCTAAGTCCCAGTGAGAAAATAGCTAGTTTGTCTGTCCCTATTTCCTTTGTGTAGAAAACAGAGAATAAGGATGTAGGGATAGATCTCCTCTAAACATGGAGCCAGATGTGCTACACATCAGGATCCAGGCTGGGAAATATTTTCAGATTCTAATGAATAAATATATTTGATAATGCTTTATTTGTTGTTGAGAAATATTCCTGTATACAAACATTAATCAAGGAGTGACAATATATACTGACACACAGAAAAGGAGAGCAATTCAGTTTTGGAATATCTACAAGGCAGAACAACACACTGATTCTATGTTACCACAAAAAGCTGAAACTGAGGCTGATACAGTGTTGTATAGTTGGGCCATGAAGCTGTAGATGGTTTAGTTAAACAATGATACATCTTCACACCTTTGTATCTCAAGTCTGAGCCTTGAAGACAAAAAGACTCTCATCTGGATGCTGGGATCCTGTTCGCTTCTTCCTGCTTCTCCTCTGCACTCTGGACTCTGTGGCAATTCTGAGAGTAGATTTCAAAGTTTTTCTATACTTGAAGAATAAACATAGGGTACTTTACTGGTGACTTGGCTGAAATCGGTAATAGTAATTCTATTTAACAATCCTATGAACACTTGGAATATTTTGCTAAGAACGCATCTCTATTTATTTTTCAAACTGGGATTAGATAGGTTTTTAGAAGAAAAGTTTTTGAGAATAACAAAATTTTGTTTTTCAGTACAGGAAAAGAAGAAGAAAACAAAAATAGAACATCTTTGTCTTCATTTCAATTGGAACAAAGAAAATTATATGACGTGGAAAACATTTTTCATAAGTTTTCTCTGTAAAACAAAACAAAAACACTGGTAAGTTGCAGAAATGAATCAAAAATACTTTATCTCTGTCCTCATTGTGTGACTTCTAAAGTTTTTATAACTTGAAAACTTTTTCTTCTCTAATAGCACAATCTTGACAATTGTAATTTTCTCTTTATTTTTACACTTGATAGAAATATTGTTCCATCTAGAAAATTATATGAAGAAAAGTCTAGAAAAGTATATCTAGAAAAGTATATGAAGATCGGATTGTAAAATCATAGAATCATTAAGGTTGGAAAAAACCTCACACATCACCAAGTCAGCCCATCCTCATCTGCCCACTGAGCCACATCCCTCAGTGCCACATCTCCACAGTTTTTGAACACCTCCAGGACCAGTTACTCCACCAACCCCCTGGGAAGCCTGTTCCAATTTCTCACCACTCCTTCTGAGAAGAAGACTTTGGCAGATCTCCAGAGAGGAGAGGAAAACATGTTACCATTCAGCTTGATAAGAGTCCAGAATCACATGCAGCCTGGCCTTGAATGCCTCCAGGGATGGAGCATCCACAACCTCCTTGGGCAACCTGTTCCAGTGTGTCACCACCCTCTTTTGCGAAAAACTTCCTCCTAATATCTAACCTAAACCTCCCCTTAGTCTCAGTTTAAGACCATTACCCCTTGTCCTATCACTATCCACCCTTGTAAACAGTTGTTTCCTTCTCATCCACCAGGACCCACAAGTCCTTCACCACAGGGCTGCTCCCAAGGAGATCTTCCCCCAGCTTGTATAAATACTTGAGATTGCCTGAACCCAAGTACAGCACTCTGAACTTGGCCTTATTGAACCTCATTAGGTTTTCAAGGGCCCATTTCTCCAGCCTGTCCAGGTCCCTCTGGATGGCTTCCCTTCCTTCCAATGCATCCACTGCACTGCTCAGCGTGGTGTCATCTGCAAACTTGCTGAGGGTGCACTCGATGCCATCATCTATGTCATTGTCATTGATGAAGATGTTGAAGAGTACATGTCCCAAGACCAACCCCTGAGGGATGCCACTTGTGACTGTCCTGCACCCTGATACCATATTTTCTTCATGAATTTTCAGTGTTCTCAGGTATAATAATTCTCTAAAGCAACTAAGCGGAAATCCACAATAGTATTTTATTTATTTATTTATTGGTGTTTATAAACCAATAAATAAATAAATATAAATAAATTTAAATAAATAAATTTATTTAAACTGTCACTGGTTTTCTTATGGTATCCAAGAATCAAGTTAAAATAGCATTATTCCTGCATTTGTTTGAATGATCTGTTTGCTTATTATGGATAATCATGAGAAAACAACTAATTCATGCCATCAAGAGCTCTGACCTACTAAATTTCACACTCAAACAGAAGTTAATCCTGGATATGCATACAGACTGGTGGATGCGAAGTGGAAGAGAAGATCTGTAGAAACGCATCTGGGCTATTTAGCAAGGTTAATATGAGACAACATTGTGCCATAATAGCGTAAAGGACCAACCTCTTCTTGGGTGCATCAGGAACAGCACTATTATCCAGGTGAAGGAAAGGATTTGTCCTGCTCTGCTGTGCACAGCCTTGTCTCAAGCACTGTGAGCAGTTTTGGGTGTCACAAAATAAATAAGGTTGCAAAACCATTACAGAATGTCCAAAGGAGGGTAAAAAGATGATGAAAGGTCTAAAGGGGAAGATGCATGACAAGTGACTGAAGTCACTTGGTTTTTTGACCAGCTTGGTGAAGAGGAGACTAAGGGGAGGCCTCATAGTGGTCTACAAATCTTCACAAGAGTGGATGGAAGCACTGATCTCAGCTTTCTGGTGACAGTGACAAAATCCAAGGGAGCAGCATGGATCTGCGTCAGGGGAGAGTTAGGGAAAGGTTCTTCACCAGAGGACGGTGGGCATGGAATAAGTTGTTCAGGTCACAGGCCCAAGCTTGTCTACTCAAAACAGGCCAGACAACACTCTCAGACATCAGGTTTGAATTTCTGGTGACCCTGTGTGGAACCAGGAGTTGGACTCAGTGTTCATTGTGGATCTCGAAGAACTCTGAGACGCAAAAACTTACTTTTCTTCCTTACAGAGTGCACCTTTACTGAACATCCAAATAGAACAAAATGATGTGTTTCACCATGATTCACCTTAGTGGAGCTGGACTTTACTAGGTGCTTTTCCTCTTTCATTTTCAAATATCAGTGTCAACATTTCTGAGAACAAAGTAGTATGCTCTTTATTTTAATCCTTATTTTATTTTCTGGTTTGCTATAAGTTTATATGTTTTCCAGAAATATATCAGGAAGCACATCTTGTCTCCTGGACAATAGGAAAAACTTCACAGACTAAATAGTGAATGGCCCAGGGAGACTGTCTGCAGCAGGTCACTCCTAATTCACAAAAAGATACTTCTAAGAAAAACACAACACATGCTGCTTGGGAAACAAGAACAACAGAGAATAAACCCATCTTTTGTTGCTATGGGAGTACTTTTTGTTATATGTCTGGACAATGTAGAAGTATTCACGAGTTATCTCTGTAAATCATATAATGAAAAACAGGAAGAAATAAGACTAATATGCAGGCGTTCGCAGAAAACTATTCAACTTCTCTCCACAGACAATTTTAGAATGTCTGACAGAAGTTACTCTTGGTTGACAGAAAACAAACTAACAAACAAATAAACAAAAACCCCACATTTTTCTTAAGAACTACTTAATAGTTGGTGTTTCTGAAGAAGACATTACTAGAGAAGAAAAATTATCTCTCAGGTATTCTATCAAGGTCACTTTACTAGAATAGGGTGAAAATCTCAGCACTATTTCATAAGCCTTCCATTACTTTTGATGTCCAATAAGCATTTGCTTTATTCTACTCTCATTTCAATTGTCACAAAGCTGGCATGTGCGAGATGGAATAACTGAAAGACACCTAACTGGAGCACTGCTAACAATAAAGAAAGGATTTAACTATTATATAGAAATACTATATAAAAATAAATAAATATCAGGAAAAACAGTTATTGAGGCAACTGATACAGCCTACTAGTCATACTTTCAAAAAAGGTGTAGTAGCTGCACCCTCCAGAGTGTTTAATATCCTTTTAACAGATCGGAGCACACAGTGAACAGCAAAAGCCCCATAGAGTTGAACAAATAAAAATGAAAATATTTGCACCTGGGAAATAATAAGCTTAAGCAACTTTACAAGTTGGGAGCTGACTTGCTGGAAAGCAGCTTCTCAAAGAAGGACTTCATGACCTTGATGATCAACAAGCTGACCATGCGACAGCAATGCACTCTTGCAGTAAAGCCCAATATTGTCTTCATTTGTATTAGGAAAAGCATTACCAGCAGGTTGAGGGGGGTGGTCTAGCAGGTGTGAGAATGCAATATAAGGCAAGGGAAGGCAAGAGAAGGCAACACAAGGAAAAAGAAAGCAGTAGAAAAAAATGTGACTGAAAAGAGACAAAATGCTCAAATACATGAATTTAACCAACATAAAGCAATTCTGTTCACAAAGGACAAAAAATTCCATACAATTATAAGAATAAATAGGTGGTTGTTTTTTTTTTTTTTTTTTTTTTTGTCTATCATGTTTTTCGAAGATTGTTATTTCTCAGGCTTAATGAGTTCATATATTGACCTATTTCAAATCATCTTCATTTTAAAATCATATTTTATGTCTTGTTAGAGAATTCTGAATTGACAGCTTCATAATGTAGTATTTATTTTATTGAACTACTTTCTTTCATCTGATTTGAGAGGTTGAAAATCAAATACTGTGAAAGGCAGTTCTGGAGGCAGCTGCCTGGAGGGACAGCTTTACATTGCATTTTTCTGTTCATGGTAGATCACCAGCAAAATATACCTCACAGAATAAAATATGGTGCACAAAACAGAAAGGTCTTCCGAGATATATCTCAAGGTTTGTTGATCAGCTAATATGTAATATATTGTTTTACTTAGAACTATCATTGATTGTCTTTTGTTTTGTATTTTCTAATTCATAGAATCATAAAATGATTTGTGTTGGAAAAGACCTTTAACATCATCTAGTTCCACCCTCCTGTTATAGGCAGATACAACTCCCACTAGACCAAGTTTCTCAAAACCTCATTCAGCCTGGCCTTGAATGCTTCCAGGGAGGGGACATCCACAGCTTCACTGGGCAAGCTGCTCCAGTGTCTCACCACCCTCATAGTAAATAATTTCTTCCTAGTATCTAATCTTTTCCAATTTTAAGCCATTTCCTCTCATCCTTAAAAAAAAGTTCCTCCTAAGCTTTCCTGTAGGTCTCCTTAAGATACTGAAGGGCTACTATAAGGTCACCCCAGAGCCTTTTCTTCTGCAGGCTGAAAAGCCCTAGCTCTCTGTTTGTCCCTGCTTAATTTAAGAGAAATAAAGAAAAAAAAAAAAAAAAAAAAAAAAACAGAAAATATCAAGAAGTCCCTCCCCTCAAAACAGAGTTCTCAAAGCTGATCATTTATTAAATTTTAGCTTGAGTCTTAACCATGACTTGTCTTGAACTTTGTCTGTGTTAGTCATTTCTGTTTCTACATACTTTTCCTGCTGTGTTGGTTCTCCAGGAACTACTTCAGCTTCAGTCATATTAGCACAAATCATGAAGAAGTTTTGAAATAATAGAAAAGACTGTTGAACTGTAATCTTTCAAATTAGTATCTTTATAGATAGCTGTAAGATAAACGATAGTCTAAAATTAAATTTAGCATCTTAGCATGGGATATATATTCATTATTGTTGTGATTTGGTGATTTTTTTGTTGTCAGTATTCCACATCAGAACATCATGTAAACCAGTGGGAGTTAAAGAGTTAATGTTCTGGTTCCATTTACTGCCTCTTCTGGGCATTTTGAGTATTATGAAGAAAGGGGAGGGGCGGCATCCCCGGAGGACTTAGCCCGAAGAGCAAGTGAGGTGGAGCTCCGGATAGGATCCGGGAGTCTCTCTCTCTCCCTCGGAGCCAGCTCAGTTCACTGCGGAGAAGGGCACGTGTTTCCTCGCACTTTGGGTACTCTTCTCTCTCTCATTTTGTTTGATTTGGTTAACTTTAGTAAATTACTGTTCCTCCTCAGCTAGTTGCCGGTATATTCCTTTTGTTAAACCCATCTGCTAACTCTCTGCCCTTCCCCCTACCCACTCCCCTCCCGGAGCTCGCGGCCCGTGGCGCGCCGTGTTGTGAGACCGGGGCCGGTACTAGCAAATTGCTACTACCACTTTTTTTTTTTTTTTTTTTTTTTTTTTTCCTTCCTTTTCCTGGGCCTTTACCTCCTCTTGTTACGAACTCAGATAACTCCATGACAATTCTCTCTCTGTCCCTCTTCCCTCGGACTCTTCTAATCACTCCCTTAAGGATGCTATTAAGCTCATGACTTATTTGTTATTATACTACAGGCAGAAATTCCTGAAAATTTGAAAAAATAGTGTCAATAGTCCTGGCATTTTGAAGTCTGATTATCAGCTTTCAGAGTAGCTTGCGATAATCATTTGGGTGATAATAATTACCCACTCATTTTATCCATATAAGTGCATATTTGTGAATTGTGACAAAACAAAATATAAAAAGTACTCAGAACTCACTGTCTGTAGGTTTCTAATGTGTTATTCAGGTGTTTGTTTGTTCTATATAAAGATATCAGATCTCTAACAAATAGTGATCCGAAAAATTTGATGCATTCTGTACTACAAATACTAAGCTAATGGAAGGGGAATTTTTTCCACGGCTCCAGCTACTAATTGTGAATATCAATAGGACTGACTTGTCACTAGCAATGTTTTGAAGAATAGGAAGCAAGTTTCCAGTGGGATCATTGATCATCATTAGGACACTTCAACTCATTGCAAAACCCATACAATATTCAGAGTTGTGCACGGAGTTACATTCTTTTACCAATCAGTAATTAGTTTTAAGAGGTGAAATCACAGCAACTGTATAGTTTCACCTTGTCCTCCCTAAATAATATACTGTTACAAACTGCTAATATTATCTGCACTGCTGCATCAACCTACGTACACACTTTGTTTGCAGCAACTCTGTGAAGCTATTTTGGCCTTCACTGCAGCCATGATAAGTACATTGGTTTATAGTTACTACGGTGGATATTATCCAGTCTTGGATAGTGATATAATTGTAAAAAAAAAAAACAAAAAAAACACTAATATAAAAATATCCACATAATCTCCTATAAATTAAGCTCTGTGACCTTCTTGTATTTGATCTTTCTTCTAATCTCCCTCAAAAAAATGTCTGGATTAGAGAATGGTAACATATGTTGAAGTTATCTATTTCCTCAAAAAGAGGAAGAAGAAGATGTGAACCCATATGCATTTCCTAAGTGATAACAGATATTTTGGACAAGAAAACTAGAGATGGACTAGACTGATCTTACACTCTTACAGTAAAATATCACAGCAATTCTAGCAACATTGTTGCTAAATACTTATTCTACACAAAATTGTTACATGGACCATAAAACTAATATATCTGTACCCAAGAAGCATTTTTTGCTTCAAATCAAATATATCACTATATATATTATATTTTATATGTAATTATATATTTTATATGTAATTATGTTTTTCTATCATAAGAACTATTTTTGGTATAGAGTTAGAATATTTTGGTATAGAATCATAGAATGGCTTGGGTTGGAAGGGATCTCAAGGATCATCAAGTTCCTACTCTGTCACAAACAGGGCCACCAACTTCCATATCTAATACTGGACCAGGCTGCCCACAGCTCTATCCAATCTGGCCTTGAACACCTCTAAGGACAACATCCACAGCCTCTCTGGGCAGTCTGTTCCAGCACCTCACTACTCTCTGTAAATAATTTCTCCCTAACATTCAATCTAAACCTTTCCTCCTTGAGCTTAAGACCATTCTTCCTTGTCCTATCACTGTCTACTCTTATAAAAAGTTGATTCCCCTCCTGTTTATAATTCTATTTTAAAAACTAGAAGGCTGCAATGAGGTCCTCTCACAGCCTTCTCATCTCCAAGCTGAACATACCCTTCTCAAGGAGTTCTTCTCTCAGTCTGTATACACATATGGGATTACTGTGACCTAAATGCAAAACCTTGCACTTTGCTATGTTGAACTTCATTAGGTTACAAAGGCCCTCCATTCAAGTTTATCAAGATCCCTCTGGATGGCATATCTTCCTTCTAATGTGTCAACTGAAGTGAAATAATACAATAGAACATTTATTTCATGTCTTGGCACTCCAAGAAATGCAGCAGAACATAATGGGTTAAAGTAATTAACACACTAAACCTGAATAATATGAATAATTCCACATTTGTGGAACTAGTTCAAAATAAATTTGTACTAGTTCTATGCTTCACAAGATAGTTCTATCCTTTTTTTTTTTTTTTTTCTTTTCAATTTATAGATTTGTTCTTAAATTGAAATGTTTTCTGCATTTCTTATTTTGTAACCTTTCCACAAATTTCTTCTTTTTCAATGTCCACCTTCAGTATCACTTGCCTTTTATAATTTTCATATATTTGTTTTCTAGTTGAATTGCTATTCACCAAATAATCTCACAGAGATTTTATTTTTAAATTTCTTAGGAAGAAGTATTGAGAATAATCAATATCAAATTTGTTGAAATTGCAGGAATTACAAGTTATGAAAATCAACTGGACACATAGTAAATTTCCCTCTGTCATTTGTAAAATCAAGTTTCAAATATAATTATTGTTTCCAAATAGTATATGCAATAATCACCAATACAAAGCTCTATCCCAATCTGTGCAAATGCATTCTAAAATATGTGTCTATCACATCCTGAGGCATTTCTATATTTAGCACAATAAATGTTATTAGAAAACAAGGTCATTAGAAAGAGTCATTTAAATGACATTAATCTTTAAAATCAAAGTCATCATAGATATTTTGGATTTAGCATCCTCAGTCAGCTTTCAAACCCTGATACATTATATTCTGACCTGTGTTACAAGAAAGAAATACAGCTACCATGCATACAGAAACAGGAATAACTGGAAGTGTTAGTGAAGCATGGTAAACCTTCTGCTCTTCATTGGCACAAAGAAGCTGCTAGAAAATTTAGAGATGCACAAATGCAATTAATCATGCTTTGTAGAAAATTAAGTTAGACAGTTGGCATTGACCAAACGCCTGATCCCAGTGACTGCACTGCCAGGTTGCTGAGGTAAATGAGAAGTGCTTGCTGTGGTGTCTTCCTCATTAAATAAATTCTTAGTTTACTTTGCTATCAATGAAATAAGAACATACATATGAAAAAATTCTGATCTACTACTGTTGCTGATTTTCAGTGTCATACAGATGGAGGGGTGAGCAATGTTGATTTCTTTATTAAATATATAGTACTTTCTTAATTATTTCAGATTCCACAGCCACTATACCATGATATTTCTTGCTAGGAAAATAATAAAAATAAATAATAATATTTTTAAAAAATTAAGAAAGACATGAATAACTGTGACTGCTTAGTCTGCAGAAGAATATACCAAAGAAGAATGCAAAAACAGTCTTCAAATGAGCAAAAAGCTAGCGTGAAGAAGAAAGGGAAAATCTCTTCTTTGTGTCTCATTTAGGAATAAGATTAGAAATAATCAGAATAACTTCCAATTTAGCTTATACACTGCAAAAAGTACATTATACAATAACCCAAAAAGGAAGCTCTGGAAGGATTTGATTGGGAAGTTTCTGGATTACCCATTGGGGGTTTCAAAAAGATATTTGGCAAACAACTGTTAGGGATAATGAATATAAAGGCAGAAAGCAACTCCAGTAGAGCAAACTTTACTCCAGAGAGGAATCCATACTTCTAGCAAAAGTTTTTTGAGTCATCTTTTCAATAAAAATCTCTCTCTTTCTTTCATTCTCTCAGTGTCAATTGCTCATTCAGCTTTGGGTATGCAGTGATTTTAACAAAGAAAACATGCATGAAAAGATCGATACCAGTGGGATGCAAATGTTTATTGTAATTGAAATTAGTTTATCAGAATCTGAAAATGTCTTTCTTTTGTAGGTCTAAGATGGATTCTGAGAGGGAAAAAAAAAAACAAAACACAGCAGAATCAAACAGCACCAGGTTGAGAGTTGAACCATCAGTTTCATCAATCTCCTTATAATGGTTGTCCTGGTGATTACTGTCTCCAGAGGTCCCAGAGCTACAGGGGCCTCTTTCCTCTCTATTTCGTGTTGCTAAGATTTTGTTAACACTCTGTAAGTGCCTGGTACCATGATTTATCTGTTATATTACCAGTATTGATCCTGAATGCATAGCTCACTGAGGATTAATTATGTGCCATTAATAAATTAATAAGCTACTTTGATCTTGATTCTGACCTAAACCGTGTGAACAGACTACCTTTTTCCCAGGGACTGCCTTTTCTGGAGATGCATACTTAGCTGTCATATGTGATAAGCAGCAGATTGCTTCATAGAGTCTGATATGATGCTATTTTGTGGCTTTAGTAGTAAACAGTGCTAATATTTACACCTATGATTTAGTTGTTGCTGAGTGGTTCTGCACAGAGCCAAGGACATTTCAGCTTCTCCTTCTGACATACAGGTGAAGGGTCTGAGGATGCACAGGAGCTTGAAGGGTACAGAACCATGACAGGTGACTTAAACTGTCATGTGACATAGTGAGAAAATGATGAAAGCTATGGGGATTTGGCTGGTCGGGACAGCAACTGCTCAGAGACTGAATAGCCAGGCATCAAGTTTTGAGTGCATCTTAGTTTTTTTTTTTGTACTTACTGTTTTTTTGTTTTACTTTCTCTCTTTTTCTGTCTTAGTAAATAGTTTTTTATCTCAACCAATGAATTCTACTTTGTTTTATTTTACTAGTTCTCTCTCTCATCCCACTGAGAGCTGGGGAGTAATCAAAAGTTTGTTTGGTGCTGTGATACCCTCCAAATTAAGCCACTACAGCTAACACTTAGTACGGATGGTGAGAATTTTTATATCTTTTAACTTTAATATTCAAACTTCAGTAGCTAGAAACATAAAATAGCCTGAAGGATTTGGGATTACTGAAAGATTTTACTTCCTCATTTCTCTCATCTGCATTAACAGGAATATGATGCAATAATTTCTAATTAATATTTTCTTTAAACCCCAACATTGATACCAAGACATAGCATTAATAGGACTAGAACTGTAGCTTTTTCTTGTGCACTATGTACAGATGATTTTTTTTTCTCTTGTATTTCTGATATTATTTAGTCTCTAATTTTTAAGATATTTATCTGAGCGGATTACTTTCATTTGGTCATGTTGTTCATATTATACATCCAGACATGGGAATCTGAGGGAAGAAAAAAAAAAAAAAGGAACTAATTTTTTTTATTTCTAGAATGCAAACCAAAGCTGTTCTAAGATATGACTAATAGCTGAAGGGGAAACATACTTTATCACACTCCAAAAACTAAAAAACTATGATGTTTAAATTATACTTACTGTTTTTTTCTCAAACAAAGAAAGAAAACAGAGCATTTGTTTTGTCTTAATCCTTTGCCAAAAACTGCCTTCCACAAAACTGTAAGTAAATGAAGTCAGAATTAAATGTCAGTTACTAGCTGTGATAATACCAACCATTTGTAGATATTGTTTATTTATATATGCATAGTAGTAGTTGCATATGTATGTACACATGAATTTATATATACCCATAGATTTACATGCATAGACACCCCTGAAAAGAAGATGGAGCTGGTACTTCTAGAGCAAGGATGTTTTACAAAATAAAGTACATTTTCCTTAATATTTGAGAAAATAAAAATGGAAAATGGTTGTATGTACAACATTCTTCTTACCTCATATATTGTGTAGCCCAGTTGGAGTTGTTGGTTAAGGGTATTATAGATCATGTGAAGTGAGCCTTAAGGAAAAACATACTGAAGTCATATTCTAGAAACGCCCCGCACACTAATGTATTCTGTGTTCAGCTGGACATTGTAATGTATCTAGATAATTAGACTATGCAGCTCTGCAGTAAAAAGAAAAGGATTAAAACAAAACAAAACAATCCCCTTTCCCAAGTTAATCAGTATCTCCAATATTGCAAACACCATGCATTCTACACTCAAGAATTAGGATTCCAAACAGTGAGATGGGCCTAAATATCATGCCTTTGATAAAACAGTAATATTTGAGGGTTTATATTTTGTCTCCAAACTCTTAAACAATTTTATGTCAAACCATTAATTAATATTGTTACATACTTAAGTTAGCCCTGTTGTGCAGTGCTGGAGCATTTTTTCCCCTTCATAATATATCTTAAAAATAAAATTAACACAAAAACTAGAATTCTCAGAACAGTTTTGGAACTAGAATAAGAGAAGAGGTTTTTTTTATGAAGCATGCAGGTCATAGGTTTATGGTTCATAAACACAGAAACACATCTCAGAATAAAACAAAATCATCTGGCTGTTTATGTGATTATAAGCCTAAGATAATATATCCTACTCTATCAGCAGAATTTACTAACTTAAAATTGTGCTAATGAGGTCACTCAATTTATTGATCTTTTCACTGATGTTCACTATATATAAAGTATATTTGTAATTGCTCTCATATGGAATGCATACTGTAGGCTTGATAACATAAATGTTTATTTTCCCAGTTTCATTTAGGGAATATATGTAAAAATATAATGATATAGGAATATTTAAATATTTAAAATAAACATAGTCCCAATAAGAAAGTCTATTTCTGTATTCTTACTTAATAACAGAAATGTTGTTCTACACAGTCAGGTTGTTCTATAAAATTGCCTCATATCAGCAAAAGTATTCCTTATTCCGAGAAATACTTTAGAAAACTCAGATCAAGCTTCACATTAAAGGTGACCTTATCAAAATATTCTTATTTTTACTTACTTAGTTATATTCAAAACCCAGTCTGACACATGAAAGATGTTCTCATTATGCAAAAACTATCTGGACTGATATAATAATTTGAAAGATATCCAACAGCTTTACCTCATTGCAAGACTGGAAAACCTTCTTTCACAACTAGTTGCTGATTTCTGTGTATTCTGATGTTCAGTGCAAACTTTCACTATGAACTTATCTTCCGTTTTTATCAGACTCTTCCTTCATTATCCTTTTGATAAATATGAGGCAGATCAGTCAACAGAGAGTTGCAGTACATATTCTTTTCTAAAAATAGAATAAGCAAAAACATAAAAGTAAAGATGCAGAGACAGTTTTTGAGAATACAAAGGATTTATTTATTTATTTATTTATTTATTTATTTATTTATTTCTTTATTTATTTATTTTTAAGTGACACTTTCCATTTCACAGCTCAAATAAAATATTAGATCCTGATGGTCTACAGCCATATTATGAGCAGGTCAGTTGCAGTTTTCTGAACAAGATTTTATTGAGTTTCGAGTCGAGAGACTCTTTAGTTCAGTATTTTCAATTTAAAGATTTTCAGCCATTTTCAAGGACAGGATTATACTATATTATTCTTGACTTTCTAAATAAACATTATTTTTCAGAATGCATGTGAATCACAATATCTTTAGTTATGCTTCAGTTCTCTAAACATTACACAAATAGCAGTAGTTCAAATATACAAAGGTTTTTGGATATCTGTTTCCTAATGAGTTTCATCTACATCTAGGAATTCATCACTCTCTAGATTTTTTTTTTAATGTTTTCAAATATGATAATTATTTTCAAGTACAGTTCTATGCAAATACAATTTCCATTTATGACTAAAGACATTTAAGGATTCTTCTTGACAATAAAACATGACTATGATATTAGAAGTGTGTTTTATTCAGCATTAGAAGTTATTCTGGAGTGACACTAATGGTATGGAATCACAGAATGGCTTGTATTTGAAGGGATCTCAAGGATCCTGCAAGGATGGGCTATACACAGTCTCAGTATCTTTCCTGTATTGGTGACCCCACACTTGGACTCCATACTCCAGATGAGGGCAGAGTAGAGAGGGACAAGCACAACCCCTGCCCTGCTGGCCATTCCTCTTCTGATTGAACCTGGAATACCACTCGCCTCCCGGGTGGCAAACACACACTACTGACTTATGTTAAGATTTTCATCTAGCAGAACACCTAAGCCCTTCTCCTCAGAGCTACTCTCAAAGAGATCTTCTCCCAGGCTCTATACATGTCGGGAATTACTTTGACCCAAGTGCAAAACCTTGCACTTTCCTTTGTTGAACTTCATTAGTTTCACAAGAGCCCACCTTTCGAGTTGATCAAGGTCCCTCTAGATGGCATCCCTTCCCTCTGTTGTATCAACTGCATCACTCAGCTTGATGCTATCAGCAAACTTGTTGAGGGTGCACTCGAGCTAAGTCATTGATAAAGTTGTTAAAGAGTACTAGTCCAAAGATGAATCCCTGGGGGACATTGGGACATCGCTCATTACTGACCTCCATCTGGATACAGAGCCATTGTATTCAGACCAATTCCTTATCAACTGTGTAAATCCATGTATTCCCAATAGATATAAGGATGTGGTGGGAACCATATAAAAGACCTTGCAGAAGTCCAGTGGATGACAACAGTATGTATACCCCATAAGGGAAGAAACACCTTCTGGCAAAGCCTATATATGGTTTTCCCATGACTTCTCAGAGCCAGATGTATCATGCTATGTTTAATTTCTTTTTTTTTTTTTTCTTACTGGAAATATTTGTAAATCATCTATGACAACTTTGTATATCTTTGATATAATAACTATTGTCCTATAACATTATATTATCAAATGGAACTTATAATTTATTCTTTAGGAATTCCAGGAATTTGTGATGCATAACAGATACATAGCCACAAGACTGATATAACTATCATTGAGAAGCCTGACTGAACTGTTTGCTTATAAGCTAAGAAAAAATTTATGATCTACAAATGCAGAATCAGAACATGACAGAGGTTCTCAGAACAGACGTTCTTAAGGTATCATTTTTTAAATAAGCCCTTAAAGGTTCCGTAAGAAAGGAAAATGAATAAATAAATAAATAAATAAATAATCATGTAAATCATGCATACAATAATCATGTAACTGTACATGTTATGTTATTTCAATCAGAAATCTAGCCACAAATTAATTTATTTTATTATGAGGAATGTAATAAAATTATTTTTAATTTCTCATTATTTTACAATGAAGAACTGAAAGTGACAATTAAAAAAAAAAAAAGAAAAAGTAAAGAAAAAAAAACCAGCACAATTTCACTGACAATGAATCTTATTTTGATAATAGATTTTGAGCTTCAAATTACATGACAAAATCTTCTTTCTCTCCTCTCTCTTATTTGGGTTGAACAAATTGAACATGGGTCCATATCTTCTCCAGAAACCTAACCACTAGGCTATGCTGTTGCTCTGCAAATACATTCTTGTATATTCATTAAATGCAAAAGACAGAGATTGACAATGACCTACTAATTAACGCTCTCAGCAATATTTCAGATGATCCAGGCTCAATTTGCTATTCCTATGAGCATGTAGTATGTTATTATACCATGTTGAACAATTCCAGTAGAAAAAGATGTTACTGCGTGAAATTAACCAGTAGTCTGATTGTCAGAGCAAATAACCTTTGATACATTGATCAATGTGCCCATTTGATGGACACTCACCGAAATGAAAACATACAGTCTAAAACACATCTTGATGTGTTTCAGCTATAGTAAAGTCCTGTGTGAGATGTGATAAAACTAACAAAAAAACTGTTAAAAAACTACAGCTATTTAAAAAAATAGAGTATAATTCATAGTTTTATCTTACAAGGAACTGAACATTCTGGGTTCAACAGACTGCTTAACATACAGTTTTAAGAAAGTTTTTTCATAAATTTCAAGAAGAAAAGTACTGATTTTTCTGACTTTCACTTACGGTTAAGTAATTCTAACTAAGCAAGGAAGAAACATGTCATTGTTCTTGAAATCTTTGAAATAAAAATGTTTCATATTCAGTGAGCTTGTGTGATTTCTTGAAAATCAAATTGCTTCCATCTACAACTTAGATTGCCAATTTAATAGTATAATTTTGAGAAAAATCTAAATATTTCATCTCAATTTTGTTTTGTTTTTATCATGTATTTTGAAAAGTTTGGAAAGATTTTTTTTTAATGAAGGTCTTTCATTAATGGAGGTCTTTCATTTTTGAAAAATACAGTACATTTCCTCTGGACAATTACACTTTGATCATATGACTTTTAATATGCCAGTTCCAGTATTTTTCCTTTTCATTATTTTGAACCAAATAGCTCAACTGCTTTCAGAAAGAAACTCCCATAAACTTATATAACCATACTAAGAAATCTAACCCATCAATCATATAATAAGACATGTAAACTTTTTCAGACTCAACTTTATTTGCTTAAATACTGCGTTGAATAAAAGTAAAATATAACATGATAGCTGTACGTAGATTTTTATTTTTTTTCACATGAAGACATACACTGCTTTTTATGAAAGATATCACTGATGGCCATCAGAAGGCTTCTTTGTTTGAAAATTATAGCATTAGTAAGATCAATAGGGTTTTAAGTTTACTTTTTAAATGTCATCAAGAAAACAAAAACAAAACATACAAATAAAGTATTACTTTAAGGAATGAGATAACCTAATACAATAAATTTCAGGTTTAAGCCAGTTGTTAGGGTGATTTCCCTAGAACTGGTTACAAATGCAAAGAATTCATCTTGCTTGGCATGCTTGAAAAGAAAAATGTCAGATGATGAAGCCAGCAGACAGTAAAAGAAGCACTTTTGAGCTAGTCAGGAGCTGAAAGACAGGGCTTACATCAGAGCAGAATCTTGGGAATATCATGTTTGACAACTGTAAGCAAGGAAAATGCTTGCTTTTGTTTCTTCATATTGTGTTGAGGTGAGCAAAATTTCTGTAGCAAAGAGATACCTAACTCACAAAATTAACAGTAACCTAATATACTCAGCACTAGTATACTCCTTCCCAGACAGGCACACAACATCAGTTTTTATTAATAACCTAGCAGACCATGGTACAATAAATATAGTATCTTGTTTTCAGTAACATGCAACTTTGTTAAATGTCTAACTGTTGCTCTGAATGAGGTCAGAGAGGTTAAAAATCAGTTCTTCAATTCAACAACAGAGTTCAGCAGTTTAAATGGCATGCTGAACTATGTCAGGTGTGCTTAAGGTCACCTAAGAGTAAATCTCAGGGTAACCGCAAAAGATTACTGCGCATACCATACAGTCTGCAGTAGACATGTGGATATCTGGATTGGCAAAAATCCCTTCATCTCAATGCTAAAAATGCCATGACATCCACAGATGACTATCTATTTCTAAGACTGCCATAAGCAATGGAGATTAGTCAATAAAATCAGTGCAAAACCTAAAGTTCAGAATCAGTTCATTTACCTGCAAATAGATCTTCAAATGTGCTTGAGACTCCCTAAGGTATCTTGCCAGTCCCTAAAGAAGTCAAAACACTCTTACCAGCAGCTAGACCCTTGCTTGACTCACTAAAAATAAGTATCTGACATGGAAGGAAATTGGGCCTGAACAGTCAGATCATGTTAGTGAAGAGGTATTCCAGCAGAAAGACTAAAACAAATCAGATAGACTAAAAAAAAAGCTGAAATAGGTAGAAGATGGATGTAACAAATGGATGAGAAGTTTGTGAATAAAGAATGGTGTCTGGAAAAAGCTTAGAATTCAAAGTGAAGATGATAATGAATAAGGTGTCTTAATGAGACAGCCGAGGTTGTCCTTGAAGTATGGGAAGAAAATTAAAATTGTGGCATGGAGAGTGAAAGTATGACACATAAAGTTATAAACCCCAAATTGTGGAATCTGAAACTACACGGAGACAAGACTACAAGTTAATCAGGAGTAGTGTGGAGAAGAAATGATACTGGGATACTGACTTGTTAGTAGAAAGTGAGAAGAAAGTGTTAAATATTCCAGCAACATGGCAAGAAAATATATTCAAAGAGAAGTACATAATAAGTGGATTGGCACCTTAAACTGAAAATTTTAACATCGTCCTATTTTCAGCAAAAGTCTATCAATTCTGTTTGGCAAAGTGTCGCAGACTCCTGCAGTGCTGGCATCTACATAGTGGACTATTCCCACCTGCTGCTATTACTTACTGCATTACACAGAGTGTCAGAGGTCTGTGACATCCATCCAAAGCTTCCAGTCAAGCTGCCACATAATATTGCATGTCGGGCTTTCTTTCTGTTTGTCTTTTTTCCCAGCTGGAAATTGCATACAAATCCTATCCTCTTCTTCCATCTACGAAAAACACTAAAAACAAAATCAGGATATTTAAACTCTGACATTACATTGATCATACATAATTATAAGCACTTTGTTTTATGTGAAATTTTTACAAGTGGTTGCACGTTATCTAGTCCTCATCTCAACATCTGGATGAATTTGTAAGCATCTGCAAGCTGCATTTGGAAGACCGAAGTGTCTTTGAAATACTCCACATGCTCTAAAAAAAAAAAAAAGGTGCAAATCCTAAATGCACCATCTGATCTACTAAATTATTGGACACGTCTCTCCTTTCTCACTTTGCCTCAATTTGTGGTATAGAAGGATCCTACTCACTGAAGAGTGTTGTGAAAAAGCATTGAGGCATTATGTGCCTTTGCCAGTAGTGCGTATGGCAATTCCATGTTTTGTCATAGTTCAGAAGATGTTTCATTTACCCAGAAGCATGAGATGGGTATCGTTCATATCACACTACTGTCTGTGACATCTGGTGCTAAATATAGTGCAGCTCCAGCAGGGTGTCCCAAGCCTGCATGTATTGTGGCTGCTCTGACTCTGTAACCCCACAGAGCTGTCAGACAGAACATGCATCAGGGACTTGCGGAGAGGAAGAGTGAGAGAAGCCATGACATTACCTTGCAAATATTGGAGATATTTGAGTGGGAAGTTGAGAGATCTTGACCACGTGGGAGGGTCTAGGGTTAGGTATGCATTCCTTCATTTTGTTGATAAATGAATATTTCAAAGAGAAATGCCATAGCAAAAGAGATGAGTAATCCTGCCTTCAGAACAGATTTTGTAGTAAATGCACAACAAATCATGTTTGAGTCTTTCTATTCCGAGAAAAAATAAATTGAACACTTTTCAAGTGAGCAATATCCACATTTCCATCTGTGCCATGAATAAAAAAGCTTCCCATACAAAAATAGCAAGTGATCATGCAATTAAAATCTGTACTGAATGAATAATAATGCATAAGAAACTAAACTTTATCCAGACAGCATTCTCTCTCACACACATACACATACATATGATTTTCTATTTGCTTGTGTTATAAAATTCATCCAGGATTAAACACTAATTTGTCTAACCAAACATAGAATCTAACACATAGAAATTTAAATGTAAGATAAATGGTTAGACACTTTGTTGTTAGTAGAAATACATTTGTTACTATCCATAATCTGATATGGGTATTTATTTTAGGAAAAACACCCTTAAAACTATGTAATTCCATAGCACTCAATATTAAAAAAATGTATAACCATTAAAAAAAAAAAAGTATGAATGATTATTTCAGATGAAAACTAAGCAATGTAGACTAAGATGATCAAAGTAGCTAAGATAAAATAGCGTAAATCCCATTCTAAGTTCTTCTTTAATGCTGAATTCTACTTACCAGTAAAAACAATGCCATGCAATTCTTAAAATTGACTTTAGGTAATATTATAGTAAGAAAGAAATAGGATATATAGCAGTTCCCTCTAGGATATCTAAATAAAACATTGCTTGTACTACTGCAAAATATTTGAAGTAAAGGAAATAAAATGAAAGTGTGTTATTGTATCTTGAAATGCATTTTAATTTAAAAATAATAATAATAGTAATAACAACAACAACAGTGGTTAAAAGCTGTAGAAAAGTTAAACTAAAAATTGAAATAATTAGCCTTTGGTTACTAGTATGCTGAAAAAATGACAAAAACAAGACTGCATTTCTAACATGTAATTATCTAGTCAGTCAGAATAATTCATTATTTTTTTTCCCAAATCAATATTACAAATACTCAATATTTTCTTTTGTAATCTAATGTCAGATGTAAATGGTAATCACAAATAATTTGCAGCTTTAAAAATTATGTCTGCTCAAAATCGGATTGTAAAATTGATAATGAAATTTAACTCTTTAGTAATTCTGCCAGATTACTGCATGTAGCAGTAAGAGTTCCTTTCAGGAGTTTTTATATAGGCAAATTGTATGTGAAGTGAAAATACAGGTAGTTTATGCTTAATTTCTTTGAATGTAAGTAAAATTTTCTATTCTATAAATTTTCTTTTCTATATCATGAGTAAGAAAAAATTCCAAGGATTTTCCTCTTTAAATGTAAATTTTTCATGAAGTCATAATGCATGTCTTGACTACATCTAGCATCCACGTAATTATGTATGTAGCATGCATATGGATGCATAGTAGGCTCTACCCTTGCATTATGGAATTGATAAGTATAAGGTTTTAGGGAAGTAATTGACATTCTGGCCCAAATCAATCCATGAATTATTACCTTGTCTTTTCACTCATAATTTTTAAAATAATAAGTATGAATAAATTAAACATGTATATGGTAGTGACAACTTTGATTGAAAGTGAGTACTATTGTGTGCTGTGTGAGAACACACTGAAGTATGACATGAAATATGACACTGTAATAACTATGTAACGGAAGAGCTTAAGTGTTATTGTGAAAGACAAATACATCATGTCATATGTAAAATTATTAAGGAAATATCTATTGATTAAAAAAATGCTTGAAGCCAACATGGATGCTTAAGAATAAAATCAGTCAAGTGATGTTTACAGAAACACAGAAGTGTAACTTCTTCTGCACTGAAATGTTTTTATATGTATGGTAGGCAAAGGTGCACTTATATTTCCTACATGTAGATCCACGGGGAATTTGGTCGCAGAGACAGAAGATGATGTTCAAACACTAATAACATTCCGTAGCACAAAAATCTTCATTGATGTCAGAGTGCTGTATGAAATCCATTGGCCTTGGCTATGAAATTGACTTACTTAGGGACATAAAATGGTGTCTTTTGCAGGATTCATGCAGCACTGTCATGGTTACTTTCACAAGTGCCTTTGTACTGACAGCACTAGAATGAATGGCTGAATATATTTGTTTGTTTCAGTTTTCTAAATATAGGGCAAAGTTTACTTCTATTTAATTAACTCACAAAATGTAGTAACAGAGCTGTTTCAGAGATGTCTGCCTTAAGAACCATCTTCCAGGTGAGTTCTAGTAATCCTACAGACACACTATTACTCAATGTGCTATACAAATTTACATGAATTATCACAACAGTAACACTATTTAGCAATTTACCAATCTCAAATTTGCTCTTTCTGTTTTTGCATTATTCAATTGAAAATCAAGAAATCTTTTGAATCTGATAGCCTCTCATTTCCCACTCCAAATTATACACATCTGTATATTAATGCATCCAATTTCTGCTGTTCATTATTGCAGACTGGAGGAATTTTCTTCACTAGTAACGCATTTTCTCACAAAATATCTCAACACAGATAATGTAGATAAAAGACTGAATTAAAAACAAAACAAAACAAAAACAAACAAACAAACAAAAACAAAGCACTAACAATAAAAATTACATTCAATGGATTATTTCACATGCAATTTTTCAGATTCACACTGAGGCAGTACACTACTCTGGAGGTGAGTCCAAAAATAAGGAAAAAAGTAGAAAAGATATTAACTGTATTTTTAGTTCTTTTAGAAAGAACTACAAAGTGTATCTCCTATCTTTTCTCCGAGCACATTCATCTATGTATTTAATTTTATTTATTGATTCCTTGAAGCAGAGGTAAGGAAGATCAACGGTATCTTGAACCACACTTGATGGTAGAAAGACCTATGACCTGTACATGAGAAACAGATCATGTTTGCTCCTAAGTCTTACCTTCAATGCAGTAACCCAGCAGGATGACTACGAGATGGCATCGTTGCTCAATGAAATGACTCCACAATGTTTACAGTGAAATTGTACATTTTTCAGTGGTTATACCCACAGTTCCTCTAGGCTTCTTTAAATAATTGCAGGTTGCCCAAGAACATATCAAGGTGACGTTTGAAGATTTGCAAGGAAGGGAACTCCACAGACTCTGTGAACAACCTATTACATTACTCTGTCACCCACACAACAAAAAGTGATTCCTTGTATTCAAAGAGAACATCCCGTGTTTTCATTTCTGTTCACTGCGTCTTTTCCTGTCACTAGATAGTACTGGAAGGAACCTAACTCCATCTTCTGCATGCTCCCAAGGATTTTTTTGCAAGGTTTCAGATTTCTTTTCTGTGAAACTAGGTCATGGACAATGAAGGATGAACAAAGAAATCTTCAGAAAATGAAATTTAATCGATATTTTATATGAATTACAAATACATTAAGAAAACCAGAAGTCTGAAAAAAGAGTCCCAGTAATATATAATGCTTTTGTACTATAATTTATGTTAAACAGTTAAGTCTATACAAACTTATAGAGACCAATGTGTTCCATGTTTAGGAAAAAAGCCATCAAAGTGAAAGGATTAGAGTGTCAAGCATATGAATGCATTCAGGCTGCATAGGAAAAGTGTAAGCAAACTAGTTCTATGACAAAATCTGTTTGATTCAGTCAATGTAGCTGAATGTGTTACAATACTGAAACCAAAGTCTTATCTCAACTACACTCAACTGCTCTAAAGCACTTAAAACTTGCATTCAACATTCCTTCTACATAAACATTATAATAAATGTACTTGAGTTCATGTTTTGATAAATAATAATAATATTAAATATATATTTTTAGGACTATTTAATTTATTAATTACTGCTACTTATACTTCCCATTTCTCTTGGAGATTTTAAACTGGAATTAAAAACTGTTAGACTAAAACACCATAAAAACTACATTTGTGTCAGAGAGAAATGACATATACAAAACTAGAGATGAGGAAAAAAGGCAACTAAGGGTAAAGCTAAAGTAGTTAATGAGATGTTAAAAGGAAAAATTTAGAGACTGACTAAAGAAAGCAATAATGTGAAGGTAAGTCTTGAGAACTAATAACTCCTAATTCTGAAAAAGATATTTTAGAACTTCACAAAATAATTCAGATGAATAAGGCATTTTTTTTTCAATATCTTACATTGCAATATAAATTTTTCTATCTAGAATAATTTATTAGATACTACTTGATTTCTGTATTAATTAGACTACTGGAATACAGCACTACTTTTTTAGTGAAATAAATGGTTATAAAATACTGTATTTTAACCTCATTGAAAATAAAACAAACAAACAGAAAGCAGAGGTAAATATAATTTCCATGTGCTTGTTGAATAATTTGCTAAATCTACTCAATAAATTGTGTTTTAAAATTATTTGTATTTTAATGAATGTGATAACAAATTATAAACATATGGCAGGGAAAACAATCAAGCTGCATATTAGAAATATTTGCCAGTGTAAAAAATGTACTTCATTTTTACCCTTTCACTGCTAGTAAGAAGTGAACTGGAAAGTATAATATATAGCCCAGGCTTCTAATTAGGTTTTTGTTAAAAGATTTTTTCATTAGTCTCTCTGTCTTTCTACCTCCTTTTTTTTTTTTTCCTTTTTATGTGTAAGTGGCTACAGAAGCAAAGGCGAGGACTTCTGTAGAGAAGTGGAAGAAAGGCCTCACTGGGACTTTGTAACCCAGAAGTTTCCAGGGGAAAACAATGATCTCTGACAGAGATTGTGGTTAAGACAACATGCTCCTTATTCACAATGTCCTGTGGTCTTGAAGAGAGAAGCTGCAGAAAGAAATCGTGTAGGTATCGAATAGAAACAGGTAAAATAAGAATCCTGGGACATTTGGAATACTTCCCAATTTTTTCTTGGATTTCTCCCTTAGGTTTTCTTGCTGATTGATCTCCTCTCTGTCTCAACATTCCCATTATTCAGTAACAGTAACACTGGACATTCTAACATTCTAAGTTCTTTTCCTCACAGTGGTCCTGTCTACATTTCTTTCCACATCTTTGTCAATTTACCTATCCTTTCTCTAAAAACAAACAAACAAACAAAACAAACAAACAAACAAAAACAAAACCAAGAACTGTTCAGTTATGTAGTCATTGTTATTACTATCAGTTTATCAACTGTTAACGTGTCATGTACATCATGGAACTTTCACCATGCTTTTGCCTTATTTATATTTTCAAGAAAAGATTGTGTACTTTTCCTGTTTGTTTTTGTTATATATATATGTATGTTATGTATATATGTATATATATATACATATATTGGTTGCCAGGATAATATCTTTATTTTCTACTATTAATTCTAAGATGTATAATTCAAGAGTCACTATTTCTGTTTAGCATGGAAAGAAAAGAGTTATTGATTTCTGTGTATTCAGGTTATTATGATATATGATTTATATCATATATGGAACATCATTTTGTAAAAAAAAAAAAATTTCTATTCTACATACACATTCACATAGCCATTTAAAAACAAAAACAAACAAACAAACAAAAACCCTAAGAAATAGTTTAATTGAAATAATAATAATACAAAAAACCTTATTCAAGGAAGATTTATTGAATCTAACTTTAAGTACTACTGACATCTACATCTGAGCTAATGGCTCTGGGGTACCTTCATAGTGAGTGAAGAGAAGCTGAAATACTTCCTGGAATATAATTCATCTCAACCAAAAATAGACATCTAACATAGGTCATACAAATTCCACCTTATAGATGCTTCTTTCTCTACTTTGGCTGCAAAGGATGACTAAAGTGACTAACAACTGGACTGTAAAAAATTGAGATTGGATGAAATGCTTTTTACTCTCTACTATCAATTTTCCATGTTGATGTAATAAACACAAATGTTTTCTGAAAGTTATAAATAGTGTTATTACTATTTTGTTATGTTACTTCCAACACAAGTAATCTGTAATTCTCAGACTGCATGAAAACATTCCAGAGATCCATGCTTTTACAATAATTGAAATATCTTTGTTGAGGTTTTTGTGTTTGTTTATTGTTGTTGTTGTTGTTGTTGTTGTTGTTATTATTATTATATATTAGTTTCTAATCTCCATTATCAGGAACTGTCTTATGGGTTAATTTGTTTTTTCTTCGGAGTGTATCAGGACATGCATAGATTCTCAGGTATTAGCTGCTTAAGAACACTCACCCATAGAAATGTGAACTCTTCACTGTTAAACATTTGATCAATATGAGACTTTTAGAGGAGAAAGTATTGTTAAAAGTTTATTCATTCTGTGCACTCTTTAAAGATGATTAACTGTCTTTATTATATTAAAGCAAACCCAAAGCCATCTGCCAAAGGCGATTGTGTCCAAGCACTGAAACCATTTCATGTGAAAACTCATTTTCAGGCTCCTAATTATTTTTCATTATAGTGGCAGTGTGGAATAGATTGGAATTGGACAGTAATTGCCAGGTCTGAGCAGTGCGGACCATTGCAATGTATCAGTTTAGATGAAGTGTGACAAGGATACATCTAGCTACTATATAACTTCCATTAAGCAACTTCCCTGTCCCTGATCATGTAACACTTCATAGAATGTGGTCAGCACAAGGTCATAATAATGGCTTTCTGTCTGACTTCAGGAATGTTGTAACGCACAAGATGTTAACCCCCTCTG
The DNA here is from genome assembly GCA_037305975.1 of Chrysolophus pictus. Lineage (NCBI taxonomy): Eukaryota > Metazoa > Chordata > Aves > Galliformes > Phasianidae > Chrysolophus > Chrysolophus pictus. Next base: position 36,990,127 of record CM074578.1, read on the forward strand.
TTTGCATGGCTCTAACAATGTCCAGTTATTACAGTTGTCAAGGGTATTTAGAGTATATCTTCAGAGGGGATAGGAGAACTTTAAAACGTTGCAGAACTTGTAAATGTATATTTTAATCCTTCGTGATGCTAAACTATCCTGGAATTGAGAGGCATATTACCCAGAAGATAGTAAAATGTTTTTCCACAGCAGTTCATGTGTTAGATCCTTCAACACAAATTGGAAAAGCAATTTTCTTAGGTTTAAGCTTTTGATCTACACATATTTCTAGAAGAAAAACTCTTTTATCTCACATTTCTGTCTTTAATTCACTTCTTCATTGCTCTCTCTTCTTTCCCTTCTCAGAACAAATGCATCAGGACTTGATCTATCCATATCTGAGTTAAATAGTCAAACTCATGCTGGTTTTATTAGCCAGTCTTTTGCTTTAATACAATAGTATGAGATAAAATTATTCACTCTAATACTTTCCTTGCTGATTTTGACATAAATTGTTTCTTTTTTATTTGATTACTTCTTTTTGTTTTTCAGCTTCTATTTAGAAAAATAATTTCTCAGATTCAAAAGTGAGTTTCTGCTTCTGAGTACCCTCCTGATTGTCTAAGGAAGAGAATCTCCATATTGTATGAAGAAGTTAGTGGCCAGTTCTGAAAATATCCTGACTTGAATTTTTCTCCTCTGTACTGAAGCTTAATGTAAGCATCTTTTGCCAGTAACAACACTAAGGAGAATGCTCTTTCACTGATGGTGCCAAATACTGTAACTCTGACTCCATGACAGATATTCAGTCACATAGTTTATTTTCAAAAGGTGAACTCAAAGTTTGTCTTATCTTCTCTTGCATACCTAATCTGTACTTAAGTATAATGAAAGCATGTGTCTCGATAGATTTGTAATGTGAGGAAATTGTACTGTATTCAGAAACATGTCATAACTCTAGCTTAGTGTTTTCTCTGAGGCATTATATAACATGCAGATACACTCATGGTTAGAAGGAATACGTTCTCAAAGCTCAAATCTTTGCTATTCAGCATTTGAAAAGCTGTATAAAAAGCCAATTAAAGTAAAGATTAAAAAAAAAATGCACTAATCTTCAAAAATTCTGAGGATAACTATATTTTTTAAAATACATTTTAAAACAAAAAAGAAGAGATTAATGAAGTAATCTGTCATTAATGAAACTGAAAATTTGAAATACTTTAAAATACTACGGAAAAATAAAAATTAAAAATAAAGTATTCTAAAAGTGGCATCTTTTATTTATTTTCTTTTTTCCCAAAAAATACTTCAACCAGTTTATTTGACTATAATAGTGTTTTCTGGCTTTCCTTTTAGTAAAAGGTAAATATTAGAGAAAAAAATCTTTCAACTATAACACTGAAAATGAACCACAGTTTATGCACTATGAAAATCTCTATAGTGTGCATGTCATCTTAATTTGATATCAAGTCAGCTTAACTCAATATCAACACTACATTAAAATCCTGACTTGTCAGTTAACTTCATTTTCTACAAGTCTGTATATATGTATGTATGCAATTTTGGGGCATACTCACTGGCTCTCCTTGTATGACAAATTTCAGGAATTGAGATGATTTCACTCTTATAGGTGAAATCTGATGATTGACCCCGTCTTGCAAAGATTTTTTAGTAGATTTCATATCTTTACCCACACTCTTTTTTTCTTTTTTTTTTTTTTTTTTTTTTTTTTTTTTTACCAGTGTACCCTTTGCTGTGTTGAGGCCCCTGTTCTCGTTATATAGATCTATTGACAGCAAGAAGTAAAATTCTGGTAACCCAGTTGATGCAATATATGTGTATTTTTCACATTTTCAAACATCTTTACAAGGAAGAGAGGCAGGCTGGTGAATGAAAGGATGAAGGAAAAAATAAGATGAAAATCATTAGGGACAAAAGCAAGGTTAAAAATAAAACAGCAAGGGAAGTAAAGGGAAGTTGCATAAGAAAAAATTCAGTGTTTATTTGGGTAGTGACAGGATGAAATGAATTATCTCAGGAGGTTATAGGATTCCCATCACTGAATTTTTTAGAAACATCTGTAACAAGTGACAGGGATATAATTGATCTACCCGAGGAGATCATTCCAGACCTATTTTTATTTTCTATGATTCTTAGTTTGTACTGAGGTGGAACAGTTCACCAAACATTTCAGTGCTCAAATTCCATCAATAGAAACTGTGTATGCCATTGCCCAGCCCTCTGATGCTCTAGCAGATCATTTCTGATTATCACTCTGTTTTGTATCCATGGAAAAACAAGTGAAGTAATATGTACAGCCATTTCATCAATGCTGTTCTTAGGAATGTTACACTCATGAAAAAACATCCATATAAGCTATGTCTCTATCACCTATTTCTACAACTATGTTGTTTATCTTTGATCTGAACTGGAACACTTCCGGCTTTATAAAAGCAGTATAAAGCAATTTGTAAAGTTGGAAGAACATCTTGATCCTCACTGTCCCAGGAAAATCCGGGAACACCATCTCAAGGACATTGTGATTACAGCAGCAGGCTGAGGTTGTCTTCTTCCAGCACTGCTAGACTAGAGACAAATTGATTATATGAATGAACAGGCAATGGTCTAACAATGATGTGTATGATGATGTATGGTTGCAAAGACTAAACAGACTGAGGATTCTGAGGACATCCACATCACTGTGTCTGCAGTTACAGCTTGTGAAGAGTCAATGCTCCAGTCTAGACTTCCCTTTCTTTATTTTAATTGTCATCTGTGTTGTCATCAACTTGATCATTCAGCTCAGAGCATTCACTGAAGCATTCATCACACTAGATTCTGCCACTGATGTACAATTTAGAAAAGTCAGTTCATACAACTGATCAGTATGTGGATAAGGAGGACATTGATGCCTGAGTGTCCAAGCATGCAGTAATCTCATAAGCTGCCACAGGATGAATGAAACCCAGACAAGCTAGATGCAGCAATAAAGGTAGAGAAATAGACATGTAGTGGATGCAGGGACACATATATCAGCTGCATTTCTTGGTATGTGTGGCTGTTAGTCTTACGAAAATGTGGAAAAACATTTGAATGCAACAGAGACAATTGTGTTGCTATATGTTCCTGATGTTGATGGTTTGAATTTGGTGCCAGGAAAGTATTCAGAACAGCCCAGAAAGCCAGCCATGTCCTGGGCCGCATCAAAAGAATTGTGACCAGCAGGTCAAGGGAGATGATCCTGCCCCTCTACTACGTGTAGGAGAGACTTGTATTTGGTTGGATGTGGAGTCCTCAGGAGAGAATTGAATCCATTGGAATGATTCAAGAGGTGGAACACCTCTTCTGTGATGACAGACAGAGAGAGTTGGGACAGTTCAGACTGGAGAAGAGAAGGCTCTGAAGAGACCTGATAGTGGCCTTTCAATATCTAAAGAAGGGGACAAATGCTTTAGCCAGTGATCAAGAAGAGTCTATCTGTCATGCTGAATGGCCATCCAGAACATGGTTTCTCTTTTGTGCCACTGCTACCACTGCTGAAATGCCTATCACTTCACCATGCTCTCATCTACTGTTTGGTCTCCAAAATTAATGCCTCCTATTTTATTATGTTGGTCCAGGATGTCAGAGAAGGATGTTGGTAGTATGATTCTAGAGGCTGGGCCTCCCTGCCAATATTACATGCAATTTTGTTGCTGTGTGACAGATGGTAGCAGAGGGACAGTTTGACATGGAAATGCATCTTTAGCAAAGTTATGAAATTGAGTTCTTCCATGCAGAAAAATTTGCACCCATTGACATTCATTGCTGCCGTCTGAATGTTTATGGAGAGACCAGACAGTGGATGTGAGCACGGTGAGATGATAGGTGATGCATTTCAGCAGTAGTGACAGCAAGTTACATTGCAAGTTTACAAAAGAGAAGCCATGTTCTGGATGGCCATTCATATTTTTTAATAGCTTGACATGTAGGTTCTTCTTGATTGCTGGCAAAAAATCATAGCTAGCAGTGGTGACTATGTTGAAAAAGAATGCTGAAAATTTGCTCTATCAATTAGTGTGGTTGTGCTTTTTGTATCTGTTGTAGTTTCCATGAGAAGAAATGGGAGGCATTACTTTGAGAGCAACATACATGTTTCACATACTCATTGCAAAAAGTTAAGAAGAATGTTAACAATATTTTAAGTGTCAGTATTAAATGATGTGTTGTCCCCACGACCGAGGCGCGTTCTGCCGGGGGCTAGCGATCTACCCTCGTTTAGGGCCATTGCAGCACAGACACCAATATGAGGATGCAGCAGATAGCATTTATTATAGCGCGTCGACACCTTAAGTACACCTCTGGATTCATCTACGCCCCCTTAAGCATACGTCATATGTCCATCACAGAGCAGGGGAAGTCCTACCCCGTCACATCCCGAGTCCTCATTAGCACCTACTACAATGACGTCAGTAAAAGCAGAAAAAGGGCTTAGAGGTTTTGAGTTCCCGTTTCTAATAGTAGTCCATAAATAGTTAAAAGGATCGATAATATACATTATAATGTTTATTTTTATGCTTGAGCAATTTTTGAACAAGATTTAAATTTCTTCTGCTTTCATAGTACATCAGTGACCAAGTTTTTAACAATAAAAATATATAAAAGGTCTATGTAAATCTTCATTCAGTGACAAGGTTAGTTCACACTAGTGCTCTTTGTTTCTGTCTCTGATCTACTGTAGTTGAAAAAAAGCCCTATAATTCCAGATGGAATTGAGTGAATTATATGGATATATCTGATTCTCCCATTTCTAAAATAATAAAGAGATCTATATATTCATTCACAAATATAATTATTATGAATAGATATATGCAGTAATGAAGAACATCCCAGACTTTGTGAATGAAGCAGTATTAAATGGTAATTTATATTAAAGAATAATAAAAATATAATAACACCCTTATGTTTATTATTACAATGCACTATGGTTTTTAAAATACTTATCAAAAAATGGAAACGTAGTATAATATTAGTCTTATTAGATGCTCAGCTGCTAAAACAATGTTATTCATATAAATAAATACATATATATATATAAACAAACAACGTTCGTTGATCATCATAAATATATATTTTTAGGCTTAGTTGGAAAACAACAACAGAAACATGATATAGACTAAATTTCATGAACAGTTCCATAAATATCATGCTGATATTCAACATGTATGAGAAAAATTGTCACTATACTATTTGTACACATGTATTTCAAGTCTGAAATAACTACAGTTACTTTGTTTTGAGGGGTTTTTACTATTTCTTTTTAAACTGTGACTGAAACCATTCTCCAATTTTAACTCAATTCCATGAACCACTTCCTTGAAAATACATTTTTGTGCACATGGATGAGCTTTCTTCTCAGATTGTTATTGTTTAGGACAATCACTAAATAGCTTTCAGTTTCTAAAATAATGCATTTGCTTTCTTGAGATTATCTTCTATTCCCATAATATTCCACAGCAATTTCTACAATGGAAGCAAAGTCTCTTTGAATGGTCTCTTTGCCCCAGGTTCCTTTGAAACTCCCTACTTTTATTACTTGTTCAGCCTTTAATGCAAGTGACAGATGCTCATATTATAAACCTGGATCCTTTAACATATTGTAAATTCTCCTGTGAGACCTTTTCCTTGCAGCCCTCAGGAGAGTACAGATGTCACAGCCTCTCTTACTTCTGTCTCCCTGTCACTGACTGAAGAGATCTATGATAGCCTAACAAGAAAACTGCTTTCACTAATAACATAATCCTGAATCCAGAAAAAAAGTTCATTGCATTTCCAGCATTCATGGTATGAAATTGCCCAGGTTCCCTGTGTACATTGTAATGTAAAAAAATTATATTATACAATCAGCAATACTGTATCTAGGAGTATGAGTCCCTCCAATTTTAGGAAATGTTAGTTTTTAATAGGACTGCTGACCTTGTTCAGTTTTATTTTGTTTTCTATTTCTTTAAAAACTGATAAGGTTACTGTTTGTAGATGCAAATATTAATGTAGCCTGAACTATTACAGTAATTAGGTCTGAAGGTGATTTTTTTCGTATGTTCCCAGATGAGACAGATTGGACTTATCATTCTCCAGGTAGCATTTACAAAATCACAGAAACACATAATCATAGAACTGTAGAATGGCTGAAATTGGAAGGTCATCAGATCCAACACCTACCCTTCTTCATCTTTCTAGCCCTTATCTTAACTCTCCAGCATATCTAAGTCTATCTTGTACTGGGGGCCCCATACCTGAACAGAACTCCATGCAGTCCAGATGTTCTCTCACATAAGGACAACTCCTCATCATCCCTACCATGTCTCCGTGATCCTAGCAACGTATCGGGCAACTTCACAGAGATCTCTAACACGTAACATTTATTCCCCATATTTTGTGTATTTGTATACAAGCCCTTTAGGGAGCATTCCAACATGCTAGTTTCTCATGAAAGGTTTGGGAGATTTCCCCATGATAGTGCCTTGGAGGCACCTCCTCACTTACATGCACGTTCATGCAAGGATGTGACCCCGCTTCCACTCTGTTTTACTGTTTTTGTGCTCTGTTTGTCACTTCACTCTATCTTATTTGATCACTGACCTTATTTATCAAAATCCCTCTTTATCTCATTTACTAGGGCAATACAAGTTCAGTTCCAAGGACTTGATCCTCATAGCTGAATGTGTCCAAGCTCTTGCTTCCCCAGTCAGACTGGCCACTCTCATACTGAATGGAGAACAATCCTGGCAGAGGTTCTCAGGTAGGACCTGAGGTAGGCCTGCTCAACTGTAAAGAATGACTTTATTTGGCAGAGGAAGCAGAAATGGCAGGCAAAGGTAGCACACCTTAAACAAAATTAGCACGCCTAACAACAGACAAATAATTAATATATAGTCAAAAATACTGAATTATTTTTGAATCTTAGGCAAAGAATTCCAATTAATGAGCTACACAATTATACCATCCACTGATTGTAGGTAGCAGGTAGTAGGAACAGTTTATATCTCTCTCAGAAATTGTTCAGGCTCTCTGTGGACTCACGTCAGGACTAGATACCTTAAACTTCACCAGTGTAAAGTTAACATTGCTCTCAGGAAACCAAGAAACTTATTCTTACTGTGAAGCAATGGATTTACTTGAAATGAATGCTGAGATTGCACAGCAGAGAAGAAAATGTATTCTCTGAGACTTTTGATGACTGCCAAATTAGAAAGCAAACCACTGCTACTTCTTCAGCATTTTGGTTTGATCAATATATTTTCTGTTTTTTGTTTGCTTGATTTCTTTTTAAAATGAGAATATTAATTCTGTATTGCTGGCTAGATAGAACTGAAAGATGAAAGATAGTGAAACAAGAAATAAATGACTAAAACCAAAATAATTAATAGCCCTTATTATAGCCAGAAAGTGATGCTTGATGGTTTGCTTAGAAATGAAACATGATTTATGAAAAAATAAAATAAAATAAAATTGCAGAACTTGAAGAACACATGCTTCTGTTTCTCACTTCAATCCCTTTCTACTTCTGTTTCTTTACTCTGACATATTATGGTGTTTCTAGCTTGGGGAGAATGGCTCTAATCACAATCACTGTTCTTCATCCCTCTCACTGTCCTTTCTTGATATGGACCACCTCTTGAATTGATAATCACTTTATTGTCTTATCTCTTAATTTTGCCAAATAGTTGTGTCAGGAACAGACTTGTTTTAGAGTCTTAAGGTCTCATACCATCACTGTGAGCTCTCAAAGTGAATGAAATCTCAGCTTCAGTGTCATTGGACCACAGTCTTTGTGTGAACCAAAATTTCTCTCACTATCCTTGGGAATGGGTCATATTAAGAAATTCCCCAAGCCTTTTGTGACTGGACCTGCTGAATGAATTGTGGAAAGCCTGAACTGAATTGTGGAAAGTTCTCAAAAATAAAGATGGACTGTGTTGAACTATTTTTCAGTTCTGATCTCCTCATACTTGGAGCTTATTAAGAAGTGTTTCTTTTTTTTTGGTATTTTTCTAGTGAGTCTGTGGAGCCAAGCAAAGCATTCTGATGTTAGCTTGATGATAATTCCAGATCTCTTCTCAGAAGGATCCTCTTACAGTGTAATGACAATTTTATCTTGGTATCTGGCCCAGGGAGTACATGGAGTAGATCTCAGGATATTCTAAGCTCCTGTCTTCCTTCCTCATATTGCATACTGTGTGATCTCTTATACCAAGACCAAAGTCATTTGAATAGTCAAAGGCATAGTCATATTTGTTTAAATCCACTGTCTTGTGCAAGGTTCATTTGCTACCTTCCTCTAAAGATGTCATTTTCAGGGAAAGTTCACTGAATAACTTCTTACTTTTCACTATTGTTCAGCCTGAGCCGGTGTCCTGACAGCTTCAGTCTAAGCTTCAATTAATTAAAAATAATGATGTTATTTCAAGTGAAATCCTGTAAATGTTATGATACAATCTGTTACTCCCCAAAGAAGGAATTAATAATCATTGCTCATTCTTCATAACATACAGTCTGTAATAACAACATTCAGGAGCTATAAAATCAGGTATAAATGCAGTAAAATATGAACATAATAGCTTCAATCTGTTAACAACATTTCTTCAGTCAAACCCAAGAATTTTGGGGCCTGTCCATTAATGACATAAAGTGCTGGCAAACAGAAAGAAACAGTTAGAACACTGAGAAATATAATGTCAAGATGTCCTGTGAAATGAAATTTCATACTTTCACTAGGATTGATAGGTAATGATACTCTCAAGTGAGAGAACATGTCATAGAAATATTTATTACATTATATACTTTCCACGCTGTGGGTTACCATTTTGACACATATAGTATGTAGCTACATAGTTTAAAAAACTATATAAACTCTTAGTCAACTTAATATTCTGATGTTCTTTAATATTCCTGTATATCTTGACCTTACTGTAATGAAGAGTTTGGGCTGAAATTCACTGAGAAAGTGAAAAGGCTGCAGACAGTTATGCAGATTAAGAGATTGAAATTTGACATAAACAACACTGTATATCTGACACAAACAATACTGTATATCTGACACAAACAATTTATCAATTTAACAATGACTTCAGAGAAAAACATTGCTAAAATGCATTCCTGTGGGTGCTAACTAACTAAGAAGTAATCCTTCAGGTCTCTGCAAACTATAACCTATCTTATTCTCCTTAGAGATTATACAGTATCCTTAGATTATATAGTAGATACTGACATCATCTTTAAACCTGTAATTTGAAAGGGAATTATTTAATTATTTGACACACTAAATTATACCTTATCCTCAGAAACAGAGGGAAGGAAGTGTTTTGTTTTGTTTTTTTTTTGTTTTTTTTTGGGGGGGGGGTGGGGGGGGCGGGCAGATACAAGTTTGCTTCTATTCAGATTTCAGTAAGAAAGCAGTATTCATTAGGGCTTTCTTTTCTTTGTTATTCTTCTTTGTTCTGTCCTTTTCTTCCCTTGTCCATCCTTCCTTCCTTCCTTCCTTCCTTCCTTCCTTCCTTCCTTCCTTCCTTCCTTCCTTCCTTCCTTCCTTCCTTCCTTCCTTCCTTCCTTCCTTCCTTCCTTCCTTCCTCTCTTCCCTCCTCCCTTCCTTCCTCCCTTCTTCTCTTTCTCTTTCTCTCTCTTTCTCTCTCTCTCTTTCTTTCTCTCTCTCTCTATTTCTTTCTCTCTCTCTCTTTCTCTCTCTCTCTCTTTCTTTCTTTCTTTTCCAATTCAGAAAGGAATAAATGTCAGCTTCAGACCTCACTATCTGGAAATCAGATCTCAGTTAATAAAGCAAGAGACTTAAACATGTGTTTCTAAGACATTGCATTAGGACTTAGAAGACCAATTTCTCCCTTGTATACTTTGTTTCCTGGATTACATACTGAGCAAGAAGACAGCCATATACAAATAGCTGGCATTTGGTCATTCCTTCCCGCTAAATATAGAACAGTAATACAGAAGTTGGTTGAAGCCAGAAAACTCAAATGATTTTGTAGCAGGCATCAGATATGTAATAAGTTCAAATGATAGTAGAATGAAAGTCCAACATACAACAAGATCTGGTTTTGGCAAAATTCACCCTTTTAGTAGAAAGTGAGGCATGGTTACACACAGACACCCCTTCCAGACAATAATTCTATGACTTTGAGACTGATTCCACGAGATTACTAATTCTCTGGCTTTCAGGTATGTACCTAAAACTAAGGACATTTTTATAATGAGCTGTAAATTATTGACATATAAACTGTGTGATGGAGTTAAAGCATCTTAAAACATTACCTGTTTGGCCAGTATATGAAAAGACAAGCTTAATGGCAAGCTGTATACCCATATCATATAGAGAGATTTTAGAGCCTCTTTAGCAGTGGTATCTACTATGAAAGTCCAGTCTGACTGGTCTCAAGACTTTTCTGAGACATTGTGCTCTGGATAAAAAATGTGGTAGTTTGGAAGGATCGGAAGGAATGATCAAGCATGTTTTCTCTAAGGAACCTTCAGATGAAGCTTAGGTTTTTACCTAAGCTGATATTCTTACTCTCTAGAATTTTACTGAGAAACAAATATGGAAAAGGGAAAGATAAATCTTCATATTTGATAATTATGAGTATGGTTGAATAAAGTTTCTACCTGCAATATATAAACAAGGCCCTTAAATTTTGAAAAAGTATAAAGATATATTCATTTATACTCTCACTAAAACCTACTATGGTTTAATTTATGCACAATGATTGTTTAGTAAGGTTTAGATCACATCAAACCAAAGAACAGTAGTAACACTTCAAAAGAGATTTTCCTTTGCTTGCATTTTTTAAAAATAGCATATTTTTTAGACAAACAAAAACAGTTATCCTAATAGCATTTTAAAACCATATCTCTGCATATGTGAATATGCTGCACAAGTATGCTTTCAGGAGGAAGTATGAAAAACCTACAGAAATCAGTGGGATTTATTCATACATAAGTTGCTCTGAAAGTAATACCTCCTATACATAGCCGTGGGAAATAAAACAGATACAACGAGGAAAGTAACACTATTTGATAGTGTAAATTCTTAGCTACAATAACTTTTTTTTTTTTTCCCAACAGAGTCTCCATCATAAATATGCATTTTCACCAGCCGTGAAGAAAAGTCCTCATGATATGCTAATAAAATTTGCACCAGCAGAAGTGACCCACAGTTTCACAGTTTTTAAGACAACAATGTTGCCAAGAAAACATTATCCAAACTGCTATCAGTCCTGGCTATTGCATTGCAAAAGAAAAAATGTCTCCTTCTCTGGCCTGACTCTGGAAGTTTGAGCCTTCCTCTTATTCAGTTCCTTGATATATCAATTGGAATTGATGATTTGTTCACCTTCCAGGAAATCCAGAAGGAGCATTCTTATCTTAAAAGATACACTGTGCACATCACTTTACTGGCTGAAGGCTGCAATTTGAACTTTCTTCCATGCGAAATTCACATGTGCCTCTCCATGTACTGTTGTTTTGACTCTGGCTCATAGTAGTGACACCACGTCTCATCATAGGTAGTCGTACAGTGCAGAAAACTCTCACCTTCAGTTTTGTGTTTGATCAGCGTGTCTCATCAAGCTTGCATATCATGGTTTTCCTGTTCACAGAATCACAGAATCATAGAATGGCCAGGGTTAGAAGGGACCTCAAGGATCATGAATCTCCAACCCCCCTGCCACATGCAGGGCCACCAAACTCCACATTTAATACTAGACTAGGCTGCCCAGGGCCCTGTCCAATCTGGCTTTGAACAACTCTAGGGATGGGGCATCCACAACCTCTCTGGGCAGCCTGTTCCAGCACCTCACCACTCTCTCTGTAAAGAACTTCCCCCTGACATCCAACCTAAATCTTCCCTCCTTCAACTTAAAACCATTTCCCCTTGTCCCCTTGTTCCAATTCCTGCCTGAGCACTTGGGGGACCCATCTGGCACAAACTTCAAGATATTCTGACATTGCCACAATGGTTTTCAAAGCATTGAAGATGATATTCAGCACCTTACGTGGCTCTGCGCAATCTGCCAATTCAAATGGTTGAGCTGATCAAGATGTTTTTGTTTTGTCATGTAACAATTGTGCATGGCCCTCCAGACTGTGGTTTATCATTCCCATTGTTATCAGCACTACTGAAACGCACCACTGTCCACCTGTTTTGCTTTGTTTTGATTTTTTTTTAGGAAAGAGACAGATGTATGTCCCTATAACATGACTGTTCTGAGTGCCATTTTTTCCTATTTCAGCTCAGGTAATATAAGCAGACTCAACACGAATACTAATTAGGCCTACTTAAGTCAATATCAACAATCCTGTTATATAAAGAATGGAAAACCTCTCTCCCCGTTACATGCTCAATCTGCTTTTCTTTTACATCCATGTTTTTCCATGCACCACAGTCTGTTCAACAAAATCATCCTCCTCAATGCCTAACCTGGAGATATTAGAAGCAAATTCCATTTTTAAATTAAAGATTTTACAGTGAGAATTTGAATGGAAAATTACAATTACTGTAATGAAAAAGAAATCAACATCAATACACTAACAGTACTACTATGTACAAGTATACAAGAGGAAATAATTCACAGGAAACCATGAGTGCCATTTTTTTCTTTTTTTGAAATAGAATTGTATTATCACAGAATTGCTCAAGTTGGAAAAGATCTTAAAGATCACAAAGTCCAACTGCAACCTAACCATACTACCAAAAATAGCATTCTGATTTCAATGAAATCATGATCAGACTCTTAAATATGTTTCTTTTTGTATCTCTTCTATTGTTTATGTCAGGAACTAAAATCTTGTCTTTCTTCTTTAGGCATGAAGTGTATATTTTCATGCTGGTTAAGTGTATATTTTGCTGATTTAAGATGTGTTTTGCAAAGCTGTCCTTGTCACTATTAGGTTGATGTATTTATATGCACTTTCTCCTTCCAAATTCTGTTTAGATAACTGTAGGGGTGAAATATCTTTCTGCATTGGTACATGTTTTTTATCCAGTCATAATTTTGTTGTCACAATTGCAAGATTGTTTTCTGAGATAATAACTTTGTTAAAATTATGATATGAGATAATGTTACAAGATATGTTATGAGATAATAACTTTTTATAAGACTAATTGGACATTTAATATAGAAATGAATTATGAAATAACACAACATCTTGTGCAGCATTCTGCTTTCTTCACATATTCTTTTGTAAATGTAGCTCAAACTATTAAGAATATTATCACAGAGATGAGTTTCTTGGATTAGTACAAAATGTGTCAAGGAAAATGAAAATCTTCCAAGAAAAAGTGCGAATATATATATATATATATATATATATATATATATATATATATATATATATATATATATATATTTTTTTTTTACAAAATTCCACTATTTCTCATTCTCCCCTGGTGGCAAAAGTAAATATAGCAACCTTATAGCTACATCCCCATCTTCCCACTCTTCACACTCTGAGTGTTTTCCAATTCTGATGTGCGTTGTCTCACCTTTTTCCAGTATTCTACAGTTCCCTTTTGTAACATTGCCAACAGTGGAAAACATTCCTTTTCAAATGTTGAGGAATAATCAGCTATCATAAAAATATTCATCTCTACCATTAAGCTAAAGGACAGAAGACTGTGGCTTTGGTACTTCAGTTCAGAGTTCAAAGTTTTGAAATATAGTCACTACTGCGAGTTTGAGCTTTCATGGGAAGCTTTCTTATTATATTCCTTTCCAAACCAGTGATTGAAAGTTTTCAAAAGCTTCAGAGTGTTTTTGCTAGAGGAAGCAACATGCAGTAGTCTCACTCCAATTTATAGGAGGGACATGAGGTTATTTTAATATCTGTATACCTGGCGTGAGATTAAGAAACAACAGTTCAAATGTTGGTCCAACCAGTTTATTATAAATCCTAATCAGGGAGATGGGGAAGGGAAGGAGGGCGATATAAAAAAGAAAAAAAAAAGGAAAGAAGCAAGAATCGTGTAAAGTGGGGATAGTCATCACCAGGATCCAGCAGTGGTCACGTTGCATGCCGTTCCGATGGTCTGAGGTAAAAGCAGCAGGGGGGAGAACAGCAACGTGGCCGGCCTTGGGCAGCAAGCAGGTAGCAGGAGGCAGTCACAGAGCCAATCTGGGAAGAAGCAGCAGGACTCAGGTAGCAGGCCCAGGAGAGTCCGTCAGCATGCAGGAATTCCATAGTGAGGGATCTGATGGCAGACACCTTTGTTCTTCTTCAGCATCGTGTAGAGCACAGAGCAAGTCCAGGAGAGAGGCAGGTCGTGAGGCTTCTCATGTCAGAAACCTCTTCTTCTTCATGAGGAATCTGTTGTCAGAAAACCTAAATCTCATGATTATAGGTCCCCTTTTAATCCTTCCTCTTCTCCTGCCTATGTGACATCCCTGGGTGCTTGAGCAATAGTCATGTGAGTACACCCTGAGGTGGCCATCTTCCTTGAGATAAGCCCACACAAAAGACTGCTTCATGGCCATTAAGCTGTGGCTTATCTCTCTCTTGTTGCCCCTGGCCTTATCCATCTGTGTCCCTCAGACAAAGGATTTCACAACCCTTGCCCACTACTTGCTTGGACTTGCTCATCTGTGTCCCCAGCCCCAGCAAGCTTTGAGACAATGATGAAAAGAATAATATCTTACAGCAGTGGAATGAAAACACATTGTACTTGTCTTAGACTCTTCCTCATTAGCAAGGATTTCTGAAGGAATGCAATAGAAGATCTCACTTGCTACTTTTACATCCTCTGGGGACCACAAAACCAAACTAGAAACTTTAATAAACTATTTTTTTTTTTTTCTTTCTACATCTCTGTTGCATTCTTCTTTCTCCTCCTTCTCCTTCTCCTTCTTGTCACCTGTCACTGGAACAGGTTGCCCAAGCAGGTTGTGAATGCCCCATCCCTGGAGACATTCAAGGCCAGGCTGGATGTGTCTCTGGACAGCATGGTCTAGTGGTTGGCAACCCCGCACATAGCAGTAGGGTTGAAACTAAATGATCACTGTGGTCCTTTTCAACCCAGGCAATTCTATGATTCTATGATTCTTTCTTCTTCTTCTCCTCCTTTTTAATAAGCAGAGAAGAAAGTTACCCAATGAATCATGAATGGCTCTTCTCAGTCCTTAATCTCTTTGCCACAGATGAGGTCAAATCAGATGTGAAAGTTGCCATAGATAATGGAAGCAAGCTGAAGATCTTATCTTTCTTCTGAACTATTTTTCAACATGTTTGAAATATCATTTTTTATTTATCTGTTCAACAGTGAGTAAATTTTTTTCTCTGGCAAAAACTATTTCACTCTTCTTATATCATTTTAAATTCTGATAGGTTCTGTCATAGATATTGTCAGATAATATATAGATGTATAAATAAATCCCTTTCCAGAAATCAGTGCCTGGAAAATATTGTCTGCTGCTCAAGAAAGATACTTAACAAAAACCTTGCAGACAGTAACTCTTTCTGCTGCTGAGAAATGTGTAACACTTTCTTGTAACTGTCAAATAAATAAACTAAAAATATCCCTTGCTGTTCTTAAAAGTTCTCATTATCACCTCTAGTGGCCCTTGAAGAAACTGCAATTTTGAAACATGAGTTTAATTCTGACTTCTCTGTTACATTATTGACAAAAGAGCAACAAAAAGAATACTTCTTAGAATGTGCAGTAATTTCATCTTGTAGAATGGAAATACTATGGCACAAAAACAAGCAAATGTTAAAAGAAACATGCTCATATTTCTTCGTATGTACAACAGTTATGTTGGCTTTCTGGAAACATGAATTTATTCATACACTATTAATGGACTATTTGTTAGGTGACACTTACTGATAAATACCGCTCTCTGTTTGATGCATTGCTAGGGAAACAAACAAACAAACAAACAGCAACAAAAAAAAACCACCAAAAACTCCCCAAACAACAACAAACAAACAAACAACAACAACAAAAACAGACTACCCCAAAAGAAGGCCAAAGAAGATCCCTTCTTCATTTTTTTTGGTACCTGTTGCACATTCTGCAAAACTTTCAGTGTTGTTCACCGGCTTGTTTTGTAATGCCACCTATATAATTCAAATGTTATGGACATTTTTCATGCAGTTAAAACTAGCATTCATTACAAAAGACACGAATTTGGAAAGAATTAAGTAATGTCTTTTGAGTACATGCCATAATTAATGCATTTCAGGAGATCAAGTTTCTCATTTTGGATAATTCATCATTCTCAAATGTATGAACTGATCAATACTATTTCATTTTTACTCTGTAACTCAGTTCAAACCTTGCAAAATATTTAACAATGTGAATATTTCACATTTTTATTTTTACTATAAATTCTGATTATACATTTTCAGAATATCAGAAAAGTTCTATATTTAACTTATTTTGAATTTCTGGGGGGGCAGTAGTTTAAATTGCCTGTTCAGCCAATTAGGTGATAATTCAAAACTTTATCATCTAGTTTTCATTTGTGATTGAAGTCCCTTTTGTAGCACATATAGTTGTTGAACATTTAACAAACTAAAACTTTACTGTCTGTCAACTGGATTTGAATCAACCTCTCCTATGTTTCCTTCCTGGCTCAAACCTATCCTGAAAAAAACCAAACATATTTTTCCTTTAAAAAGGAATATTTTATATTTTTTTCCACGCTTTAAATCTCTATTTCTAGGCACCTGAAATCCATAATCCCTTGATATTTTAATTTTACTATTTAGATCCTCAGATCACAGAAGTTCAGTGAGTTCTATACATTTTCTGAATACTAATCGGACTGTATCCAAACCCATTGATGGAGACATTTACCACCTGTAAGATAGGAAGCAACTAGTGAGATTCAGATCCAGATTCAGACATCAGACACCATTCAGAGTTTTTAACATTTGATGACACTATATTATCAGCCTAATCTACAGCCTCGGTGATATTTCCAGAACATATAAATACAGACATAGATTTCTAGAATTTTAAAGCTTCTGCTCTACCTTGTCTGATTTTTATTGACCTCTGCAGAAATCCATGGGAGTTACCCGAGTATCTTACCTCATGTCTGCTATATCTATGAGGACAGCTTGGATGCTCTAGCATGCATGTACAACTCAATAGTTTCATATTCTTGTTGCCCTCTTTTTTATGTTTTAAATATGTTTTAGGTACGTACAAATATTATGGTCTTCCAATATTTGAAGGGAGCATGTATACAAGAGTGGATATGACTGTTTACGAGGGTGGATTGTGATAGGACAAGGGAGAATGGTCTTAAACGGAGACAGAGGAGGTTTGGGTTAGATATTAGGAGGAAGTTTTTCACACAGAGGGTGTTGACACACTGGAACACGTTGCCCAAGGAGGTTGTGGATGCCCCATCCTTGGAGGCATTCAAGGTCAAGCTGGATGTGGCTCTGGGCGGTCTGGTCTAGTGTTGGTGACCCTGCACATAGCACGGGTGTTGAAACTAGATGATCATCATTGTCCTTTTCAACCTGGGCAACCTGTCCCAGTGTGTCACCACCCTCTGTGTGAAAAACTTCTTCCTGATATCTAACCTAAATCTCTTTTGTCTCACTGTCTCAGGAGGGAATCTTTCCTCTACTCTTTAAATGAATGATACATGGGCACAAAATTGTCTTTTTTTTTTCCCCCTGCAATGTAACACATTTTATGTAACAGTAAAACAAAAAAATGATATAAAACCAGTCATATGTTTCCAGATCTGTGTTTGAATTACGTTTCTGTCTGCATTTCTCTTTCTAGTATCCTTCATTTTCTATTCTTTTTGACATATTAACAGACAAAAAATTGAACATGATTTGGCAGTGTTCATTTGCAGCCAAGAAACCCAATTGTATCCTTCAAAGGGCCGCTTCAAAAGTAGCATAGCTGGCAGATCAAGAATATGATTTTCCCCTTCTGCTCTACTCTCATGAGACTTCTTGAAATCTGGGGACCATAGCATAAGAATCTGTTTGATCAGATCCAGAGGAGGGCCACAAAGATGATCAGAGAGCTGAAACACTTCTCCTATGAAGACAGGCTGATGGAGTACCAATTGTTCTGTCTGAAGAAGACTTCAAGGAGACCTTATATTGGCCTTTAGGAGGGCCTACAGGAATACTGAGAGGAGTCGCTTTAATAGGGAGTGTATCAGCAGGACAAAGGTTTTAAACTGAGTGAATTGATTAGTCATTAGAAAGAGATTCTTCATTATAACAGTACTGAGACACTGGAAGAGGTTGAAGTCATGGACACCGCCCACAGGCTGGAAATGTTCAAGTCCAGAGTGGATGGAGCTTTGGGCAACCTGGTCTAGTGGAAGATGTCCCTGTTCATTGCAGGAGGGTTGGAACTAGATGATCTTAATGTCTCTTTGAAAATTTTAAAAAATATCCTGTTATTCTCTGAAGGTTAATGTTTTCTTGCAGTAATGACAAAAGCTTTTAAATGAAGCTTCTTATTCAAAATAAGTAGGACGATTCTGGTTTGTTCTTGATACTGTTTTGTTGTTGTTGTTGTTGTTTGTTTGTTTGTTTGTTTGTTTTTAAACATCAGAAGTATTCTGTAAAAGAGGTTCAGTTCAGGGAGACTACTTAATAGGCAAGATACTCAAGATGTAAGAAAATATAAGCTATCAGTTCATGTAATTTATACTGTTACCATTGAATCTGATACATGATTCTAAAAAAATAATTTTTTTTTAAGTAAATTACAATCAATATTGTAATTAGAAATTTTAGTTAGTTAGTTAGTTAGCTACTTAGTTTTTAGGTATAAAAGCTATAACTATACCTATCTTTTGTATTCCGTATTACTTCAGAGAGCAACTCTACACTACACTAAGAAACTATATTTGGTTAACTATCTGCAAGCGTATCTCAACTGTTCTCTAAATCAAACAAGGATATTAATAACAAGATAAAACTTAAAGGAGACTAGTTTTTATTTGGTTGGATTTTGATTTTTAAAGTTGTGATTTTGTTCCGTTCCCCCCTCTCCCCCCTCCCCGGCAAAAAATACTGCCTTACATTCTTGATTTTGTCTTAGATTTGATATACCATTAAAATTATGTTTTAAATAGTTCTCTTCTTCTCATATCTGTATATTGTACACATACCAGAGGCAGATTTGCTATTTAAATGTAGTTAATGTATATTACTCAGTAATTCATGTATTGACAGTAAAAGTTAATCATAATGTCAAAAATTTGGAGTAGATGCCAGTGAATAATATTTTCACCCTCTTTGTTTTAGGGAATTTGAGGCACAGTGGGGAAAAGATTTTCTCCTACATCTCACAGTGAATCTATTACAGAGTGATAACAGAAATATAGGTTTCCTGATTCTTATCTCTCCTTCTCTCCTTTAACCAGAAGATGACCCTGATGAATTGAGCAAGAATTTTAAAAAATACAGTTTATTTATTTATTTATTTTTTTTACTGGAAGCAGAATCGCTTGTGTAAAATTATATGATCAAAATGTAAGCAAGCTACTAACAATTTCTTTTTTCTTTGATGGAAAAATTCATCATAAAAAAGTAAAAGGAAGGGTAGGGAAAGAAATATGATCATTTCAGTGTGTTTCCTCTCAATAATGACTGTTCTGGAAGTCTAAAACAAAAGAGGTCTCCTGTCTTTAACCTGTAACAAATAGTTGTATTAGAATACATGATAAATGAAGTCAAGTGAATGCCTATATGTATTGCAAGGTAAATTTATTTGGAGCTAAGCTAAGAACATTTAGAAGAATATATTTGATAGTGCTGTTGTACTATTTTAAAAATATTATATCCTCTCACTATCTCAAACCCCAAATAGCGATGAAATTATTGCTCGCTTCACTGGAGACTCATTCAAAAGAAATGTGGTGGCAGAAACATCTCTCGATTTTCCTTCAGAATTAGTCATCTGGGAGGCAGAATTAAGTACATGAAATTTTATCTTTGGTTTACTTCCAGAATTTCCCACATAGTTTTCCCCTGGAGACCAGATACTGACCCATTTCGAAAGCACCATATACATATAGTTAGCCTTCATTTTCTCTAAAACATTTTCTTCCACAAATATTTGCCAGTCTAAATACAAATGAAAATTTTCTAAGAAATGCTAACTTATTTGGAAGCCTATGGAACAACAAAACAGAGTATTTAGATTTTTGGAACAAATGGGCTGTGGTGCACTAGGAATGTTTTTACTGACTTTAGTGACTTTTTAAAAGCATGCCTAAGCTTTATTATTGCACATCATTTTTGAAGCTGTTCTCATTCTCTCTCCTTATACTACTTTAGCGCTGTCTATTCTCTTCTTAAAGCTTATTTGGACATTCACTTCACAAGGGTGAATTCCTATAACCATAGTCCTTGGTTTTTAAAAAGCAAATAATAAAAGCTGATTTAAAAAAAAAAAAAATAGTCTGAATAAAAAATTCCAGAAATAGAAACATATCTTTCTTCTTTGCCATTTTTAATTAAGAAATGAATATTCTGAGAATTTTGGTGACCAGTTATGTCAGCAATCCCATTTTTACAGGCTTCATATCTCAATGCTACTAGTTTATCTTACACCTGGGTTTTTGCAATATTGGGAAAAATAGAAAGTTATTTAAGATAATCAAAAATGTTTTTCTCATAAATGTACAGCAGCAATGAACTTCTGACACTATGTCAGACTTAGCCTATAGCTGTACTTGAACCATAATTAATTGTAAATGAAATCTCTGACATGAGAAAATATAACTGCAGTATCTTGTAATTTATGTAGAAGCCATTTAACTTCTTGTCTACATTTCAAAAATTCCTGAAAAGGACAGCAGAATATGTATATTTTCAGCTGGTGCCAGTGTAGGTTAAGGGGTGACCAGAGCCTACCAGCAGCTCCCGTACATTATCATTCCACATACATGCTGCCTGATGTAGGCTGCCACTTGCACCATCTGAAAATAGAATTTCAAAAGTGGCTGCTTTCCATATTCAAGTAATCTTTAACAATTTTAAATGGAGTTTTAGGTGTTCGTTTGTTGATAAAGTTGAACTGACTCAAGTATGATGACTAACATTCTATAATAGGGTATAAGAATATTTGTATGAGGACATTACTTGCAAGTATATTTAGTTAACTTAGTGCAGAAGACTGTACAGATATCATTGTTTCAATTTCAACCTTAAAGTGTGGACTGAGTGGCTTTAATGTTCAAGCAATTTGACAGTATATGTAATTAAATTACATTAATGTATGAAGACAGTGCACGCTATTGTATCAAGAGAACATACATCTATCTAAAAACATTGATCAGATGTGCTGTTAAAAAAAGAAAAAAAGAAAAGAAAAAAAGAAAAAAAAAATAAGGAATGATTACTACTTGGAGGTGTTTTCTTGATTCTCAGATAAGGTGACAAGAATCTCACCATACATGTGCCTGAATTTAATAGATAATCCATCTTTTCTATAGGCTTTCAACAAGATTTAACTGAAAACATATGACACTTTTAAGAAAATAGATATACTACAAATCTAAATTTGAGATAGTTACAAGATTTTTGCATTGTGTGAATCAGTTCCCACTCTGAAAATTTACTTTTGTATTCTCATTTTAAAATGCCATTTGGCATATTGATTACAAGTACAACGGCTGCTTTGAAAGAAACACGTCCTATTTTATTATATTGTCCCACAAAACAAGAGGCAGATATTGGTGGTATGACAATAGACACAAAGCCTTCCCATCAATATTATGTTAAATTTTGCTGCTTTGTGACAGCAGAGTGGCAGCCTGACAAAATGGCGTCTGACATGGAAAAGTTTATGAAGGAAAGGTATATAATTACATTCCTCCATGAAGAAAAAATTGCACCTTTTGAGATTCATCAACACTAGCTGAACATTTACAGGGACCAAAAAGTAGACATCAGCACAGTGAGGAAGGAGGTGATGTGTTTCACCAGTGATATGAAAGATGTCTCATTCCAGATGGCCATCCAGTTTTTTACAAATGTGACATATGGGCTCTTGTTCATCGCTGGTGAAAATGCATAGCTAATGGTGGTGATTATGTTGAAAAAATTGTTTTATAGCTATAAGTGTAGTAAGAGATTTTTAGAATCTGGTTTAACAAAGTTTATTTAATCTGGCAAAATGAAAGGCCTGGTGTACTAATATTGTTGTTTATTAAAAAAAGACTGGTAAACACTGAGGAAGACATACAACAGGTCCAGATCAAATCTATCATGAACACAGATCCCTTTTTCAGGTAGATGTTTAGCAAGCCTACCCCTGGCACAGTATACAGATAGTTAGCCAACAGTAGTTTAAGATTTTTTTTGAGGCTATATCTGGACGTTCCTTTTAACTTATCTATCCATAACAGACTAGGAATAAGTAAACAATGTCCAGGATGAGAGATATCCCAGAAAAGAGGCTCATTTTCCAAGGAAATTTTATTATTTTGGTGCAATATTAGGTGACCCAAGCCTCATTTGCCTCTTTTGATCCTGGATGGACTTGGCCTTAAACTTCTTAGTTTGGACCACTAGTTAGAAAAAGCTGTACAGGTGGCAAGTCCACAGATTTGTTCCTTTCTAGTAGGAGGAATTGATGTAGAGTTGGTAATGTCCACTGCAGTGACACAATTATACACAGAACTTGGTTACTCAGATAATACATTATTGTGTGATATCATGAAAGCTTTATTTTTCACATAAAAACAAACCCACACATAGAATAAAACTACTGCCTATGCCAGTTGCCTAATATCCAATTTTTGAGACAAAAAGCCAAAAGGGAAATTGTGTGACAATCCAAAATTTGCTTCCCTGGAGACGTTGCTGCTGACTTTTTTTAGTTTGATTTTCTTCTGTGTAAAGTCACCGGAAACTTATTTTTTAAATAAGATTCAAGTTTTTTTAGTGTATCCAAAATATATTGAGTCAACCCTTGGATAACCTCAAGTTAAGGGGCAAGTCTCATCTCCTCTGAATGTTTCACTAGTGGGATCACAAAGAGGACCTAAGCAGTCCTCTACTCCAAGGGAAAAACATACCTTTGGAGAAAGTCTTTTCAAAAAAAAGAATATTTTAATACATAAAACAATATAAACTCGATATTTTCGTTGAGCAACTCAAAAATGCAAGTTGATACAAAGTAAATGCAATTTCTGACTAATCAAAAGGATGAACTTGTATTATGAAGTGTGTTTTAGATAGCCCCATGTCTCTAAAATTTCTGAAATCAAGTCAGTTTTAAAAACTTTTCTCCAGTGACAAGTTTGAAGTGTTTTGACAAGACACTCAATTTATCCAGATAGAGTGAGAGTGCCTTCACAAAATCCATTATAAGTGCAAATATGAGACCTACTGAGACTGGGGTTGCTAAGCTGGAGCACAACCAGGAGCTGAAATGTTTTGCAGAGAATTATAGTCTCTTATAGGAATATAATCTATGAAATTCATTTTGGTGTGATTCCTAAAGGTGGATTTACACTTGTAATAACTTAATAAGAAGAAAACAATTTGCCTTCCTTTTCCACAAGTTGTGTGTACTCCAGCAGTTTGATCTGAAATCAAATCAACCTTGATTAGATTTTCATCTGATGTCATCTTGCAGTGTAGTCACTTAGAAGTTTGTGAGAAATTTGTAATTTGTTAAACTCACTGAAAAGGCCTATTAATTAATTTTATTTTTAAATGTGCATTCTTGTACTTTTTAAAGGTGTTACTGCCTGTATAACTGCTCACAAATCCTTTCATTACTCTAATATTTTTTTTTTCTTCATAGCCAAAAGATCCCGAAGATGCTCAAAATCAGAAATGGGTTTTAACTGAAGTATCCTCTAAAGTCACATTTCATGAAAGAAAATCCTGGTAGCAAGAAATGTTACATTACGTTCCTGGAACAAGCAATCTTTTTCAGTCTCTAGAAAAAGTTCAGTTACTTGCTGAGAAGAATGGTAGCCATGCCACAGTTATTTAAAAGCTTGCCTTCACTCTGCTGCCCAGTAAATCAAGCAGTGGTAAGCAATCTAAAAGGGAAAACAAACAGTTTGTCCCTGCAAACTGAAAGTGCAGTGTAAGCACTAAGCTGGTGAATTCTAGTATCATTAATCTTTTTGTTTTCTGCAGTGCTCCATGTCACCACCTTTGTGTTGGTGACACATACTCATGTCTGCACTGAGAATGAAGAACTACTTGAAATTATTTTGTTATACTTGAGGATTTTATGATTCTACTTTGCTTTGATTGAAATCTGTCTAGTTTCATGGTTGTGAATGTTCTCTTTCTTACTATAGTAAAATGAAAACAATTGAATGATAACAGATCACATATTTAGTGATTACAATGTTTCTCAACACAGCACCTCCCATTATATCATCCCTTTATTTCTGCTTCCAGATAGATGCACTATGATTTAATACAAACTTACAAATTTGGCAAGTCTTCAAGCAGGACTTCATGAAAACAAGGATGCATCTGTTTCATTTCCATTTAATGTATGGATACTCTGTTGCATTCCCTTTATGTACCAAATGTTTATTGTAAATTACTATTGCCTAACAGTAATGCAAATCAAAGTTTGTAGGAAATAGCCAAAAATGGTCTCCTTAGTATCTGAAATGCATTTAAACAGAACTTTATACTTCAATTATGAAACGTCAGTAGCCTCAGTCCTTCACCAGACCATTACATTCTCCCCAAACGTGACATATTTTTTTCACTCTAGTGAAGGGCATTCTGAAGGGTAATGTAGACTAAATATCACAGCAAAAGTACCTGCTCAAAATGTGTTAAAATCCTAGAATGACACAAATGGGTAGATTGTTTTTGTAGAATACTGATTTTTTTGTTTCACAATGTGCTGTCAGACCTTGCAACTTCCAGAAAAATTCAACTGAAGACAATTATTGTAACAAATGAGCCATAGGAACAAAAATAATTAAGCTTATTTTTGAATAGGTCACCTGGGCATCACTGAATCTTGAAGAAAACACCATTATTATCCTTACTTGCTAAAAGATTTAAAGAAAAATTGTCCAAACCATGGAAAAATTAAAATTAATCACATCCTCATGAGACTATCATCCCAGACAGCAGATGAACATCTTACAGGGAATTTTCTCATGAGATATATTTCCAACTTTGTTATGGCAGATGGTCAATTATGTTGCATGTAAGTCTGTCTTGTGAACAAAATTTGCATTGTCTTAGAAAGTGGAATACACGTATGTAGTGAATAAATTCTAAAATTCTGAAATTATACGGAAGCAACATATTTTCCCTTACCTTCTACTGGAGTCTCCACTGCAATAACTGTGCAATGAATGAAATTTGAGTTAATGAAAGACTTTCTATATGTATAACTTGAGAATATCAAATGTTATATTTGATTCTACATCTTCTAAAAAGATAAACAGATAATAAATAAATACGTGCTCTACAATGTTTGGCAATGTAAGTACTACCCTTTTTTTTGTGAAAACATAAACCTGTGACATAGTTAATGCAATAATTGTGCGACATAGTTAATACAATAATTATATGATAAGTAACATAATTATTTATCTTACTTCAGTGAGTGCAAAGATCAAAAACTCAAGAAAAAGTTAAAACAATCAACAACAAATCCTGGTTTCCATTTGTTCATAGTTTTTCAATGGGAACATGATTACTGTCCTTAATTTGAATTCATGCCACTAAATTTTTGTCATAGAATAATCTATGAATTATTAAATTTTGTTTATTTGCAATTCTGAGACCAAAAATTGTGAACATCTCAGCATCGGAATGTACAGTGACAGTGCATAATTCCTGGTGGAGGTTACGCTCTCTCTTTTATCTTAAATTAATGTACATTAAATTATCAGAAATGCAAACAAGAAAGGGCATATCATTGGAAATATATACATTGCACATATCACTAGAATTATATATATAGCACAAATATAAGGCATTCAAGATATGTCAAATAGCATACAGGTTTCCTGAGTTACCAAACTGCCTGAATATTTTCCATCAAAATATATATAATTCTTTATTATTAAGAAAATTGTACTTTGCTTAGAATTCATAGAATAAAAAATCCTGTTACAGTGGAAGTAAACATGTATAAAAATTAGTATTTTAAATTCTTTTCACATATTTGCAGTCATGTTTCAGATTCCTACAGTTTTTTATTCACTCAATTGTATTATAAATACTAGCAATATAAAATAATTGGTGCATATATCTACTAGCACAATTTTTTCTTGCTCTTCACAGCAATGCATAACAGAAATTAGGTCTTCATTAAAGTGATTCATAATGCTAAACGATGTTGAAAACTGTCTAAGTTAATGAACATGAAAACTTACAGAAATTACATTGATGTGGCTAGGCTGGATCTACTCTGAAGACTCCCAACATACAGGTATTTTATACAGTCCAGAAATTTGATTATAATAGATACCACCTCAGAAGCCAGGGATGAAGTTTTCATTCTGCATAAGAAACCCTATAGTAAATATTGTGATTTAAAATTCAAATATATTAATTTTATTGAAATTTATTTTAAAAGTGATTGTTGTGCACTGTAATCTTCATTGCCTTATCATGGAAAAAGAGAGAGAATAAAATGCACTAAGTAGACCACAAACAATAAAATATATTGTTAGGGAACTAGGAATGCATCTATGGTGATATGGCAAGATATTATTTCAAAATGTCATTCTTATAATGAAAGGTTGAAATAGCTACACTTGAAAAATGTTTCAGTGAAGTGGGTAATAATGGTTCATTGTGCTTTACGACAGCTCTTTGTAAAATATAATTCAAAAGAAAGAAAATAAAATGTTTAATTATTTTGTTTCTTTTTTCCTCAAATGAGATTTTATGAAAGAATTTGAAATTAATGTCTTCAATTGTAATTTATATCCTACTGCTGGTGGAGCTTAGTACAAACACCAAAGTACCTGGCTTGAAATAATGCAGTTAAACAGATAAGCAGGTGTGTTTTGACTTCATATTTGACTAGAAGCCAGATGTAAAGTCTGCTCATATGTTCATCTGTGCTTCAATTCTATTGTAGTTCATGCCAAATTTGATTAATTTTTGTCAGGTTGTAGATGAAAGGCTGCTTCACTGCTAAACTCCCCTACAACTGCAATATGTCCACAGTCACAAACCTTATTCAGAAATATCTATTCCCTTGAAACCCCAAAAAGATGGAGTATAATGCCTGTATCCATTATGTATACATCTGTAAAGAATTTTTATTTTGTTATGTGTTTCTACTCTACATAACACTACTGAATTTCTGAACTCTGTGAGTAGTTCAAGTGTGTGCTTAGAGTTCATAGCTATATTAGTGATGGAGACTGTGTCTAAATTAAAAAGAAGTATAATCTAGCAACTAAAGAAAATATAGTGTTGCTGAATATTGAGTGTGTCCACTACATACATTTCAAGTGGGCTTACTTCACACTGAGTCCAGGCTGGTTCCACAGACTAGACCAGGCCCTTCAGTTTACCTTCCTCCCTAAAAGAATCCAGCCTATGCACTCCATACAGGGAATCAAATAATGGGCAGTGGGAATTTGCTTCAGAATTGTATCTCTAATTTGAAATACTTCATGAAATATTGGTATTTCAGCTTGATTTTTTCTCAAGTTTAGTTAAAATGAGAAATGTCAAAAAGTTTAATTTATATTCAATTTAAATATTTTTAGTCAGAATTGGCATTCAGCATAGCCTGGCCTTATGTAATCTCAGAGGTATTATAATTGTCATTCCACATTACTCTGTCCTATACTATATATATATGAACTATCTTATATGTATACTTTATGAACTATATTCTCTAGGTAATAGGATCTTTTAATGATACAAGCTCCCACAATTAGGTCATTCAAAATGGAAGATCTGAAGTTCATAAACGGAGAAAAAAAAAAAAAAAGTCATTTTGGCAAATCTAGCTGTTTAAAAAAAATGTTACTTCCTGACTTTGTTCTGGAAAAGTTAATCTTTTTTACGTGGAAAACATAGGTTTTGATAAAATGCTTTAAAAATAATGTGCATAATATTAAAAACTTAGTCATATTTTTAATAGGGTTTGATTTACTTCTTATTGATAATCAACATTTGTCACCTCATTTGAGGTGATAAATGGAAGTGAAAACTGCTTGCATCTTACTCTTTAAATACCTTTAAAAAATACTCTTTAAAACCCTTTTAAAAATAACAGTAAAAAGAGGATGATGAATGGATTCTATTGAAAACATTTAGGAAGATATGGTGTCTGTTTTTCTTGCAATTTTAAACAAAATACTGCGTAGTATTCTGTTTTCCTTAGAATACCAGCCTAATCCTAAAAGTTATCATATACACTTTTTAACCAGTTGAGATAATATACTTTATTAGGAAAAGTTCCTTCATTAATTGACTGGCAGTTTTACTTCTGAACTCTTTTTCTTACCTACCCACTTTGTCATAGTCTCACATCATGTCACATTTCACTGCAAGCACCCCACACTATTTGAACTGTGACATAAAGACACAACCTAATCTGATTGTAAAACAGCTTTCTTGCTCTTTGTTATACCTGAGACCAATAAGTGATGTGTCACATGCTGTGGTCTAGTAAGTACTGCAGATTTTATTAACTGTTGCACAACTTGAAACTGGCAATGAATCCCACCCACAGTGAGTTCTGATCCACAGAAGCAGTGTGTATGATTAAAAACTAATACCCAAACAAAAAGGAGTGTACAGAGGCATGGTAGCAGGTTGTCCCACCCCAACAACTTACTCACGGAAATAGATCCTTAACCTATCTCCTCTTGAAGCAATGCAGCAAGATATCATCTCTGTGGGATGGGCTTGAAACTCAGGAAGACAAGAGAGCTTTGCAGAATATCTAACAGATAGCAAGTTCCTGTGGGGAATACATACTCACACTAGCATAAATATTTTCTAGCTATGATCAGCCTATATATCCTTTTAAAAAATCAATTGTAAAGGTACATCTCTAGGAGTAGTGAATGTAGGTCAATCTTACACCCTGAATGACAGTACAATCTGGAAGGAGATAAATTTAAAAGAGTGTTAGAGATTCTGGAAGATGAAAAGCTGAAGGTAAATCTCTTAGTGTAATGTGACAGAGAAAAAAGTAAATGCCATTTCCAGGCTGTATTACAAGAAAGACCTAAGTCTAATTCAGCCAAAAAGTAGATTAGAAAATAGGCTTCCCATGTCTCAAACAATTTTCTAACTGCATGCTATTCTAAAACAACTCTCCTTGAATCTCTGTTTTTGGAATTTAATTGTTTCTGAGGTAGAATACAAATCACTGAAGTCCCAAAAGCTCTTGGACACTGAGCTGGTTTAAATATTCATAAACTGCATCAACAGAGAAAACAGAAAATCTCTTACACACCCAGACTGTGCACCCCACAATTTCTAATAACTTGAATTTATGTTGATGGTTTTTTTTTTTTTTTTTTCAGGTAGAGGTGACAATGATAGCTGATTTTTTTTTTTTTTTTAAAATTTCTGATATATAGTTAAAAATAAGATGTTCTATTCTGTACTATCAATTCAATAAGTAAGACGGCTATTTTACTTAAAGTCATTTCCATGTTCAAACTGAGTAAATAAGATGTTCTGAGACAAAAAAATAGTTTTCTTTTCCAATGAATTCATTTTAATTCCCTCCACTTTTCAAAGGTGGCCTTGTCACTTGGCATAAATATGATCATCACAGAAAACCTGCCTTTCTCTCTGGAGATATGGCATAACAGCTTCAAGAGTGATCACTGTCCTTTGAGGACAAAACTTACTGTGAGAAATGAAGAGAATCTCCATCTGCTCATATCAACGAAAGTTATGAGATAACCCACATAGATTAGTGATTTTCATATGATGGATTTATAATGAGTAGAAAGCTTTCTAATCCAGAAGATACCAGAAAATTTGATATGTGTAAAGAAACTAGACAAATGAAAATGGAAATTATGTTCATATTTTTTTGCCATTTAGGATTGTAACAACACTGAAATGTTTATGCCAGACATTTGATCACATAGGACCTTGCATTCAAGCTTGTTTTATTTCAGTGGTGAGCTACTGAACTCAATACTAGCACTACTTGTTGAAACCCCATGCCTGGTACTAAATGCAAAGTCAGTCTTGATTAAAGTAAGTTTTCTGATCTTAAAACCTTGAGTCTAAACACAGTTCAAATTAGCAAGACAGTTAAGTTCTTGGAAGCCCAGAAGATCTGATTCATATTTAGTTGCAAGAACTTAAGAGTTGTTTTTCTGTTATCATATTTCAGGGTAATGGAGGAGAGATGGCCCGAAAGTAATGACTCCTATTTTATTTTGTTGGCTCATTAAGTCATAGGCAGATGTTGATGGTATGGCAGTTGAAGTTGAACCTTCCTTCCAAGATATCATTAAGTTTTATTGCCCTGTGCCAGATGGCAGCAGAGAGGCAGTCTGATAAAATGGTGTTTGACATGGAAGCGTGTTGAAGAAAATATGTCACTGAATTCCTCCATGTGGAAAACATGGAACCCACTGACATTCATCAGTGCTTGCTGAATTCATATAGAGAATCATAGTCAACTTAGCAATGATGTTTAAGCAAGCTCTAGTCTATTCACAGTAGCAAAACAAAACTGTTTTCTTACTTTTTATCCTCAGTCCTTCACAGATAATTTTTACAAGTTTTTGATACATTTTGGACTAGATGGCCCTCAGAGGTACCTGCCAACTCTAAGGATTCTATGATTCTATGATTCTATGATAATATACCGTAATAAACAAAAGATTTTTTAGGCATAATTAATGAGGTTCATACAGATAAAGTTCATTTGTGGAAATTGAAAATGACTGCTAAACAGTGAAAAATTATGATAAGCTTTATCATCTTTATTTTATATGCTGGCCTGTGCAACATGTGTAACCTGTTATATTAGCAGAAGGTTTTCTAACTCACAAGGTAACTGCCGTTGAAAAAAATACTATCATTAAATAACATTAATATATAATTATACAACAATATATCATTTTTGTGTTTCATAAAAAAGTTATTTTTACTTTACTTGAGTGTACTGAAAGCCTGCATGTCCTTTTTTCATCTTATGGTTTGATTATTCACATTATCTCTTATTTAGGAAAACTGAAACATGAGGGATTTTTACTGTTTTGTTGTTGTTTTTGTTGTTGTTGTTGTTTTTTTAATGAAACTACACATTCTCAGGAAGCTCTAAATTTCTCATTTTTCCCTTTTTTTGTTTTCTTTCTCTACTTCTTTCCTTCTTTCCTTCGCTTCTTTCCTTTTCTTCCTTCCTTCCTCTTTCTGCCTTCTCTATGGCATCTATCCTCTAGGACCAAATTCAACTCCTGGTCTTTTTCCATTAAAATCATTAATATATATTTTTTTTTATAGCAAGTAATGTTGACTCACAGCTGATGAGATCTCTAACTCAACTAACTTGTATCCCATGCTATTTATTTATTAATATTTCTATTTTCATTATTAATGATCTTACTACTACACTAAGCAAAAGCAACTTAAAAATGACAGATGCCGTACAATTGAGAGTATAAAAAGTAGTGGAAACTGTAAAAGAAAATATTTCAGCATGACATTGTGACGTCAGGTAAGCATTAATTTTTTTTTTAATCAACATCAAACCAAGTTGTGGCTGTGAAATAATTGCTTATGGTGAAGTACTGTTCACAGATCGTCCACAGGGGTACAAGAGTAGCTTCCAGCCTTTATGCAATTAAATTTGGGCTCATGAAAGGCAGATCATGCTTGACCACCCTTATCTCCTTCTATGATTGAATCACCCATCTGCTGGATGAGAGAAAGGCCATTGACAGTTGTCCCAGACTTCAGCAAAGCCTTTGACTGTCTCCCACAATATTCTGTAATATTATGTAATTCGTAAGTCTGATCAGTCTTATGACTACTTTACATTGATATTTGAAAAAGCAGATTATGGAAGCTACATTGTGACTTGTCTAAGATTTCTTTCACTATTCTTGACATCCTTTGCATGGTTGTATTGTATTAACTGCACTATGAGTAGTTCAACAATTTTGTTATGTAAAGGCCCAAATATTTAACGTATTTGGTTTTGAGTTCTGTGGCATTTGCTTCTTCTCTTCTGTAATACTGTAGATTTTTCAGGCAAAGTTGCTGTCACATTAAAGGGCAGCATTCTAAGTGAAGCCCTATTTGGCATAAGTCTGGTCACATTGGACATATGAACTATCACCATTACAGCATTACAGATTCACAAATAATGCCCTACTCCATATCTCTAGCAGCATTTTATGAGTTAATTCATGATCCCTTCTTCATTTTTTTCTAGCAGCATTCAGTCAGGACTCACATGACAAATTACAGAATGTTTGATATATGACAATCTTTGATTGTAATCATCCACAATCACAACTAGTAGTAAATTGACATTCTAACTCACTTCAATTTTCAGTTTAAATTCAGAAATTTCCTTCAGCCTTTTCTTACTGAAATTCTTACATTTCCTTCAGTATCTCACGTTCATTTTTAGCTTCCAGCTACATAAATTTTCTATCTTTAAAGTGTATAGTCAACATTACTTTTAGCTGCTGTAAAGTGATTTTTAGTTCCTTTACAGGACATTGTACCCTAATTACTGACAGGCTGAATGGGCTCATGGACTCAGATGCTCTGCAATTCTAGTAATATGTATTTGTGTCCATTATGTAAGGCTGTCACTGACTTTATTCCTCTATTCAATGGGTTACAAGGTTAATGTGAAAAAAAAAAAGGATACAAGTAGATTATAAGATCATATAGGCTTAATTTTCTTCAATAAAAATGTTTACATTTGAGACAGTTATACAGTTCAGGTTCTTCAAAAAATAAGTAGCAAATAATAGGCATATAATGAGGACTGTATTTATAAAAAGGTGTTTAAATTTCATGTAAATGCCCAATCAAATCTTTCTTGGAAAATGTTCTAAAGGTTTTATGGATGTTATGAAATTTCTCACCCTTGTTAGTAATGCTTCACCTTCAGCTAGGTCAGTAACCGTAGAGTGCAAAAGTATCCACCAGTACTTACTAGCACAGATTTGATATTACAGAAAGGTTTGCTTCTTTCTAGTATATTGCTCCAGAATTGTCTCTCTTGTTATTAAAAAACAGCAATATTCTACATATTGTTGGCTGAAAATTGTACTATAGATATTTGTTAATTCTAGTCCATTCAAGCTTTGTAGGGATGAGTCTGATAG
Organism: Chrysolophus pictus; assembly: GCA_037305975.1. Lineage (NCBI taxonomy): Eukaryota > Metazoa > Chordata > Aves > Galliformes > Phasianidae > Chrysolophus > Chrysolophus pictus. The sequence goes on from CM074578.1 coordinate 37,023,390, forward strand.
CTAGGATGAAGTAGGGAGAGGCCTACAGTCCTTGTTTTGAGGTAATTAATAAGGCTTTCATAATCTAAATGTAGATGTCTACAAAGTACATTCAGAAAAAACAACTGTGCATTGTGCTGTTATTCAGAAGATTACACAGACATGTTAGCAGCACAATGAAATAAGCTTTCTTCTTCATTTGCTTTAAATTCAATGCAGAAGAATCTACTTTTTTCCCTTTTTTTTTTTTTTTTTTTTTTTCATTCTACCATCCTGGGAAAATCACAGACAGAAGCCTTTTCATGTTTTAAATGAAAAGCATTTATTTCTACCCTTAGGATACTGCCCATGAGTGTGTGTGTATTTATATAATTTCTTGGAAACTTGTTAAAATAGAGAAAAAAGCTTTCTAAAGTTTGCTTATTTCCTGACATTTACAAGTTTCATTCTTTAATATTGCTTTTAAAGACCTATTAAAAGTACATAGTTATGAGAAATTTTAATAGAAATGGGAAAAGTGGCAGAGGAAATCACAAATACAGAATGAACTGCTGGAACAGTGACAATCTGGTATAAGATCTCATTATTAGCAAAAACAATTATCATAGTGTCTATTCTGGTTATAAGGAAGCCAAACAAATCTTCTGCATGTTTTCAACATAAAAGACAACCTCAGAACTCACAACAGAATATATGTAAACAAAAGATCATGGATTAATTGAACACAATCATTATGAAATTACCTCCAGTGTTCTCCTCTATATTTTTGGATTTTTTTCCTGATTTACCATCAAATAGTTCAAAAGTTAACTAGTTCAACTAAAGTGGAACTAACACTTAACATCAGACCTGGTCAGATGTGACCTTGTTTACCTGAATATTGATACATTCCAAGAATAGAGATTCTCTAACCTTTCTGGACAACTTATTCTAGTTCTGCATTTACATTGCCCCAAAAAAGACTTTTCTAATACTGAGTCCAAGATTTTGTCTCTGTTGCTCCTAGCTATATTGTCACTTATGAAGTTTTTATTCCATTTTTTTTTCTATTGTTTTTTTTTTCTGCTTTTTAAAAATTTTTCCTTTATTTTTCTGTAAAGAAATTTATGTTCCCTATGTGCCTTTTTCTTTCTTTTAGTTATTATTTTCCAATATTTTTGATTGCATTATGAGACCAGACAGTGAAAAAAAAAGATCTTTTATCTTGAAATGTTAAATGATCATTGTATCATAGCTAAATCTACACTTATATACTATATGAGATATTCTGTAGCTCTGAAGATAATAGTAAGGTCTAGTTACCTCTGTTACATGAAAATTTCTTAGTGAGTGGCCCCATGTAAAGACATACTGGGAAAGATACCTGGCCTGTGATCTCCTTGGACTATGACTTTGAGAGCTTGAAAACTGAGACCACTTCTTAGACTGACACTCCAAATTTCAGCACTTCCTCTTCTAGGGGAGAGGGAAAAAAAGGAAAAAAAATATAAAAAACTTGCATTTGAGAGTCTGATTTAATACTAGTTATTATCTTTTCAGAACAAGAAGCTTAGATAAGGAACAAGAGATTCTTTGCTTATTTCTCAGTTTTGTCATTGACTCCATTCTTAGTTTTCCAACCTGTGAAATAAAGCTTTCCCTCCTATTTCCTGTTTTTCAATTTCAAGCTTTATGCAATTCTCACATTTCTGAATGATAAAACTCTCAAAGACTTCAACGAGGACACAAAAGCTGCTGAACATTAAGCATTCTTAGATGACAAGAACCAGCACCCAAAATCCCTAATTTTTGAAAAATTTTATATTCACTTTTATAGAAATAAATAGAAACAATATTTTATGCAGTGACTACCAATGATTTTTGAAGTGGAATATTGAATATGATAATGTCTCACTACCAAATGAAAGGAAAAAATTCTTCTTTAGAAAATTAAAAAAAAAAAAAAATGCGTGTCAGTGTAGGGACTTCATCAAAGGAAAATTAAACCCTTATCAAGAGAGGAGAGCACAGCAGAAAACTTGCCAGTGCGGAAGGAAAGGATAGAAAAGATTCCTTTCAAATAAAAAAAGGAATTGAGAGAGAATAAGAGATTACCACTTTACAATGACAAGGATCTTGCCAAAGAATTTCAAGAAGCCAGTGCTCAAAAATCATCCTCAATGGGTGTCTTTCCTACCATGGTTACCAGTGTGTAGCACCAATGGAAATCAAACCCTGAGTCCATGGGTTCCTTACCAACTACATGAAATATGCATGTTGCTAAGGCTTCTTGCATTGCTTTTGTGAAAAGTGACAGTAACTCCCAAGATGTGTTTTGAATACTGTTCTTCTAGGAAGCAGAAATATTTTTACCTTTGTTTAACTTCTTTACCTTACTTTTATAGTATGAAGTTGAACATTAGCCACATATCTAAGATTTTAAAAATCATTCTTCCCCTTAATTTGGCAGCAAATTCTGCTGCTTCAAATTTACAGTCTCTTCATTTTACTGGAAAGTGAAAATAATTCATTTTTCCTTCAAGTTCGTGGAAAAAACAAGTGATATTTCTCAGAGCTAATAGGGGCAATGGAAGTTCAGAATAACAAGATACAACATTTTTAGAAGTTAATCATTTCTGATGAAATGATTTTATGCCTTTCAGGAAAGGCATAAAAAGATGTGAATGTCAAGGAAGTGATAACCAGAAAAAATAAAATAAAAAAGCGTGGACAAATGAACTTAAAATGTATATAATAAGATACTTGTAACCTCAGCAATTAAAGCAGACTGAAGAGCAGAGATGAAAAGCATATGAGATGAAAAGCATATAAGCACAAATAATATTCATGACTTAAGATATGAAAAAACGAAGGTTAATGTAATAAAATTAGATGATAAGTTATACCAAAAAAATCTAAAAAATGGAAAAATTTAATGGAAAAAAAACAGAAAAATATCTTAAGTTGATTTTAAAGGTAAAAAGTATTGCATGTTTCTATGAAAGTCTATCAAGATCATTTGTGCATTCTATGAACTCAAAAAATATATATTAAAAAAAAAATGGCAGAAGATGAATAGAAAAATCTAGAATGGTTTCGTAACTTCTGATATTAAACGGGTAAAATGATTGTGAATTCAACAAGATAACTGAAGTGAGTGAAGAATTGACATTCAGTTCAATGATGATCAGGGAAAGAAGACAAGTAAATCTTGCAGTCATGAGTTATCAGATGCATAACAGACATGCAATAAACACATGAGTTTGTATGTAAGTTGAAAGATAAGCATGAAAGCAAACCTATCTTCTATATTGTCAACATCAACATTAAAATCATATAAGATTAATAGTTTCAGAGATCATAGAGCCAACTAAGAAAGAAAATCCACAAATTCATTAGGGAATCCGTGTTAGATCTTGGAAGCCTGTACATTTCAACTACTGTGAAGGCTACAAAAGTGATAACGGAATAAAAAGGATGGAAGATACACAAGTCTGGTGAGAAGTTCATTCTTCAGAAAGAACGTAAAGATCTTTAGTAATATACCCACTTCCCTCCTACTCATAAATTGAATGCACTGTGGGTATAGTTCCAACACAACCAGACTTGATGAAGATTTTGACTGTGCCAAATATTAAAACACTATATAATGAACTTAGTTTTATTTTGGAAAGCAATGGGGATATGATGTAAGCCCTACAATGTTGTGCAATTTAAATACCTGCTTAAACATGTAGGATACAGGTGCATACCTAAGTCAGGACATACAAGAGGAAAGTGAAGGAAAATACGGGGTTAGAGAATGTGTGTGCATTTCAGAATGTTCTTGGTTTAACTCTGCTCTGAGTTTTGACTCTACAAGATATTTTGATTTGAATTTTTGAGGCAGATATAATAGAATATAAAGTCTCCTAATTAATACAAAGAAGAAACTAGGTAATATGATGTCCTTTCAGCCCTAGCACTGCTGGTTAAATCATTCTTGTCTTCTGAGGTTTTTTTCTTTTTAATAATTCAACCTAGAAATTAATTGTTGTGCACCACACAAACAAGCAGTAGAACAATTATTCAGAGATTTGTTATGTCATGCCCACAAAATAGGAAAATGAATTCTGTTGGTATTCTGTTCACATGATTCTGTGATTCATGTCATGGCAACATAATTTCTAGATCACTTTCATAGAAGAAACCTTGTGCCTCATCTTGAATATCTATTTATTATTAAAAAAAAAAAAAAAAATTAGAAATAGTTCAAGTGAACATTTAGAGAACAGAAAATTAGCATTGCAGTCACACTAAATGTATTAAGGATTAGACTGTATGACTTATGTCATTATTTGTATGTCAATAAAATTAGTGCCAAGTTGATTTCTTGCTGATGTATGATGTGGTCTTCAAAATGTACTGTCTGTTTGAAAGAAAATATCCTATTTTGAGCCATGACCCTTTATTCATTTAGAACACATTAGCACATAATGAAGTGTGACAGCAGCTAATACACAACATGCAACCCTAGCAATACTGCTGTTGTTACCTGGCAACCAGCCAAACAAATAGAAACATCAGGTGAATAAATGCACGGTTTACCCTGTTTGGAGGCTGTAATTGATATTGGCATAGATCTTCACCTGCAGCTACAGAGTTGTTATCACAAGCCTGTGTCAGAGACACAGTGAATGGGTAGTTTTAAGCATTGGGCAGATAGATATGAGTATGTCCCACACACCCAAACATCGTTGATGTATAAATGTTTACACAAACAAATATTTCAAAAATATTAAAATAAATCCAAGTGAAAGTTATAATTCACCCAAGGCCACACTGGATTTTGATTCTTTCTTGAAAACACCTAAGACACTGATCTTAAGGAAAGAATATGATATAATCCTGACATTATGTAACATATTTTCTGGTCATAGTTTTACTTAAAGGTAGATTGCTGGTTTGTTGTTTTATTTGAACAGTATCAGAAAAGCTTTATGACGTAGCTGCTACTATTTTTTAATAGCAGAAAAGCAGGTACTGATTAAGAAAATATTCCACTTTCTAAATACATCAGTTTGTTGTGTCACCCTCATTTTCTCCTCTCCTATGTGCTAAGAAAACAATACAATCAGCAAAAGCAGAAAACTCTTCATGTAGCAAACTATTAACAGAGTTCAGGTGCCCAGGATGAACTGTGCTTTACTGGAGATCATCTGACTTCAGTAATGTGAGTATTTATGGATGAAAAATCAATTAGTTTGAGTGGCCTCAATCTGATTTCAGGCTTTTTAAAGAGGCCTGCACTTCAATACCTAGCAATTTAAAGACATTGTCAATGGTATTCTGAAAGGCAGTGCTTAGTATATAATCACAGTTTCAGAAGAAAAGGAATAAAATTAAGGAAAATGTTATCAGCCAGAAACATTCCCACTACAAATCACTACATAAATTATCAGTGGAAATATGAATACTTTTACAATGTTTTTACAGATCTTGGAGATCACAATGTATGTGGTGTGTTCTGTGTGTGTCTATCTGTGTATGTGTGTTTGTGAAAGCATTAATTCAGGCGACTTACTGGAAATAAATACTTGACTGTTCATATCCTAGAGGTTTGAAACACAAGGAACTGTTTTTTCCCTCTCCCTTCCTTTTCCTTTTCCTTTTCCTTTTCCTTTTCCTTTTCCTTTTCCTTTTCCTTTTCCTTTTCCTTTTCCTTTTCCTTTTCCTTTTCCTTTTCCTTTTCCTTTTCCTTTTCCTTTTCCTTTTCCTTTTCCTTCTCCTTCTCCTTCTCCTTCTCCTTCTCCTTTTCCTTCTCCTTCTCCTTCTCCTTCTCCTTTCCCTCCTCCTTCCTTCCTTCCTTCCTTTTCACATGAAAATCTTTGTATTTCAGAAGTCAACATTCACTAATGAAGACTTGCATTTTGGGGTTATTTATTTATTTTCTTATTTATGTATTTATTTAGGCTGGATCTAATATTGTTGTATCACATTATAGCTACTGCTGTTGAAATGGTTGTGTTGCAGAACCTAAAAACATAGACTATATTAAACCCAGAAGTGTCATCAAGGTTTACACGAGAGTGATCTGGCATGCTGAAGCAATGAGGCATAAGTGGAAACAGATACTTCAGCTGCCTATATCACATCTCTGGAGTGTTGTGAGGCAAAGCACAGCTAAGCCATGCCTCTGACACCTCAGATCCCAGGAGCACATTATCTAATTATCTCACGGCAACCATCCCCTTAGGGCACTCTTTCTACTATTAGGAAACACTTTGGTGATGGGTGGAAAAAGATATTTTTGGAAGCAGAGGAATATGTTGCTTGCAAGGGAGAATTACTGTAATCAGTGCATTGTGTTCCATCTTTTCTGGCTTCGGTATCTGTTAAAAAAAAAAAAAAAATACTTTGGCCTTGTAATTTCTTTACATTTCAGCAAAATTCAGATGAGAGCTTCTTGAAGAAGACTAAAATTATTTAAGTGTCAAAAGCAAAATAGTACAAGCTGTTGTAAGGTAAATTCACAATGCAAGCTGTACAATTTATTTAGGTCTCACCAACTTTTCCTACACTCTTATCCTGTTAAGACTGCAATGTAACTTGGACCACTCTGAGAATGACCCCTGAGGGACATCACTCGTGATTCCTGAGGGACACAGAACCACTAATCACAACCCTTTGGCTGCATCTAGTCAGCCAATCCATCAAACAGTCCATCCTTCAAATCTACACTTCTCCAATTCAGAGAGAAGGATGTGAGGGGCCATGTCAAAGACCTTGCAGAAGTCCAGGTAGATGACATCCATCGCCCTTCCCCCATTCACCAAAGTCATCACTCCATCATAGAAGGCCACCAGATTGGTTAGGCATGATCTGCCCACGGTGAAGCCATGCTTTATCTCGTACGTGCATTAACATAGCTTCTAGAAGGATCTGCTCCATGATCTTTCCAGGCAGAGATGAGGCTCACTGGTCTGTAGTTCACGAGCATTGAACCTTATCCTCTCTTTAAATGTGAGAACAGGCAGAGAGTGGCTCACTGCTTCTGCAAATCTTCTAAGCTATGCCACTATGACCTATTCAGGATTCACTATACAGGCATCTATAAAGGCACAGGCCCAATTTGAAGGCAGTGTGCCAGGGAGTTTATGGTGGGGTTGGGGTCCTGAAGAAGTGGCATTGTTATGCTTCTTCTCCTGCCACATGCAGAATCACTGAAAGAGAAAGTAGGCCCTCAGCTCAGATGCTTCAGCACAAGATCCAACACTCAGCCTAAAACAACTTCTATTGGCAGTTTGATAAGATGAGGACTTTCTAAAAAGGTCAGCTGAAGTGCAGAGATTCTTTCTTTTGGGAGAGCTCTGCTCTAGTGTGGTGGAGAGGTAGAACTGACAGTAACTTCTATCACTTTTAAAGATAACTTACTATATAGCTCATGAGACACAGCTCTAAATTCTGTAGCTGGGATATCTATGAAAGACCATTGAAATATTACCATTTTTCACATTATCCACCTTTTTATTTTTTCCACTTATGTTAGTGGTAATAAAACCCTGTCCCTAGGAATTTCAGATTTAAATCTAGATTTAGCTCTATGTTTTTCTGCTCTATCAATTTCCTTTTTTGCTGATATTCAGTAACAATGGACCTTCTTAATGAAATTTGATTATTGGTTTGGGGACAAAGTTTTGAAGTACACTACCTATTTCTCCATTCAAGATTGGCTAGATATACTATCATTGGCCACTTACTAAAGCAAACAAAAATCTGACAGGTTCTGAGCTTTAGAAAGTCTTTAGTCAGCAAAGATTCAGGCAGGCCATTTCTTCGTTAGCTTGACTATTCTCTCCTTCTAAAGCCAGTTCAACCTTTGGGTTTTGGCTGTAAATTACATGCTGATACAGCATCCTTAGTAATAGTCTAAGAGTGTTTCTGAATATGAATAAATTTCTAACCTTCCTTTTCACACAGCAATTGAAAATGCAATTTCAAGTTCCTGCTTAGATTAAAATCCCTGTTAGATTATGGTGCAGCTGTGAGGAAGAATGCAGAAGGCCCCCCATTATCATGGAGCTAACTGTAATACATATTACATAAAAACTCTTGACATTCTTTTTTATCATTTCCATGCTCAATAATGTGCAACAAAATTTAGACTGGCACAAGTATATTGTCTGTCACAGGTCCTTCAAGATTGTATTTGGCTGTTAGTCAGCTCACATTACTCCAGGCTGTTTGATACACAGAGTGCAAAGCAGCTTAGCTCTGTTACTATTAATGTTCAAACCGTAATAAAATCACTTCATTAAACAGCCTACTACAGTTTAATTATTTGATAATATTTTGATTAGATTGTTTAGTAGACAGTTCTTGCTGTAAAGCATTTTCGTACTGTAGAGTGATTCTTTGGGAAAAGGCAATACCAAAATGCTCAATATAGTTTTATTTAAAAAGAGAATACAGTAAGAAAGTTTTTCTTCTTCTTCTTACTGTTGGTTACTTTCTTGCTGTCGCAATTTTGTTGTTATTTCCACATTTATAAAATCTGTAAAACTTTAGATGTTGTTAGGAAAGTTCTATTTGAAGTTACAATGAAAGAAGGAATCCCAGCTGTGTGTACAGACTGGGAGAAGAACTTGATGAGAGTTGAATTCCTTCTCTGGTTCTGGTAGATGAAAAACTTAACATAAGCCAGAGCATTGCTCTTACAGCCTAAAGGCCTGCTTAAACCTGGGCTGCATCAAAAAGAGGGAGCCAGTAAGGAGTGAGAGGCAATTGTCCCCCTCTACTCTGCCCTTGTGAGGCCCCATCTGAAGTACTGTGTCCAGGCCTGGGGCTGCCTGTCCAAGAAATACATGGAGCTATTGGAGTAGGTCCCAGAAGAGGTCCATGAAGATACTCAGAGGTCTGAAGCATCTGTCTTTTGAAGAAAGGCTGAGGGAGATGGGTTTGTTTACCTTGGAGAAGAGAAAGCTCTGAAGAGACACCATTGCAAGCTTCCAACACTGAAAATTTATAAGCTGGAAGGATACTAACTTATTACCATAGTGATAGGTTAGTGGGGAATGATTTAAAACTAAAATAGGATTAGATATTAGGAAGAAATTATTTACTCAGAGGGTGATGGGGCATAGGAATATGCTGCTCAGAGAAGTTGTGGATGCCCCATTCCTGGAGGCATACAGAACTAGGTTGGGTGCAGCCTTGGGCAGCTTGATCTAGTAGGTGGCAACCCTATACACAGCACGTGGGCTGCAACTGTAGAGACGCTCCGAAAGTTATGACTCCCACTTCATTATGTTGGCCCACAGCACTGGAGGTGGATATTGATGATATGGCAATAGTGGTTGAACTTTCCTGTCAATATTACATAGAATTTTCTGAAAGATGGCAACAGAGGGGCAATCTGACAAAATGACATCTGACATGGAAGAGGGTGTGAAACAGAGGTCTGTCATTGAATTCCTCCCTGTGGAAAAAATTGCACCCAGTGACATTCATCAGTGCTTGCTAAACATTTATGTAGACCGAACTGTGGATGTAAGTACAGTGATGCTGTGAGTGATGTGTTTCAGCATTGTTAGCAGCGACGTGAAAGAAAGAACATACTCTAGACAGTTGCACACAGTTAGAATACCACAAAATAAAGAGCATCTCAATCAGCTCATCCACATAAACTCGTTAATTAACAGTAGGGAATTGTATACAGAGCTGAACATCAGTTTCAGTGCATTGGAAATAGTGGTGATGACATTAAAATATTGCAAAGTTTGTGCCAGATGTTTTCCACAAATGCTCACGCAGAAACAGAAAGAACACCATATGCAACTTTATCAGCACACACTGAATGCATACAAGGTTGAAGCTGACAATTTCCTTGAGTGCATCATAACCAGTGACAAGATGCAATGTCACCACTCTGAGCTGGAGTCAAAACAGCAGTTAGTGGAACAGCAATGTGTGAATTCCTTACTGGAAAAAAAGTTCAGGATGCAGCTCTCAGCAGGTAAAGTGATGTGCACTGTTTTTCAAGATAGGAAAGGGGTGATTCCCTTGGATTTTCTGTAATCCAGAAAAACCATCAACTCTGACTGCTACATCACAATGCTGAGTAAGCTAGAGGCTCAAACTTTTAGAGTCAGGCCAGAGAAGATAACCCTTGTCTTATAACACAATAACACCAGGCCCCAGACCAATTTGAAGACTGTGTATTATATTTCCAAGCTTGGCCGGACTGTTCTACCACACCCACTGGGATTGTCATCTTCTGACTTCCATGTGCTCAGATCAGTGAAAATGGACTGTGTGGGCAATATTTTCCTAGCAACAATGCTGTCATAGCTGTGAAAACCTCACTGTAGCAGAAATCCAGAAGCATGGCAGAAGGCTCGTTTGTTGCTGGTGAAAGTGTAAATGCATAGCTAGTAGTGGTGGGTACCTATGTTGAAAAAGAGCATTTTGTAGCTGAGAATTTTCTCTATCAAATACAGTTATTGTTTTCTTTGTATCTGTTGTAGTTTCTATGGAAATAAAGAAAATACATTACATTCAGAGTGACCTACTTTAAGGTACCTTTCAACCTATGCTATTCTATGATTCTTTGATAAGTACAAACAAAGACATCTTCAAAAACAAACAACAAACAAATCAAAATATTTTGATAAAAGGAATTTTAAAAGACCTTCTAGTTTGGGTACTGTCAGGGGCTGAGGTGTGGGAGGAAGCACTTTCCTCTGATTTTCTGTGGAAAGCAGTATATAAGTATCCTGTGTGAGAATCAGGAAAAAATTTCACTGGGTTCAGTGCTGCCAGAATTATCAAAAAACAACAGCAAAGTGCAAGTTCACTCCAAAATGCATGTGTACTTGTTATATCCAACCTGAACTTCCTCTGGCACAACTTGAAGCCATTCCCTCTAGTCCTATCACTTGTTACATGAGAGAAGAGTTCAACCTCCCACCTCAGCACAACCTCCATTTAGATAGTGGTAGAGATCTATAAGGTCTCCCTGAGTCTGCTTTTCTTGAGACTAAATAATCCCAGTTCCCTCAGGCACTACAAATAAGAGTTGTGCTCCAGACCCTCCATCAGCTTCATTGACCTTCTCTGAACATGCACCAGGGTCTCACTGGCTTTCTTGCAGTGAGGGACCCAAAGCTGAACACAGTACTAAAGATGAGGCCTCACCAACAGAGTACAGAGTACAGAGATGATCACTTCCCTGCTCTTGCTGGTGACACGATTTCGAATGCGAGTCAGGATGCTATTGGCCATCTTGTCTATGTGGACACACTGCGTGGCTCATGTGTATCAACCAATACCCTCTGGTCCATTTCTTTCACACAGTCTTCCTGCCACTCTGAACAAAGCCAGTAGAGTTTTCTGAGATTGTTGTGGTCAAAATGCAGGACCCGATACGGTGGTATTGTTGAACTTAATCTCATTGGTCTCAGCCCACTTATCCAACCTGTCTAGATCCCCCTGTGGGGCCTTCCTATCCTCAGGCAGATTGTCACTTCCTGCCAAGTTGGTGTTATCTGCAAACTTATTGAGGTTGTTTTCAATTCCTTTTAAATAAATACTGTAGAATTTTGCTATAGTTGCTATAGTTAGCATGCTTCTTATACAACTGCTAATGAGGACAGAAATTTGAGTTCACATACAGATGAATTGTTACAGTTTTTAATAAACTAAAATCACTTAGTTATTTTCTTATTAGCTTTGTTAACAGTCACCCTTTTAGACACCTGGTTGCTCACAGTGACCTCTGATTGATCAGTTCAATTTTAGACCTACTGCTGAAAATGATGATGAAATATTTATGATTTATTCTTTGCAGGTTTCAAACACGTAGACTGGAAAATTATTAAATGTTTTTCACATGCTCAAAAAAATATATCCCATTAGTTTAAATAACACAACTGGAATCTAGAATAAATAAACTTCTCCAGCTGATTTACAGAAATAATTTGACTGCAGGTGTCATTTCTGGACATCAGTAGAAGGATTCAAATTTTGTTTTTGTTTGATGGGATCTTTTTGTTTATTGGTTTGATTGGTTTGATTTTGTTTTGGGAGAGGGTAGGGAGGCTAAGAGTGGTTTTTGTTTGTTGTGTTTTGTTCATTCACTTTGATTCTGTTTTCTTTCATTCTGGAAATCATCATTTTTGATCGTTTCAGCTTGTAAAAAATACTAGAATTCATATGGGAGTTTTACTGACAATTTACTTGTCTTCAGCAAAAGTAAAGGACATTCTTACATAAAAATTCTGTGGAGATGTAGAATACATTTGTGCTCACTTATTTGTGTGCCAGTAGTATTAAAATGCCCTTCCAGCAAAGTCCATTTATCTAAGTCAATTTCATATCTATGTCCTTGGAACAATAGTGGACGTGCCTGGTCTGCATTTGGATGAACTGAGATTCTTGGCATGCTGTGTAAGCCTTGATCATGAAGGCTTTTTGAGTAACAAGCTCTTATACAAATAGAACATTATACATTTTTGTAGTAAATTATACAATGGCAAGAACATAGTTGGTATTGTTCTAGCAAATAGTGCTATATAGACAATGTAGATTGCATTTCCATACAAAGTGTTTTTGACTGCAGTGTCAGCATGTAAATAAGGATGCATGTCTATGTTAACGGCTGTCCATCTCCTGGGATCAAGTAAACACAATATTTCATTAAGCTGTTCATTCTGGATAATCTTAAAAAGTGTGAGAAAAGAAGAATAGTAGCCACAAATGAGATATTAAATTAGAGGATGTAATTTTATCCTCCTCAGTTGCACATTCATAAACATATACATTCATGTCTATGTGCAGTAACTTCTCTGTCAAAAATACAGTTCTAGTGTCTCCATAATCAGTGAGAAAACTGCCATTGAATTTTATATTGCTGCTTCCAAAATAAAGAAAACCAAATAAATAAAGGAAAGGCAAGTATAACAAAGGCAACATTTTTGTCTCTAGGGAAAATTTAGAAAATTCAGAAATGCACTGATAACAAAACACTATTTTTTAGATCCATTATAAGCAAGTTGTTCACTTCAGAAGTCCCCAAAAGTTATTAGTTCTTTCTGGGCACAGATCATCCTGTGAAATTACTTCAGAGGTAAAGGACATAAGTTTAGTCCTGCTCAAATGGTGAAGAATGAGCAGCCTACGTAGTGTTGTCTATTTTTAAGAGATTATGAAGAAAAAAACTCATGTAGTTTCTAATACCTTAAAAATTAAACTATTTATTTCCCCACCATAAGATAGTCTACTTCCTTCTTAAAATTTCATGCAATTCAAGTGTTATATATTTCGTCCATTCATGATGTTGCACTTATTCAGCTAAAATACTTTTGGCAGCTACATAGAGAGATAAATTGGAGAGAGATAAATGTAGTAAATTCAATATTGTACAGCTTTACTATTTCCCATTTTGATTTCCTCTTGACTCTCATTGTTCCACTGAATCTTGCTTATTCCTTTTAGTGTATTTTTAAGACCTTTTTCTTTACTTTATTTGAATTATCTAATTTGAATTTTACACTTCCTACAGCAGGAAGAGTTTAGACAGACAGATTAAATTTATCTTAGTATCTAGCTCATATGAGCATTAAGTTTTTCTTCATTTATGCTTCAGTAAGTGTTATCATTTTATTTTTATGTGAACACAAGAACATTCATCTAATTACAGCAAAAGTATTCTCAAAAGAAACTGACAGTGCACACAGATATTTGTAGAATAATAATATCAGCCTTTTAGCCTTTGATCTACAGAAGAAATAGCTGGTTCTTAAAACGGGTGTTCTTACAACATGAAAGTTGTCCTACTACTAGCATTCAATATACTGATCTTTGTTTTTGATTAATTGTATTTTTTTTCATTTCACTCTCCAAGAAAGAATATGTATATTGTACTTTCTCATCCTCTACAATAATTATTTTTTGCCACTATTTTTACTTGATGTGTTCCACTTTCTCACAGTCTGTTTCGTTATTTATTCTAGTCTAGTTCTATCACTATATTTAAATAAAAAACAATTTTACATTTTTATAATGCGCTATTTATTTATTTATTTTATTTTAAAGGACATCCATTTCCCAGAATATCCCCAAAAAACTCCAAATCCTCTGATGATCTTTCTTTTCCCTTTTGAAGAGCAAGCATCTCCTTTGTTAGTGTATGAGGTAGATTTGCATGGAAGTAGACATTCAGAAGCTTTCAGCCATGCAAAGCAAATTCAGACAGAAGTGATGGTGAGATGAGACACAGAATATTATGAAAAAAAATCTCCTTAAGACTTGCTCTTCCTTGACTTGGAGTATGACAGCAATAAAGAATAAATATTTGGCATTTCAGTTACCTCAATTTCACAGTGCTTTCAGAATTTCCCTACCTTATGGCTGAAGAACTCATCCTGGCAACTGGTTGTCCATTCTCATGGCAGAGTTCTGCTTATAGACATGGTAGTATTTGACTGGACCATCCTGTAATCCATACTTTCTCCTTTGTAGGCCAAAAGTGTGTTTTAGAGGAGATCTCAGATATCCTCATTTACTATGAGGATATACTCATAGTATATGTATATATATACATATATATACTCATAGTATACTCATTTACTTTCTGATTTGACTTCTGGAAAGGTCTGAAAGACATGAACTGTTTTCCTTCTGGGTGACAGTAAATGAGAAGATATATATATCTGTAATGCCAGTAATGAGTACTTAGCTAATGGGACCAGGCAAAAACAAATCTGAAGTATAAAATAAATACATAAATAAATAAAAATCACAACATCCTGAAATGTGGATAGTACAACTTAGTACTAATAGTTACGTGTAGCAAATTTTTTCCTATTGTTCTGCATATTCTGTCTTGGTCTTATTTTCAGTGTATTTTCAATGCTCACTGAATTTTCTGTACTGCTATATGAAAGTGCATTTTACTGTGGAACAAGATTTTGTTCCATTAAGGTATTCCTTCAGTTTAATGTGGTGGTATCCAGGACGTAGCTGGCTGGAAAACAACGAAAATAAAGTATTCAGAAACTTTCTAGCATAAAAAAAAAGAAAACAGTACCTTTTCTCTGGAATGGAAATTAGAGAATAGAATGGATACTATAAGATTTAAAATATGAATAGCACTCTTCATAAAGGCAGATTTTCTGGAATGAATCAGATCACACTGAACATTCCCTTGTTCTAAAGGACAACACAGCTTAAGGAAAGGCAGGTCTGAACATAAACACTTTTAAGATACACTTGTCTCTTTATTATTATTACTATTATTATTATTATTATTTTAAACTATATCACACTTTAAATAGCTCAATTCATGGCTATGAAGTGACTGTTACTGCATGGTAAATAATGTATGTTCCAAGTAGAAAATAAATTTTGTGTGATCTTAGATGAAAGCAGAAGAAACAAAAAGAATTCTGCCTTAAGAGACATGTTAGCTTGAAGCACAAGACTTAAAAGAGTGATCCTGAAAAGAATGTATGGAGAAAGCAAAGGACTAGAAAGTATGACAAAACAAGATTTGTGATACCCTTAAGCAATCTTTACAGGTAAAAGTTCTGAGGAAAAAACTTCAATCTTTCATCAAGGTGCCGTAGTAAATATTAACAAATGAGACATCTACCTGAACACAGCCTGTACTGTACCTTGCCCACAGGTAGTAACAATGCAGGTTACATTCAGTACTCGAGGACAAAGACATTTAGGTTCAGACATTTCTGTACCATTTGATATCTTACACGACTGAACTTCATGCAGTATTAGTCAGAGAAAAATTCTGCACTCAGGTTTTACTTCAACACCTTCGTTACTGAGGATTTCAAACCCAGTTTGGATTTTTCAGATTTTCTAGTTAAAGTTTGAGAATTATCCAGTCTTATAAGTCTTCTACTTTATGGATCCCACATTCGAAATGTATGCCTTGCCTTGTCTCTTTCTGACATAATGCCAAGAAGTCAGGTGCAGAAATGTCTGGGAATGTACCACTCACTGAGACTGATCCCACATTCTCAGGCACTTAGACAAAAGAAAGAATTATGACTTGAATAAAAAAATGCTTTGTTTATGCCAAACAAATGGTTAACATTCCTTCCTTTTTATTTTCCCCTTTGATTTTTACATAATGACCTTAGTAATGAAACAACTTTACTAGGTGCTTATATTTCTGTATTAACGAATCTATAAACAGTTTTAGATTATGTCTTGACAGTTTAACAGTAACTGAGGTTTTCACTGAGAAAGGACTGCAGATTTCCACCTGAATAAAATAGCTAAAAAAGAATTAACATGTTAAAAATTTTGGAAAGAAGTCTAATAGAGACAATAGATCAATTGAATTTGGATTTTAATTTCTTCTGGATTTAGGTCATTAATTCCCTTAAGCTGCTTCCAAAAATCCTGCCTAGTCTTAGACATTTCAATGATCAGAGCTGTAGTAAAATTTTGCTGCATTATTTTTAATTGCATTATATTTTAGATAACAAGTAGGCAAACTTGAAGAGAAGATAGTAAGACAGTTGTGGCACTTCACCATTTAGATTTGCTAAACATATGTGGGATTTCAAATTTTTCTTTTCTATGGGAGATAATTTGGTATTTCACCTAACTTAGTACTATTGAATTAATCTTGGTGAGGGTGACAGAGCACTGGAAAAGGCTGTCCAGGGAGGTTGTGGAGTTTCTTTCTCTGGAGATATTCAAGACCTGACTGGATGCCTACTTGTGCAGCCTGCTGTAGGGAGCCTGTTTTGACAGAGGGGTTGGATTTGATCTATAGAGGTCCCTTCCAAACCCTAGAATTCTGTGATTCTGTGATCTACGACACAATAAAATCAGCAAAAATGTTCAATGTCCTTTATGTGTGTATTTTGATGGTCAATCTGTAATAAAGAGAAGAATGTTATTATAAACAAACAAAGAAATTAATCAATTAATTAATAAACAAGTGAGTGAATCAATAAATGATAATATGAAGCACAATAAATAATTCTCAGCAGATAAGACATTCAGTAGACTGATAGAATAGGAAAATATTGATTATTATTTACTCACTGCAAGTGTTGTGGTATCTTACATATATTATACACTATTCAGATTTCATCTAGAAAGATAGACACTTGTGGAATTATTTTTCCAAATTTCAACACCTTTTTTTTTCTTTTTCTTTTTTTTTTTTTTTCTATAATTGTTGATGTTGTTTGTTTGCTTAAGGTATTTCTGTTTCTCATGGATTTTTTCTTCCAAAAATTTTCCTTAATCTCTTCCCTTTTTCTTCAGAATATAACACATTCTGACTCTAGACTGAAGGTGAAATCATCTTCATATGTCTTAAGAAAATGGAGGTGTATAACAAGTTCATAACTTCTACATAGGATTTCTGTGGTACAACTATTGCAAAAGTGTTGCATAATGTATTAAATCCTGATGCCAGATCTGCAGAATATAAACTGTGTGGATAATTTTTTAAAGTGTCATTGATATATACTACCTGCTTCACTACAGCAGTCAATCTAAATAAATATTCTTCCAATTTCAGAGTCATGTATAGAAATTATTTAAAATAAACACGAATATTGTTATCACTTGTATTTTAAATGATATAATTTACATCCATTAAGTATATAAAATTTTTTGTTAATAGGAAATAAATCTTACAGAGTTCACAATAGTCTGATACTGACTCAGTTCAAACAGAATTGTCATCACAGTTGATCATTTCCTGACCTTAAAAATACAATCACAAGTCTTGTTGTATCAATCAGCATGACAAATCTACTACATTCTGACAAATAGCTGATTATACTTATCACTACATTCACCACTCTGTGCTGAACATTTAGGCAATATTTCAGAGAAGATACATTTCACAAAAGATGTGAAAAGGTAAGGAGTAAAAAATAAAAATAAGAGCACAGAGAATGGTATTTTGATTAATAATTAAGGAAGGAATTCTTTTAATAATAAAAGAAATATATGTAAATAGAAACTTATAGGTACTTTGTAAAAATTACAATTTGAAAAAAAATATCATATTTTCCTTTTATGAAATATAATTGCCATGAACTTCAGCACGGTCCTAATACTGTTGAGATTTTGATCTAGAAAGCTGTAAATGCACAGGATAGTTGTCATACTGTAGGATAATAGAAGAGTCTATGACTAAGTGATATTAATGTGTGTATAATCAACCTGCCCAATATGGACTCAGAACCAGAAATCAGTTTTCCTTTATTCAGAAGGATATTTAAATCCTGCTTGTTTTCAGAGGGAACACAGTGACAAAATTAAGCTTAATTATGATATGTGTTTTGACCATAGTAGTAGATAAGGTAAAGAACAGAAGTGTTTAACAAACAAAAGTGCTACTCTATGTTGTTATCTGCAAACTTTCTGTACAAATAAAACCATTCAAATGAAAATTATCTATGATTTAACTAATTTTAAAGACTGAAGTAAACTTACTTGTTCACCACCCAAATCTGTTACTGAAAAGTACAAATTATACAAGAAGAGTCCTCAGTCAGTAGTCTCCTTTGTCTTTCTGTTTCCAAGTCATCTCATGAGTTTTAGTCTCCAAAATGTTGGACACAATCCTTTCTGCTGAATTGGGTAGGATGGGCTTTCTGTACAAACATTTTAGCAATTTGGAAGCAGATACACTTACTGAAAACTACCCATTTTACAGTATATGATTTTAGCTCAGTAATTTTCTCTACATTAGTATCTGAAATGGAAATCAGTGTTTTGGTGTCATTTTTGCTTTATTCTTTGAAGTCCATGTCCAGAAATCTTATTCAACCTATGTAGTACCAGGAACTTCAGTTGGTAACAGGATTTCAATACAATTTACATGTAGAGTTTAATGTGTGTGAGAATGAGCCTGAAAACAAACAGGGCAAAAGGTAAGATAAGCCTATACCAAACAGGTTTTGAAGTTTGGGAATGAACAATTTGAAAGCTATATACCCTCATTTGATCTTGGTTGTTTCAGCTTATTACAGGCTTGAAATAATCTCTGAGCTATCACTGACAGTCTGTCATCTACTCATCTTGTTTTCTGCTCTGACTGCTGTTTACAGGACAATTTAAAAGAGTACAGACAAACAGAACTGGCTCCCTTGTTCTGAAACTAATACACATTGTGTATTGTGAAAGAAGTACAAAAATAAAGAAATTCTTCACTATAGGCTTGTAAGTCAAGCATGTAGTAAGGTTTTTGTTCAAGTTTCAAATCTGTCTGTTCATTTCATACATCACACAAGTGATATATGGAACTATTCCTGAAAGGCTGAGCTGTGAAATAGAAATCTAGCTGTGGTCAGGTTTAGCCAGAATGCCACTAACCCTAATTTCTTTGTGAAGCAACTCTATGCATCTTCTTGCTGGCAGCTAAATAAAGGACAAGTTAAGAACCAAGAAAAATGACATAAGCCAGGAACTTCATTTTGAATTCTGAATTCTAATTTTGAATGTCAGAGTAAATGGAACGTGGATTTTATTTAAATAAAGCCATAGCCTTGGCTGAAGATTTCATGAAGTGGAGGTAGGAATAGAGTGCCAAATTGCCAGACAGCAAGACAAACAATATTAAAACAAAGAAACAAGCAAACAAAAACTACAGTTCATTATACCAGAAGTTATTACAATTTGCTGCATACTTTCTTCAGAATTAGGTTGTGCTTTTGTCAAGAGCATTTAATCAGCAGTTGCTTTCTAAGAGACAATCACTAACTTCAACAAAAAAAGGATTGCCCTAGAAATCTTATAAAAACAGTGCTGTGGAAGATCAGGCTAAATAACAAAACTGATCCCTTCTGACATAAAGATCTCTGTTTAAAAACCCTATGTCTTGCTATTGGAGAATCTGAAAGACTAAGCACTTGATTTGAAACATTGTACTCTGGAGTATTATAGCAAGCAAAATCAGGCAATGAAAGTAATGCAGAATGCATGACCACCTACAGTGAGCCTCCAGGGAGAAGATGTATTAAGTATCTAGTCATTTCGTCCTCTGTCACAGGCCATGATACTACTTATTCACAGCAAGGAATGACATAAGCACCACTGCCTGCTGTAAGATACAAGACTTTTAATATTGTATCAGATAATGCGCAGCATTGCTCAGGGTTTAAAACCTCAGTCTGCAGTAAGAAGCTTCAGTTAAAATTTATGATATAATCAAAAAGAATGCATGATGAGAAATTAAAAGAGAAGTCATACTTATTTTTTTCAGTTATCTTCATGAAATATCCAAACACCTTGATTTTTCACAGACAATCATTATAACTGACTTTTTTTTTTTTTTTTTTTAACCATCATTATTTGATATAGTAAGGATATATCTGAAAGGCACAGAGGGAAAGAAAAACGTATTTAAAGTACCTTGACAGTGGTGACTTGGTTATTAAAGGAGTGTTTAGAAAAGAACAATTCAAAGTTTTGAAGGGAAGCAAAATGAAATTTCAGTATACAGTTTGGAAGAAAAAAAAAAAGTAAAAAGTTATTCTTACATTAATTAGTTTGCATAAATATCAGGTGAAAGTTGGAGGGCTGAATAGAATGAAAGCAATCATAGATAGAAATTGAGAGATTTAAATATTGCAAGAAAAATTAGAACAATGAGATTTATTAAATATTGTACCCAAATCTCCTGAGCATATAGGAAATTCCCCTTGCCTGGTACATTAACTTTACGGTGAGCATAAATAGTTGTGATAAAAGGACAACTGTGTGACAAGAACTAACAGGCTCTTTTCCACTTATAATAGCTAGGGTCAGAAATTACACTCACTGTTCTACAACGTATTTAGAGGTCTCTGAAATAACTCAGATGTAAGCAAAATAAGAAATCCTACACTTTCCACTGGAATGTAGATAAACTAATTTTGGTCCCTCCTAGGAAAAGAAACATGACAAAATGAGAAGTTGAAGTGAAAAATTCAGAGACAGTCTAACTTTTGAATGATTGAGTCTAGAAAACAATATATCAATCAGATGTAGAGTTTCTATGTCATTCACCTAGGCCTTGCCAACGTCAGTGTTTAAGGTAAATAAAACCTATAAATAAATCAAATACATGCTCTATCAAGTGATTTACAGCTATACAGTGAAGTGACAAAGGATTTTAGACCCTTATGAGAGTTAAGAGTCATGGATCAAACAGATAAACCACACTTACATTTTCAGAGGATTTCTTTCTAAGTAGCAATCAAATGGTGATATACTTATTCACATTGAAAAGTACTGATTTGAGAGTGAAATCTGATACCATACTTCACCTGAGACAAGCCCTTGTGGATGAAATCACAAGATCACTAGTAGAGCTCTAGGAATTATTTGATTAAAAGTTTTGCCTTCTAAATACTGTTCAGATGAACAAACACTGTTCAGAAATGCTGTTCCTATAACACATATTCACTTCTATAATGTAACATAGATATTTTTCAACGGTAACAAAAAGTTAGAAATGATCAAAATTTGAGTCTTGTGCTAGAAGAAGCTCTAGAGCTCTTAGGAGGTAAAAGCTGCCAAATATCCATACTTGTTCAGTGGAGGTGCAGCTACTGAAATAAAAAATGCTAAATTTTGACACAAGTTTTTTATCACCATTTTTCAGCACAATATTCAAAAGCTCAAAAGTCCATTACCGGAATAAACACAGTGTTTTAGGAATAGGTCTCAAAAGTGACTCTGACATTGATTTTCCATTTATTAAACAATGCAGTAGTGACTTTATTGGTTGTTTTAGAGACAGTCAGATTTTCCCAAGTTGGTTTGTCTTCACTGACAGAACGGGGCAAAGGGTTATACATAGTCACTGGAAAATAATAAGAATATTGGGGCATTTTTTTTTCTTTTTTTAGTTTAGTCTTTTATTAATTGGAAAATGAGAGGAGAATAATGCAGCAAAAGATTAAAAACTTTTCATTTTTGTTAGAGCAGTTAAGTGCTTTGAAAATAGTTACTGCTGGCATTTAAACTATTTTACACCACAAACTGACGAAAAAAAATCTTCTAAAATTAGTACTTTAATGGGAGTCCGAAGGTATTATAGAAGTACAGATCACTGGGCAATAAGATTTCCACTGATAATAAAATGAAGATAGCTCATACTGTTCAGAAATACAATATATAACTACGTATATAACTATATAATTAGATCACATAGGAAAGACTATTAGTCTTCTGCAGTGTTTTACATACTGCATCATTTTAAAGACTGAAAATTTGTTTCAATTTATTCAAATGACATATGGATTCTCTGAAGAGCACGTGATTGTAAAAGAAAGCTTGATATTTGTTATACTTTATGCTACTTGCATCCCAGTGTTCTGGCAGCTGGATTGTGGATAAGATTTGAAGTGTGAATTCCACATTAAAAGAATAACACGTTGAGAACAGTATTAGATATGGTCTCGCATAAGACTGTCGGTCAAACCTTTCTATATCTGGTGAGTACTGGAAATACAAAATACATAGAAAATAACAGATGAAAGCACAAAACCAACACCCTGGTGTTTTTTATTTTCATTTTTAAACTCCTTAGAACATTTGCTTCTTCAGCACAAACACAAATAACTTTTCATTTTTTCTGATGTGAAAGGAAAGGAACTGTGAGTAGTCTGATTGAATAAACATCTAGAAACTTTTTGAGCTTTGCTTTACTTTAACATTACAGAATGGCTCAAAATACAGAAGAGACTAAGCAAGCACCTGTGAAAAATGAATCAGTGGGCTGCATGTATATTTGTAGATAGTTACTTGACACACTGACTCACTGAGATATAAACGAGATAGATAATCCAATTAGATTTTTCTTCACATGTAATTAAAAAAAGGTGCTTTTTCCTTTGCACCTGGCTTTGAGATGTCGGAGTTAGACTCAAGTCGTATGTTCAAGTTTTGCCTCATAGCCATAAGAACTAGAACCTTAATATTTGCATAGAATACGAGACTAACATCTAATCTGTTGACTCTAAGACCTGGGCATTAAACAAAAAAAAAAAAAAAAAAAAAAAAACTTTGAAAGAAATCCAATTATCAAACATCCAATATCTATTACTCTGAATGAATAAGAGTGTTCATGACAGAAAATCTATCAGAAACAAAGGGAGAATATAGACACATAGTTAGAAATCGTACCAAGATTTCCAGTGTTTGCTTACAGAAATTTTTTGCTAAAATAGTTGTTATTAACACTGTCTACTATTTTACTAGGTGCATGTTTGAAATCTTGTCACCTATGAAGAAAGTTGTGAAATTATGTTATACAGTATCATACAAGGTGGTATGCAGAAATACAAGCTCTCTCTCTGTTTTTTGTTTTGTTTTGTTTTTGTCTCAGAAGAATATGGGATGATTAAGACAACAGGTATTATCATGTAGAGTTCGGTGGTTCTCAAGGTTTGTACGTGTAGAATCGCCTAAGGCAGGGATGTTCTGTCCTATGTATCTTATATGTCCTTATATATGAAGCATAAACACACACACACACATATAAATATAAATAAATATATATATATGTATATAAAGTAGACCAGCAAGGTTTGGTAAGGGAAGCTATTTTAATCTGTCTTATTTGTTGCTATCACTGTTATCTCATGCATCGGCTAAGATAACATAGAGAAAAAAAGTCATTTATTTTTATAGTTTATTCTCAAAATCTATTCTGGTCTCCCTTCTATGAGCTCTACTAACCCTTTCCTAGATCTTAACATTTCATAAAACTCTACTGTGTGAATGTAATACAAACAGCTTCTGACATTTGCACCATTGTCCTGTGACACTCAGTACTTATAATATCCAGAACAGACTATTGTGTAGCCCAAGACATACTCGAGTATGAGGGTTTGCAGTGGCAGTTGCTTCTTATTCCTTAACACCACTAGATGCAGGAGACCCACAGAAACTATTGCTCTCTTAAAACTTTGTCAGTGTTAAAGCATTTACAACAAATTGAACAGCAAAATGCCATACCAGCCCCAAGTACGCATACTAGGGTTCCTCCAGCAATCAAACTTGCTGAAATTAAAGGTCATAAGATCAGGACTGTAACTTTAAGCAACCCTGGGAAAGGCAACAATCTTCCAACTCTGTTGCATTATGCAGGCTGCTCAAGATCACAAAACATGAAAAGCAACTATCAGATCACA
Source organism: Chrysolophus pictus (assembly GCA_037305975.1). Taxonomy (NCBI): domain Eukaryota; kingdom Metazoa; phylum Chordata; class Aves; order Galliformes; family Phasianidae; genus Chrysolophus; species Chrysolophus pictus. Next base: position 37,047,506 of record CM074578.1, read on the forward strand.
GGATCTTTACAGAGCTAGAAGCACCTGCAGTTAGGAACAAAAGAATTCACAAAGCCCTCCTTTCATAATGGAGGCTTGCTGGCAGATCAGTGTAAATGTGTGCATAGTAACCTCCAGCAGAAGAGAGTATTATGGACATTAATATTTTGTATTGAGCTCTTTTCCTGCATTCAAGCTGTCAGGGAAGGACATAAAAGATAATTTTTTTAAAAGAATGAAATCCAAGATACTGAAAGATCTTTATAATTTAAAATCAGCATTTATTAAGGGACAGTGGCTAAAAAGATTGAGAAGGTAAAATGAAAGGCTAAAATGTTGTGTTACTTACTATAGTACTATGCTCTAATTTTGGAACAAGTGATGAAAAAATAAAAATATGCCCGTTACAGGATTTGTGACTTTCTTGACTCTGTTTGATTACAGTGTGGCCACACTAACTCTATCATGGTTTACAGGCAGAAGTGGCTATGCATGACCTACATAGCAGTATTGGGAGTCACCAGTCATACATTCTCCTGCCTTGAGATACTTAGGCTAGTTCTACATTGCACATGGTATAGTTGGTTCATGTATATCCACAGAACTGATGTTTATGCAATTGGTCTAAAAGGCTGTGCAGATAGGCCCCTAAACATCATATAAATGAGAAGTCGTAATGATGTTATTTTTTTGCAAGCTATGCACGTATGAAGGTCAATTCATAGCAAATGCCAGTATCTCTAGCACACACATTCTGTAATTCATTCTTGTTTTTATTACCTTCAACTCTGTAAAATATTTTAAGTATAATATAAAAGATTATACATGCATTTTTGTATTTGTGTATATGTTCTTTCAGTGTCTAAAGATGGGCTATAAGAAAGGATACAGTAAGATCTGTTGTGATAGGATAAAGGGAAATGATTTCAAACTAAAGAAGAGGAGATTTAGATTGGATATAACAAAGATGTTTTTTACAATAAGAGTGGTGAGACACTGGAACAGGTTACTCAAAATGGTGGTGAAAGCCCGGTCCTTGGACACATTCAAGGTCAGGTTGAATGGGGCTCTGAACAACCTGATCTAGCCGCTGATGTCCCTGTTCATTGCAGGGTAGTTGGACTAGATGACCTTTAATTGTCCCTTCCAACTCAAATTATTCTATAATTCTATGATTTATATTAGGTATACATGCAAACTATAAAGTTACTATTATTGACAACCTTAAATTTTCTTCTTGGAAAAATTAGAGTAAATATGAAACCCAAAAGAAAAGATAGTTCTGATTATGCTAATATGAAAACCAACATCCAGGCTGTCACTAAGACTTTAGAATCTGTAATCCTTGAACATAAAGGGCCTGTGATGATTGCACTTTTGACTTATGTCTTAGGGCCATGATTAACACAATACTTTACTTTCACCTCTCAATTTTCCATGTCCAAGGAACCAGTCTTATATAATATTCACAGTTTTTGTAAATCTCCTGTGGTTTCATAACAGAAAGATAATAAATACTTCCTAATGTAAAGTATAATATCAATGATAACAATAAACAAACCTTGCACTTGAATTTGCAGAATCATCGGGTTTGCCCATTGTAGATAAACATTTTCCATCAGTATCTCCTGATGATAAAGGCTCTTTGTGTTTCTCCAGCAATGATCTTGATTGATTCACTAAAAATTACTGGAAATTATTCCAGAGGATAACAAGAAAATTAGAAGCACAAATTTAAGTGAAATTTCCAATACAAAAAGAAAGCAACAATTTAATTTATAGCAAATACAGATGTGTCATAGTTTTATGATTTTTGGTTATCAGTATTCCACATCATAACATCATGTAATGCACTGGGGGTTTGACTGTGAATGCTCAAGTTCCGGGTGCCTGTCTGGAGGAGAACAACAATTACATTCCCCAGGGGGCTTTGTGGTCAGCAAGGAGATGTAACTCCCAGCAAGGTCACTTGATGTTCTCTTCTTCGCCTGCTCTTCTCTGTCTGCTTGTCTCCATCTGCTTTTCTTCATCGGCTCAACTGGACTGCACTTCTCACCTCAGTGTTGTCGTGAGACCTGTCCACCTTTTGCACACACTCTCTCTCTCTCATTATATTTTGCTGATACTATATTTAGTAAATTAGTTTGTTTCACCTCAGATCGTTGCCACTGTTTTCAATTATTTTGGGTCCCCTGTTTCTCTTTTCCAGAGGCGCAGATCTGCAGATCCCTCCGCCCTGCTAGTCATCTATGATTGCCTGTCTCATAGAAATCATGGATTAATGATTTTAAATGTTTTTCATAGGGTCGAATAAAAGAAAAGTTTTTAAAATTGTTAAGTTTTCAGCATTGAAAATAAATGGTTGACTTTAGATATCCACTAACACAGTGGATGGGTCTCTTCTAAAGCTCAGATCTGCATCATTCAAAGACATCTGTACCGCCAAATAATATACTGTGGGCAGTGCTCTTTGTTGTGATTATTCGAAGCTCAGTACCAGTATTCAAGAATATTTTTCAGTTCTATGTATTCACAAATTTCTGGAGGCTTAGGGATGGAGGCAGGTAGGACATGAAAATCATGACAAGATAGAAAAGTCCCATGGATCTTGTGGTCCATTTCCTCAGAGCTTGAATTTTCATCTGCTTTTTGCTCAGAACCTAGACTTCGGTTTAGATAACATGATTTATTTAATTAGAAGGAATAGATGGATAGTGGAAAATGTAATCCTTAACATTGCAATATACAAAGATGTTTGCAGGTTACAAAATTCCAAGTCCTCTATTCTCATCTATTTTGAAACAATTACCAGTAAAAGCAGAATTTAAGAAAATATTTTAATTTAAGATATATTTTAAACAAATGCTGGAAGACTTCTAAAATAGGTAAGATATTGTTCATCTTTTAAGGAATGATTAAATGTTGTTAAAGTAAACCTTTCTGAGTCTGCAATTTGATGGAAATGACAATAAAAGAGGTTGACATCAGGAAAATTTCCTTGTGTAAATGAAGGAATCCCAAAGAAAACCTTCTCAAGACCTGCAGTCTTGATTATCTTGACATGTAAAACTGGGACAAGGTATAGAATCTCCATCTTTGTATATTTACACAGAAATGTAATCCAGAAAGTATGAAATGGTATTTGAAATTTAATGTCTGGATAGCATACATTTACCCAGAAGGGAAAATCATAGAATCATGTAATCATAGAATCACCAAGTTTGGAAAAGACCCACAGGATCACCCAGTCCAACCATCTACTCATCACCAATAGTTCTCACTAAACCAAGTCCCTCGACACAACGTCCAAGTGTTCCTTGAACGCCTCCAGTGTCAGTGACTCCACCACTTCCCTGGGTAGCCCATTCCAGTGCCTGACCACTCTTTCAGAGAAGTAACATTTCCTAATGTCCAGCCTGAATCTCCCCTGGAGCAGCTTGAAGCCATTCCCTCTTATCCTGTCACAAGTTACATGAGAGAAGAGGCCAATCCCCAGCTCATTACAATCTCCCTTCAGGTAGTTATAGAGAGCAATAAGGTCTCCCCTGAGCCTCCTCCTGTCCAGATTGAACAATCCCAGCTCCCTCAGCCACTCCTCATATGGAGGCCTGTGCTCCGGAGCTCTCACCAGCCTTGTTGCCCTTCTTTGAATCTGCTTCAGGGCCTCGATGTCTTTCTTGCAGTGAGGGGCCCAAAACTGGACACAGTACTCAAGGTGCGGCCTCACCAGTGCTGAGTACAGAGGGATAATTACTTCCCTGTTCCTGCTGACAACACTGTTTCTGATGCCATCCAGGATGCCGTTGGCCTTCTTGGCCACCGGGGCACACTGCTGGCTCGTGTTCAGCTGAGCATCAATCAATACCCCCAGATCCATTTCCTCTACACAGTCTTCCAGCTACTCTGCCCCAAGCCTGTAGTGTTGCCTGGGGTTGTTGTGGCCAAAGTGCAGGACCCGGCATTTGGTCTTGTTGAACCTCATCCCATCGGCTTCAGCCCAGCTATCCAGCCTGTCCAAATCCCTCTGCAGGGCCTCGCTACCCCCAGGCAGATCGACACTTCCAGTCAACTTGGTGTCTTCTGCAAGCTTGCTGAGGGTGCACTCAATGCCCTCATGCAGGTCATCAATAAAGATATTGAAGAGGACAAGCCCCAGCACCGACCCCTGGGGAACACCACTTGTAACCAGTCGCCAGCTGGATTTAACTCCATTCACCACCACTCTCTGGGCCCAGCCCTCCAGCCAGCTCCTTACCCAGTCAAGAGTGTACCCATCCAAGCCTTGGGCTGCCAGCTTCTGCAGGAGAATATTGTGGGAGAGAGTGTCAAAGGCTTTGCTGAAGCCTAGGTAGACCACATCAACAGCCTTTCCCTTATCCATGAGACAGGTCACTATATTTTAGAAGGAAATCATGTTGGTCAAGCAGGACCTACCCTTCATAAACCCATGCTGGCTAGGCCTGATCCCCCGGTTGTCCCACACATGCTGCGTGATCTCCCTCAAGACAATCTGCTCCATAACCTTCCCTGGCACTGAGGTCAGGCTAACAGCCTTGTAGTTCGCTGAATCCTCTTTACAACCCTTATTGTAAATGGGAGTCACACTGGCAAGCCTCCAATCTTCTGGGATGATGAAATGAAGCCAGCTAAGAGATATCAAGCCAATTACACAACATCAAAAAAATAAATGTATTTGCATATGTTTAGTTTGAATCTCTTTTAAAAAGTTCAGCCTCTTTTAGTCACTGACCTCAACAGTCACAGTAGGTATGTAACTGGGATGTCATTCTGTTTTAGTTCCCGTGAGAATTGTCATCTCCCCTGTGCCTTGTCAAATCCCCCATTCCTCCAGAATCCCCAGAAAGGAACTGTTTAGTGTTTAGGAGCCTGAACATGGGTCCTCTCATGCAATAACAATATTGCCAAATAATGCAACAGCAACAACATTAATAGTCATAATCATTTGTTTGCTTTTTCTTGATGTCTGCATCCTCCTCTGTAAAAACAGCATGAAACTGTGAGTGTAAAACAGACCTACCAACTTCAGATGTAATCCCTTGCCCTAAATATTAGCACACTCCACTGGGAGAGAATTGTAATTTTATATTATTTTCTCCTGTTCTAGGGCAGTAGGCCAACAGAGCTGGCTTCTGTACATAGCTGATTTGCCAACATTTTTTACATAAATGGCTGATCAGTAAAGAAGGTAAGAGTGAAATGGTATTTTGCAATATGTAACTGCCACAGGCAAAAGAACTGAGTATACTATAGCAATCAGAGAGTGAAAGCATTATGAAGAGATCTAGCTCTGTGATGTTTTGGTTAGCAAAAAAATCGTTATCATAATAGTTGATTGTGTATTGGACCAAGTTTTACGGGAATTGGAAACTATTGCTCCAATGATGATGGTCATTGAATTCTAATTCTTTTCATATTCCTGTGCACACAATTGCTCCAGTATCAAAACAAACATGGTTTCAATAGATATTGCTAAAAGATGAAATTCACCTATTGCTATAAATAGAGCAAACTAAATAGAATTGGTTCTGTGAACATAGACAAAGACGAAAGCCTTTGACAAGAAATTTCAGTTGAATAGTAGATACAGACTTAGGAGCTCTATGGGTGGAATGCATTCATGCTATAGAGGATATTGATTTACGTTTTCTACGTAATTTTATCTTCCATTACAGTCTCAGAGCCTCTAGCATCCACTTGGAATCCCTATGTAATTTCTATGGATATAATCAGAAAGAAATTAAAGAATGTTAGCTTATGAAGAAATTCTGATCAGAGAATATATTTGGAAATAGCAGTCATCTGAAAAGGAGGAAATATGTATCTTCACCCTTTTATCCTGGGTCACTGTGATAATTAAAATTGTCTCAATACCCATTCAGTTTTGTTACTGGGTTCTGGGCAAATGAGGTCGTTTTCTTTTGACTGAAATCAAACCAGTAAAGTGATAACTGCAAAGAGTGATTAAGATACTTTAAAAGTATTAAAGTATTGTTACAAGAGGTACATGTACGAAAGTCTGTGAGTTAACAGAAGAGATTTGGAATGATTTTTGTTTATAGGTGTCAATTACTTTCTATGACTTGTCATTATTTTTTAGAAATTTTGTAATCGTAAATCCAGAAGTTTCATGACAAAATCCTGAAGAAATTTTTATCTTAGTATAGATAATATATAAAGCTAAATAACACATAGAGTGACAACAGATTGCATTCAAGAATGAGTATATTGCATTCTTCAGAGACATGTTTGTTTCCATAAGAGTGCAAATGATTTTTAGTATTCAACTTCTGGTCTTTTTGAATACATTCTTTTTTTTCTGGAAAGTGGAGAAAGAATTCCTTATGGTACATGTTATTAGCCTTAAGTTGTGCAAGAGGAGGTTTAGATTAGGTATCAGGAAGAATTTATCCATAGAAAGATTGGATAAGGATTGGAATAGACTGCCTGGGAAAGCGTTGGAGTCATCACCCCTGGAAATATTTAAGAGAAATGTAGGTGTGATGTGTAGGGATATGATTTAGTGGTAGACTTGGTTTATGCAGTGATTTGGAGTGATGATCTTAACAATATTTTTCAACATAAATAATTCTTTGGTTTTATATTATTATATTTTTATACCAGGGAGTACAGAATGCTGGTTGAAGAGCAAATAGGCACATAACAGGCAAATACGTACAAGATATGTCTCTGAAAACAAACAAACAAACAAACAAACAAACAAAAAACAACTTATTGACTACTACTTTAGTTACTTATGTCAAGTCCTAGGTTCATGGTATAAAACAGCAGCAATAAAAATGAAAAGAGAAATATGATGCATACAAACACAGTGCTATTTTATTTCATGATTTTCAACTTTTGTTACAGATTTTTTGTTTTTCTTTCCCCATCAGATTTGGCATACAACAGATTTCTGTGATCTTTGCTCAGCTAAAGGTGGAAAATGGATTGAAACAAAAGAGGTGAGGACTGAATTGTTTGTGGTCCATTTGACACAGCTGTTGCAAATATAACGAATTTGAATTATGCCATGCCCTTTTACATAAAAGAGAATTGTGTCTTTCCAGCATTTGGAGCTGTTCTGTTCTGTTATTCACAAATTATTTTTAGCTTTTTAGCTTTTTAGTTTTACTCATTTACGTGCTTTTGTTGTTGGGTTTTTCTTTGCTTCTTTTTAACAGTTCCTGAAGGATTTTATTTTTTCAACTAAGGGTTTTTAAGGCTTTGTCTGCAGAAAGACATCTGTACTGTGAGCAAAATGTGAAGCATGAATGCTAAATTTCCTTTTTTTTCACATGTTCTGACCGCCAGAGAGTGACCATAACTTGTCATATTCCTTTCCATGGGACAAATAAACAACATGAAGTTTTCCCTTCCTTTCCCTTCCCTTCCCTTCCCTTCCCTTCCCTTCCCTTCCCTTCCCTTCCCTTCCCTTCCCTTCCCTTCCCTTCCCTTCCCTTCCCTTCCCTTCCCTTCCCTTCCCTTCCCTTCCCTTCCCTTCCCTTCCCTTCCCTTCCCTTCCCTTCCCTTCCCTTCCCTTCCCTTCCCTTCCCTTCCCTTCCTCTTACTTTACATTCTTTTTTTTCTTTTTCTTTTTCTTTTTCTTTTTCTTTTTCTTTTTCTTTTTCTTTTTCTTTTTCTTTTTCTTTTTCTTTTTCTTTTTCTTTTTCTTTTTCTTTTTCTTTTTCTTTTTCTTTTTCTTTTTCTTTTTCTTTTTCTTTTTCTTTTTCTTTTTCTCTTTCTTTTTCTTTTTCTTTTTATCTAAACAGCTGCTACCACTATCAGCTAATTATCCCTGGTAAGGTTAGTTCAGTGTAATTCCATCTTTCAGCAGAATCAATGTCTGAATTATGATGTATCAGGAAGACCTGATAAACAGACATGGAAAGAGGTCATCTGAGCTAATTGCATTGTTCATGTGAATAAGAACATAAGGAATATACAGGACATGTCTTGTCCTATTGCTGCATCAGAATTAAACTGACCAGTGTTTTGATCTCCATTCCATAAAGATAGTGTGCCTTACTTTCAGTAATTTTAAGCTCCTAATCCTAATCTGGTACTTTTAGTCTTGATACTTCTTTCAGTCTCAGATGCACGACTCAATTGTGGTTTCCACTTATTTCCAGAGACTGTTCCTGTATACTGTTCCTGTATTTTTAGTTCATGTCATACACGATGCAAAGATTTTCAAAAGAATATTATTCAGAGGCTATGAACTTCATTAATATTGCTCTTCTTATTGTTGGAATTTTTTTAATTTTCTGACATCATATAGATGCTAAAGGATAACATCAGACTTTCTTATAAGACTTCTAAAGGCAGTTTCTAGAATAGTTCTTGCTTAGGATGTAAAATATACAAGTTTTTAGAACATATGACAAAAGAGTTATCTTCTTCCTGAGATCTCTGTAATATATTTTTAACTGCAAGTAGGCAATAATAAAATACTATGTTTGAGCCAAAGAAAGTAACTCTGTGTAATGGATGAAAAATAATTTTCATGACATTTTTAGTGCAAAAATTTATTTCATTTCATTTTTTACATCTTGCATACCAGTAACCCAAATCTCAAAGCACTTTTACCTGTTCAGAAGAAACATTTCAACTTTAATTCTTTGAGAATCATCTTTAAATAATCTGTCTGTAAATATGTATGGAGAGTTTTATTTTAAATATTACAAACAAAAGCAGAACTTGATTTTACAAGCCATATGTCATACTTCAATTGACATTTTCAATCAGAACTCTTGAGGCAATTTAATTCTATTAGCCAAAAAACATATTTTCGCAGTTAAGATTTTTTTTTTCAGTGTCTCCCCGATAGTTCCTAGTTTCACTTAGAATAAATATCTCTCGTGAAGTGTACTCTTTTAACCAGTGCCAAGTATATTGTTCAAAATGGTGTGTAACTAAAATAATTTAAAAAATATATTAGAATTAAAAATGTAAGTGTAAAGCAGTGTACTGTTTCTTTGAAGTCAAACTACTGAGGTATGCTATCTATTTGTAAACAACTATCAATACTCTGCACTTCATATGTTTCCTACTAAGAATTTTCCACCAACGTTTTACAGACATTTGTTATTCTTACGAGAATATTTTAGGTTTGATTTCAATATGCTTCACATCAGGCTTCTAATTTCATCTGAAATACTAATCAGAAGGAAAAAGCCTTCTTATGACAGTGGCATTAGGCAGTAAATTTTTTTAAAGTATATGGTATTAAGAATCAAAAACAAAATCATTTTTAAGCAGTGCGTACTTCTGTAAACAGAAAGATTACTGTGAAGAATACGGACATAAGAAATAATCCTAAATCTCACCAAAATAGATAAGGTACTTGGATTAAAATAAAAGTGTTAGTAACAAAAATTCAGCAGTCTAATAATTCTATTTTACTACAATTATCCTGAAAAGAAACAAGGGCTAATGAAGACATTTCTCTCGCCACTCAGCCAACCTATTTGTCTATTAATAATAATAATAAAAAAAGACTACTGAGTTGTAAATTATGTGATTTTAAAATCTCTTTTCTGAATAAATTAGTATACATAATGTAGTATATATAATATGGCCATTGGTAAATATAGATAGTTGTCTTTCTCATGTGCATTAGTTTGCTTCTATTTGCACTGAATTTTATCTGACTATTCATTGTCCAGATTACATGCGTGAATTTCCCCTCAAAGTTATCAAAAACTAAAGTCTCAAATCTATGATAAGGACACAAAGTTGTTCTATAAATTGTAAAGAGAGTAGTTCATTTTTCTGTTAGTTGTAATGAATGGACCGTCATCCTACTGTATGCATTTCTTTCCACACACTATGCCTGGAAACTTAAATACCAAGCTTGGACTGGATATCAAACTTCTAGACAGCTTAATTTAGATTAGATTAATTTGATTCTTGGTGTCATAAAATTTTGAATTGCCCATTGTAGGTACATTTATCTCAGTCTATTCAAAATGACTCCAGAATTGTTTTATCAGAAACTTCTGTCACCTCAGTATCCATTATCTTTTCCAGATCACATTCAAATATATTGAAGAGTGCAAAGTATTTGTGAGAACCCCCACTGATAGCACACAGTATGAAACAAAAATTATCCCCATTTTATTTTTCCTAGATGTCAGTGGTTACTTGCAAGATCCACTGTTCTATTTCAACATGATTTCTTTAAGGCCTTTTTGTGAACGTATCCAATAATTTTTTGAACTCTAAACACACAGCGTCAGACTTAACACTGTTATCTCTCATTATGTAATTGGTATAGATTTATGATGTGCAATTCCCATCCAAAAAAGGTATTGCTTCATTTATATTTCTTACTTATCCATATATCTCCTAATTCCTTTCTTTAATATGATTTCTATGGATTTGCTTGTGTGCTGATTTCAGCTGCGGCAGAGATTTTTTTTCCCTTCATACTGGTATGGTCTGGTATGATGTTACTTTTTGACTTTGGAAAAAAATGGTGTTGATAACATACTAATGTTTTAGTAGTTGTTCTGCAGTGCTGTAGTATCAAGGACATTTCAACTTTTCAGACTGTTCTTCCAGTGAGGGGAAATAAGGGGGCACAAGTTTCTGAAAGGAGAGGGAACCATGACACGTGACCTAAACTGGCCAAAGGAACATTCCATACCATATGAAATCATGGGAAATAAAACTTTAAAACTGTGAGGGATAAACCTCAACTTGAGGACTGGCTGGGCATTGGTTGATGCCCCACTCCTGGGCATCCTTGCCTCCTCCCTTGTGGTGGACTGGGTGCTTTTCCTCTGCTGTCTGGCTAGATCCATGCCCAGTAGCTACCCTTACCTCCTCCTTGGCAGGACTGCAAGTGCTTTGGCTTCCTCCAGAGAGGTGCTTTGTTCTAACTGGCAGCATTCTGGGCTGGCGACCCTGGTGGAGGTAGCAGCATGCCCAGGAGCTACCGTTTCCTGATGAACAATTGTTTTGTGCATCACTTTTTTTGTAAATATTCCTTATATTATTATAATTACTGCTGTTTTCTTTTTCTCTTCCTTTCCTGGCTTTGTAAACAGTTTTTAACTAAACTCAGAAGTTCTACTTCGTTGTGGATAAATGACTCTGTGGTGCAAAGCTGTCTGCTGGGTTAAACCACAACAGATTGACAAAATGGTATCCTATTTGAAATTTAAAATTACATTTTCACCTTCCATTCCTCTGTTAGTTTTTAATGCTACTTTATAAACAAAAATTAGTAATTTATCAATATCAAATTTAAATTCCTTTAGAACTTTTGAGTGAAAAATATCCACCCCTGGTGAATTGTTTCTAATTGTTTCTATTGATTTCAGTGGAACTAAAAAGATTTCTTTCAGACTCACCTTTCTTATTTCTGTCATGGAATGTTCACTGTAGGTTGATAGTTCAGGGTTCCACCAAAACCTTTCTAACAGCATTCCAATTTCCAGAGCACATAGAAAATATTTTATTACAATACTTTCTACATAATGTACTTTAGATTTTATTTTTTATTGTTATCATTTTTATTATTACCGTATGGTTTGTTGCAAGTTTACATTTAGAATTAACCTTCACTATTTTACTCAATTGAAGAATTTCACTTTAGGAAGAAAGTGTTTCTTCATTTTACCATACATTTTCTTTCTTCTGGTTAGCCATGCAGTACAGTCTCTTCAGTTTTGTTTTCTTTTTCTCTATTACCCTCAAACCTTAATGAACTTTTTTTTTTTTTTTAATTCTCTTTTTCCTGCAGTCCTCATACCCCCTGAAAATCTCTTATCACTTTAGCTGATTTCTAAGGCAATCTCTTAAACCATTTCCTCACCTTTATGGCATTTCTCTTTTAAAATAAAAATAAAATAAAACATAATTCTACTGAATTAAGGATAATACTTTTTTTTAATTACTTAAAGTAAAGAATCACTAAGGCAACTATTACGATAATTTTTGGATTAGGTTTTGTGCGTTTCTCAGTAATATATAAAAAACAGTCTTCATTTCTGTGATTTGAAGGAAATTTCTCCAAAGTGCATTTGGATTTAAAAACCTGTAATATTCTATAGCACAATATTAAGCTGATCACTGTGGGCAACTGAAATTTCCCATTATGATTATAATTATGCTTTGCTCTTACTATTTCACAACCATTTTTAACATCCTGGTTGGGTTGATTATCATATATAGCCCTAATTTTAAAGGCTTTTTGGTATTTCAAGCTACTGAGATTGTCTGCTTTGTTTGGTATGCATAAATTACAGTGTATAGCTTCAATTACTCTTTGTAAGGTGTCTGCATACCATAGACATTTATTTTGTTATTCCACTGATCTCATTATTTCGTACTTTAATTCTATTCCAAAAAAGTTTTATTGTATTCTATCATTAAATCTAAATTTCTCTTCTTTAAATGAATTCTTCAAACACCTGGGGAGATACTGTCTCTATTTGACACTGCATACAGAATACACCAGATAGTGCTGCAATGAGATCCTCACATTTGGCTGGAGTTCACAGTCTACAGTTCCCTTGAGAGTTGGTCCGTGTGTCATCAGCAATTACATGCTCTGCAAATAGCAGATCTGTCCTAGTTCTCTGTAAGAGTGCAAAGCTACCTAAGCATGTCAACGTTTGCATCTTGAGAGGAAATCACAGTATTACAGAATCATTTTGGTTGGTAGTGATCAAATGGTTTCATCTAGGTGCAAATTCCTGATACCGAGGGGGATGGCACTGAATTCAGACCATGTTGTGCAAGCCTCTATCCAGTAGGGTTCTGAAAACCTCCAAGGACTTCATCACATTCTCTAGGTAATCCATTTTTCAGCATCATTTTTATCAGAATGAAAACAATGTTCCCAAAACATGGTTGGAACTTTACGATCTTAGTTTGTGATCATAAATCAATTTATAACACATTCCCAAAGATATCACCAATGTGATAATCTATATCAATAACAATTAAATACTTAGCCCAAGGAACAAGAGAATTTCATTCAAACAGAGAATAAAATAAAAGTAAATATCCAGAGTTCTTTGATTTCTTTTTATAATTCAAGAAGAAATTTTGATTTTTTTTTTTTTTTTTTTAAATTCAATATAAGCTCATCTAACATTGTTTGATATTTTCTTTGGTTACAGAATATCATGTGTGGCCAGAAAGGTCTGGTATAAGGAACAGTTTTTAGGTAGAACTAATGGTTAAGTCAGAAAAGATGCATTTGTATTTTAGTGCAAAGAATTCAGTGTTACTTTCAGTAAAGTCAAATGCAGAGTCAAATTTGAAATCCTGGTTTAGCATTCTATATAGAGAAAATTATAAAAAAATCCCTACTGATTTGAATGTTCTATAATAAGCAGCAACCAGATGGGGCTGAAACAGGACTGTTTCCTTTTGAAACACAGCAATCTACAATCATCCCTAGCTCATATACAACTTGCGTAAATGATGAATGCCGTGAGTTCCTATTCCATTTAATTAAGTGCAGTCACCCTAATTCTTCAGAGTCAGTTGGTCTACTTTCAAGTTTTACCTTCTCTTCAGAAAGTAAATTAAAAATACTAAAACTTCATAAGATAAGTTGCCTCTGAAGCACTGCTGAACATTACTTCTAGGCAGGAGGGAAGTAAAAGAAATTATATATTTGATGTTGACATTTCTGCTAAAGCCTGCAGTAGGTCTTCAACAATTCATTACAGAAGCTAGTACTAAGAAATACACTTTAGCGGGTTTAAAATAATATTTTTTCTAATCTCATATTGTTTTCAGTGAATTGAGATTATACCCTATCGTACCTTTTTCATGAAAAGCAAATGAGGAAACTATGAGGAAACCAACAGTTTTTGGTTAATTTATACAATAATAAACTACTTATTGATTTCAGCAGTGGGTCTACAGGTCCACTAGGACTAGTCATGATCATTACATAGAAAAGCAATTTCTCTAGAACAATACCACTATTATAATATTTTATTCTATTTTATAAGGATTACTATAATGAAAAACAAAGTTTAAGCCCTGGTTACATGCAAGTGTGCAAACTACATTTCTGTAATTCAGCCTTACTAGTTTGACGTTGTGCATGCACATTCAAACCACACTGAGTATGAAGTATAGCAGCATAACTCATTCTGTCAGGTATTATGGCTTCATTATCCCTTTCCCAGTAATGCCCATCATCAAAACTATGCAAGGAAGAACTATGCAAGCTCAAAACACACAGAAACAATGCCAAGAGTGCACAAAGAAGCATCAAAAAGGACCATGTGTAGATAGAACTGTCTTAAATTCCCCATAACATGTATATTTATAATTTTTTTCAGAAAAATGTACAATTAAGAGACTGACTTCTCATTGAAAGGTTAGTACCAAATGACTTTTACCCTCACAAGATGCATTTAAATGGAAAATGTACTACAAGTAATGTAGCTGAAGTTCCATTTTCACATCATCTGTCTAGATTTACAAATTCATTTACAATTCTTAGAAATTGAATCACCAAATTAAAAAAAAAAAAAAATTGTCTATTCCAGTTCTGATACTTAACTAGATGAAAAATAAGTTTTAAAATTAAAAAAAAAAAATTGTTGAGAACATGTGTAACAGAAAATTAAAGAGAACTCACAGAAATGCTATTTTTAACAGTCAAGAAGAGAAAAGATGAAAATATTAATCAGATTCAGTTTCAGTCAGAATAGACCTCTCCACCCATCCCATTCCAATTAAAAAAAAAAAAAAAAAAAAAGCAGAAAATGGATACAGTTTGATCTAGAAACATGTGAGTTTAAGGAGTAAAAGCACTGTTCTAATTTTTTTTTTTTTAATCTCAGTGACAGATCCAACAACCTCATTCTCTACATAAGTTTCTTAAAAATACTAAGAATACCAAAGCAGTTAGTAATACAGAATTTTCAGTACATATTTAATACACAAGAAATAACTCTAAGTGAATCTTACAAACACTTAGCAATATGCCAGTTGGGCTTTATAGTGCTTGCTCTAGAAGTCTTCAGTTTGTCTTGAAGTCTGAAGATTTGTAGAATTACCATGGTAGCTCTTGTGATAGAAGTGACTATACAAGGAATTGTGGGTCTTTTGAATTGTATTTGGAGCTTCAGTGTTGACAGTGTGAAAATAGCAATTTTGTTTTTGTTGTTACTTTGTGGACTTTTTTTTTTTTTTTAATAGATTTCTACGACTATATGCAGTATGGACTACAATCATATGGTAATCATCAGTCTCACTCATTGACAGAGAACTTGCATGGGAAAAATTATTTGGAAGATTTGAGAGGAAGTTTTTCATTTTGGAAAAATTGCTGTTTGGCTTTGTTTTGGTAATAATAGGTCTGCTCATCTTTTTGTAATTCTTATTATAGACTGTAATATTAACATATCTGATATACTGAACAACTCATGTTTCAGCATTTCAGCTAAGTGATCTCCACATTCATACTTTACCCTGAGAAGTTCAGGGTTTACCGATAATTACTCAGAAAGTTAAAGGGGGCAGAAATTGCCTGTTCTTATCTGTCTATACAACATAAGCCCATTTGGGGACTGAATGAGATCTCTAGGTCTTTAGCTTTATATATAACTAACAAGCAATAGTAATATAGTCACTTTACCAGCCTGTGAGAGTTCATCCTATTTGTTGCTGCCATTTATATAAACAGTATGTGGTCTTACATGAAACTAACTGTTGTGAATTGCTATTTCATCTCTTCTGCAACATAGTGTTTAAAATGAGTTGCCACATAAATAAAAACACTCTTCTTTTCAGTACTTGTTGAACCTGATGAACAAATTGCATCATGAGAGACATTATTATACTATAAACCAATCAACTTTTATTTCAATATTAGCATAGCATTCCCAAAAGCATCTCTTTTATACTGTGTCAGACACAAAATATAGATCTGACTATTGGTGTTTTTGTAGCAATATCTGCCACTCATATATAAATGTAATTCTTTATTTGTGAAATAATATAGAAATCCGAGAGCTTCTTTGCAGTTTTCTGTTGCCAAGGTAGTTATTTCCTCACCTTGTGAACAAGGGATAAATATTACTCTAAACAAGGTATTTAGAAAGACGAGTACACTTTTCTGATTTTTAAATATTGTAATATTTCCAGATCTAAGGAAATAAACAATGCAAACTTTTTGTAAAGTTAGATTGAAAGTATTTTCATCTGAACCTCACAGAGAACCCCTGTTTCTGTTTTGATATGTGTCTCCTAACGATAAATGAATATGGCAATGGAACACAGGGATTCCCGATTATACAATTTGTCTTCCATGCCACTAACTCAACTTCTCTACATCTATTTCTGTACTATCAGAAATATTAAATATTTAAGTATGTCTTTTGCTCTGTAATATTTGGAGAAGTCAGTAAAATTAAATGTGTTGACCACATAAAATCTGAAATAATACTGTTCATATAAGTTTCCTATATGTTTAATACTCTACTTTGCACAAAAGAAACTGAGACAGGAAGCGTGAAACTGAACTTCATAGAACACAGAAAGACTGGTGGTAGACATGCACTACACAAAATTACAAGGAAAAAAGTCAGCACCACAAATGAGAATAACTGAAAATCCTGAAAAACCTGCCTATTATTCATGTCCGATAATAAATTTAACTGTCACTGAAAAAAAAAAAAAAATCTTTAACTAAATTCCAAGAACTTTAAATCACAGAAACTCTTGGTATCAGCTATTAAAAGAGAAAGTATGCAACAGTGACAACTGTGTTTTTCATCTGCCTGGCAAATATGCATAATAGGGAAAGCCACAAGTGATATCATTTCATTTTATTGTTTGGTTTGAAGTGCTTCAATTGCTTAAGAGTTATGTATTTAAAATATGTAATTGACATTTTATTTTATTTTTATTTGATACATAATTCTATTTTTGTAAATAACAATTCAAAAAGGAGATGATGTGTTGTAGTGGAAGAGTTCACACCTCACCATAGAGAAGCAGAAGATCTAATACTCCTTCTGGAATAGCAGTATTACATCTTTTGCTGTTTTTGTTTTCATCTTCAGAACATTTGTGTTCCTGACTTGCCCTCAAATTCTTGTACTTTTTACAGTAATACTTTCATCTTTGATTCTATGTCACGGACAAAATGACCAGAAGCACCAAAGCACACACTGTTCAGTGACACACAATTTAAAATGTAGTAAGAAGGAAAGGCGTTGTGAATGGACAGTCATTTCTAAGATTCCTGCTCTGCAACAGATAAAACAGCTAAGCCCAGAGGAAACTGACAAATGTAAAAGGGACCTGCAGGGGGTGAGGATGCTTAGTTTGAGATAGTCAGTAATGATGTTAGAATTAATTGCTGTCACAGATTTCAGTTTGAATATGAAAAAAAGTCCATTATCTTGGAGACGGTTCCTGATACAACATAGTCCTGCATCCTCCCAGAGATTCCCCCTGAATAGGACTTGAAAAGCCTAACATTTTATTGAAAGTTCAAGTAATCCTCTTTCATGTTAATCCTTAGGGATTTGATCTCAATAACAGAAAGGTATTTGAAAAAAATTTCCATGTACAAAAAAAAATCCAAGTTTTAACACCACTTGTTAATTCATTTTCAGAATTATTGAGAGTTTCAGAGATGATATTTGCAGAAATGAAGTCTGAAACAGAGATCATTGTAGGATGCCTTATATCATTATTCAAATTAAAATATGTTCGACAAAAGAAAAAAGTTCCCAACTCACAAGCCCACTACATAAACAAAGCATATCTCATGCTTAAAAACCTCAAGAATACTGACGTGTAAATGCATACACAGAACAGGTTACCAGAAATCAGAGTTCTTGTGGGTTGTTCACTCTTCGTTCACTGTCTGGACACATGGTCTCAACTCAATTATTCTCTGTGTCAGATGTTCCTCTTTTGAAGGGGAAGAATAACACTCATTAGCAGGGCGAAAGAGCTGTTGCTGAAGATTTTGGAATATCTCAGATGAAAAGCATTTAGATGAAAACACGTTTCTCCTTTCTTCCTCACTTTGATGTCACAATGAAATAATACAACTAACTTCCTGGAAAAACAATCAAATGGCTGTGCTTTTCATTGCTTTTTTTCTGTGTTATTATTATTATTATTATTATTATTATTATTATTATTATTATTATTATTATTTTATCTTCATTTTTTTATTGCTGTTTTGCTTTTAATTATATAGAAGTGTTTCCTTCTGTTCTCAGAAAGCCTAACATTTCCTAGTCTGTATTAATTTTCCTAATTGTGAACAAAGTAAAAAAACATCATTCTAGTTGGACTTTTAAAGTTTTCTACATACATTTACAACATAGTGCTGAATGAGAACATTGGGGTGTCCTTATGTGTTGTATTTTGTGGTCTGTGTGGATGTTCTCCTGTAATGTTATTACAGTTGTATAAAATAATTTTAAAAGTCAAGATATAAAATTAGAAACCAGGTGCACACAATCGATACAATACCTCAGCGATTCCATTTACCTATTGTCCATTTATGTAAGTACATTTAGCACATTTGCAGTCTTTTCAAGAGAAACAAGTGCATGGTGTGAATTTGAAAATACATAAAGTCTAATTTCTTAGTTGGGGATGCATGAAGTAAAGCAAATAAATGGAGGGATATACTATAATATGATAGTGGATGTAGCTCTGGGCAGCCTGGTCTGGTGGTTGGCGACCACAACAAGGGGGGTTGAAACTCGAGGATCATTGTGGTCCTTTTCAACCCAGCCCATTCTATGATTCCATGATTTATGACATTGATGATTATCCAAATAGATAGTTTCTTGACAATCTCAGTGTTTTTCCAACAGCATCACACTGGACCATGCACCCAATAAAATATCCTAGGGCATTGTGACTGTATTATCTTTTTGGTCTTGAAAAAAAAACCAAAAACCTCAGATAATTTAGTGCAAACTACAAGTACAATCTTAGTTAGTGAGACTGGGTTAGAATTTGACCGCACTTATCCTCTTTGAAAGAGAGGGATTATATTGAGGAAAGGCAGTTATAAAATGTGTTCAATAACTACTGAAACAGAGCAGCATTTTTTTGTAATTGGAATTCAAAATTTGCTTTATGCTTTATACAGTCATTTGATAAACAGTTACCTGACATGAATATGAATGGGTCCAGAGAAGATACACAAAGATGATCAGAGGGCTGGAGCATCTCCCCTATAAAGAGAGGTTAAGGGTTTTGGGCTTGCTTAGCTTGGAGAAGAGAAGGCTCTGGGAAGATCTTATTGCAGCCTTCCAGTACGTGAAGGAAGTTTACAAACAGGAAGGGGATCAAATTTTTCAGTCTGATACTGATAGGACAAAAGAGAATGGATTTAAACTAAAAGGGAGGAGAATTAGGTTAGATGTTAAAAATATATATATATTTATTCAGATGGTGGTGAGGCACTGGCACGCTGTCCAAAGAAGTTGTGGATACTCCATCTCTAGAGGCACTCAAATTCAGGTTGGAGAGAGCTATTGGCAGCCTGATCCAGTGGTTAGCAATGCTGGCCCTGGCAGGGGGGTTAGAAATATGTGACCTTTAAGATCCCTTCCACCTAAGTCACTCTATGATTTTATAAATGCGAACAACTTTTATTTTAAGTCCTGGCACTTAAAAGAAATTGTTATAATTTCTATAAACCAGTCTTGAGAATGAATCATGAATTCTCTTTAATTATGTATAAGGACCTGTCATACTGTAATGAATGGAACAAAGTTTTATTTCTATGCACTGAGACATACACATACACATACATTATGATAATGTCGCTAGAGTGAGAAATTTATGTTGCTTGTCCATCAAAGTAGCAAATGGCTTGAATGACTAGATCTGATTTTCTCATCTATTATCTTCACATCCAGTTAAACTACAGGTGAATTAAGAGAAACAATGCAAAAGAAGCGTAGTTACACTATGATGTGCTGCATGCTTCCTAATTAGTGCTAGTATTTCAATAATCATTTTTAATAAGCACTGATTTAATAAAAACTCACTTCTTAAACCACATTCCACACTTGTTTTTTCAGCATAAATCTATATGTGCACATACACACATGATGGCAAGTGTATGGCTTTTTCATTATATGGTAACTTCACAGTAAGTTCCAATTTGACACATAAACATATTTTAGAAGACACGAAGGAAAAAAGTGCACTAAGCAAAACGGAAGTGAATTGATTACATTGAATTTTTGAATTCCTATAACAGAACTGTTATTTGTATTTTAACCTTGGAATAGGTATTGATTGCCATTTACCATAGGGAACTTCATTACCTTATACTAGTATATCTGAATGTCAAATGGGGCTTTCCAAATATGAGGAGATGCTATTTTCAATGTTTAAATACTGTCATGTGTTTATCTATGATGTACTGGGCCACTCACAGTGATCTGCTCCCTAGATCATACACAGTAGGTAGCTCTAGAGTATGTACTAGAATATCGTAAGAGATTATTCTTTTACATCGTCTCAAAGGTTGCTGAGGACACAGATGAACAAGTCCAGGCAAGTCTTGGGCAGGAGCTGAGAAATATTTTGTCTGGAGAACTTTGATGGACAAGTCCTGGGCAAAAGTTGTGAAATCCTTTGTCTGAGGGACACAGATGGACAAGGCCAGGGGCAACAAGAGAGATAAGCTGCAGCTTAATGGCCGTGAAGCGGTCTTTTGTGTGGATTTATCTCAAGGATGATGGCCATCTCAGGGGGTAGTCTCATGACTCTTGCTGATAAATGAAATAATGAATGATAAAATGGGGACCTACAGTCATGAGGTTTAGGTTTCCTGACAACGGATTCCTCATGAAGAAGAAGAGGTTTCTGCCATGAAGAAGCCTCACGACCTGCCTCTCTCCCTACCGGACTTGCTCTGCACTCTCTTGCTCTTGGACTTCTTGCTCTGCGCTCTACCACAATGCTGAAGAACAAAGGTGTCTGCCATCAGATTCTTCACTACAGAATTCCTGCTTGCTGATGGACTCTCCTGGGCCTGCTACCTGAGTCCTGCTGCTTCTTCCCAGATTGGCTCTGTGACTGCCTCCTGCTACCTGCTTGCTGTCCAAGGCCGGCCATGCTGCTGCTCTCCCCCCTGCTGCTTTTGCCTCAGACCACCGAAACTGTGTGCAACGTGACCACTGCTGGATCCTGGTGATGACTATCCCCACTTTACACGATTCTTGCTTCTTTCCTTTTTTTTTTTGGTTGGACTAACATATGAACCGTTGTTTCTTAATCTCACGCCAGGTATACAGATATTAAAAGAACCTCATCTCCCTCCTATAAATTGGAGCGAGACAAATATTCATCTTGATCTTTTTTTTTTTTAAATGGAAATTAGGAGGTAGGAGGAAGAGAAAGAGCAGTGAAGGTCAACTTCATCTGTCCCCAAAGTCTGTAAGCATGATGATGTATAGACTGAGAAAGCAAAATTTTTTTACGTTTTCTGGTATTGACTTGCTGCTGAAAACCATCTCCTTTGTATTCTTTTGCTCAACTAAGGTCAGGTGGCGTACAGAATCTATACAATATAATCTTCAGTCAATGAACAAGCTTAAGGAACTTCAGTGTTTGAATAAATCGTTTTCTTTCCATTAAAAAGAACATTGGTTTCATTAAGAAGATATTTACTGACCTCTGAATAGGTCTTTCCCCCTAGATGGGGAAAGGGATTGTGGGAAGAAAGATTTTTGCTTTGAAGTATTAGCAGCTCAGAAAAGGGTGACAAGAATTTTTTTGTGTCTACTTAGAAATACTTGAAATCTCATTATCCTGCAAAAATGGCTGCTATTTTCTCCTGAAATATAAGAACATATTTGCTACAGAAATAAGTAGTGGCAGATAGCAACTTACCTTTAATGTGTAAACATGCTGTTTCTAGAAAATATCTTTGTATGTTTAAAAGAATAATTTCTTATCAGAACTTGAATGTGATTGTCATTTTACTTGAAATAAAATAAATTGCAATCAAGTCTTCAAGACTAGTTACATAAAATGAATTAAAGTAGGGTAAAAAGCTTACAGAATTAATATTTGTCTCTCCTTGCAGTTATTTTTTTTTTTTAAATACTTAAAGTTGATTAGAAATCTATTTCTCTGTCCGTTAAAAGCTATAATTCATGTGATGTGTTAAGATAATTGCCCATTTATAATCCGGAAGCTATGTTAAATCATGTGCCAGATGAGAAGGTAATATGAAACAGCCAGCATGGCTGGAGAGGAGCCAGCAGTTTGCTCTTACATCCCTGAAGGCCAGCAGTATTCTAGGCTGTATCAAAAGAGGGGTGGACAGCAGGGAGAGAGGGAATTGTCAGCCTCTACTCTGCCATTGTGAGTATGCTTTGTCTAGGCATGGAGCCCCCAGCACAAGAAGAATGTGGAGCTGCTGGAGAAGGTCTGGAGTAGGGCTACTAAGATGATCAAAGGTCTGGAGCACCTCTGCTATGAAGAAAAGTTGATGGAGTTGGGCTTGTTTAGCTTGGAGAAGAGAAAGCTCTGGGAAGACCTCATTGTGGCCTTTCATAATTAGAAGAAAGTTTACAGGCTGAAGGGGTATTGATTTTTTTACTGGGTCTGATAATGATAGGACAAGGGTGAATGGATTTAAACTAAAAGAGAGGAGATTCAGGTTAGATGTTAGGAAGAAATTTTTACTCAGAGGATGGTGAGGTTGCTCACAGAAGTTGGGGAAACTCCATCTCTGGAGGCATTCAAGGTCAGTTTGGATGGGGCCTTAGGCAGCCTGATCTGGTGGTTGACAATTCTGTCCACAACAGGGATGCTGGAACTAGATATTTAAGGTCCCTTCCTAGCTGTGATTCTATGATTGAGGACAAGATTCAGAATTGGTTTCCAATTATGAAAAAAATTAATTGCTTGGAAAACATACTGTTTCTTACTGTCACATAAGCTGGCATTGAGAGCTAAAATGATACTAATTAAAGTTCTACAGCTCATCATTTAGCACATTTAAATTTTTATAGATATACATCAAGGCCAATAGTGCTATTCATACTCTAGAGACACAGCATTTGAAGCCTAAATCAGGGCTCTGGTGATGATCAGACAGTGATTGCGATCTGGTTTTGGATGCAGTCGCTCACTGAGAAAAACAGATTTATCTGCTCTAGAAAATTCAATGAACTAAAGAGAGAGTAAGAAACATTTAATCCACTCTATTTCTTTTTTTGTGCTTCAGAGACTTAGCCATCAGAAAAGTCTTGATCATTCTTGTCCTCTGAAGAGTGATGTCTTATGTCAATCTCTTTACAGCAAAATGTATAGGAAGAAACTCTGGAAAACAGTTATATATATCTAACAGTTATTTTCCATTCTGGCCTAAAAATTTATGTTAAAGAAGCCACAGAGAAACATAAAAAAATTATATTTATAATATAAAAAAAAATAGACTTCAAAATACTGCCCTCTGCAGTTTCTATGACAATTTAATATAATAGCACAATCTTAGCATCTCAGGCTAGTAGGTCAATTTGCCAGAGCCTAATATTTATATAATTAATAAATTAGTAAGCTTATTTGTTACAGCGACAGATGTCCTGCCAGCACTGAAGTGTGCCCGATCTTCCTCTTTTGTCTCCCTTCTCCTTTTGAATAATGAAAATAGTCTGTCCTGATTGAATGAGATGTCATCAAAACATGATTTTTATTTCCTGTTCCGAGCGCCTCAAATCTGCAGCTGTCAAAAGACCACATGGAAAATCAATCACCTCCGAAATCTCACAAATTGGGTTATTTGCAGGCTATCACAAAACAATCCAAAAGCCATTTACATTGATGTATATTGCAGAATCTCTGGAGAACTTTCAGTTTGTCAGAGATGCAGCTGAAACAAGAAAAAACTGATGCACAAATGCAATGACAATCTGGCAAATGGTGGTCTAATCTATCCTTAAAACTCTCCAGTGGCTGAGACTTCATGGTGATCATTCCCTTAACTAAATCAGATCTTGTAACTTATCAGAACCTATCTAATATAATGCTTGTGTGAAGTATATATATGGGAAACCCTGTTACTATTTTTTTAAATATTCTTATTTAATTTCTAATTGAATGCACTTTTTTTTTTTTTTTTTTTTTTTTTTTAAACATGAATTGTCTCCTGGACAACTTTCCTACATTTAATATTTTACTGACTTTACACTCATTTCCCCATTATACCTACAAATAAAATGTATCTCTGCACAAAAGGCAGTCTAAGTTTTTCACATCTGAAGAGAAAGAAAGTAATAATTAATTGCTGAGAAGGAACAGACCTTTAACTTCAAAGTACCTTGAGGGCTCAAGAGAGGAAACACAGGCATTGTCTTGTAATAACAAAAAGCAGCAATATGTTACAGTGTATTGCTAGATATGCAACTCTTCTTGTGTGTGTAACAA
The DNA here is from genome assembly GCA_037305975.1 of Chrysolophus pictus. Lineage (NCBI taxonomy): Eukaryota > Metazoa > Chordata > Aves > Galliformes > Phasianidae > Chrysolophus > Chrysolophus pictus. Next base: position 37,071,923 of record CM074578.1, read on the forward strand.
TTCTTGCCAATATAAAATATCCATTTGTCAGATTTTTTTCAGTATTCACTAAAAAACATCTCTTATGGCTGACATTAATCTGATTTTACTCAGTCAAAATTCACAGAAGTTACATATTAAAAAAAAAAAAAAAAAAAAAAAAAAGAAGAAGAAGAAGAAGAAAAAATCCAGAAAAATTATATAGTCAAGGAGTACAGAACAATGACAACAGAACAATGACAAAATGTATGTAAGACAGGCTGAAAAAGTTCAGGTAGCTCAAGACATAACATGCATATGTTGTTAACGTGCTTAATATACCCAGGTAAAGTTTTATGACTTTAGCTAAATACTTGCCTAAAATAATGGTTACAGAAGTATTTCAGATTTCATCTTTGATTTATTTTCTCTCAAAAATTCACTTTGGTTGGTATGATGTTTTAATGTGATGGAACATAAAATTTCTGATATCAAAGTGAGTAGAAAAGTAACTGCCACAGAAGAGAAATTATAAATAATATTTAATGAGAAACCTACGTGATCTTAATTTTCTGTGTGTGTATTTTCTGTTTGTTTGTTTTCTTGTGCAGTAAAAAAGACTAAATTACAACTCAGTGCAAAATCCATTATTATCAGAAGATAAACTGAAGGTGATTTTATGAAATTAGACATGATCGCAGTAACACAATTTGTTCTCTCTCATACTAAACACAATAAGTAATGAAAAAGCTGTAACACATAGATGTACATCTAAACATCTGGTTTTACATGAATTCAGTGTTATGTCACTACTGAATATGTTTCAAGAAAGAAAAGAAATTACAACTACAATGCCATAAATAAAATGTATTTTGCAACATAGATTAATAAATTGTCCAATAATGACTTTGCAATAGCACAGTCTACATGCTACAGCATTATCCTATAAGGGATATCCTGTAAAGTATACTACTTGTTTGGAAAAGATGATAGATACACAGAATAAATTAAGCACTTGTTAATACTATAAACAACATTGTTTTCAATAGAGTGCCTCACAGAAGAGGAAGAGTGGATAAATCGGAATAGAGTCTGGGTTTGCATTTGCCAGTGGTGCCGTTTGGAAGTGGATTCGTTTTCTACTTATTCTCTGTAAATTCAGTATTTCAATACATATACAGAGTACTAAATTTTGTTTATTGATATATCCTTTCTAAAAATAAAAAATAAAAAAAAGAATAGAAAGCTTTTTACAGATAAAATCTTAAAAAAAAAAAAAAACCCTTAGTTTGGGCTACATTCAGATCTATGCAATGAGAAAGTGCAGGGGCTGCACAGAATTTATCTCCCTTAACTATGTCAGAAAATCTCAATCTAGAATTTCATAAGTAAATTGATCTTAAGCTGTCCTCTGTATCAGGGTGAGCTTCGCCTTATGGTAATAATGCCAATAGTAACAACAGCAATTGTAAGAAATTCTATTGGATTGTAACCAGCCAGGACAATTTCAGGACAGCTACTATACAGCTTAAATCACTGAGCAGGAAAATGCTTAGCAGGTTACTATTATATCTTTCAGTTATTGACAGTGAACATTTCTCTCCTGGGCACCACCAGGGCACCGATTGCCGTAGTAAAGCTGCTTAAACCAGAAGCTATCATAAAACCATTACTTAAAAAAAAAAAAAAAAAAAAAAAAAAAAGAAAGAAAGAAAAAAAGCCACAGCAGGGAGCATTTTATGCAGGCCAGTCTCAGAGAGTTATTCAAGTCTTATTGTGGTAACTACAAGATCAAGATAAAGGTTGAGATACCAGCTCACAAAATCTGTGAGTTTGATATATACTTCTTGAGGATTTTTGAGAAGCTTGAAACTTAACCATTTACGTAGCGTTTACTAGGGAAGGACTGAGAGGTCTTTTCTCTTGTACTTTTTTCTAGTGTATTTGAAATTATATAGGGAAAGGCTGAAATGATGGATTAATATCTAGATATTTACAACACATATGAGATATGAAATATTGAAAGGAAAATTAATTTTCTGACATTAAATCCAACAACTTGCTCAATAACATGTAGACAAACATCTCTTTCATGAGTCCTTTCATACAAGCAATTCTTGTTCCTAGACCACGCATTCATAAATCCAACAGCTTCAATAGGACACCAAGACCAAGCAGGACCTCCACTGCTTCTGCTAATGTCTTTCACAGAATTAAGATTGTGAGGGATTCTCAGAACCCGTCTCTTTAATTCTGCAGGGGAAAAATAAAACCTTGGATGTTTTGCTTGTTCAGTGTTTTTGTATTGAATCCATTGAGATCTATTCTCTACAACTTATCTGACAACTCACCAAACACTCTAAAAACCGCAAGTATCATACCAAGGCACAAGTACAAAAATATCAGAAATATCAGTTTTTATTTTTTAATCACTATTCATTTTTAGGCAGTGATAGGAATGTGTAATACTTTAAATAATCTATTCTTAAACAAAAAGACTGGCCTTGATGGTTTCCACCAACCCCACACTTATATTGCATAGAAAAAATGTGAAAGAGTAGCATATAACTAGTGATTACTGTCATATTGATGTTGATCAGCATGTAAAAAATTGCATTGAAAATTGAGAAAATTACTATTCATTATTAAAATGATATACTTTTCATAAATGTCAAATTATTTTAAGGGAATAAATTTTTATCAAATGTCATCCTTATCAGAAAAATAAAAGTTACTTCAAACAAAAAAAAAGTTTTTTTCATTTTGCAGTGAAATGGTAACACTGTTATACTGGTTGTATTTTTTTTTTTTTTTTTTAATTGAAAGGATATGTGAAATTAAATGATTAAGATCAAGTTAGCACTTATAAATGGAAATTCTGAAGCAACAGACGGAAGAGTTTTTCTATCTGCATAAGTGTTACATATCCTACTATGACATACCTCGTGCTCTGTCAGGAGAAGTAACTCTACAGCATGTTATTCTACTATGAGTGCTAGCTGGGAATTAGATTATTTTACTCAGTCCTAAGTACTGAGTAAAGACAGAGCATTAAGGTATAGGCATGGCTTTTTCCTGACTCATGAAGCTAAAAGCTTGTGTAAGACATTGCAAGATTGCGATTTTAAGACCTTTAAGACTATGTCCATGCTTTCAATAATATTTTGTTTATTAACACTTAACTAGCTCTGGTTCCAGAGTGAGTCTCTAAAGGAGAAATAAAAAATATAATTAAATATAAATAAAAGTTATAAGTATTTACCAAATGTGAAGAGCAACTTGCAGGAATTTATGGAGCTGAGAAGAGAATTTTACAAATCAGAAAAGGATTTTATGATCTACAAAAACCAATAGATATAGCTATACTAGATGCCTGCATAATTTGTACCAGAGTAAGTGAAACATTTTTTTCCTTTAATAAAAGCTTTAGGGAATACATTGCAAAAAGGCTTTTGTCTCTGTTAATAGAAAAGTAGCCTTCCCCCCTTAATTACTGTACTAAAGTAGCCACACAGGGTATATACAAGCTGTAGCTAATGAAGTCATGGAATGCCTTAAATCAGATCAGGCCACATTTTAAAAGGAGAATACAATATGTATTGAGATTTTCTTTATATCACTGTTCAAGTAAAAGTAGGCCAAAAAGAATGGAGTCTGACAGTTTATTCCATAAAAATGTAAATATTTATTTAAATCTGCATTTTTAATTAAATATGTTTAATTAGTAATTTAAGTCACAATAAATTTTTGAAGTGTGCTTTCACTTTCAGTATTTCTAATCAAGCAAAGAATTAGATCAGAAAAAACTGTTAACATCAAGTGATTTAAAAATCAATCAGAAAATTATGGTGGCCAGCACAGCTTCACCAAGGGCAGATCAAGTTTGACCAAACTGGTGGTCTTCTATGATGGAGTGATGGCATCTGTGGACAAAGGACAAACAATGCTGTCTACTTGGACTACTGCAAGGCCTTTGACATCCTCATCTCTAAATTGAGCAGGTATGGGTTTGTAAGCTGGACTATTCAGCAGATAAAAAGTTGGTTGGATGTTTGCAGCCAGACAGTTCTTGTCCATAGCTCCTTGTCCAGGTGGAGGCTAGTAATGAGTGGTGTCTCCAGAAGACTTAATTGGGAGGAGCCCTGTAGGGAAGGACTTGGCAGTTCTCATGGACAAAAAAACTGGACACAAGCCAACAGTGTGCTCTTGTAGTCCAGAAGACAAACTATATCTTGGGCTGTATCAAAAGAGGGGTGGCCAGCAGGGAGAGTGAGGGAATTGTCACTCCCTACTCTGCCCTTGTGAGTTTTCATCTGGAGTACTGCATCCAAGCTCTGGGCCCCCCCATACAGAAACAGTACAGATCTGGAACAGGTCCAAAGGAGTGCCACGAAGATGATTAAAGAGTTGGAACACTTACATGAAGAAAGGCTGAAGGAGTTGGTCTTCTTTAGCTTGGATAAAATAAGGTTCTGTGAAGACTTCATTCTGGCCCTCCAGTACTTAAAGGAAGCTTTTAAGACTTTTTACACAGTCTGATAGTGATAGGAAAGGGGAAATTGATTTAAATTAAAAGAGAGGATATTTAGGTTAGATGTTAGGAAGAAATTTTTTACTATCAGGGTGAGGTACTGGAACAGTCTGCTCAGAGGAGCTGTGGAGGCACTGAAAGACAGGTTGGATAGGATCCTAGGCAACCAGATTTAGTGTTTGGCAACCTTGCCCATGATATGGGGGTGGAACAAGATGATCTTTAATTTCTCTTCTAAACTAAATCATTCTATGATATGTGTAGGTTGGTGGCCCTGCCTGTGGCACAGGGGTTGGAGTCTGATGATCCTTGAGGTCCCTTCCAATCCAAGCCATTCTATGATTCTATGATATCTTTCAATTTGGATCTGAATACTTCTACTTCTTACAAGATATTGTATATGCATTTTTGCACACTGTTTCTTACATTTGAAGGAGATTTTCTCCTCTGCAATATTCCTTGCAATACTTTCAAATCAGTATCTACACTATTTCCACATAAATGCAATGTCTGATGAGTAACACATTTTAAAATTTTAAAATAATAATAATAACACAAATCTTAAGGATAACAGTTAACCACAACTCCATTAGCATGCAAGGATGTAGGATATCAGTCAAGTCAAACATCAGTAATAGGTGCTTTCATAACATTTAGAAGGCGGTAGAAATTTCAAGCAAGTACAGGAAAGGAGATATAAAAAGCAAGTCCTATGAAGTATCATTTTATGCACAAGGCCTGATGCAGACAAAACAGCAATTTCACTGTCTTCTCATTTATAAAGCCTGGAAAGAAAGTGGTAAGTTGAGATCCACCCACTATGCACCATCTGAGCATTACAAGAGCTTGATAGCATTTACAGCAGGACTTGCTCCCTAGGTTATACAGGACTCAAGGTTTTTATATGTTTTTAAGAAGCTGATATCTTTTTTGCATAAGATTTTTTTTTTTTTTTTTTTTTTTTTTCCAGCGCTCTTCTCTTGATAAACTCGGGAGAAAAACATGTTCCTCCTCAATTTCTGGTACTTTTATGTTTCTGCCACCAGTGAAACACAGTGGAGGTTACATCTTGTGTTCACACGAAACAGATCCTCCTCTATTTCCTCTATTTCATTATCTAGAAATCTGACTAGATTTTGTCATTGCAACACAGTGAACAGTAGATTAATATGGGCTAGAAACCCAATTCTATTCATACTGGAATATTTTAAGGAAAAAAATAAAGGAAACGTCTATATGCTACTTTATTTCCACTACCCTAGTGTCTGGCACATTTTGTTATGTATTTGAGTTTCTGACTATGGAACACTATCAAAGCACTAAATTATATTTATCAAAAAGTAGTATTCAAATGAAGCTTTTGTTGTCGTAGGCTAGAAGAATGGCTGGTAGAGAAACAAATGGGAGAACAGACTTTTAGCTTGAGTTCATTTTTGCTACTTTTGAATATCAAAATTCCGTTACTGATATTTTTCAGCTTTTTATCACCTGGACTAATTACAAGCTCTACAGCGACTGTTTTCTTTGTTGAAGCAATGTTTAGAAGGAAATATATTTTCATCTGTGTGTGTGTGTATAAAATTGGCCTTTATTTATAGACCAACTGGTATAACTGAGATTCCAGGCCTTTCCTGTTCGAAAGAGATAGCGAACTTCAGTCTAAACACAAGCTGACAATATTTGTTCTGAGTTTAACTTAATTATGTGAGTTTGGGATTTCTTAGTGACTGACTAGGCTTTTGACAACTTGTGAAGTAGTATGTGAGTACTGCTGAGACTGAGAACAAGGTGTTGATTTATAAATATACTTAGAAGAGCAAAAGAGAAGTGTATAGTGAAAATTAGCTTGTAAAGACCCAAGACTAGGGTAAGTGAAGTAAACAAGATTTTGGCAAGCCCATTTAAGAAAACTTACCTAACAAAAAACCTAAGGGAGAACTAAGATTTTCCATTCAGCCATCACTCACTTTATTTCCATTTCAGATCCCACAGCCTGCTCTTCCCTTATGGAAAGAAATGTTATTTATCTGGGGGAAAAAAAAAAAAAAAAGATATCAGATCGTACACAAACCCTAAAATGTAATGTTGGGCCATCACTCAGAAGGTCTCTGATTCACCATAGGCCTGGACATTCACCAAGTTCCTGAGAACTTCTCTGCTTCTCTCTTAAAACAGAAAAGAGTATGATGAGTTGGTAATGGAGATAAATGAGGTTTTGATTTCAGCTCCAGAGCACCCAGCTAATTCAAAAGAACTGAGATCTTTTAAGTGGATTAAATATGATTCTAGGGTTTTGGAAGCAAGTTCATTTACCATGGCCACACAACAAAATAATAATACAATACACTGAAGCAAGGGAAATTCCACTAGATATAAAGAGAATAATCACAATTAGAGTTGTTAAGCACTGTAACAGGTTTCCCAGAGAACAAAATATCTCCATTCATGGAAATACACAAAATTTGTCTAGACACAGTTCTGGGCAATCCACTTCAACTCCGGAATTAGTCTTACTTATAGTGACTGTGCTCCTTGTCATGGTTATGCTATTTTTGGTTATCGGTATTCCACATTATAACATCATGTAGTGCAATAGGAGATAAAAGTAAATGCTTCAGTTCCAGGTACCTGTCCAGAAGAGAAGAAGAACTACATTCCCCAAGGGGCTTTGTGGTCATAGAGGAGATATAACTCCTGGCAAGGTCACTTGATGCGCTCTTCTTCATCGACTCTTCATCTCCCTGCTGCTCAACCGGACTGTACATCTCACTTCAGTGTTACGGTGAGGCCTATCCACCTTTTGGACATTCTCATTATATTTGATTTATTAGCTTCAATTCTAATTATATTGTATTGTAGTGTGTTATACTGCATTCCAAAACTATATCTAGTAAATTAGTTTCATAGAATCATAGAATCATAGAATCACAAGGTTGGAAACAACCTATAAGATCATCTAGTCCAACCGTCTTCACACTACCACTGTTACCACAAGCTATTAAACCACATCTCGCAGCTCCTTATCCAGACGCCTCTTGAACACTGCCAGGGACAGTGACTCCACCACCTCCCTTGGCCTTGGCAGGCCATTCCAGTGCCTGACCACTCTCTGAGAGAAAAAGTTCTTCCTCATGTCTAACCTAAACCTCCTCTGATACAACTTGCGGCCATTTCCCTGGATCCTGTTTGTTGCCTGGGAGGTCAAACCCCTCTTCACCACAACCTCCCTTCAGGAAGTTGTAGAATGCAATGAGGTCTCCCCTAAGCCTCCTCTTCTCCAGACTAAACAATCCCAGCTCCCTCAGTTGCTCCTCATCGGACTTGTGTTCCAGACCCCTCACCAGTTTTGTTGCCCTTCTCTGGACACACTCCAGGGCCTCAATGTCTTTCCTGTAGTGAGGGGCCCAAAACTGAATGCAGTACTGAAGGTGCGGCCTCACCAGTGCTGAGTACAGGGGGATGATCACCTCCCTGCTCCTGCTGGCCACACTATTTCTAATGCAGGCCGGGATGCCATTGGCCCTCTTGGCCACCTGGGCACACTATCGGCTCATGTTCAGCCGAGCATCAACCAATACCCCCAGGTCCCTTTCCTCTTCACAATCATCCAGCCACTCATCCCCAAGCCTATAGATCGCTGCATGGGGTTGTTGTGGCCAAAGTGCAGGACCCAACACTTGGCCTTCTGCGACGGAACCTCGTCCCATTCACCTCAGCCCAGCGATCCAGCTTATCTAAATCCCTCTGGAGGGCTTCCCTACCCTCAGGCAGATCCATACCACTTCCCAACTTGGTGTCATCTACAAACTTACTGAGGGTACACTCAATCCCCTCACCTAGGTCATCAATAATGATATTAAACAAGATAGGCCCCAGTTCCGACCCCTGGGGGACACCACTTGAAACAGGTTGCCAGCTGGACTTAACTCCATTAACCACTACCCGTTGAGCACGGCCCTCCAGCCAGTTCCTTACCCAAAGGAGTATATACCTGTCCAGGCCATGGGCAGCCAGTTTCCCCAGAAGAAGCCTGCGAGAGACCGTGTCAAAGGCTTTGCTGAAGTCTAGTTAGACTACATCAACAGCCTTTCCTTCATCTACCAGTCTGGTCACCCAGTCATAGAAGGAGATGTGGTTGGTCAAGCACGACCTGCCTTTCATGAACCTGTGCTGGCTGGGCCTGATCCCCTGGACACCACGCATATGCCATGCAATCTCACCCAAGATGATTTGCTCCATTACTTTCCCCGGTACCGAGGTCAGGCTAACAGGCCTATAGTTCCCTGGATCCTCCTTACGGCCCTTCTTGAAGATGAGAGTCACATCAGCAAGCCTCCAATCCTCTGGGACCTCTCCAGTTAACCAGGAGCGCTGATAGATGGCCAAGAGTGGCTCGGCAATCACCCCCACCAGCTCCCTCAGCACCCAAGGGTGTTGAGTTGAGTCTGTTTCTCCTCAGATCATTGTTGCTGGTTCTAATTATTTTGGGGTCCCCTGTTTTCCTTTTCTGGAGGCGTGGATTTTGCGAAATCTCTCCGTCCCACTAGTCACAGAACTGGGCCTAACCAACCCATAAATCATTGACACTCCTGTAACCAGTGAGGTCTGGTAGTGCACCCAAAGAGAAAAGGAGTCATGAGTGCAGCAGATATGCACAGGTGCAATTTCATTAATCAAGGAGAGATTAATGAAGAATCTTGTCATTATTATACCTGTACTCACACAAATTCAGCATAATAAGGCCATCGCCCACAATCCCTGAAAAAAGATTAGGGTAGAGGAATTGTTTCCTTCAATATCCTCACTGATACTAAATCTGAAGTCCAAATGGAGGATACAAAATAAATGATATTCCATGCAAGCACTGAAGTTATGAAAAAGTTTCTTTTTGGAACGTCTGCCTCCAACTTTCATTGATGTTTAGCTTTGCAATTTTTTAATTTAGGCCCAAAATATAATTTATATATTATTACTGTATTACAATATTATAAAATTATAATCTTTCCCTTGTTTAAGAAAAATAAAAGGTTTTGTTTGTCTGTTTTTAGTATTTATATAAATTTAAATTGCTTTCTCTTTGAGTAATGAAAGAAAAACTTTAGAGTCAGTCCCACTTTGCAATTTTTATAACCTTTCCTTTTTGGGAAGAAAGGTTCACATAGATTTGCTATTATTATTTATAATAATATTTACTTTGAGATTTTTTACTGTAGTTTCATGAACTGCCAAAATGAAAGTAACTTGTAGAAAGTTCTAATACTTGCAATAATAGGCACAAAATATGAGATTCTTATAATTTAGTTTGGTATTTTAAATGTATTGTGTTTCTATTTTCCCCTGAATATAAATCTTAGAGTAAAATCACATGAAAAGCATAGGACATCTTCATAATATAGTGGATTTTACATGAATATTAGAAAATTTATATATATATTTTGTCCAAAGGATAAAAAAAGGAGTTCCTGCTGAGATCTAAAGCCAGAAGTAGTCATTCCAAGAAGAGCTGACTTGACCACTTTGGACTATAAGTAAGAGTTTGTACTGTTGTTGTGAGTCCTCGTCAACTGAATGGGGGCTCAGTAATGGGTCCAAAGACCTATCATTACTGAAGATCAGCATCTGACATCAAGAGAGCACTGGATCTAGGAGCAGTGAACCACTTTGCTTTGCTATCTGTCTGGCTCTTTCCCATTTTCTCTTTTCTCTTTAACTTCTTTTATTCTTTTAGTCTTTGTAGTAGCCATTGCCTAAAATTGTTTTACCTGTAATACTTATTAATTGTAACTAGCCAATTAGCTAATTTTACCTCCAAGTAGCTGTTGTTAGTTGTTAAGAAATCTCTCAGAAAGTTAATGTGTATTATTCCTCTGAGTATTGCATGACTCCATCGTGGTAGTGACTCCATGCTGACTAGGGGAGGCATGACTCAGGAGACAGAAGAAGATTCTCTTCCCTCAAAACCCACTGAGTGGGATGAGACACTCTCCTCTTCCTGATTCCACATTTTCACCTGCTTTCTAATATCTCAAACTGGAAACACCTCTATCTTCACTATTTGGAAAGATAATTATCCCTCACCTCATTTTCTACTTGTAATGCACTTCCAGCTCATCAGAAAGCACTATTTTTCTTCTCAACAGCAGTAGTTGTTTGTTTGAACTCAATCCCACCCTACTATAGCCCAGATTTTTATTTTTTTTCCAGCCTGGTGGCTATGTCACAGTCATTTTTATTTATTTTTCTTTATGTGTATAATTTGTGTACTTTGCTGTGTTGTATTTAGTCTTAAAGACTTCTGAACATTTCATCAATTTATCAGAATCAGTATAAATCTACCCATTCTCCAAAGATTTTGCAGAACTTACTGCTGGGTATCAAAGTTTATAACTCATCTGATTTGTTAACAACACAATTAAACTACACTGGACATAAGATAGATCTCTGCAGATTCACCAACATCAAGGATCTTCCTAGTTTCTTGAAGGAAAATTGTAGGTAACTGCTATCTCACCAAATTGTACAATGACTCGAGTTGGAAGGGACCTTCATGGTCATTTAATTCCAACCCTGCTGCGGCGGACAGGGTAATCACCTGCCAGATCAGGTTGCCCTGAGCCCCATCCAACCTGGCCTTGAATGCCTCCAGAGACAGGGCATCCACAATTTCTCTTAGCAGCCTGTCCCAGAAACAGAAATATCTGGCTTGTCTGCTCCTCATCACTTTCTGAGTAAAAAAGTTCTTCTTAATATCTGCTGGTCCTTGTAAGCAACAAAATTGCTTCTGATAAGTTCAGGACATTTTACATTTACTCAGTGGGTAAAGATATAAACAGTATTTTGGGATAGGAAAGGGGCGATCCTTCTGGATTTCCCAGAACCCAGACAAACCATCAACTCTGACAACTACATTGCAATGCTGACTAAGCTGAAGACTTGAATGTCCAGAGTCAGCTCAAAGAAGACAGCCTTTTTTTTTTTTTCACCTTAATAACACCAGATCCCATATCAGTTTGAAGGTCATGAAGCACACTGTCAATCTTGGCTGGACTGTCCTACCAAAGCTACCGTATTGCCTGGATTTGGCACCTTCTGGCTTCCGTCTCTTTTGGCTGATGGACACCAGGAGCAATCTTTTCCTAGCAATGACACTGTCATAGCAGCTGAGAAATAGTGGGTCAGCTCCATTGGTGCAAATAGTTAAAAACACGGCATGCAGGCTCTTGTTCACTGCTGCTGAAAATGCATAGCTAACAATGATGACTTTCTTGAAAAGCAATATTTTTTGGCTGAGAATTTTCTCAATCAAATAGCTTTATTATACTCTTTGTATTTTTAATAGTTTCCATGGAAATAAATTGGAGGTGTTACTTTCAGAACTACTTACATTAGGGAATCAGAATCATCAAGAACTATATTTCTACTATAATGATGAAAGGATGGGATAGTTTTTCACTTGAAAAGTAAATATTTCTCTGAAATAAAATCACTAGATAATAGTATTCTATGGAAAAACAAAATAAATTATTAGTGAATGATTCTATGGTGAATTCATTTTAGCTTTCAGACTTTGATGGGGAGAAAAAATTAATGATCACTTGTAATATATTATTGTCTCTTTAATATCATAATTTTATCTTCTTAATGACAACTCCTCCAATCATATCAGAATATGTTTCGGAAAGAGAAAAGGTATATTTTAATAATTTGGCAATTCATTAGTCCATATATTTCACATTATTAAAAATAAAAATTGCTAATAAAATTTGACAACCTCATTGAAAAAGTAATTTTCTGTTTCATTTTTGCAAATTAATTTCATGATATATTAAGAGTTTGTTTGTCATATATTTTAGTACAACTCATTAATCTCATGTGACATTCAGCAACTTAACAAGAAGGTGATACTCTATGATATTGATTGGATATCTTATTAAAGAATTCATAATTTCTTTTTCATGGTTGATATAACAGTTTCTGGATTTTTTTTTTTTTTATTTCCTTTTAGAAGTCAGGTGATAACTTTTGTTATACAGAAAAAATTATTTCTTACACTTCTACTGAAATATTTTATGAAAAACAAAATGTAAGTACATAATATTTTAAAGGCAGAATCACTTAAGAAAAATGAAGATGTATGATACTATCTCTGACCCCTGAAAACAACCCGAAGTTGCTTTTGAAATGTAAAATCTGAGGAAAGATATGCGAGACAGCAACATTGAATATACTCTCTTGCTCTTTCAACTTATCTTACATTTTTTAATAATCTTAAGATCACTCTGGTTATCATCAAAACACGCAATATTATAGTCTTTTCAAGTGCTTACAACTAATTGCTTGCACGTTCAAGCTACAACTTCTGCTATAATTGACAGAAGTCTTTTGCCTATCAGAATGATGTAATTGCCTCCACAGACTGAATTTGCACTCATTATTGCTTAGCTGTAAATAACTCACAAACTAAGACTCCAAAGTAAAAAAATAGGTGATTTTCTGTGCTCCACTGACTTTCAGTTAGTTTCTGAATATTTATCTGTACACATAAACTTCCCAAATCAGTGTTCAGTAGGGCAGAACAATGGCTGAAAATAGCAGTTCACTGGAAACCAGTGAATGTAGAAGACAGATAGGAGTAAGCTGGAAGAAATAAAAAAATCATTCCCCTCCAAAGTCTGGTTCATCAAAACTAGTACTTCAGAATAAGGTTTTAAACATCTTTGACAACTACTACTATATTGCTGTAATTCTGAAGACTTAATTCACTATGACTTTTTTATCACAATTCCTAGTCATTAAAAAGTAGAGCAACTGCAATTATGAGATGAACATTATTTGATATGACATAAACCATTCAGACTTTTAACAAGGTAATGAACATCTTGAACAATACGTGCTCCATCACTGTGTGAAACATGCTGCAACAGCCTTGTCAAGTCAGTAACTTATTTGCACTAGGACTACCTAGCTGAACCTGGAGTCCTGCTCATCTGTCCTGGGTAGTGGTTATTAGCTTTTACTTAAGCACCAATATAGTCCACATAAAGGAGATGAAAGAAAACAGAATTCCTTTCCTTATCACAGGCGTCACATGCAGGGACTTCACTGAATAGGTTAAATCCCAATACAGTTTGACCATATACAATCCTGGCAATCCCTTTTCCCTCAGTAGTAACCATTATAACTCTGGATTACTTGCTAAAATCTTCAAGTTCACTTTTTTTCTTATGGGAAAAATATATAGCAATTATGTTTGAGGTTTTCTGATACTTACTATGATTCTTACTTGTGTCTGTGATGACAAAATTTTAGTCGGCTTCCTGAAATACCAATTTCAAAATCATGGATTACACAGCAACGGAATGATCCACTCTCCAGAACTACACAAATCATACAAACTGTGTATACTAAATGGAACAGAATTGCAGCAAGAGAGTAATTTCAAAGGAGTTGATGAGTCAGCAATTTGCTAATACAAGAGAAGAAATCACATGCAAGGCAAACAAAAGAGAAAACAGGAGTTGTTAATATTTCCTTTGAAATGTAAGTTTCTTGTCCAAACAAGTCTGGGATTAAATTTTTTTGAGGTCAGATGCAGAACCAATGGCATTTGTAAGGTGATCCTAGTGGCTGACTGGTGTCAGATTGCCAGTGCTATAATGCTTCCTCATATTTTGTCCAGAGAAGTAGCAGTCTCCCTCCTTTGAGAAATTCAAAAGTTATCTGGACATACTCCTGTGCAACTTGCTCTGGATATCCCTACTTGAGCAGAGGTTTTGACCAGATGACCTTCCATTTCATCATCTTCTTAGGAGAAGAGTGAAATGATTACTATCTAAAACCACAAAAGCCTATTTGTGATTTCGCTTGAAATGTATTTCAAGTAAAATTTCACTTGCACAATATAATTCCATATTACAGAGTTGATTACACGGACATTAACTAACTCATTTTTTCTAAATTCTCTGTTAGAGACATTCCAAGTTCCTGAAGAGGATAATGTTTGATAGCAGTTTTATACAGAGCATTTGTTATTTTACTTATCCTATATGGATAGTCAATTTCGATTTTTGTAAGAAATTTCTAAGTCAACAGACTATCAGTGATAGAATTGCATTACATAGATTTTAAAAGAATTAATTAGGATTGATATCAAACCTAGAATGTAGAATGATTAAAACTGTGCATGCAAAAATAAAAGCTAATAAATTCATAATTTTTCCAATCAGCATATACGGTTTATAATAAAAGACATTTGAACATATACTAGGATTCTCTGCTGTGATTCTGCATCACATTTTCTTCAAAGTAATGCAGTATTTTATTTTATTTTGTTGGCCAGAAATTAATATACAAATACAACGGGATGTTGTGAAGTTTTTAACATTTCTCAAAGCTTTATGTTCATGTTATCCATGCTGTGCTTACATAGCATAAAAACTTTATTTTGTATCACATTTACCAAGTCTGCTATCAAAAGATTAATGTCTGCAAACAGATTCCTACTTGGTTATTTTCTGATATTAAAGCTGTGCCTGATATAACCCAACTATCCAGAATTTGTCTATAGCAATAAGAAGGAGTGAGTAACTCCTAAGAGAAATTTATTTCATTTCAAAACATCTGTCTGAGAGACATGAAATACTTGTCTTCCATTAACTACAAAAGTAGCACAGATCTGTATCTTAGACTAAACTTTTAGATAGCTAAATTTAGGTGAGATCAGTCTCCTACTTTCCCCTAGAACAAGAATATACAGAGCATTATGAGATGAAATAGCATACCATCATATGATAGAAGTTTTTCTGTTCTCTAGTAGCAGAGGTTGTAGGCATCAGCAGGTCTCAGCAGGTGCCCATATTAAATCATAATGTATGCTCAGTCAGAAAGTCCTAAGTTACATTCTATTCTGTAACAGCTTTCCTGCAACTTTGAATGTTCTGAATTTACTCTTATGACACAAAAATAAAGAGAAAGATAGAAAATCTGATAGGAAAAACAAACAAACAAACAAACAAACAAAACAACAACAAAAAATCATAAATACATTAAAAGTAGAAACATACATAATCCTAGATTTTAAAGAAGATGCTCATTAGGAATGAAGAGCAAATGAGGTGCACTGGGGGCTTTTATTTTGCATTGTATTTTATTTTGTATTTGTGCTTTGTTCAAGCTGCCTTAATGTTGCCCTTTCACTCGTGTATATATTGGCAGCACTAAATACCAACAGATGTTTCTCTGTTGGTATTCCTCAAAGAAGAAATCTATATTCTATCCCTTGAGAGGTTCAAGACAAGATTGGATGGGGTCCTGGGCACCCTGATCTAGTAGGTGGAAAACTTGCCCATTGCTGGGTTGCTCGAACTAGATGATTTTTAATGTTCATTTCAATCCAAGACGGTCTATGATTTAATGAAATCTTCCAGCTAATATCTTGGGGATAGAATGAGTAATTCAGGACAAAAGACACTGATGATGTTTTACAACTAATGATTAAATGGATCTCATTCACATGAATTTAGTCATTCCCATACTCAAACTGTGGTTTCTTGATTAGGTTGATTTATCTAATTGCCTGCTTCTACAAAAAATGTGTTCCCTTTTCCTCTTTTTCCTCTTTCTCTCCTGTTCTTTTAAAATTACAATAATTCTCTCATAGGACCTTTCAGATCACCAACTCAAATCAGAAAATATATCTGGTTATTTTGATTATAGTTCATTTTCTGCCAGGTTAGTGAGTTGCACCAAAATTAGTTAATGACTGGTAGAAAAAAATAGCTTGACTTGGCAGGTTTGCAGTGAAAACATGCACCTGGAATTCACAGGGTCTAGGGCTTCCCTATTGCAGTGGAGGTGAACACTTAGATTACTTCATCAAATTGATTGGAAATGCAGCTATAAATTGTGATCTCGTTATCAGTTTATTATAATCTAACAATGTGCTGCCATATGTTCATACCACCTCCCTCTGTCAATGCTTATTAAGCAGTTTAAAACCATGCTAGCAAATAATAAATGAATAGGCTTCTGCTTCAAGATTTGTGTTGTTGCTTCTCCCAAGGCAAACAAACATGAGTAAGGTAAATCTGTAGTTCATACATGTAAATTTGTACAACTGGATTCAGAAATTTGCTAAAACTTGAGTAGAAGTTCTGAAACTATACTTTTAAGACTTGACCAGTGTTTCCAGAACATGTGGCAGTGTGATGGGAGCATAAAAGATTCCTGTACTATTGTAAATACTTAGTGATGCCTCAATATGAGTACACTCAACTGCTTTTTTTTTTTTTTTTCAAGTGTACTTTATAGAATCGTAGAATCACAAGGTTGGAAATGACCAGCAAGATCATCTAATCCAATCTTCCTCCCACTATCATTGCTACTACAAGCACTAAACCATATCTCATAGCTCCTCATTCAGATGCCACTTGAACACTGCCAGTGGTGGCAACTCCACCACCTCTCTGTGCAGGCCATTCCAGCATCTGACCACTCTCTGAGAGGGATTCTTCCTTATGTCTAACCTAAACCTCCTCTGGTACAAATTGCAGCCATTTCCTTGGGTCCTGATTTTGATCAAATAATGAATTTTAAGAGCATGAAATCACAGAACATCCTGATGATCCCACAAGGATCATGAATTCCAACTCCTAGTTCCACACAGGACCATCCAAAAATCAAACCATGTGTCTGAGAACATTATCACAGAATCACAGAATCACAGAATGGCCAGGGTTGGAAGGGACCTCAAGGATCACGAATCTCCAACCCCCCCTGCCACATGCAGGGCCACCACCATCTCCATTTAATACTAGACCAGATATCATCCGAACACTTCTTGAACTCTGTCATACTTGGTGTCCTGATCTCTGCCCTGGGGAGACTGTTACAGTACTCCCAGTGATGAACCTTATCCTAACACCTAGCCTGACTCTCCCTGATACAGCTCCATGCCATTCCCTTTGTTCCTATTGCTGTCATCAATGGGAAGATCAGCACTTGCCCCTTTATTCTCCTTGTGAAGAAGCCATAGGTCATCATGAGACCTCCCCTCACAATCATTTTCTCTAAGCTTTAACTTCTTGACTTCACTGGCATACAATGCATATATAGCATTTTCTGGAAAATGTCAGGTTTCTATACTTTGCTATGTATCTTTCTTCCCAATAGTTCCCACTTCCTTAAGACTTCCTTAAAAGTCACCTTTAAAGAGAAGTGCACTTGCAAAAATATACCTTCTCTTCATGTACATATTTTTCTCTATTCAGCAAAAGATTAACTAATAAAACCTCATTTCTGTCTTCACATAACAGGAATTCAGAAGCTTGCACTGCATAAAGAAAATGTAAGGTGTATAGCAATGATTGACTTGAAGACATGACTAATTCTCACTTTATCTGTGTGTACGCTAGTACATCTGAGATTTTACTGCTGTGCTGAATCACAATGTAACATCAACTCAAACACTCTAGCATCTTTCTGGGATTTATCTGACCCAGCTTTTGTTAGATATCAGACCTAAGGCATCACCTCAGTTCCCTACTATTGTTACAGATGCAAGATAAATGGAATGAATCATCCTTTGAATTCCAAATATGTCTCTACTTAACAAAGAAGGTTAACAGACTAATCTTGAGTGCAAGTATAATTTATCTAGCAAAAGTTGAATACGGAGAGACCTACAAAGATCATTGAGACTAATTGCTGAGTATCTGAATGCTTCTCAAAGGTTGAAACTTAATGCTTAAAACACAAATACCTTCACAATTACCTGTTGTGTTGGTTTTCTTCTCTAAAGAGACAAATTTATTTTTAAAATGTCTGAAAACCTGAAAAACAAGGTATATGCTATCTGTTCTGCTGATGCAAGCAACTTTTAGATCAGTGGGGCATTGTAGTAGCTGCATAATGGGTTTTATGAAATGCTGCCTCTGCAGTTTATAAGCAGTATCCTATAAATTGTGGGTAATAATGAGTGTTTTCTATTACATATACTAAAAAAAAAAAAAAAAAAAAAAAAAGTCAATGTCAACACTTTTAAAAGAAAATAAAACATTGCTCAACTTATACTTGTAGATTTCAGCTTGTGTGTGATTGCTTCATACTGAAACACCGGTGGGGCAACTCTTTTTTTAACAAAAAGAAAGAAAAAAAAAGTAGAAAAAAAGAAAAAAAGAAAAATAAAAGAATTGCATAGAAGAGATCATATCATAGATAAACATTTCCTTGTTAAAACAGCAATGATACCTCCCTCTGTACTCAAACAATTCATTCTGGACCTAATTCAAATAAGCCTTTTAAAAGAAAGAAAGGAACAGAAAATATCCAGTTTTCTGCATCTTAATACCTGGAAAAAGGTCCAATGATTATGCTATACGTTCCTAAGGCTGATATTGTAGTTATGAAGATTTCAGCTTTAGTAGTGACTTTTTAACTCACTAATATCAGAGCTGAAGTCCTAGGAAGCATATTATATCACCCACAGCCAACACAGGTTATCATACTCATCAATCAGAAGAGACTATCCAGTGTAGAGTGTGACTATAGCACAGCTACCCTCCAGGCAATTACAGCTTCTGTTTCGATACTCGTGCTGCAAATCACTCCGCTATTTTGTGAACAGAGATATACATATCCACACAGTGCAATAGTCCTCTAAGCTCTTTATCTACAGCCACAGGGGACTAACAGATCTGATTGGCTACGAATGTCTTTACTAAGTAAAACTCAACTAAATTATAAAGACTGAAAGGAACAGACCCAGCATGAGTTTCCACATGCAAAAACGTTGTTGTTGTTGTTTTTAATCAGTATAGCATAATGTAAATGCAAACACTATGTGTAAAGAATCAGGAAACAGTTACAAATAGTAAAGAGGAATAATATATTTCCCCCATACTTATGCACAAATACGTCCCTTCAGCATTTCTTTTATTCTTAAAGGAATCTACAAGACAGCTTAATATGCAAAATTCACAGATTCGTAAAAGGTATCTCTACATTTATTTTATTATCACTGTATATTTTCAACAGGAAGGTTAAATTTTTTACCGTACAAACACTATGTTTACACCAAAAAGTTTTTTTTAGCTCATATTGCTACACACTGCAATAAAATATAGAGTTAAACCACAAATTCTCCTGTTACTTCTGGTAGATTATGTAACTGTCACAATCTGCTCGGAAAAAGAGGCATATACTTGCATAGTAGAATTAAAGAGTATTTTGAGATCACTTAATTCTAAATCCCTTCACCACCCAAAATCTTATATACAGAAAATGTAGATGACTTCTTATATTATTGGAGTTGTTTCTTTACCTAAGACCATCAAAAGAATTCATTTCTAGTGAACTGATAACATTCAGAATATCTGCTTCTTCAGCAGGGGAAAAAAGTACTGTGAACACCCGTGGGCTGTTGAATTTAATTGAAACAGTCTGGTGATTCTGTATGAATGAAGGAAAGTTTCACTGACTGAATGATGGCTTCTAAATTGCATTTCATTATCTTTTTCTATTATAGCTAGACAGAACTCTGAGTTGGCAGAATTATGGACCTCAGAAAGGAGAAATTATCTAACGTGGTCTGTGTATGACATCGTACTCACTAGAAAACAAGCATTAAGAGAATTCTTGTGGTAGACAGCACATTTGAAATTTCCAGAGAAAAACTCATGAAAATGTCATTAATCTTTTTTTTTTTTTTTTTTTTTTAATCTTTGCAGAATTTATATGGATAGATTTAGTTTACCTGTAAAAATAATAATAATAATAATAATAATAATAAATTCTGTACAGTAGTCTGTATTTTGCAAATCAATTCGGTTTTAAAATTTTAAAAATACAGTCAGTAAATTTAATATTAAAAATTTATTAAAAATACAGAGCATCATTTTAAGTTCTTTTTATTTTGAGTTATTCTTTGCTTTTAAAAATTTAAAAGTTTTATGAAATTTCTGAGCAGAAGACTATCCTAAATTTAAATGAGGATTGATAATTAGCACTGGAGTGGGATAAAAGGAACTACAAGCCATTTTATAATTATTAGCAATATAGTACCTGCAGGTTTAGCAATTGCTACACAGTTTAGGAAAATTTTCATTTTTTGAAGTGAATTTTACTAGTAATAGAAAACTCACTACAGATCTTAATACATCACAGTGAAGGTTATTTGACCTTGCAGTTAAACATATGCATTATTTCAGTTAATCTAGCTTCACCTTTGTAACCTGCATCTATGCAGCTTGAAATTCTAGCTCCTATAATTATTTCTTTATACCAGAATGTTCAAACTAGGATATTGTCACTTTTTTTCTAGTAAGTAAGGCTGAATTCTTGACTCTCCACTGCTGTCTTGAAATGCAGAGATATAAATGGAACTAGAAATCTCTCCCGTGAAATAGCTTTTAAGTATACCAGTGGCTAATTGTATTATTTTGTATATTATACATCAGAATTGATGAAAGAGGATGTATGTAGTGCATTATCAAAATAATATTTTAATGAGATGTTTTATTTAATCTATTTTAAAATGAGTATTTTTCTCCCTCCCCCCCTTCAAAGTTTCATGATCAGACACCATAGAATAAGGACAGCAGAAATGTTATTTATTGCCCTTATTCTAAATTTTTCCAAAGCTCAGCCCAGGTTGTCCAGAAATTTGTTCTGTGTGAATATTCATGATACAGAAGTTCTGGGATGCTTCTTTGACTCAAGCCAAACTCTGACCGTCATAGTTCCAGTTAGGAACATAGAGCTTTTCCTCTGGCAGATCTTAATACTCTACCAAACTACTTAGTTATCAGAAAAATTGTCATAATTCAGTACCAAAAGTCATGATGTAGAAACAAACTCAGTGCTGTAAAATTACTTTATGAAATTGTCAACAGTTTATGGGTCAGTTTGGCCTGGTTCTACAACCAATGAGGCCACACCATTTCTTGGACTCACCCCTTGGGAAAGGTGGAAGGGGAAAAGGGGAAACAGTAGGGAGATGGACCTAAAAACAAAACAGCTACAACGATCTAAGGAGGAAAGTTAATTTACTAAATACGATATTGGAATTCAAGATAACACAATATAATACAATATAATTGGAATTGAGGCTAATAAATCAAATAAAATGAGAGAGTGTCCAAAAACTGAAGGCCTTACTTAATGCTGAAGGTGAGATGGCTAGGGAGCAGGCACACTGCAGAGACGAGCAGCAAGAGAAAAAGGGGACATCTGGTAACTTGTGAACAGTTAATTTTTTCCCTCTGAACTGAAAACGGAAACAGAACAGTGAAAATTCCACTGGGATATGTAGTTCTTCTTTTCTTCTGGGACAGGTATACCTGGAACTATTGACAATCCATGGAACTGGAGCATTAACTCTTTAACTCCCAGTGCTCTACATGGTGTTATGATGTGAAATACCGATAACAAAAAATCATAAAACCACAACAGAAATATAGAACAAAAATTTAGTGATAAGAAGAAAATACATCTCCAGGGGTTTAGAGATTCAGAAAAGCTTCTGAGCGCTTAGCTGTTTATAATGACTCAGCCAAATCTCTGAACTTTTGGAAGTTTATTTTTCTGGTATTTTTATTACAAGAGAGGAACAACCAAATAAACTGATTTAGTGAGACAGATCTTTTAGAAGTTTATTAATGAGACATAGCATATTTTAGCTCTAAGGTCATCAGTTTTCATCTAATCCAGTTTTTATAGATTCATAGATTTCCAGGTCAGAAGAATATTTCCTCAGCTTCACCTCCAATGTGATATATCCATATAATCTTAACAAGTATTTTCTTAATTAAGCGCTTGCCAGCTACTAAAATTAAATAATGCTGTAGAAATAACTTTGTTAGAAATGCTTTTCTATGATTACTGACTCAAATATATAAAATCATCTGATTTAAGAATAATATTGAATAATTGAGAATTTGTGGACAAATTCATTTTATCTGCCCTCTTTCTTCCACCACTCTAAACCAGAACAGGTAGCACTACCCAAGGACAAATGGAAAACAAACTGTTCTTATAACACTGTGGGGAGTTCTTTCTATTCTAAACCGAATGAGAAAAGAATCAATTGCCTATATTGGAATTCTTTACCAGTGTTGTACTGGCTTTATCATTTGCATGAAGATATTTGTAAGCTTCAACAAAAATTGTTCAGAATATTTCTGTGGGAATGTCTTTCATTTGGGAAACACAAGAGTCTTTAAATTGAGAAACACTTCAGGAAAAGATTAAGATTCAGGTCATCTTACAGATACCTACATTCTAGAATGAGATCTATCATAGTTGTATGTGAAATAAAAAAACAATCATTCTTCCCAGACACATCCAGTATTAATAAAATCAAAACACTGTAAAGTTTTTGTACCTTGTATAAAGCAAGAAAAAAATAGAAGGAAAACCATCTGCGCCTCTTTTCTTTCTCTGCTGGTTTTATCACATCCTGCTTGTTGTTTTCCATGCAGCTAATACAACAATTGTTTGGACAAGTATTTTGCAATGTAATACTGTAAATGTTTATAACTGTTTAGGAAAAAAAAAAAGTTATAAATTTGAGCCCTATGGGGTATCAGGTCTGCAAAACAACTTAATAATTTTTTAAGGCAATGGTATCCAGACAGGAGTTTAGTTATCAAGTTATTCTTGATTATGGTGCTTTCAGAAAGGGCAATAAACCCCTGGAGGCTCTTGAAACATATGGGAAATAATAGGTTTTCCTGTTTTGCTACAATTTTTCCAGTGTGGTCTGTGGTTCTTTTAATAATCAGGAAGGAAAGTTTATATAGATCAGTTGCTTTTAATGTCAATGTATTTTCTGTTTTTTAGAAAAATAGTAAAGTTGCCTGAACAAATTGAAAAGCTCTTTCATTAAAAAATTCAAAATGTCACCTTTTTTTATTTCTTTTTGTGAATTCTATACTTGAATGATTTTCTCTAACATCTTCAGGATTTATTTTATTATAATCAAATCTGAATTTCTAAACTTTCAAAGTGCCTCTAACCTTTGTGTGTATGTCAAAAAGTCTCTTTTGTGTTTCTCTTCATTTTTCTCAAGAAAAATATAGACTAGAAAAGAATCTTTTTTAAATTGAATATATATTTTATGATAAAAAGTCATTTATTGGCAATGAGAAGTTTTAAATGAGAACTTCTAGATGTCTATATTCTACTCACTGCTGATTAGCAGTTATTTTTATTTTAGGATAGTAATGAGAAAATGTGCTGGTAGAGTACTGCTAATTTTTACAAAGAATTCAGCTTAATTTTGAGTTTTACCTACAGAGCTTCTGTATGTTTTCTGCATTAGCAATCTCAGTGTTAGTTTGTGATTTCGGATACTGCTTCTAGCACAAGTACAACAAAGAAGTAGTGTCAAACACAGATTAGTACGACTCAGTTTTCACTTCTCTATATCGCTTTACTTCTGTTAGGAAGAAATTAAAGTTACTCAGTGTACTCAGTGCCTTGTGAAGACTGCTTGCTCCAAGGAGATTTTAATGAGAGTACCAGTCTTGCTTAATTGTTTGAGCATGGGTAAAAAGTTCCATATATTTCAAAGAGCTTGCAGCTCCACACTTTGCACATATAGAAGAATGCTTGAAACAAGTGAGCCCTTCATGTACAGGCAGATTTTGTATATCTCTCTTCCATCAGTTTTTGCAAAGTTAAATATAAGTATCTGCCATTCTGTGTACTGTAGAGATAAAGCTGTAGAAAAACAAATTAAAAAGTTTTGGGAATACTTTGACAAAATGAAAAGTTTTAGTGAGCTGCTAAAAAAATACAAAGCAGTATTGCAAGCTATCATTCCACTTCTACTGGAATGATATTTTTCAAGGGAGAACACTTCAAACTTAAGGCATCCTGGTTTAACATGCAAGGTTATCTTCACGAAGAGGACCAGTTTCTGTTAAAATTAATTTTTGTTTGTGTATTTACAAAAAAAAAAAAAAAAAATCATATGCCTGCTTTTCTTCATTCTCAAAAGGCGAAGCATAGAAATTGACAAGTGCATTTTGAGACATATTTTGATTCCACATTCACATACAATATTGTACTGAAGTCAGAAGTCTTGTGTAACCAAGAGCTAAATGTTATCTCTATCATCTGCCTATAATGACTGCAGAGGGACCGATGTAAGTAAACTTTATGCTTGAATTCTTTTAAAAAGTGAATATAAAATGTAGCAGTAAATTTAAGCCCATAGGGAGTTTTCCATATTGTAGTATATGGATACTTCATTGAGTAATACTGATGAAAATCGAACTTGATACAAGCTATAATTACGACAAAGGTAATGGAAAGTAAGATTCTCATTTTAAGCACTCTTCCCCTTTGTCCTTTAGCTGTACTTTCAGTCACCTTTAATAGCTAGGGAGATGTTACATGCCAAAGGTTTTCACATATGGTAGAAACTAATTAATCAGTTAATAATATATGAATCTTGCCCTAGATTATGAGTGCAATCACCCAAATGGGAAAGAAAACAGTAATATTGATGACACTGAAGGTTTAATTGAGACTTTCACCCTGGCAATGTTCTGTGACTCTGATGTTTTCATCCATTTAATCAAACTAATACCACAGTTAATACCCTGATGCTATAGAATTTATCAACTTCCTAAATATCTATGTACATCCAAGTTGTTGGCTTGGTAAGTGAGAGCCAATGAGAGCCAGTAACAGCCAAAGTTCTATTTACATTTCAGTGTAAATACTGAGTAAATAAGTCACAAATAGCTTCATATTTATAATATCAATCTCAATTATACCTTTGTAAACTTGTGTTATCAATTTAAAGTATCCGTGGTATATGATTTGGTGTGGGACCACTGTTCTTCATTATTGGCTCATCATGCATATAACGTAGGAGAAGCTAGTTAGTATTTGCATACAAGTATACAAAATGGTATCTGGAACTACAGGTATGGGTTTTTCTGTTCATTTATTTGTTTGTTGAGGTAAATACATTTATATGTCTTATGACATAGGAGAGTTTGAAAGTATACAAGAATGTAAAACAACAGCTCAGAAGATCAAGCCACATTAGAAACCAAAAAATTTCAGACAACAGTATGCAATGTACTGTAATAATAATCAGTATAGCTTCAAACAGAGATACTTTGCATGCCATAAGCTATCTAATCAAAGCAGCACTGAAATCTAGATTGGCCAATATACTCTCTTAACATCTATAGTAAATTAACATGCACTGAGCTCTGTGTATTTTTATCTCAACTGCTTCTTGAACTCCATTTTGTGTATTTAAGCATGTCATCTTTAATCCATGTAATCATCATCAGCATAGGTATAACTGGGATACCAATGCTGATCACTGCAAATTTTATAAGTATTTCCACTGTACTTCAATGCATTTAAAGTAGAAAGAAATAATATTAAGAAACAGCACTCATTTCACTCTTAATTTAGATTCTTTAAAATTATTATGTATTATTTGTACTACGTATGTTGTAATTACACCAGTAAGCTGCATGTAAGTGAAACTCACTGTATTAGACACATCTTAAAAATTAAACTTTTCCAGCATTCACAGCATCACAATAAGATTCTGGGCAAAATTGTAGACTTTATCTATCTTATTTTAGTCCATCCTTTAAGTTTTTCACAACAGCAATGTAATATACAACATAAATACTTAGGAGATAATGCTCTTCAGTCTAACATAGGTACAACTTCTCATCATAAATAATGGAAAATCAAATAACACCATAATAAAACTTGTATCGACAACTGAGAGAACAAATAGAAATCACTAGACGCCTCCAGCTAGTAGTTGTTAGCATACGCTCTTAATAGAAGAGATGATCAAGAAGGTGTTTATGGGCTCTCACAAAACTTGCTAAAATGGGACCACATATCAGCTACCTGAGGAGTCTGGGACTTAGTCTTCAGTTATATGTGTTTTAGAGTTAGTGAACTTTATTTGCACCCAGACGTCTTGAGTTAACTATTTTCTAGTATGTAAAACTGCAGAATATTGCAAAGCATAAACTAAACCAGGTTTCAATTGTGCTGACCAGCAGCTGAGATTTGTGCCCTATCTCTAATGCAAATAGTCCAAGCCTAGGCCTTTAAATACAGCATGGCACAGAGGTTCACTCCTAGTCAGTGATTTCATCAGATCTGACAGAAAGAAGGAAGGAAACTGAGGCTTTCATATTGTAGTTAATAAATGTATGAAATATAGCACCGACTGTGAAACAATGTGAAGAAAGAATTAGCTTTATGAATCTTATTTAATATCAGACTTGAAAAGTCTTCATATTTAGAGAATGAACACACAAATGTATTGAAATAAGATTACACAGAATCACAGAATCACAGAATTGTAGGGGTTGGAAGGGACCTCCAGAGATCATCGAGTCCAACCCCCCTGCCAAAGCAGGCTCCCTACACCAGGTCACACAGGTAGGCGTCCAGGCGGGTCTTGAATATCTCCAGAGAAGGAGACTCCACAACCTCCCTGGGCAGCCTGTTCCAGTGCTCCGTCACCCTCACCGTAAAGAATTTCTTGCGCACATTGGTTTATAGATTGAGGAAAAGTAAGGCAGTAGAAAATACACAGCTGTGAAGGAACAATAAGCCTGTGGATGTGAATGAGAAACTCAACAATATTATAACTGAATTTCAGTCATTGATCTAAACCTCCCTTTTTTAAATCTAATGGGTAAAGAGAGAAACTTTTGTATGCAGGAATTTAATCTGTAAATCACTGGTCCTGGGCCGCTGAATGGATCAGTGTATTAATGGCGTATACCAATGTCTATCTATTTATCTGCATTTATAACCTCTATCATCAAGCTATTCGAATGCTCACGAATACTGTATGAGAAAGCAAACTGACAAAACCTAATTTTTACACATTATATATTGTCATAATCAGCAAGGTACTTTCAAAAGTTCCCCTCCTTTTGTGAAGAAGATATGCTGAGCAAATGTTGCGTGCTTTCCCATGCAGATATCAGCTTCTGCTTCACTTCTTTGTCCATATTATTGCTTAAAAATGACATGAAATCTTCAGTTTCCATTAAATCAATAAAAGCATAGGACTGTTTAAAATTCACGTAAGCCAAGACCATGAAAGATTTTGAGATGCCTTCTGGATATAGTCTGTGCACTTCAGCACAGTATGTGAAGAACAGAGGACTGTATGACCTGACAAGACATGCCTTATTGTGAACATTGTTATCTTCCTTTCCACCTTACTAAAGAGCAACAAATCCACCATTACTATGATCTCCTAAAAATTGCAATCTGCAGAAAAAAACAACAGCAGAAATAATTTGTTTGTATTCTGTATTTGGCATGACTATCACTTTCATGGAAGAGGGAGGTTCAGATTAGTACTAATTTCTTTCTTCAAAAACAGGCATCTGTACCCACAGCCACTGCTTCAAAACTTCAGTGATCTAGAAAAGCCCAGGACTGTAAAAGCTAAGTTCAAGATTTTTGGTTTAGCTCATTGAGTTAAGTAATGTATCAAATTCAATACAAAATCTATATTCTTCCCCATTACTTCCAACAAACAAACAAGCAAACAAATAAGGACTATCCATTTCAATATATTTAAGGAAATGAAAAATATAAATTATGTTGGTTGAGAAGATAAAATATGTCAATGGTTGGGCAGGTTTATGACAGAAAAAATTATTTAGTATCTTCTAGACATAATCCAGATGCATTGGTCCAATAGATCTCATAGACACACATTTGTGTACATACATATACATCAACTAAGTTAAACTGTTGTATAAAATTTAATTATTGTTACTAATTTTCAGTGAAATTCTTCTAGGATAAATAGTTGCTTTAGCATCTGAATAGTAAAGGAACATTGTACAGAAGCACAATATTAATTTTGAGTAACCTATATATACTATATACTATAAACAAAAGGCCAATCAGAAAGTGGGAATATGTATGCTGTCATTCATGTCAGGTGAGGATGATAAAGAATCTTGTATTGAGGCCCTGTGCTCATGCAAAAAAAAAAAAAAAATATATATATATATATATATATATAATTCAAAATTTCTCAAATATTTTCTCATACAGAATAATTACTTTCACATACAGTTAAGCACACAGAGATGTTGCAAAGAATGAAATAAAAAATCAGAAATTTAACTATAATTTCATCAATGCCAGCTGCAAAATTCCTGCATCTTCAACTGCAATGAGATTCCTCTCCTGGGTATGCAGCTCTGAAACAGATTATCTCTGTTTAAATAAAAAAAGGAAAAACAAGATGAAGAGGAGGAAGGGTTTTTTATTTGAAACTCTGAATATAAGTAAGGGTTGTTTCGCTTGAAAAAGAACAAATGTGGATCCTGCTATCCTAAGCAATTTTATACCAGGGAAAGTTTTTAATACATCAGTAGAGGAATACTTTTAACGAAAATATAGTACATGAAAGCTGTTTTAGCTATGGAGAAATAGACCAAACAGTTCCAGGAAAGTAGAAAAAGACTGAGTAATTAAAAATGAAAATCAGGCCAACTATCAGCTTCTAAATTCTTAATTTATACTCAATAGATCTTTCTGACCCAGTTTTTACCTATTTCTAATCTATGAAAATGCATTATCTTCATCTAATATATTCCTTAAATTTTCATTCAGTGAGGAAATGCAATTTAAGCACTGGTTTAATAGAAGCAGGTTTATAAGAATAATGTGAACTAAATTTTTTTGTACTGCTCTTACACTGATGGGTACTCCACTTCATGGACAGCTACTGGTAGAGGGAGTAAAAGCTCTCCATTGCTTTCAGAAGTACAATATTTATTTTTCTTCACTTTCCACAGGACTCATTTTTTTTCCCCTGCTTTTTGAGTAGATTTTCTTTTCTTTTTTTAAATTTTTTTTTCCTATTTCTTTATTTATCTATTTATCTATTTATCTATTTATTTATTTATTTCATGGGGGATTTTTTTATGTTTTCCTTTACTGAAGGAAAAAAAAAAAAAAAAGAAAAATGAGTAATTTAACTTAAAATAAAAATTATATAATTTATTCGGTTATGGGGTGTGGGTGGGGAGTCAGGTATTTACAAAGTCCTACTCATAAGTTTTCAAGCAATTCAGTTTCTGAACAAAAACACACTCCAATGCTTTTATTGTAGTTTTTCTGTTTTCGGAAATGAATGGTAGATGACAAGAAGATACTAAAGCATCATAACACAAAGTCATGAGATTTATTGATTTAGCTCAAAGCTGCTGGAGTTTCAATACATCAGAGCTTTCAAGTAGTAGTGCACTCACCCTATATCATATCCATTAAGGATTTTTTTATTATTAAAAATCCAATAAAATATTTATAACTCTGTTACAAACCCCCTGATGGTTAGATGAATGCAACTCTAAGCACTAAGATTACCTAACACAAAATTTTACACATATATCTTGTTTAGAGTTGGAGGTGTTTTTCTGTTTCTCTGTTGTTGAGGGTTGTTGTTGTTTTTTTTTTTTGTCATTTCTTTCTCTTTTTCTCTTTTTCTTTTTTTCTTTTTTCTCTCTTCTACTTTCTTTTTTTTTTCTCTTCTACTTTCTTTTTTTCTCTTTTCTTTTTCTTCTCTTCTATTTCTTTTTTTTTCTTTTCTTTTCTTTTCTATGAATAATAATTTCAGATCTATCAAAACTATAGCCTACCTACATACAAGAAGAAGCTCCCCAACAACTGTCTCAAACATCCATCTAACTCCAGCAATCTGAAATTTGAATTTCTCTGGAGGCTATTTGAATATCATTTTCTGAATTCAAAAATAATTAGATGATCTCTAATAATGAAGCAATTTATATTAATTTTAAAAATCACAACCCATGCAGTGGAGGTGGGAAGTGGACTCTCTTCTCCCTTGTTAACGCTTGTGCTATTAATGCAGCATATTTGTGCCTCTGTGAAAGCAATTGGAAAGTAGCCTCAGGAGATAGCTGCACTAGAAAAACATGAGAATGTGCGTGTACAGGACATATCCCTTTCATTTCAAAAGAGTTATCATATTTTAATGTACAGTCAGCAGTCTTCTTTCAAGCAGATACAGCCTGCTAGTTCAAGCATAGTTTCTAAGCTATTTAAATACTGTATTTCCCCACAAGGGAAAAGATTTCCTGCTGATAAAAATAGGAACAAAATATTTTCAATCAGTTTAATCTTGCAATACATTTAATGCCTGAATTATCAAGATATTTATATTTACTTATATCAACTGTTTATAAGTTTTTTCAAAGTACAAAAAAAAATTAGATCAAGAAAAAAAAACCTGAATATTATGGAAATGTTTTAGTTTCAGTCATCATCATCTCTTCTTCAAGTTACTGTATAAAATAAAAACGAGAATTTATGCTTTTTTGCTTTTAGCTTATAAATTATTATATTACATTAACAATTAATTAGTTGCATTATTAGTGGAGCTCTACTTATTCACTATTCTAAAAAATTCTTATGCATAAATAAGTATTGGTGCAAGACTTTAGATAGTACTTTTGCATCTGGAAATTCTACCAGCTTAACTACCTACTTTTCTAAGCTGATTTACCTTAAGTAACCTAAGGTAACATGAACAAAGATATAAACATTCAGTACATAAACTTGGTTTCAGTGCAAGTTGGACATAATTATGTTAGGGCTGCCTTCCCTTCCCCTTCCCTTCCCCTTCCTTTCCCTTCCCCCCCCTTTCCCCTCTCTTCTCCTCTCCTCCTTTTCCCTTCCCTTTCCCTTTTCCTTGTAATTGGAAGAAACTGGAAAATACTGAAAGTTCTAGTGCAAAGCTCAGATTTTATTAGGTGTAATTGAGGACCAGTTTGTATAATTACAGGTGCCATAGAGCCCATGGACTTCTTCCAGTTGGGAACTAAACTTAAGGTCAATTCTGCAGACTTACTAAGTACAGATAACTCCCAGCTGTTCTAAGCTGCAGTTCTAATGCATATTGCATTACAAACCCCATCCTGGTAATTCTTTGTACTGACGATCATATAAGTCCAGTCTCAAAGCCTTAGATATTTTAGCAGCTTTGACTTTCCTTCACAAGTACAAACTTCTTTATATGCCATTCAAGAAGGAAACTTCCACAAATAACAAACACTTCCAGACCTTGAAATGTCAGTTCATTTTTATTCAAATGTCATTGTTCTCTGAAAGCACAATGGCAATCCTGTATGTGGTATTTGAGTGTGAATACTCACTTTTACATAAAGAGAAATAATAATTATCTGGGAGCATAGATAAAGCAATGACACAAGGAGCCTTTTACTTAGGTTACTGGCAAGGCTTGTGACACTGCTTAGCATGACAGGAATATTTTCTGGTACTTCTAGGTGTAATTGTCTTGACATGTGTTTCTGCACCCGTCTGTGATTGTTTTGGAAGATTTCAGAAGTGACTACACCCTTAGTTTAACAATAGCAGCTGATCAGCTGCATGCTCTAGGGACATTGTAATGTTAATAAAGCAGATTAATTTAAGCGAAACTGAAGATTAACTTGCACTGAAACTAGGCTACTTTATACAACATTTAAGTGGAAAAGGAGTGCTGATCTACAGGCAACTAAGTTATTCCAACCTTGTAATTCTATGATTCTATAAGGGTTTACTAGGTATAAACTGAGCTTCCAGCCCCACACGGGATTCATCCTCCAAGGCACAGTGGAAAAGCAGTGTGGGAAAAACTAAACTGTGAAGATTACTCCAGTCAAGGAGATGGGTGTTTCTAGTTAAGTGCCAAGTAAGTTTGCATCCTCTACACCACAGCTCACTGAATGTTCTTGCTATTCCTGCTCCATCCAAAATGGAGAACAGAAGTGACCACAGGAAAATAGGAAACTTTTTATATATTTATTGTAAGAAAGTTAAAGACACACACAAACACAGTTTTTGTGTGTGTCTGTAATGTTTTTCATTTAATGTGTTAATGTTTTTCAATCTATTTGTTGTTCATTTTTTGTATACTGTGATATACTGTATAACTGTGAATCCGTATCTTGTGCTAAAGATGTCAATGAATGTATTGTTTAAAATATCTGGTTTGACTCAAGTCTCCAGTTGCTTAGAATGTTTATTTTGGCTTCAAAACAATCAAACAAAAATTAGAAAACAAGATTTGATACTTTTCTATTCAGAAATAGAATTAAATACTAAATACCTGTTTTTTTGTGTGCTCTCACAAATTCAAAGTACAGAGGTAAAAACTTCCAGGCATAAAAAGCTATAAGATGAACTTCTGGTATGCAGTTTTGAGCATCACGGGGAAGTCATAGCATAGATAGTTCGTATTGAAAACTACTAAAGAATAAAACAAATAGTTTCATCATATGAAGCCACCTCAACAGCTCAGATCATAAAACTTAAAACAAATATTAAAATAAATAACAATTTACACCTAATCCAAAAAGATGGCAAGTTCAAGAATTGAATAATGTAGACATACTTTTTTACAGTTATTTACTCCTATCTATGACAAATGCTTGACTTTGAAGTGACTAAAATATATATAAAGTATATCTAAGACACATGCAGGAACATTCACTGGCTTGAAGAGCACAGAAACTGATATGGATTAAACAATAAACACAATTTTAAAAGAATTATTTTCACATTTTAATTCTAAAGCTCTTAAAACTGTAATTTCTCCAAATATTGGTTTGATATATACTAGTGTGAATGTTCATAGAAATTAATATTCATGTGCCTGTACTGCAAATGAAGAGATTTTGTGATCTGAATTCATCTATATTTCTTCCTGTAATCTGTACGAATATATAAAAGACATAACTGACCAACATAATGCAAACTATTTCTGTTACAGGCTATTTGAAATTCATACTATACCAGTTATTCCCATAATGAAATCATAATGAATTAATCATAATGAAATTACATATGTATGATCATATAAAATACAAATAACGATACATAGTTATTATATATCTAATACCATTCTAGTCCAGGTTGAATGAGGTCCTGGCAAGGGAGTTGGAACTAGATTAAATTTAAGGTCCCTTCCAATGTAAATCATTCTGTGATTCTATGTTTACATGAGAATTCTACATCATGAATTCAAAAATAATGTTCTTGATTAAAATAATTTTCACTCCCAAATATTTTCCCTTTCTTTCCCTTTCCCTCCCTTTCTTTCCTTTCTTTTTCCTTTCCTTCCCTCCCCTTGCCTTGCCTTTCTTCTTTGAGCATCATATATGCCAAAACTTTCTATTCTCTAAAATAAAATAAAACAAAACAAAACAAAATAAAATAAATGCCACTGCAGGTAAACAAACTGATTTTGTGTAATATGGAAACAAACCCAACTAACTAGATTTGAAAATTATTTGTCATATGGGATAGGAACACTGGCAAACACAACAAAGTTACATAAAGTGTCAGTGTAAGATTTTAAGTTAAGGTACATCAGATTTCCATGGATTTCATCCATTTTTATATTACCTCCTTATAAAGGCTATTATTAGAAAATTTTCTTTATCTGAAATATATAGGGAGGTACAGATTTTAATGTATAACTGCTGAAAGATAAAGGTTTCTTCAGAATAAGTAGAGATCATTTAGTATTTATGTTTATTTTTCTTGTATCTTTTGGTCTTGGCAAAAAGACAACTTTTCTAACTTACTGGGGAAAGAGCAAAAGGTAGAGAGATGTTACATAACTAAAGAAGGAAGCCATGTCAGGGAACTGCTTCTCCACCACAGGGCTGGCTGGTAGTTAAAGTAGATAATTCAGATGCCCTTGGTAGAGAACATACTGGTTATATTTTTATTTTTTAAATATAATTCTCACACATGTAAGTTAAAGAAAGCATTTTATTAACAGTTAGTAATATTCAGACAGTGAGTCTAAACTGTGTGTTTTTTGATAACAGCAGAATATATATTTCATACCAGTGTTTATATCTCTTTTGTCCCAGTCCATGCATCCTTTGTATGCTAAACCTCCTCCTTCTCTTGATAAGTCAGGCAGTCAGATATGCTGCCATGCAGCTGAACCATCTCCTTTCCCTTGTTTTGCAATCCTTTTGAATTGAATGGTCTGAAAGTAGAAAGCCTTCACTGTTTTCTAGCATTTCCTAAGAGATGACCTTTCCATTAGATATGGTATAGTGACCTACACTGCTGGAAGCCTTTTAAAGACAGTTGGTTTGCCATTTCCCAAATGGATTTGTTTGTCTGGAAACCAAATCATTAACTGTCTGCAAGTCAGTTCTTTGCTGTTTCTGTGAAAAGCTTTGAGGCTCTTTAAATGTTGGATGTTAGCCAGAAAGATTTTATGTTGTGTACAAGTTCTGTTTCAGAGCTCAGACCAGAATTCTTTATAGTGAGATTACTGATATCTCAAGCACTCCGTCTCCATGGGAGTGAGATTTTGGTCCATTACAGGAAGGGAAATGAAGGGTGATTTTGAGTAAGATTAACCATCTCAGTTCAGGAGAAACTTGAGCTTTATTACATCACCATAGTTGCTGAAAGTAGTCTGTTTAAACTCTGAGCTTACATTCATCAGCTCTTTCTTCCATAGTATATGATTCCACAAATATACATATTTTTTAAAATATTTTTTTTGTTTTTTGCTTTGTTTTTCTTTGTCTGATATTTTAATAAATTCCATCTTACTCTCAGAAGAAAAAATTATATTTAGTATTCTCAATCCTTACCCTGAATTCTTAATTGTACAAAACTTTAATGTTGTTGTGGAGAAAGCTGGGAGATATTTTTTTAACTGTCATCTTAGCTGCAGAAGTTCTAAATAAGCAGATGTAGGTCACACTGAAATAAAGAAGGCCTCCAACAAACATAGCTATATAGCAGCTCATGAGAGAAGGTGGTAATGGACCCCTGCTTTTCTGAAAAAAGTATCCAGAGAAAATATTTAGTGATAAAACATTTTGAAGATATTGCTTATTCTTGCTTACAAATCAAGAACTAACATCAGAGAACAGAGAACGTAGGTAGCACGTTCAGAAACAAACAAACAAACAAAAAAGCAAATGTTCTTTGACACAGTTGGTTGCTAGAAATTGGGAACTCAAGAGACAACTGGAGAAATTCTATGAAAAACAAGGGCTGTTTAATTCAAAAATGTGACCACACTGTTGCAAGATGTAAATGAAATGTCAGTTCTTGGAAGTTGGGCAAAAATTGTGATGAATTATAATAATTCAATTGACTTATTGGTAAGCTCTACTGTCATTTGCTCTTGATGTCTACATTTCACCACTGCCAGCTGGAGGATACTGAGATAAATGAATCTTTGTCCTTATCCATTATAGACCAACATATTTTTTATAAAATCTAGTTTTGTCTTAAGAAATAATAGTCTATTGTGTATAGATGCAATGTGTAACATTCCACACGTTGCCTTATGATAAGAGTTTGTGTTCAATAGTTTATCTCCAGAATGTAAATCTAATGGCTAAATCTGTATTTTTCATGTTCTGAAGTATTTTCACTTTAAAAAACAAACAAACAACAACAACAACTAAACAATTATTTGGTATCATTTATACTCCATTTGTCAGTTTTTAGAACTTCAACTTTTTCCCGAGGCATAAAAATTTCCTCATTGTGAGTTGGAACTCTTCCCAGCTTTTTATATTTTTAAATAACAGAACTGTGAGAATAGTTGTTTTTGTAATGAAAGTCTAGAAATAAATTATTAGAAAATAAATAAGTTTTGCAGTACACTTCTAGTAACTTAGTTTCTATGTTAATAACATATATTAGCAGAAATTATCACAGTTTCTTTGAAGAGGGTCAGTCATCTAAGCTACTTAGAAAAGTTTTCAAATTGCAGAAGATGACAGGAAAAGAAAAAATTCTTTCTATTCTTCCCTCAAAACAAACAAACAATATATTACATTGTGATGACTCTGACTCTTGATTTTCAATAATTCTTTCTGCTATCTATTTTTATTAGGATATGAATATTAGTGATTTTTTAAAATAAATTCCATAGATGTATGCATGGTAAAGATGCAGCCAGCAATATTTTTTCCTAGAAACATTTATAGATTAGGGTTCAAATCCTACTTGTTCTTGTCTTTATCAAGCGTGCTCATTTTAGTATAATCCCCCTAGACACTGTTTACTCCAGAAATACACTTATTCATAATTACATAAGTATTGTCATAATTCCCTATCTCCTTATCCCAGCCATCAGCAACTTTAAAGAACCTAAAGCAAGAACATCCATCTCATGAACTTTAGTTTGCAGAAAGATATATTCAGACTGTCAGTGAACAGTTTGGTATGATTTATTGTGACCTGAGGCTACCTCAATAAAATGTCATCACAATCCTAAAAAGTTTGGGATACAATTTGCTAATTCCCTTCTGAGACCAAATTCAAGAGGCAGAAGCTTCAGTTCATACAGAAACCAGAAATAAAAAGTTTCACAACTTTGTGGGTTGCCCTCAAATAAAATACATAGTTTACAATATACGTGTTACACACTTCTCAAGAATAGATCCAAAATGTTCTGTTTGTTTATTCATGTAGAGGAAGTTATTCAAACATGACAAAGTATGCAGCTTGCATAAAGCACATACTTTAAAAATAAAAATTCAGATATTGGCCATGGATCTTTTTTTAACAGGTAATGCTCAAAAGTATTTTGGAGTCAGAGAATGAATCATCCAGTTTATAAAGACAGTTAATGGAAATGTTGTAAAATGTTTAAAATATGCTCAGCTTTTTTGGAAAAACATGAACATCTTCACTCAAAGTAAAAAGGCAAGAAAGGGTAGGGGACTCCAAGAATGTCATTCATAGGTGTAACGTATTTCAGCAAATTACTTGCAAGTGTATATCTGCTTCAACCATTATTCTGCCAGATATACAGTGCATCAAAGCTGATTCGAAGATTAACTCTAATGCATAGATTAACCTCAGGGATAGAGATGTAGGCTGCAAGAAAGAGAAATGTTTCATTGCCTGAGGACAAACTCCTCACTGCATACAATCACTATCTAAAGTCTATTCTTCCTTAGTCTTATCCAGCTTAAAAGCCTCATTTTAAACTTGTCTGTGTGAAGCGAATATTTCTTAGAATTAAATAAAATTAAGTAAATATATTTCCCACAAGTGTATTATGCATGCAAGATATGATATACAATGTGAATCCTCTTTTCAGAAGAAGTTATCACAGTGTTCCTCACATAGGTAAGCATAAACATTTTATAGTTTTAGCATATGATTTTATGGATTTACTTTTGTGTTAAAAACAATCTGCTTTTATGACTCATCACAGTCAAACCTCAGTCTTTTAGGAATTGTTACTGCTCTCTGTCACTACTGAAGCACCCTTGATGTAGTTATTACTTTTGTATCTGGTCATGAGAGTTTTTGATTAAAAAAATAAAAGAAGAAAAAAAGAGCTACATAATCAATGAGTAGCATTAAATCTGCAAATTAACAACAATTTTAATTGTGGATTGTTTTTTTTTAAACTTTCATCTTTCATAAAGATTCTTAAGATGTGTCAGGATACATGAAAAACACCAGAAGAGAGAGAATGTTACAGAAGAAATTGAACAAAACTCATTTTTGTGAACAATGGGACAGGACTGGCTACAGTGGTTAGTGGAACACTGCTGCAAGTTTTAAGATATGAGCATGCAGTTTCCAGTGTTACAGTTTTGTCTCTGCGCAGGAGAATGTAATAGCTTCTTCGTGACTGTTCTCTACTCTGAAGCAAGAACGATAATTCCTTCTTCTACTGGGAATAAATACATTAATAACTAATAAACCCTCTGTGATACCTTTGGTACATTTTCAGACAGAAAATATTTCACACATTGAAGTAAGAAATTATGGATGACATGGAAATTGTCATATATTAAGCTCCAAATCTCTAAAGAATGTTCATGGTAAATATCTAGTAACTACAGTAGGATTACACATTTAGTTAGATGTATAAATATTGGCATATTTTCTACTGATTTTTTTCCCTAATCCAGCTTCTTCAAATAAGTCTTCACATATTTCATTTAATATATATATCAGAATATTTGGAAGAGTAAGGCTTCAGTCTCTTCATCTGCTGATTGTTCATCATCTTAGAATTTATGACATTTTTGTTTATATTCAATTATTTTTCTTCTTTAAGTTTCAAGTATTCATTTATAGTAATTACTCTATATACCTATTCTCTAGTCTTGATTTTTGAATGTTTCAAGTATTCTATTTATTTATTTTCCCCCTAACTACACTGTGTTACACACAAAAATGAACATATTTTCTTTTGTTTTTCTCATTTTAGAAACATTCGCTCAATAAATGTATAAAACTAGCTTTGAAAATAAATGCTGAAATATTCAAATTCCAATAATTAGATATTTTTAATGTAATTACATCTGATTATAATCATGAAAGATACAGTAAAATGCTTTTAATGAATAAAATATCTATTAACTCTAAACTTGCAACCAATCATCAAAAAACATATCTAATTATAATGCTTGCTTTCACTTTAACAGTATAGTTTATTTTTCCTGTTTCCCTTTCCTTTCCTTTCCTTTCCTTTCCTTTCCTTTCCTTTCCTTTCCTTTCCTTTCCTTTCCTTTCCTTTCCTTTCCTTTCCTTTCCTTTCCTTTCCTTTCCTTTCCTTTCCTTTCCTTTCCTTTCCTTTCCTTTCCTTTCCTTTCCTTTCCTTTCCTTTCCTTTCCTTTCCTTTCCTTTCCTTTTTTTTTCTCTTTTTTTCTTTCTTTTTTTCTTTTCTTTTTTTTCCTGAACATAAGCTCTTCCTTTTAAAGACTTCCTTTAAAATCCAGCATTGTAAGTATAATATAACATAAACAATCCTAATTGCCCAGAGAGGCTCTGAATGACCCATCTCTGAAGGTATTCAAGGCCAGGCTGGATGGTGCCCTGGGCCATCTGATGTAGTGTTCAATCTATCTACCCTGCTAGAGGCAGAGGAGCTGAAAATATGTGATCTTTAATGTCCCTTCCTTCCCAAGACATTCTCTGATTCTATGATTCTATGATTCTACGATAATTGACTGCATTGTATTCTAGGGGGCAATTCAGATCCATTCCTGGGGACTAATTTCAACATTTAAAAAAAAAAAAAATTGTTTTACTTTTTTGTTTAGTGTTAAAGATATTGTCAAATGAAACCATACAATTGTTCCTAAGGGTCATCAAATACATAAAGATCAAAGAGACTACTCTTTACTCAAATGTCAGTCACCTAGTTGAGAATATGTTTTAAAATTTTTTTATTGTTAGAAGGTGGAGAGTACAATATTTCAAATAACAATGTCACTGACCACGAAATCCCTTTTCAAAAAAGATAAAAACGTGCTTGATGCATTTAGTATTTTTCTTATTATTTGACACCATAAACATTTTTAGTCTGGAAAGCATTATGGAGCAAAGGAAAATAGAAAGAGGATGCAACAAGTGTATCATATCTCTGATTAAGATGACACTAGAAAATTGAGTACAGACTTTATATGAATATTGAGTACAGACTTTAGTGACCTACCTACCTACCTAAATAAATAAACGTCTGTTGCAGTCAGCTTTGTAAATAGCTGAAGACTAAAAACTGTAATTAAAACAAAACAAAACAACACTTTACTCATCTTATTTTTGACATCTGTGTCAGTATCATATCTGTAATCCAAGTTTTATTTCCCATTCCATACACAGCTCTGTATAAATAGATAATCTCAAATTCATCTCAAATTTTATTAGATTTGGGAGGAAAAAGGAGAGAAAATTCAAGCTTTGCACAAAATTCTTTATATTTAAAAAAATTGCAAGATATGTCAAGAAAACTGCAGCAAACTGCTGCAATGGCAATAAGAATTGCTTCAACTGCAAGCTTCACATTTGATAAGAATAAGTAATTAGAGTGCTTCTCAAGCAATGTATTTCATGATACCTATGTCCTAAGAATCAGGTTAGTTCTGGTGTTCGTAGCAGACATGACAGAATATTAGTTATGCTTTTCAAAATGTCAGTTTATTGAAGTCTACTATTTCAGAAAAGAAAAGCTATATATAGAGTCACATCAAAAATATCAGATTCAAGACAGAATATATCTAGTCTAACCCTGTACATTTTAAATGAATGTATTCACTTAATTTGATCAGTTGATTTCAGATCTGACCTTCTACCTTAACTGACCATGACAAACATGAATAGCTAAAAATCAATGCAAGATGTAGCTGATGTCTTTGGTAGAAACAGATACTGTAGCTTATGTCGTTAAGAACAGCAATCAAAGCAAGTAGAACTTTTCAGCACAGAAAAAAATCATCCAGTAGGAATGAATGAACATTGATCCTACTCTTATCCAATCATCCGGAGGTATGAAATGTCTTTAAGGAAAAATTAAAATTTTGGGGTAGTCAATGAATGCTTGATTCATAAAAACAAAGTACTCTTTGAGACTCCAATCAAAATAACAACTAATGTCATGGGATTTAGTTATGTTAAAAATAGCTTTGATATAACCTATGTTTTAATTTGGGGCAAGTAATGATCAAAAATATTATACCTGTCATTCTTCCAAGATCTACAACAGCACTTTCCTGAGTACTTCTGTATCTCAAGAATTTACATTAACAGAACCTAAATTGAAGAATAAATGAACTTCTGAAAAATACATCACAATTGTAGTTGGAAGAGAAATGTTGAGGTCATCTAGAAGTGATGATTTAAAAGTCAGTTCAGTCTCCAGGAAAAGAATATTGTTTGAATATTTAATTGAAAAAATCTTGGAAGACTACTACAAATTGTGATTGAACAGTATTCTATACAGTACCTATAAATTAAATAATACTTTTACCAGGGCTATGAACACACTGAGGGCAGGTGGTCAGGGAAGAGCCCAAGCCCTGCAAACAAGCAGGCACCCTTCCCCCAGATCACATAAGCTGCTCAGTTCCTTTCTTCTTCACACCATCCTAGCCTGAGCCTCCCCAATGAGAATTTGGGTTTTCCCTCCGAGTCAAACAGCTGAAGTCCAAGCCTACTGGAACTACCCAGGGGACTTGATACTTCCCAGTTCCTCTGCAAAACTACAGAGATGTCATGTCTAACCCCCAAAGTCCCTGCTGTCTCTTTCCATTCCCTTGGAACTACTCTGTCCCTGTCTAGACCCTAGGACCGCATCTCAGCCCTGTCATACCATGTCCCATCAAGGCTGAAGGAGGGCTGGTCTCCAGCTCCCTGCCTAACCCAGCCATAGGACACATCAAGTCTACTCACAAGCCCATCTCATGGTCCACCTTGACCCATCCCTGTCGCAAGGAAGATGCCTGGTGCCCCAGTTGCCCTTTTCCTGGCTGAGGTGATGGGATCCACCATGGCTGCCAGGCTCTTTCTTGAGTGAATGAGAAGGGAGCTCCCACTCATCCTGTCCTCTGGGAAGACCAGAACATCTGCTGCCTTCTGACAACTCTGTGTTGTATCTATTATGATTCACAAATATGTACTAGGTACAATTTTATATGCAAGTTCTTTCTTTTCATCTGTTCTAAATTAACCTGATATGTTACATGCAAATTTATTTTTAACTTCAAGAAAAAGAAATCTCTTGCTGCATGAGTCCATATTTTATGGCAAATATTAATTGTATAACATACAACTGAAAATAAAAATAAATAAATAAACAAACAAATAAATATGTAAATAAAAGATTACATGTGATGTCTTGTTATATAAAAAAAAATTCTAAAAATTTCTAAGAATTAGCAATCACAAAATAAAAACAAAATTTAGCTGTAGAAAGTAGCATGGTTAATTTTACCAATAAATCAGAGATAAGAATTTTTAATAGTTGTGATTACATTCTGTAAAGAGATTTAGCAATTCAATATTATTTTTTAGTTGTTTTGCTTTTCCCTGTTGATATTTTCTCTTTAAGTCAGTTAATTTGCTGCTTATGGAGATATAAGTTTGCTTTATTTAATACTCTGTCATTTTATCTATTTTTTTCACATTGCTAGACAGGAACATAACACGCTAGCATATTAATGATTTCTAAATTTTGAACTCAGAAATTGCTACAAGAGTTTCTGCATGGCTGGCCCTTCTTTGAAAAAAAAAAAAAAAAATTAAGTGACAGCACCTATTTTTAATTTCTTTCTATGTACAAGGTGGGTCACAATTATCAAAAATTTGTCTTCCCATAATATGTGATAACCTGTTTCCTGTTAGCTGTTCTTTTCTGTGCTACAGAAGTACTTTAAATAAAGCTAGTTATTTGATGGAAAATTATCATCACTATACCCTTGGTATACCTTTGCGAGAAGCAGTTACGAGTTCTTTCATTGCTACCCCAGATTCACCAACACTGAGTTGTACAAGGACCCACTTGATATAATACACCACTCATGAATGAATCCATGTCCTCAGTACCTTAACTGACTTTGAAGTCTGAGATTTCTGTACGCCACTGAAATATTAGTATTGTTAGTTGCTACGTTAGTTTGCAACTTCTGTTGTAAGATGAGTTATGCAGTAAAGTTTTCCAGTGATTGAGTCCACTCTTCTTCCTCCGACTTTTACAGAAAAGTGAAGGCTCTTACAGAAAAGTATTTATTTTCTAGATCATAACACATATAAGTTCTTTAGGGCTGTGAGGTTTTTTGTTATATTTTTAAGAGAATCATCCCTGCATCAATTTTACCACATCCTGTTCAGTTTATTTCTCCCAATGTAATGTAAAAGTCCTGTAAATAATATTTTAATTTTTTAACAGGAGCTCTGCTATAACCTCTTTTAGAGGTGTTAAAACAATGTTAATACTGTATATTTTCTGGAAAAACATGGAATATTTGATATGTGCTAGTTTTTATTTTCTATCCAAACCATCTTTAAATAATCACTCATTTCTTCAGCCCTAATGTAAACTATTAAGCTAGGGTATCAAGCATACAAAAATGTATTTAATATGATCTTTTGGATTGGCTTTATATGAACATTATTTTAATACTGTGGCCCTTACAGTAATAATGCCTTTCACTTTTTTTTTTTTTTTTGAAAATTATACAAATTTTAAAGAATGTCTTAGATTAGGTTCAGAAATACAAATATATATACATATACATGTATATATAAAAATCCCATAGCGAAATTGCTACTGGAACATTCTAGACAACTGCTGCCCAAATAGGATCTCCATGTTGGAAAGGGATGATGAAGATTTCAGTCTTGGTATCTAGTACTGGTGATTGCAGAGGTCATTTTCATTTCTTGCTTAAATGAGTTCCAGGTACACAGGCAAAATTCTGAACTGAATTTCTACCCCACATAGATTCATCACTGTGCTTTAAAATTCTATTTTTCCTAAACCGCTGCCAGGAAAAGTCACATCATTCTGTGGCTGGCAATCAATTAAATAACCTGAGGCCATACTAACAGAGCTTTGAAGATTAAAAGTGTAACATTGAATTTGACGTATATGTTAGAGGGGAGACAGTTTAGCATACAGAATACTGTCACACCAAAGCTTTAAAAATTGTCATGTGTATGGTAGAGGTATGGCTAATGCCCAGAATAAAGGATTTGTATTGCTACTCCAGAAGTCTAGCAAGATTTGTCCAATGTGAGCCTCTAAAAATCTACATCTAAGTCAGCATAGGAAAGTTTCTCTGTCTCCTTCATCTTGCATGAAGCACAGTGAATTATTAGGAATGAGGTAAAGCATACCAGTTAGGTTTTCATATAATAGCCATAGCGACACAGAGGACATCCTATGTTAGGATCCAAAAATGTGTCTGCAAAATCTAGTAGAGGTAATACAAAACAAAAAATGAACAAACAAGCAAAAACAAACAAAATTTTTACAGCTGTGACTAGAAGTTCATTTGGTATTTTTTTTTCACTCCTGATCAGAATGTTAGCCTCCAAAAATCTGTCTGGCCATGCTAAGCAATGATTTACTGTAGGAGATTACTATATGGTGTATGGATATATCACATGGAACTAGAAACAAAATGCTAAGAATTCCCAGTGAAATTGAACACAGTCCTGCTAAGAAATTCAAGTTTCTGTCAAAGGAAAGCAAATTGCCATAAAATCAACAAATGTGGTGGTGAACAGTATTGAAATGCAAATTATTTTCATGGATTACGTCCTTTCTTCTTTTCAGCTATCTCTGCATAATTAATTTACAGTACCAGCTTCTAGTAAAAAGTATTATGATGTATTGTGCTTTACAGACAATTATCTTCCCTTTCTATTCAACAATATTTGTAAAACTTCCTTCTTTCTATTCAAAAATATTTGCAAAAC
This sequence comes from Chrysolophus pictus, assembly GCA_037305975.1. Classification (NCBI taxonomy): domain Eukaryota; kingdom Metazoa; phylum Chordata; class Aves; order Galliformes; family Phasianidae; genus Chrysolophus; species Chrysolophus pictus. The sequence goes on from CM074578.1 coordinate 37,116,699, forward strand.
TACCTTAAAAGACAATTTTATTTCTTACTATTTAGTTGCTAAAAGCAACTAAAAAACAGGTCTTCTGCGAGGTGCATCAGCAACACTAGGCGGTTACAGTTCTTCACTGCAGACTATTTGAATGCAATGGATTATAGCATTAAAATTAATATTATCATTTCAAAACTTAAATACATTTTTCTAAAGTTCTTTTTTTATGAACTAATATTGCAGCGCTAGTAAACTAAGTTGTTTTTTTCTCTGAAATAAAATTTTAAGGACAAAGAAACAGATTCTGTTGAATGCTGAATGTTGTTCAGAATGTGGTTGTTGTGGATGCTTAGTACCTTTGGAATAGATGCCTAGTACCTCATCAGATCAGTCCATTGCCACAGTAAGCTCTTGGTGTTTCTGCCATACAGGCAATAGAAAAATGTGATAAAGTGCTTAGATGAAATACAGCAACCTAGTCAGCTCCTAATACTGGCAGTGGTGAGTCAATTTTAAGTCATAGCTGAAAGGATTCTAGCACTAAAATTGAAAAAGTTTTGATCAATATAGGTAAATAAGAACACAGTAGACTTTTCAGAGAAACAGACCTCCCAATTTTAAGTCTATGAAAAATAAAGGAATTGGATTGCTAAAATTATTCTGTTTAGTTGGCCATGCAAACTTTTCCAGTGTTCAAAAAACTGTTCATCCTCTTCAGAAAAGATGTGCAAAGCAGCACTGGCTAGCATTTTTATTATCATTATATTTGTTTTCCTTATGCTTGACTGCTCTATACAATGCCATTCTCTATAATACTCAGCAATCTAGCTTGCAATTTTAAAAACATCATTCACAATAAATAAATGTATCTGTCAGATCTCAAAGAGAAATACAAATGTGCTATGTTTTCTATGAGAGAAATATGCAATTGAAAAACTCCCAAAAGTAATTTTCTCCTAGGTCCATCATATACAGTTATTTAATAGGCTTTTTGGCTCAGACGACTATAGCTATGACTTGGAGTTTTGTACTACAAGTTCTACATAGCACGTATAGGAAATAAATTTACTAGAATAATGATATAAACTCTTTATCAAAAACACAATATATCTGATTTTCACATGTTATTTCATTTCTTTTCAGCATAATTTCCAAGTCTCGTTGACCTAAATGTGCAGAACGTGCATCCAAGACTAATAAGCATCAAGGTGCCTAATGCGTGCATGCCTGGATGTATATGAATATAACTGAGCCTTTCTTTCTGTTGAAATATAAAGAAACAAACAAGTAATACTAATAATAAACCTTAATTTTGGATCCAGTTTATTAAATCCATAATAATATTTCTTTCCTCTAGTTAGAAGCTCCAATCGAATGCTAAACTAAAAGTTACTGGATTCACTGGAATGGAAACAAACAAACAGCAAAAACCACAGATGGACACTCTAGTGCCCCCCCATAATGCTGAATACAGACATCGTTCTTCACAGTTTTCATCAACAAAGATGTGTTCTTTGTCTCGGAGCTGATGGAAATGACACAGTCTTCTATATGCATGTGTTCAGGATTTTCCACTATTCTGCTGCACTGAGCAAGGAGAATTTGGACCCATGAAACAGTAAAGGGATTTGACATACTAAATCTTTTAGTCACATTAGAAACTGCAAAGCACTTAAGAATCCATGACAGTGACCTTAATCCTTATCAAGAATCTGACAAGGCTCAATGAATGGAGACACCACTGCGGCTCTTTTGTGTCCATTTCGCGCCCTCTCCCATTATCTAAGTGGTCTGTCACTGTAGTAGCTGAACAAGTACTTATGGACTTTCTCTCGCAGGTGTAAGTACTTCTGCATTGCAGAAGAGAGTCTGAACCATAGATGGAGATAGATGTGAAGTAGTTAAACATTTGAGGACATGCTTACAAAATGAAAGTAAAGCATGCATTTGAAAATTTTCCCAGACTTACATGATTTTCTAAGCTTCATACAGGTGGCAGTAGCAATGTTGAGTACTGAACCTTTAGGGCTCCTTTATCATAGTGAAATGCTTTAACCCCAGGTTCCCCTTCTCATTTTGCAAGTATGTAGAAAAAATCTTTATAGGACCAAATCTTTATAATAAAAACCATTGAATTGCTTGTCTGACAGTTCTTTTATAATTTTAGAGACAGAATTTGATTGATAGCTGAAACCAGATCTAATGTTATCTGGTGAAGAAAGATGAGGAAAATTCCATTATATGAAATAATGCCCTCTTGTTGGCCATTTTTTCTGTTACAAGTATTATGCTCTCACTTTGCAAATGAGAAAAGCATATGCACCTTGCAACATATGTCAAATGCACAGGGTTTCTCATTTTCCTCTCTCTTTTTCTAAAAGAATTGAACTCAATAAAAGAATACAAATAAATACTTCTTTTTATTATTATTAAACATCATAGTAAAGGTAAAATGCATAGTGATTCAAATAGATTTGAAAAGCTACTTTTAACCATATTTGATCTCAGCAATCTTTTGGATAATGAATGAATAGAAATTTGGGGAAGAGGAGTGCATTTTTCCTTACTGACCACATTACGTAGCAATAAAATTGAACTATTTTAAGGGTAATCATTATTTTCTCAAATCTTTTTGCAAAACGTCTTAGCTGAAAACTAGTCTGCTTCTAATAATAAACATCTCAAACCTTTTAAGATATACTGCAAAATACTGTGGAGTTTTCACAGATTACTAGAAAGTGACAAGTCACTTCACCATCAAAGATTAGATTAGTAACACAGTGTCAGAATATATTCACAATACAGCTTACTTTATGTATGTTCATCCATCAAACTGGAACTGCAGCTGGTATAAGCAGAACAACTTTATTCAAACAGGAATCTTATCCCCAAGAAAAATCCTTGAATTCAAGGAGCAGCTTTGCTTTATACCTGACTGTTTAGAAAGATGAAGAAAAAGAACTAGTGTTATCTAGCTTTTCATCAAAAAAAAAAAAAAGAAAAGAAAATTAGCAGATTATATCCTTCCAAGATTAAAAATCTGTTAGCATTTAATAAACGAATAAACAGTATTTACCAGTGTCATCTTATTACTCCTATCATAACTCCAATCTCTTCTATGTTCTTCCCTGCTGTTTTCTTTATCATGATTTTATATTGCAGCATTTTTCTGTGTTTTCAGAACACGAAATTACCTTAGATTCCCAGGTATGCTATGGGACAATTTGCGTTTTGGTGACCTGTTTTCCAGGAATACTTTTCCATCTCAGATCTCTTAAGGCAGGTGTCATGGGTTTGTTTTTTTCGATTTTTAATATTCCACATCAAAACATCATGTACTGGAATTAAGGTGTTAATGCTCTCATTTCTACGTACCTATCCCTATACATTATGGAAGTCATGGGATCTGACCCTTCCGGGGGGCGGTCTCTTACTGCCTGGCAGTGGGTGCTGGAGGGTGCTTTCCTGGCCGTTCCAAGCTTTTTTCAGGTTTGACTCGGTCTCGGGAACTCTCTCTCATATCTTATTTGATTTATTAGTCTCAATTTTAATTAGGTTGTATTATATTGTATTATTTTGCATTCCGATATCATAGTTAGTAAAATAAGTTTACCTCCATAGATTGTTGCCGCTGTTTCTCTTCTTTTTCCCCCTTCCTCCCTCCGTGGGCCAGGCGGGGGGTGGGGAGGGCAGGGGCCTACTGCCCCCCTGTCACGGGAATAAACTGATCTAGTTAATTCCGTGACAGCAGGGTTAAAGACAATGGTCAGAATTTGTTGCAAAGATATTTTGTTCTTTGTTGTTAAACCAAACACACCAAACTAACATCAACTGGCTGTAAACAATAGTGAACAAAACAAACATATACCCTGATAAGTAAATGAATATTGACAGATTAACCTTTTGAAGTTATTTGAACTTCAGGTTGAACTGCATTTAAATGATTACTCTTGATTTATGAAATATTGGAGAAGTTCAGATGCAAATAAATGAAAAGGATTTGAAAATTGTCAATTTCATGTGTCAGTTTTACAACTGAGAAACTTAAGATAGCTTTAGTATCTGCCTGTATTTGTGTGTCAAAATTATGTAGTGACTACAAATATTCATCTTTGCAAAGTTTTCCTTAGCTAATGAAATTTCTTATGCTTTTCCTGTAAGACCAGCTGTAAATTTGGCAGAGATATATATTTACAGCCTTGAAGAGTTTATTTGGCAGCTAGCTTTTGTTTTTTACTACTTGCTCTCTTTTAGACAGTAAATATTCTTTAGTCTCCTTTCCTTCTGTGATTACATATGTGATACAGACACCTATTTTGTATATTCAAATAAGTATTGTATCTGGTTTGTATATATGTAGTTCTCTGTAATTGCTCTTACCAGCCACTGAACATTAACAAAATTATCTCCTATTCTGACTGATTTTTTCTTCAACAAACTCACTATGAAGCCTTGCTTTAAATGTTAACACTGAAAATGTTGAACCGATTTAGAGGAGTTTGGCAGAGACGCCTGGAAGCCAGATTTCTTTCTGCATCCTTCCTTTTCTGTTGCCTTATAGTAGAAATGGCAGTGAAGAGGAAGACCCAAATGCACTCCATTGCATCACAGTGGGACACTGGAGGTGGCCTAATGATGGAGGAACCCACCAAGATTTACTATTATGAATCCACAGAGAATTACAATCCTTCATCACTGAATTGTATTTTCTATGGCTGGCACAAAGCAATTCAGCAACCCTGACATCCAGCCAACACCCCTATAACAGCATCAGACAAACCTAATTAAAGATTTTAAATCTATGTTTCTGTATATAACAATCATAATACTTAATAGAATAGGGGTCATCATATTTGTAGTGCTTTGGCTGAGAAATTTTTCATTTCTCCCAAAGACTACCCAAGGAGATAATCTGAATGAAATAATGTATTTTTGATTCAACAGTTTTGATTTCAAAGAAAAAAGCATTCAGTTACTGTGAAATGTCATTGTAAATATGACTTCTAAATTAACATATGCACTGGAAACTGTACAGTAGAAAGTATATTCTATGCCATAAAAATTGCTTTTGCATAATTGGATACTCATTATCATAGTACATTATGGACAGTGCATTTTCTCAAATAAATCTTTCTCAGTCTGCTCATCTTATAAGACTGATTCTATTTGCACCTGACGTTACATAACTACTGTATATTGAAGCATGTAGAGGCAATAAGTATTCTGTACTCATTTCAGAAAGGTATAGTTGTTTTATCTTGAGGCAAAAAAGGTATGTCTTTTGAATTGGTTTTGTAAAAATTTTCACTGAAACTAAAATGACATTGTAAACATTGCTCTGAAATATTTTTTAGTGGCATAATTCATATATATATATATATATAGTAAAATAGAGAAATATTTAGATTCATGTAGTGAAACAAAGTTTATACACTCATATCTGAACTTGCAGTTCAAATAAGAAAAAGATTTGGTCATGAAATACCAAGTCTTCATGACTCTTTTGGACAGTTTCAGTGTCAGAACTTTATTTTCTAAGGGTTCAAATTAAATCAGCTTAAGAAGAGGCAAAGCAACACAACCGAAGCTATAGAGCTTCAGGTAGGAAAACACCTGCTCCCTAGGATGCTGGTCACTTATGATTATAGAAATATCCTAAGGGATAGCAAAATGCCTGGCCTTTATGTAATTGGAATCCACATTAATGTATTTCAGTTTCTGTCCACATTTTGCATGGCTTATATTCTAAATAAATCAGTTTCCACCCATTTTTGAACATTCTGAAATGTTATATCTAATGCCAGCATAAATCCATTGCATTATAAGAATGAGAAATATTCTTTTATACGCTAGTACAACAGTAGTATGTCCCTGATAGCATTTAATATCTGTCACTGCTTTATACACAGCAATGATTGAATACTGTTGTTAACTCAGGTAACTCCAGGTTTTCTAATTTAGCTAATACAGAATCTGTTGAACCATAACCATAGTAGTTTTGTAAATATGAGAAAACACATTTATAATTCCATAGGCAATGATTCAAGGAAAGTTACTGTGAGTAAGTAAGTTGTGAATCTGTATCAGTCTGCAAAGTAATTACTTTCCTGGCTCATTTTCTCACAGCCAGTGTGAGGTACATCACTCCCTTGGCTCCCTTTGGCTTACAGGTATTCTACTGCACCTTTGCCTTGGAGTAAAAGAATGCATACAAAAGAGAGTAGTTGGCATGCTCTGAATCCATGCTAACACACTAAAATCTGTGTGGATAGACAGAATTTGAAGTTAATAGAAGTGTCCCTGCTTTGCCAGGTATCATTCAATACAAAGATTAATCCTACATTTTCAGCCGCTTAGATCCCGGTAGCACCTTTGGTAAACTTCTGCCACAATGTATAATTTATACAAAATAGAAGAGGCTCAAGATATTATGCTACTGCTAAAAGACCTGCCACTTCATACCTGCCTGCCTTCCCACCAATGATGTTCTCAGGCAAGGTGATTGATTCAAGTATGATGAAGCAAAAGGGATATGATTGCTCCTGAAGCCAACTCGCTAGTGGAGAGGGCTACATTTTGGGTACCATATTCCTCAAATCTATGTCCCAGGCTTAGAAATCATATGGTACAATTTTTTCCCATATAAAACTATATTAAGTTATTCAGAATTATGTTGATTTCTGGCACAAGTTATTTAACTGAAGAAGAGGGAAAATCTACCCAGATTCAGCTGACCTTCCATTTCAGTGGAAGACATATTTCAAATAGAACTCAAATTTTCCCTTAAATGAAGTCAATGAAAAAATACCTCCTCACTTCCTGAAATCTAGATTTCAAACAGAGTGGTATTTTTCAATTTTGTATGTAAACTAAAATTTAAAGCAACTTTCCTTTTTATGTCTTTGGTATATTTTCCTTTTTCCTCCGAAACCTGGTTTTGTATTTTTTGTTTGTCACTACGGTATGACTTTGGGAATTTCTCTCATGTGTTCAAGGCAAGTCTTTCTGGGTTTGTATACACAGCGTAATAATACAGTTCATATATCATCCTTTCCCAGCCAGAGAAAGAAGCGACTCTGCACTGGAATTCAGTCAAATCTCCTCTAGCTAACAAGTCTTTCTGTTCACCTCCTCCCCTTTCTCCTGGCACACATGACAAAAATGCTGAGATCCAAAAGCACGGAAAAATATTAGCAGAACTGGAGGGATCTCAAAGGGAAAATGAATTCTCACATGTTTTGTCTAGGAATGATCCTTTTTTTATATTAGAAAAGAACTCTAAAAATATAAGAAATGTAGGAAAGAAAATACAAAAACAAAGGACTGTACACACAAATTAACTAATTAAAAAGTTTTACAAGTAGAACAAGTTCGAATATTACTTTTTTCCCCTTATATAGTCTTTCATTGATGCAAGTGCAACAGAAATTTAACCTCAGTGTAGTACTCAAATTCCTGACACAACTGGGATATGTTTATGAGTGAAAAACAATTTGTTCTTTTCTTTCTCTTAGAGAATTTCTCATTCTTACCTGTTATAAAGCTTCTACCTCTTCAGTAGATTTCTGTGGGATTGACTGTTGCCAGGTTTTTGTTCAGTTTTGTTTTTTTTCATTTAGTTTACTAGATTATCAGTGTAGATATTTTATTAGGTAATTGTCAGTTCTTGGCTATTTAAACTTATTTACACTTTTATACAATAATTCAATGCACAGATGGAGAACAAATAACCAAAATTAATAACCTCCCAGAAGGGTAATATATTTTAAGTATATCTGAAAATCTACTATTATACATTTTAAAATTATTTTTTCAATAAGTACTCGGAGAACTGGAATAAACTATACCAGAAGAAAATAATGACAGGTAATTTGTCTCTTTTCCGGTTGGTTCCTCAGCTTCATTATGTAGTAAGGAGGTTCCATGGTAATTACTAATATTGCATCTTTCTGTATGATTACACATTGTCTGTGTTTGGGCAAGTATACAAACACGTTCTGAATATTACAAGAACTGCCTGTTCTTGCAGCTCATCTGAATATGGCAGTAGGAATTCCCATAAAGTTGTCCACTGATCCGTGTTTAGCCCGTGTAAATCATAGAAAGTCGCAACAACATTTGTGTTGTTGCTGCATCTTCATGCCAGAATGCTCTCTTGAGTTTTGGCTTGTTTACCACTAGATTCCATTTAAAGAGGAGACTTGAATATATAAACAATAAAAACCTTACTACGCAACTAATGTGTTTTCTAATTTAATAGTAACCAAGTATGTTGTAACATTTCAGTTAAGAATATAGAAAATAATTAATTATCATCTTAAATATTTAATGTGAGCATACCAATTAACAAATGCTGCTTCAATAGTTTTAAAATGGTTCTTGGCCCAACTGTAAATGCATGATGGATTTTAGTAGTTAAACTTCAGTTTTTGAAGATAGGCTCTTTTGTTCTTACTGCTTTCAAATCAAGATATACAAAAGTATGCTTTAGGCTATTGAGCTATAGCTCTACTAGCAAATTAAATGGTCTCAGACCTACTCTCTGTTTCTGAAAAGAAAGAATGTAGTAAGGCATGGCTCACATCCATATGATTAAACATTCTTCATCCCTAAATTAATAAATCCTTATTTATTACTGCCAAATAGAAACACTTTATAGATCATGTACCTAGATCATAGACCATAAACATTGCTTAGCATTACTGGAAAAGTTATAATAGCATAAGGCAAAATCAGGCTGGTGAGCATGCCGACAATCAAACAGAGCTAGTTCTTAGAAATATGCATTAGCTCTGTTGAGACTGCCAAGATAGGCACAGTATTTTGACTCTAACTAATTTCACGCGTATGTAAGCTAATAAATAATTTAAACCCCAAAATAAAGCAAAAGAAAAACCTGTGTTTTAACATAAAAAATTATTTGGAAATGATGTGAAATTCCTTTGTGAATGATTGTTTCAAGCACATTTAATTTTCATATTAAGTGATACACTTTAGATATACAGTCAATGCATTTCATTTCCTCTGGTTGACAAGATAAAATGGCAGCAAAGTCCCTGGAACTAAACTATTCATTTCACCTGAATTTCAGCATTTGAAATAATCTTTTGACTCTTCACAATAAGCACTGTATGACTCTGGAGACAGCTCAGAGACACAACAGTTTAGCAGAAGTAGTATAAAAAACACATTACAATATTTTAGTATCTTCAAGAGCTACTCACTGAGCTTTGAGATATTATCCAAGGATAAGCAATAAGAGCAGGTCAGGTTCAAGTCAATAAAGACCTACAAAGAAAGGTAGGCTGAATGGTAAACAGCATTTGCAGTAACTGTGTTAATGAAAATAAGCCTGGCATTTTCCACCACTGCACTAAAGGATAATAAACTATTTCTTTCAATATAATTTAAAGTTGGTAATTTAGAAACAGATTCTTTGTATGATTGTAATGATAGTGATAATTCAAAGAAGAAAAAAAAAGAAGCTAGATCTTACAGGGGAAATAGCAAAATTGGTGTACAAAATAAGGATGTTATGCTATTTTATGCTACATATAGGCACTTAAATAGAATTCAGCTATTTCACTATTACAAATGTCACATTCTTATTTTTAGAGCAAATCAACGAAAGTCCAAGTTTTATATTCCATGCACTATCTAAAGAGCATCAATTTGAATCTTCTGTGTAAGATTCCTTCAGAAGAGTCTAGCATGTCACTTTTAATCCTGAATTGAAAGAATGCATCAGAATAGAATAAAGTAAATTGTTAAGTACTCCTCCAGAAATACAAAGTTTGAACAGTTTATTAATATCCACTTCTTAAGTTAGTCTCTGAAATGTAATGTAAAGGACTTCTTACAAAGGAAACAGAAGTTAGATCTCCATTTATTATGTAAAATATTATATGGCTTTCTATCTTCTCTAAATCGAGTATAGAAAGATTGTTTATCTGAAAAAATGTTATGCAATATTTCAAAGCACAAAGTGTAACGGTATTAATTATACATGTCATCTTAAATTAATAATAGGGCTAACAATAATTGTAAGCAGACCAAATATATAATATACTTTCATATTTCAATAAAGCATAAAGCTTTATTGAAAGCACAGGTTATAACCTTTCTTAGTGAAACTGAAAAAGATTATATGTTATGAAACTAATGTAATTATATCTTAATTTTAGTGTAATGACAGTACCTCTGTTTAGAGAATAATTTAAATGATGGTTTATTTGCAAATTATGAATAATCCAGCCTTCTTCTTATGTCATTCTAATTTACTATAGAAAAGCCTTCATGCATAAGAAGTACTCAAATGCACATATCATACAGATTTTTTTTCCAGTGATTTTCCAGTAAATAGTATAGCACAAAACATAACTCATTATGCTTGATTTCTTATACAAGTTTGTCTTTAATTTTTCACTGCATGACTGGTTGGATAGTGCAAATTTTAACTTGTGGCAGAGTATTCGGAGGGAATAATATTTGCCTTAGGTGCAATGCAGTCACATTGTATTTCCAAGGCAGAATGCAACTACCTGCCCCAACAGAGTTCATTCATCACCAGGAGCTATTTGTTGTAGAGGTCAGAACTTAGAAGTTCTCCATTTTTAAAAGGTACAGTTCCTTCAATATACTTAAAGTACTGAAATTCTATTCTGAGGGTGTGTGTTCTTGATCGTAAGAGAAAATTAATATGTTTAACATCTAAGCATAGGAATTCACATTTATCTAGTTACTTGAAAACATGAACCAAGGTCTGATTAATTAAGTTGAAAAGCTCCATACAGAAAAATTGTTATTTAGCTGTCCTCACCATGATTTTTTGCGTCTTCCTATCAACTTTCTCTTGTAAGCTCCTGTCAGAGACTGGTTATTGTGTCAAGTAGATGGATCAGTGGCCTTCCTCATTGTAATGTTAGCAATAATTTAAGGATAGTATTCCTTTCATGTAACACTAATGAACAGAGATAAGTTTCAAACCTAAGCTACTAGTCTATGTTACTTCTATAGTCCCTGAAGCTAGGGCCTTCTAAAGGCAATTTACAAACTCTCAAATGGCAATTCATCACCACTGTCTTAGATATTTATTTTGGAATAGATAGAAACACTGTTTGGAAGAACCTGTTTCTTCCTGGTCTACACAGAAAGCTAAGAAGAGACATTCCATTTTTGATGGCCAAATTTACATAAAAAGCAATCTCAGATTTAATTAATTACTAGAAATAAATCTATCACTTATACATGATAGTGCTTCATAGCAATGAATACTGTTTTCCTAAGTTACGTAGGGTGCAAACAAGAAGTTCCAGAAGTTCAAAGACCCTTCTCACATATGTTCTCACATAACATCTAACATCTATGTCACGTTCAAGTCAGTAATGTCTCTTGTCCACATTTTTGAATTACCTTAGGTATCTGCAATGCAGAAGGGAATCTAGTGGGGCTAAATAATAATAATAATAACAACAACAACAACAATAAAAATAATAAAGTAGATATAGATACTATATATCTAGTGAGGACATATATCTATGATAAAACTAGTGAGGACTAGTCTCACTACCAGCATCTTCAGTCTTAAATATCTTTACATAGTGATTTTTAGATAAACAAAAACATTAGGAAAAAAATCCACATCTACACTATTGGTGAAGTAGTTTGATTTTAAAAGGTCTGAAAGAGCACTAATCTATCCTCCCATGTGTCCATGGATCTTAGTATTCCCTAAAATAATGGGAATATTGAACATCTGGAAGCTTTTTACTAGGAGAATTTGAAGAGTTTGTTGTTATCCATTCATTCAGGATTCATTATAAAGTCACTAATAAATCTCTTTAGTGTTCTTATGGATCTTCCTTAATATTCAATTGGTCTTATGGATCTATCTTGCAGTTCAATTGCAGTACACTTGTTTAAATAGCACCAGTTTGTACTCAGATATCTCAAGACAATAAATTCTTTGCGTGTGTGTGTGTGTGTGTGTGTTTGGTTTTGTAATGTTGGTTGAGATCTTCGTTATATTTTAGGATTGTTATATTTTAGGAGTGCTTATCTGTAGCTGTTTTCCAAACCTGAGAAATTACCACAAAGAACGTAATTTTTGCACTAAATACATTGTCCATAAACCCTTAAAAGACTCTTTAAAAGGTGCTTTATAGATTCCTGTCTTCTTTTGGGTTTATTTTCATAATATTGGAGAAGAAAATCACAGAATCATGGTATTGTTAGGATTGTAAGGGATCTTAAAGATCATCTAATTCCAATACTCCTGCCATGAGTAGGCAAGAGAGTGAGGTTCTTCTTCTTCCTTCAGCTTTTGAAATGACTTTTTAGATTGGTTTCAGTAAAGTTATCAGACTAAGCTAATTTTTTTCATTATTTTGCTATATGAACAGAGGTACACCTCGCACTCTAACCACTAATCATCTAATCTTCTAACTTATTTTTGTGAGTTGCTTATAACCATATCCCAGTGATGTGCCCACACCTCCTCCATTAGCATATTGCCACTCTTCTACCTGGTCCAGGGAATGTTCCAAGTATCCATACAGTTCCCTCAAAAACATATTTAATAGACAGTGAATTAAAAGAATAGTGTCCAATTTATTTTTAATGTCAAGTTACTTAAAAATATCACATTACTCACTCTAGTGAAGTAACCTGGGTGTCATAAATTGAGAAGCTTAACATTTTGCAGAATATTAAATACTTCATTATTCACCAGTGGATGTTCTACTTAAGGGAAACACACATTCCCACGGAGAATCTGCAGCAAACTGTCAATGAAACGTTAAGACTAGTTAGCAGCCTTTAAAAGGCTTTGTTTCTGAAAAAAAAAAAAGCATCAGGAAACAGGAAAGGAATTTTCTACCCCACTTTAGAATGAGTCACTGTGCTCATATATTTGTAATGTGACTATTTCTGTTACTCACACTCTGTAAACATACACTGAGAAGTACTGAGAGTCAGAATAGTGGATTAATTGTCTTTACAAATGTCAAGCCAAATAGTGGTCTAACTGATGTCTCCGACAGCAACAACATCCACAACAAAACAATTAAAATAAAATGATGCAAAATTTTTAAACCACATCAATGATTTACTATCACATTAGGGACTGAGTCCCATAGACTATAATTCTCTTTTAATAGTCCGACTTCCAGGAAACCAGCTGGACAGACAGATAACCAGAGCATTCAAGACTGTTATAATAATGTATATTTGATGAGATAAATGACCTTCAAGATAGTCATGCTTTTATATAGCTATCAACACCTACAATTTTATTAGAAATTTGCTCATAGCCCCTTTTACTTTGCTACCTGCTTGCTCTGTTTAAAAGGCTCCGAGAAATTGTTACAAGGTCTGAAGATGATGCTCTACATTTTCAGCCTAGTGAGTTATTCAGGCACTAAATCCAAAAAATAAGTGGACTGTCAGATTTGTGAAAGACCCTCTAACATGAGGAACAGTCTGCAGCTATCCAATTATCTGCTCTCTTGGTTGCCTAACTGATCTATGAAATCAAATTAAACACCAATCTGCAGATTTAATATTCATATTGCAGTTTCAAAAGATCTGAACGAAATCTACTGAACCAATGAGGAATACCTGAGTCCTCTAGTGGTTTGCAAATGGAAGCCAGGAGAAATGGATGGTTAAAATCTGGACTTATTTATTCCATTTTCTACAACTGGGCATTATTAACCTGTTTCTTATTTGCTCTACAAAAATAACAACCCTGTGCACTTTATTCCACCTATTCCATCTGCAACAACTAAAACATAATCGAGCATATGTCATAGTTTTTGCTGTCATCGAGTTAATTTTCTTCATAGAGGCTTCTGTGATTCACGTTTTGGATTTTTGATGAAAAAAGTGGTGGTAACACAACACAGTTTTAGCTGCTTCAGAGCAGTAATTACAAAGAGCCAAGGACTTTTCTGCTTGTCCTGCAGTCCTACCAGCAAGGAGGCTGGAGGTGCAGAAGAAACTGGGACAGCTGACTCAAGCTGACTGAAGGTTTGCCCTACACCACATGGCATCATGCTGAATAATAAAAGCTGGAGTAAAGAAGGAGTAAGGGGAACATTCACAGCAGTGGTGTTTGTCTTCCCAAGAAACGTGTGTGATGAACCTGGCTTTCCTGGGAGTATCTGAACATTTGCTTGTCTATTGAAAGCAACAAATGAATTATTTGTTTCATTTTGCTTCTGTGTGATTTTTGCTGTACCTGTCTTTATCTCAATCCATGACAACTTTTACAGTTCTGAATCTCTCTTCCATCTTACATGGGGAGAATTAGCAAGTGGCTTAGAAAAATCATAAGGAAAAGGGAAATAATTAACAGAATCATGGAATAGCTAGAAGAGACCTCTGGAGGTCATCTGGTCTAACCCACCTATTCAAACTAGGATACCTAGAGCAGGTTACCCTGGCACCTACAGCATGTTTTTCAGGAAAATTGTTTTAAAAGCATTGATTTAAGGGAATTTAACTAATTTAAGGGAACATAAACATAAGCATTTCTCTGCTTATAGCAATTCAGATGATTTATGTCTTTATTTTTGTACTAGTGAGGGAGACAGAAAAATGTCCCTTCCATCATAGAATCATAGAATCACTCAGGTTGGAAATGACTTTAAAGATCAAGTCCAACCATGACCTAACCATACTACCCTAACTAACAACCCTCTGCATCCAAATGGTTTTTAAACATATCCAGGGATGGTGACTCAACCACTTCCTTGAGGAGCCTAGTCCAGTGCTTAACAATCTGCCTCTCTAATCCATCTGCCTCTTATTCCTTCTTTTCAGTACTTGCTATTTGCAAGTTGGGATTATTAAGGGGAAGGATCTTAGGGAGCAAAATCCCTGCCATTGTAAGAGAACAGCAAGTTCAAGATCATCAAGACGCTTTTGATTTATATGAAAATATAATATGAAAATAAAATTTAGTTGATTTTAAGCTTTGAGTTTCTATCATATAAAGAAATCATACCTCCAAACAAACTAACTACAGTCGATTGAGTTTTGTTTTGGTTTGTATTATAGAAATATCCATTTAGCTGTGATTTTTATTTAGTAATTAATGTATTAAAGTACTGCATGCATGAAATAGTTAGTAGCATGAATATATCATTATTCAGTTTACTTGTTACTTTAGCTCTGCATGTCCAGATAACATGAAGAATATACATATAAATGACAATTCTGTTCCTCTGTTGCTTATATTTCAAGACACCTCCACTGATCCCTTGTTTCTAATAATCAGGTTTTTGTGATAAGATGATGGATTGTATGTCTTTGTAATGGGAATATATTTTTGTTTCTAACTTCATGTTACATAGCAGAAATGTAATAATACTATTAAAAACCCCAGACAATAATTGTATTGCAAATAAATCTGTCTTGCCTTTCCTGCCACACAGAGGAAAAAAAAAAGGGGGGGAGAAAAAAGTATACACTTTTTTTTTCTGAAGACAAATGTTTTCCTTATAATCTTTAGAAAAAAAAATCCATCATTTTTTTTGCTTCTATCATGCTTATGCTCTTCTGATTTTTTATATAAGACTGAATCTCTGAAGTAACAAACTTCTCTTTCATCCCATTCTTATCTACTGAGCATAGCAGTAACTTGCAGTCACAAAATAAACTCATCTATTTGAGATTAGAGGTCTAACTCACTATTTTGGAAAAGTCTATCCTGATTATTATTATACACCTTCTCATACCTGTTGCCTGATAAACTGTTAACAGAATCATGTACCTTTAAATATATGTTGTTACCCTATTTGCTGTCCATGGAGAGTAATCTGTGGTAAATCTCCACATGTAGCTCTTGTGTACAGAGCTTTAATTATACACAGATTTAGTAGCTCTCCTCAAAATTGCTCTGGGTAATGCCACAACAAAAATGGCTTTGTATATGTTAAGTAAGTGGACCACCAAGGTGTCCGTTCTCCTTCCTAACCAGGGATTCAGAAAGCACAAGTGGTTCACACTAAGATTATTGTACAATTTTGAGAGTTCTTTATGTGAAACATTACTATTTGAATTGTACAACATAAAGTAGAAAATATATTCAGAATCCTTGTCTTTCGGTTTAAAAACAAATTGATAATTTACAGCACATACAAATGTCTAAAATCATACATTGCATTAGAATAAATAAATACATATAAGATGTACGTAAGATAGATTACAGAAGTTTCATATACACTTGGTACATTCATTTTTATTATTAACCACATATGACAATAGAAAATTTTTACATAGTATCAGTTGGCTTTGATAAATGTACACAAAACTTGAAGTTAAATTAAGATTATATGTAATGTCCATTGAAGTTAGTGGAAAAGCTTCCTTTGATTCCAGAGGGGCTTCTGATGACCATATGGACATCCGGCACATGTTAGTTGGTTAATGACATTGAGATTTTCAGAACTGAGCTTTGATATACTAGGAATGTATTACACTGTTACATTTGTGTCAAGAGGTACGCTGTGTGTTTTTTCATATATTTACATGTACACAAAGCAAAATCCTCACAGGTAAGAAGGTGTAGAGAAAATATTTTGTTACCATATTTTTAGGAAAAAAATTTACTGATGAGTCTGTACCACTCACATACTCATAAATAAGCATTTTCACAAGAGTTCACATTCCCTTAGTACAAGGTATGAATTTCCATTTGATGCAGAAGATAGATTCCGTATGCATCAAACACAAGAAATATCTATTCCTAAGGTAGAAATGGCAAATTATACATATTCTTGGATAAGGTCTTTGAATAATAATATAATTACATGATAAAAATGTATATTTTTTAGACATTTAAACAAACAAACAAACAAACAAATCCAGTAAAACTAATAAGGAAAAAAAAAGAAAGCCAAAGTCAAATGCTATCTTCAGTTTTCCACCAGAAGATTATATTTCCTTCATAATAAAACCAGTAATCATAAAGAATAAGAACAAAGAGGAATCTGCTCTCTTCATAGACATATGTTGAATAAACTGAATTACCTCATAGAATTACAAGTGATTAGTAACATAGATAGCGTGTCTCATTATGTTTTTTTTTTTTTTTTTTCCACATTTTGCATTGTACTTGCACACTTACATTCTGGTGAGCTCTTTCTAACTTGTCAGGAACATATTTAGAATACAATTTATCTCAAGTAGATATATACAAAAAACCTTCCTGACATTTGCAGAAGAAATTTTTTTTATCAGTGGCATATTTTTATAAAAGCAGCATATTGCAGTATAATGAATGCCATTTTCGTCCTATGAAAGGAGAGGGAAAATTTAAAATAGTATTAGAATATTTATTCCTTTTAGTAGGAATGTTGAATGAGAAAATCAGAAATCTTTTAGAATATGCACACGGTAGGAAATACCTTACTACACTGTAGAAGAAAGTCAAATTGTTATCAAACATCTCTTATTTTTAGCTAATCACAACATATTTTAGCTTTTACTTAAAATCCAGTATAGAAGCCCCAGATTTCAGACAGCTCCCTATTTCTTTTTTTGTTGAGACTTCCCACTCCACTGAGGTGATTAAAGGCAGATGATATAAGAAATTTACCACAAGAAACTTAAGTGAGCACCATGCTTGTCAACTACATTCATATGTTCAGAATCATAACAGTTGTATTCAGATGCATGTCTTCTCTGAGATTTAGATTAATTTCAAAACAGTTCTATGTTTAACACCTAATTGTCCAACTCAAATGCAACTCAGAGTTTATGATAAAAGCTTGCCATTTCCTCCAGATTTAAACAGAAAGCAATTTGAAAAAATAATAATAAAATGATGATAGTAATAGTAATAAACTGTCAGAGAAATAAGATTTTGTAACAGAGAGAAGTTGATATGCTTGATATGATGTATCTGCCATTCAGATTTTGTTGAGGAAACAGAGTGGAGTAGATTTAAAGAGCTGAAGAAGTGAAAAATTCAGAGTGATTTTTATTTATTTATTATTTTCAGATTGAAACATTCCAGCACTGTGTTCTAGAAAAACATAAGGGTTTGTGTCACAAAGCAATCTTTGAATGAGCTTTCCAGCTCAGCACTAATGATCCCAGTGAATAGCATGTCTTAAGTAAATTGATGTCTACAATTCATACTTGCTGGATTTTGATGTCCCAGTATATATTATTCCTCAAAAGTGCTAATGTGTAATTCAGAAAAGGGAGTGCTGACTTCTTAATCAGTTTCATTTTCTTCTTTCCTATAAACTCTCAACATTTTTTATTTTTAAAAAATTATCATTCATAGACAGAGATGCATTACATTTTTCAGAAATCTCATTTCATGTCTTCTAAATTCAGTGTAGAAGTCTATGGAAAAAAAGAGATAATGTGAAAACACTAAGGTCTACTTCAGACCGAAAAAATTGTATGCCAGACTGATGAAGTCCATATTGTTTATGAATATCTGATCTATCTGGATTTTTTACATGGCATTTTGATTTTAAAATATTAATTATTTAGAAATATAAATTATAGGGTATCGGTACTCTGTATGTTAACTAGTTGATTGGCATCCAAGGGGTAGTAATAACTGAGGAGATATCAACATGAACTACAAAGAAACATTCTTCCAGCAAAGCAATAGATCAATCATGACTTCAGGCCTTTAATATCTTTCTGTTTAAAACAAGCCCTGTTGTAATTAAGTTATCAATTTGGCCAACACAGTGGTTCTCTAAGGCTTTGCAGTATATACTTCATACATAAATCCCAGGCTCATCTTCTCTGAAGATACTAGTATGTTCTTCAGTGCTATCAAAGTATCACCAATGCAATGTATATAAAGATGCATTTGCCCTCAAGGATTAGAAAATTTGGGGATAGAGATTAATTTTTATCTGCATCTAAACATCAGCAACATTGAGGTCTTTGATTCTGAAGCTCTGTACAAGAATTACCGTGTATGTTCCTCAGCTGCTATTATCAGCTGCTCTGACAGCCAATGCCTGTCCATGACATTTACCACTTCATTAACCTGAGGACTGAAATGCTTGGTTTAGCACAAATAATATGGCCTTGAAGAGGACTATGTGGGGGAGAGTTAATGACTACTGGTATGCCAAATGTTAATACAGAAGATCTCACAGCTTCCTGTGGCCTTAAATACTCCAAATAATAAAACATAAGCAGGTACCATCCAGTTTGTGTAGCTGCCCATATGAATGCACCAGATTAAGAGTTAAGTATTAACATAGCTGGGCCTCCAGAAACTCACTAAATAGAATTTCTAGCCCAACTGCAACCACTTGCATAGTCCCTATGGAACTCAGTAGGTTCAGTTTATTGTATGTATATATGTAAGAATCACTCTGACTGCTATCCAGGTACGTACAGAGAGTACTGTCAGTCCCAGTCGTGGTCTCTTCCAAACCTTTCACATCCTTATTTCCTAGAGAAGTTTGAGAGTGGTGCAAAAAATTTTCCTCAGGTAAATTGAAACTATTTATTTATTTTTACTTCTAAAGAATGGATGGAGTAAAAATGAAAAGAAATTCCCTTGTGTCTTTCCATGACTTAGGTGTGATCAAAAGTAGTTTTTGACAGTAACATAATCTTTGATTAGCAATCTGGGTGAGAGGGTAAGTATTCTGAGGTTCAAAGAAATCTCAGACCTGAGCAGCATCCCTATCACTCTCTGATGTCACCGTCACATGATATACATTAAGCTACACATACTGTCTTTTATAAACTCTGTATTTTTCTTCCTGTTGTGATCCCTGTGTCCTCTGGATAATGTCTCCTTACTTTCACTAGGGACAAGCATCTGACAAGTCACAACTTCTAGAAAGACATGAAGAATGGAGATGGTAGCAACCTTCAGGCCAGATCTTCAGCCAAGGCAGAGTTAAACTAATTAATACATTGCTTAAGAATTTGACTTCCAGCATCTTCCTTATTTTAAATCATTCAGCACAATACAGAAAGAGAGTAGGACAAGTAAATCTTTTCAGTGTATCAGCTAGGAGCACAAAACACGCATTCTAATATTGTTCAGGTAGATTTACTTTAAGATGAAGACATTCAGAGCTCTGGTTTTCCCATAACCCAGCACTATATATAGTGATGCTTACTTCTCACTCTTGTACTTCTTTGTGCTACAGTACTTCATTACAATTAAATATCCCTTCAGCATTCAGCCCTACATTATCATCTCCATTCTAATTCAGCTTACTACGTCAAAATAAAGTTTAGAGTAAAGAAAAAAAAAGCATCTTCATAGTGAATCAGAATTGATTAAAAAAATGAAACAAAACAAATAAACAAAAACCCACAAAGATTGGAAAGGTCAGTAAGGAAGTGTATGTTATTTTCCATTTGGAGCTCTTTCACTATCAACTTTCTCCAACAATCCTAGAGTACTGCAACCTTCATCACAAGGTGCATGAAGTCCAAATAAATAACAATTAATTAGGTCTTTAGGAGGTCATTACCTTGAACTCCACAGAGAAGTGCCAGAGACTAAGGCTTGAATAAAGCTGTTCATTCCAGTCTTTAAGCTGGAAAGCTAAATCTGGGTAACTAAGCATTAAATAGTACTATGAGTGAATTGCACATGTTCTCTTTCAGCTTTACAGGCAACAGGATTTGGTGAAATTAAAAATATGAAATGAGGCACAAAAGGAAAGGTATGAAGAGTAAAATGATCATTTTAAAGCTCATTGCAGAAATAAATGATTTTAAAATGGGAGCACATTCTGACCTAACCATAAATTCAAGGACGTTGATATTTATTCTAGCATGGGATTCTTTTAAAATCTTTGCTTTGAAGATTGGTATGGAGTGGAACCACATATCTCAGTGGCATTTTGTCTTAATGAAGGTGTGCTTCAGTTCTCTTCTGACTGCCCCCTCCTTCCTGAACACCTACGCATATATTCACACACTTCTGAAAAAGGAAGTCCTGCCACAATAATCCAGTTCTGTTTCATCTCAACAAAAGAGTAACTGTGGCTGAGCATATTATTTCTCAACATGAAAAAATCTGTTTGATGTTTTACAGAATACATGTGTTGCAAGTTGAGGATAAGAACTTAGGGCATTAGTTGTAACTTTCAAGATATTGGGAATCTAGAGGAGTCTACCATGGAAATACCAGACACAAAAGCAGCTAAGATTTTGTTGATCTGTCTATACATAGCTACTAGTTGCAAATGTGGATATCTACATGTAGACAGTTAAATACTGAGTACATTTTTTTCCTTGTAGATATCTAGAAATGTGATAGGGGTTTATTGTGGATACTTTGGCCAAGATTCAATTGTCTGCAATGTCTGCAATGACCACAGACATCTAGTCTCGCATGAAAATTTTCATTGTATCTGAGATATCTGCATAGAAGAGGCAGATATGGAATAAACTCTGTGGTAGAAAAGAAACCTTCTGGAAGTGTAGCTATGAAGATTCCAAATGGCACTAGATGCCCACATGTGGGCAACAGGATAATCTCCCTGAATCCTCTCTGATGATAAAGTTGATAATCAAGGATTAGCTATTTCCTCAGGAAGTATTTAATATTTATGTCAGTCACCTAATTTGGTTTAGCCAATTCAATACTTCCCACAAGCCTCTGAATTATATTAGGCCTGAACTCAATGAGCAATGTCACCAGTAATAACAATTATTAAGATGTACACTGAGACCCAAAAGTGTATGGCATTTGTACGTGTTCTGTCCAACTTTAAGTGTAGATGATTTTCAGGTTTTGATTCAGCCTGTCAGTTTAATATCTTTTGTTCTGAAAATTAGCGTAGGTGGGTGGAGGTGTTTGCAGAAAAAGGCATGTAGCAAAGGAGACTAACATAGCAAACACAGGACATGTCTGCACTGGTTTCTGCACTGATGACATTGCACCCGCTGGCAAGCTCCAAGCTGTTCTCTGCTGGGTAAATGCACCAGCTTGCCCAGAGACAGCGCAGAGGTCCTTGCACAACGCTCCATACTGTGAGACAGACATGCCTTTTGGGAGCAAATTCTGAATATATAACGTGCTAAAACAAAGGAAAGCTAGGACACTACCTCTCTGCTTTTTTGATCTTTTTTTTCCTTCTGGTTGTGAGGTGAAGATGAAGGCATATATACTCAGAACAACTCAAGAGGAGTTATAAGCAGAAATGCACATTTTAAACTAGAACTCTCTCTTTGCAAATGAACTTTAGATTTGGAAGTCTGGGGTCTTGATGGCTCATTTCTTTGCTGAATATCTGGCAATTTCTCTGTTGTTTTGAATTTTATATCCATTATTTAAAGAAAAAGTCTTCCACAAGAATTTATTAAATGCATTGACAAAATATAGCTGTGTAAATTTATACATTCTCTAAATGGGACACTCA
The DNA here is from genome assembly GCA_037305975.1 of Chrysolophus pictus. NCBI lineage: Eukaryota > Metazoa > Chordata > Aves > Galliformes > Phasianidae > Chrysolophus > Chrysolophus pictus. Next base: position 37,139,051 of record CM074578.1, read on the forward strand.
GAATTTTCAGATTTGAAAACTGAATATTGGGCACCTAAATAAAATGAAATGTCCTGTTTCAAAAGCGCTACCATTAACATACAGTAGGCAGAAATTAAATTTATATTTGATGTATTGTTATTGGAATGTTATTTACTTCTTAACAATTTCAGTTATTACATATACTTACATAGCAAATCTGTAGAAACATAGTCATTTGAAATCAGTATTTAACATCAGAATGCATCTTAGTGTGTTAAAAACAGGACAGGCCATATCAATTCTTTTCAAGGTACGTTAGGCTACTGATGAAAAGTTTTGCTAAAATACAAATATTGATTATGTAAATTTTTTATTAATTAGATAAAACATTTTATTGTGTACAGCAGTTCATTAGAGTACTGGTTCTATCAGTAATGCTACATATACCTAACTTAAGACTGAGCCATTATACGCTGAAATATTAAGTGGATTTATTCCAGTTGACTTTCTGCTACACTATTAATTAAGATTATATTACTCAGGGAAAATAAATAGCCTGATGAAAGAAATCCACTTCCATTCTGCATTAAATAAGATTTTCATTACGTATATGATAATAATAGATTTAGATAAGAAAAGTCAGTAAGACAAAACAATTATTAGTTACTTTTTCTGAGCAAAGGGGAGAAAAGGTGTTCCTTGGGAAATAAGTCTTCAAATATATATATATATATTCCTCTCTATAAATGAAACATCTTTCTAAGAGAAAGAATTCGAAGTCCATAAAATGTATTACCTGATTAGTCTCTATCAGTTCTGAGTGTAAAAACAAAGCTTTACAAAAAAAAAAAAAAAAAAGACAATTCTTTTTTTGTAATTAACTCAAATGCCTAATTTTTGTTGTGCCGATTTACTAATGCCTTATAATAATCCTTATTTTACTCAGTTCTCTTTGCGCATATACATAAACACCTGTATTTTTAGGCTACCAAGAGCAGAGCCTTTCCCACACTCTTCTAATTTATTTGTAATATATGATACTCCTGCACTGATTATAGTGAATATTATATTATTATTATTATTTGCATTTCTCTTTGAACTCCTAAAACATTGTCATCCTACATTTAGGGCAACCAGTGCCAGTGCCTCACCAGCCTCATTGTAAATGAATTTTTTCTTATATCTAACCTAAATCTACCCTCTTTGAGCTTGAAACAGTTTCCCCTTGTTTTATCACAACAGACTCTGCTAAAGTCTGCCTCTTTTTTTCCTGTAGTTCCCCTTTTGATATTGAAAGACTGCTATCAGGTCATCTCGGAGCCTTCTCTCCCCATTTCTCTCAGCCTGTCCCCATAGGACAGGTGTTCCACTCCATGGATCATTTTTGTAGCCCTGCTCTGGATGTGCATCAACAGGTTCATGTCTCTTCAGTTCTGAGAACCCTACATCCGGATGCAGTACTTCAAGTGAGGCCTCACCAGTGCAGAAAAGAGGGGCGGGATCACCTCCCTTGACCCACTGGCCACATTTCTTTTGATGAAGCCAAGGATATGGTCAGCTTTCTGGGTTGTGAGGGCACACTGCTGGCTCATATCCAGCTTGCCATCCAACAGCACTTCCAGTTCTTTTTCAGTAGGGCTGTACTCAATTCTGTATTGGTAATAGGGTTGCTTCATCCCAGGAGCAAGACCTTGCATTTGGGTTTGTTTAACTTCATGAGGTTCACCTGAGCCCACAGTTCAAGCCTGTATAGATCCCTCTTTTCTTTGATAATGTGCTGAAGTTTCTTTGACTTTTGGTATTAAGTGAAAAAAAAAAAAAAAAAAAGAACAAAATGGATCTGAGCTATGGTTTTAAGTTTTGCTGAATCCAAGTTTAACCAGCATTTTGTTTTTTATCTTATTTCTTTAGCCAATTATTTATTTGTTACAGTTGCAAACTGTGATTCAATAAGTTTCTGATCTCTAGGTAATAATAAATTTACCTTTACATTGCATAGTCCAGTCTTAAAGTCTAAAGTTAATGTTCTTATTCATCAAAGTAAAAAACAAACAAACAAACAAAAAAACTTTTTATCTTGAAACAAAATATGGCTTTTGGTCTGTAAACTTGAAATATATTTTGATTCAGTCCAATTCCACATATAAAAGATTACCATTTACAAACAGTTTTGGAGTGTTCACAAATAATGTTTTATTAAAAATCAGGTATTTAAACTATTTTAATACAGAAGATATCTACTGGCTAAAGTTTTACTTGTAGTTGTAGCTTGTTTCCCAAGATGATGTGACCTTTCTTTTCAATGTTATGGATCTATTTGTTTCATAACACTAAATCCAAGCTATGTAGCATTAGAGAAGCCTGAAGATCTAAATTAATCTCAGTGCAGGTTTCCCTAGTGATAACAAAACGTAACAGTTATTAAAGAATGTAAATTATCTAATCTTGTATGTTTGGATTATCTAAGGTACAGCAAGATCTCTTTAGATCTTGCGCACTCCAAAAGTCCTAAGAAAATCATAGTGTGGTATTGTCTTCTCTATTTATAGCTTTACTTGTCAATAGTCATGAATCAAGATTCTATTTTGTGTAAAGCCACACTAACTCAGGATTCTGTTTTTAAGCTACACTCACACTAATTTAGTAATACTAAGCAAGTCACCTCACTACCCTAGCCTATTTTCCCCATCTGTAGAAAAGAAAATAATTAAATACAGTTCAAATTTAAAGCATCCTCAATATTTAATATTGACTTTAATAATTATAGGAAGCCATAACACCTTAAATGTGCAGTCCTCACATATCAAAGTGTGTGAACAGAGAAGGCAGTACTTAAGTAGATTAAAAAAAAAAATCAGAGATACAAGTGACACAAGCAAAAACATTTTTTTAATTCACATCTTAAGGACCAAAATTTGAGTTCAAAGGATTAAATTATTTGTTCAGCAGTATTTTTTGTCTTTTTTTTTCCCTTTGTTTTGAAAAAAAATGAGGCTGTAAAAAAGGATTTTCCTATTTTGGTAATTCTCTCCTAAAAGATAGAAGATTTTCTTCAAAGATAGAAATTCTCTCTTTTTAAAAAGTACTAAAATTATCTATCGTACATACCAGACATCTAATATAAACAAGAGAACCTTTTTAAAATATATATATTATTTTCAATAGCACACTGAAAAGCACAAAGAAAGTAACTGTGTTACTGCTGAATAGGCAATGCAATAATCCTGTGTAATCTCCCTTTCAGTAGAGGATTTATAATGATTACACTGACAGAGATGCTAAGTGAATATCATATACAGTAAAAGTGGAAGAAAGGATGACAGAACATAATAGAAACATGAAGGAGACTTCATATGTCCTTGCTGTAAGCTTAATATTCCCTCTTGAACTGCTTTCATTCTCCTAAATATTAGGAAATCAAATTTGACCAGGTGATATTTCCTAGCTTTGGAATCTTAGTAATATCTGATCACTTGCCCTAGTACTGTTCTGAAAATTTCCTTAACTTGTTTTTGTCTTGAGACAACCAGATCTCTGAGACGATTTCCAGGCAAGTGTCAGAAATCAACATGTCAACAGGCAAAAAAAAAGAAAAAAGAAAAAAAAAAGAAAAGAAAAAGAAAAAAGAAAAGACCATTTTGTAGCTATTTTCTTTACTAATAAAATTATCATCGCTGTGGCTCTATTACATAAGCCCCCACAGTTATTAAGAAATGAAATTAATTCAAAATTCTATTAAAGATGACTCCTTTTTACTCTACTTCTTACCTGAGGATTTATTACTCTCTGTGAAAACTTCTTTGGTTCTTACTTATTTTTCCTCATTTACCACTATTTTACCTGCATGTAGTAACAATTTCACAAGGTAAGATTTTTCTGTTGGTTTTGCCTTCCTTTAATGCTTGTCATTTAATTTCTATTTCTAGAATTTAATTTCTATTTCTTAATACTACACTGTGCTTTGGACATTAAATTATTTCATTCATAATTATTACTATTATCTTACTAGATGTTATAAAACTTCACCTCTGGTTGATAATCAAGTATTTCTGCAAGAAAAGCAGGTTCCTCCTCCTGTAATCTTTCCTAGAAACTTTTTAATTATGTTAGCTTTCTCTTCCACTGTCTATGAGCTTTTATTATAATAAGATGATAGTATATTTCTTTGTTTAACTTCAACCTTGCTGAAAGGAAATAGAAATTTAACCATAGGAATCTGAATTAGGGATCAACATGTAATTTTCAGTGCAATACCTATGACCAATTTTAGCTAAGAAATGAAGATAAAAATTCTGCATCTAGTAAATTTAGCATAATGTCTGTATGTATTTATCAGCTGAGTATTATGGAACACAACTGAAAAAGAAAGAAACGAGAATCTTAGTACACTAAGCAGCCTCTTTCGGGGTCTAAAAGTAATCAGTCCTCTTTGCTCTAGTCTTATTATCCTAGGATTCTAATTTTCATATTCTCTCTAGGTTAAACCAAGGATTGTTTTCCCATTAAGCCCAGACTCTTTCGTCTATTTATTCCCTGGCCTCTACTAATGACAATAAATAAATTAAATTACCATTTTTGTAGAATCTCATGGACTTGGTTCACTATCCCTGTTGGAGAGAAAAAGGCAAAAATCCAGTTTTACATAAATGGCCCAAGACATCGGTTCAAAGATTTATTTCCTTTACTGGGACTTGGGGACTCCTAATACTTATATAAAATAATAAAAGCCTGCAACTTGTATTAATTTTATTTTACCCACTTTGCGTCATGCTCAAACTTCATCTCTCCTGAGAAGATGATACCTTTGATATCTCAGTTTTTAATTTCTGGAAGCAGAATGTTAATCCAGTTTAGTAGTGATGAGGATGCACATACCATAATCATAAGAGTTAAATTCTACATATTCTGAAAGTATCAGAATCAGAAAAATTCCACTTTGATTTAAAGTGAAAATATTAGTTGTCCTATAGTAGGGTGACTGACGTAATTCAAGTCTAATTGTATGCATTCAGAGCAGTTTGAGTCTAAATTATCTATGCTTTAGTGTTTCAAAAGGCATTGAGAAGGAGGAATCTAATTTTATTCTCCAACGTTTTAAACATGCAATGTGCATGTAAATCACTGCTGTGAATAATGTCAGATAAACGTAGAGTTAAGAAAGAGAAGAATGAAAAAGAATATTTACTTTCTTGTGATCTCATATACTTATTTCTAAATAGGCTAAAATATTGCTACAAATGGCCTAGTAGTTTTTGTATATTTATCTTATTTGTTGTTTTTTTTCTTTTATTGAGTAATAGCTCACAAGTGTGTTAGGTAATTGGCTGAATTTATTAACACAAAACAGAGGTTATTAACTCTAAAATGTTGCCACTAATGAGATAATTTCTTTTTTTCCTCATATATATGTAGTTTTAAACATAGTAGGTTTGTGTGCATGAAAAATATTATGTTATATTAACATTTGAAAAGTACCAAAATAATTATCAAGACATGGTTTTGAGAAACTGATGCATAAAGCAGACTATTTCTGGTAGGTTTCAAGAAACTTTCAAAAGGCTTAGGCAAGAATGGCTATAGCCGTATTCCTTCAATTTTGAAGAAATCATGAAAAGTTACTACAATTTCAATTACAAAAGCATAAGTCAGAAAACGAAGCTCAGTAAAAAGAAGGATTAATTCTATTTTGAAATGCAAATAATGTTGCAAAAAATGAAATTTGTTGCATTTACTGCTTTTTGAATTGAATACAAATAAAAATCCCCTTGAGTGGTTAAAACAGAAGTTTATTTTAAGAAACTAAACAGCATGTCATTTACTTCTGAAGTTGAGAGAAGCGACAAGTTATGCTTGTTGCTTCAAAAGGAAATGTTTCTGCCTAGCAAGGGTAGTAGAATGTACCTATCAGTTTTCTTAATTGCATAATACATTTGTTATTTAATTTAGAATACTTGATACAATGCATTAAAAACAGAAAGCATTGTGTCATAAAGGTATTTTGGAACATAATTATAGCTTTACCGATGTGGAATTTTTTAAATGCAAAACTCATGCTGATGCAGAACACCCACACACATTTTTAATACATATTTTAGGTGTTAAAAAGGGAGTTGTGTATTTCTTTGTTCCAATATTAGTTAAACCTAATTTATTTACGAATTTCTTGTTCTCCTTTCCTCTCCAACACTACATACAGGAAGACATTCACTGAATAAGTGAAAAATGTATGCAGAACATTTGCATTAATAAGCTATTGATGCAGCTTATGTGACTCTCCAGTCTAAAGCAGACAGTCCAGTAATGTTGTTATAGCCTTAACCAAAACTGAGAAGTGGGCTGTGGAATACAATGCTGGTGTGCTGGGCAACATCAAATGGGAAAAAAACAGGTATGAAAGAGTGAAGCTTACACACCTGTGTCTGCTCAGTCCATGCCCTGCATAAAGAAATTTAGCCTCTCATTTCCTTTCCGAGTTATGTTTTATATAAAGATATTGCAAGTAATTAACATAAATCAGTTCCAGATTTATTGAATCTTTTCATTTTAGTCTAAACTTTATAAGAATTCATTCGTATTCTGGTTTATCTTGAGGAATCCATGGAAACTACAGAAGTCTTCTAAACCTGCATAAACATCTACCCTTGCTGAAAGGCTATGTGTAGACACCACCTTGTTTCTCACTGGAAATGGTTAAGATAAATTACAGGACCAAGAAATGGTAATCAATTGTCTGCCCATGATTACTTTCTCATAGAAGTAATAGATCACAGGTGTCTAATTCTGTTTGTATGAGGCATTCAAATTATTTAGTGAGGCTGAGGCCACACTGAATACCATGACTACCATAATGTAACTAATAATCATTCACACTGTGGTTGGGAATGACAGGATTACCACGAAAAGCAGTTAAGTAAATAGTATTATATGCTGGCTTGTAAAGTAATCAGATAACTTCTCAGGATTTTTAAGCAATCCACTAATGTAAGCCATTACTTAACAGATATTTGATTCCATCGAACCATTGCTTAATTTCAGTGCAACACTTAAAGGTCAGGGAGTTACTGCGCTGTCTTAGTGCCAGACGTCAGCCATTGTATATTTTAATCATTACTTTTTACACACTAGCACCAGTCACAATAAACAGTCTCAGTCACCTATATTCACAGCCACGTTTTAGAAACTACAAATCACAACAATATCTCATTCCTGCTCTTACATGCAGGTAATATACCCTATATTCAAGAATCCATCCATCTATCCATGTGTTTATGTAAGAGTATTTTTGAAAGCTCTGTTTCCATATCTCTGCAAAATGAAGAAGATCTCTAACTTATTCTAAGGAAGTTTCTAAGTGAAGGCAGGGAGAGAGAAAGAATGAAAAGGGAAAAAGAATTTAAAGTGTATGGTGGAAAGATAAATATAGAGTGATAAAGTTAGGAAAGGATAAAGAGGCAGCAAGGCAGTAAGCCTGCCTTGCAGATTGCATAACTGAAGAAATAACTTCATATTGATAGCTTTTATTCAGAACAAACCTGTTCATAATTTTAGACTCAGTAAAATACCTGCCTTGCATCCTCATTATTGTTCATAAGCAGCATCTTGTTGGGAAGCAGCAATGGTTTACAAAAGGCTTCAGGTTTTTCTTAGAAATTTCTTGAGATCTTTTGCATTCGTTCTTTCAACAGGATTCAAGATGGATAGCTAGTAAAGAAGGATTATCATAGTTTAACAAAGTGAAAAACTAATTGAATAATTAACTGGCCATTCAGATTCAAATGCCCTTCCTCTCATTTGCACCCTTGTTTAAACTTCTGCTTTACATCTGCCCATCTTGCTTTTGTTTGCCTTGTTTGTAAAACTCCTTACATTTTAGTTCTACCCTAAACAGGTCATGTGAAAATGCACATCAAAATGCCAGTGAAAGTCAAGGCTTTCTATGTCATTACTCATACTTCTTTTTTCCCCATTAAGACATTTGCTTTTACTGATTGAAAACAAGCGAAGTAACATTTTACAAGTCTACTAATTTATACAGTTTTTTCTTTCATACAGCTTTACACTTTCCGTGAATAATGGATATGATTGAGCAAACTGCATCATTAAACACAGTTTTCATAGAAAACAATTAATGTTTATGAGTTTATAAACTAAAAATAATCCTTTTCAGTGTAAATGCAGTTATTGTTTATCAGCTGCTTTGATTGTGGCAACAGTAAACTGCAAAACAGTATTCTCTTTTCATTCTCAATCACTGCTTAACAACAGCAATGCAAATAAAAATAAAAATACTGTACATACATTTCAGGTACCTTACTGAAGGAATTCTAATGTTTCTGTAAGAAACTGCCCGTATTTAATTGTCAACGGCAATTTTTTGTTCAAGTTTTAGTTCTCTTGTCTGAACATGCTGCTAAATCTCATGATATGCACACATTTTTTTATTGTCTAAAACCCAATCAACTCAGCAGTGTTAGTCAAGACATACATTAAAAGCAAAGTTCCACAATTCTCAAATTTGAAGTGTTAATTTAGCTTTTGTATAGACTTTACTCATTCTGGTTAAGTGACATTTCAGACTGGAAAATGAAAATAAACTTTAGTTCTTCTATGGCTAGACGAATTGACAGATAGTTAAATTTCGAGGCCACAATTAATTGCACTTCTCTGAAACCTAATGATGCACTTACAAGCATAGGACATTTTAGGGTTCTCAGCAAATATTTATCTAAAGTGAATTTGCCTGAGAACATACAGACAATTGTAGAAGCTAAAGGTACATTTCCTCTCATAAATTCAGTGTTATCTTGCAGAAGTAATCAACTTTAAAAGGAGAATTGCACATTAATTATATTTCTGTAATTGCCTATGCACCACATAGGTTTATATTTCTTTGTAATTCTTTTTTCTTATTTTGCTGTGTTATTTCTACATGAATAAAACAGAAACAACTGACATAAGAGAGAGAGATGCCAGCACAGCACACCCATTTACATATAGGTGTGTATATTTTAATTCAGTTACCTAATTAATATTGAACTGCTTTTGTAGCCTCTCCAGTAGATTCAAGGCAGGATATAAGTAAAAAGATTAAAAAACAAACAAAAATAGAATAACTGTAGTCATGTAAATTTTCACTCTTTTAGCATAACTACAACAGACTGAAAAACGGTCATTAATTAATAGTTAAAAAATAAAAGATAATAAATTAACTTAAAGAGTTGTGAAGAGTGAAAAGCACACATCTGCAGTACAAACTTAATGCTACTGCAGCCGTCTGATAACTCAAACCACAACACCAGTCTCCTCTCTTCTTTGCAGACACAACTAAGAGGTGAGCAACTTCACAGAGTTTCCACATTCTTTGATGGCTGCTTGCTGCTCCCAGCTACCACAGCTTCCTCCACCACCACTGATCACCCTCAGTCCTCCAAAGCTCCTGCTGTATTGCTATTTTTCATTACAAGCACCAATTCAGAAGGAGTCGTTATTTTGTCAAAATCAACTTACCTTAAAGATGAAAGGCAGTTCAGACACTTGTGCGTGACAATTTCCCTTTAACTAAGAGCAGGGCAATATTTATCACAGCGAATGTCAGTCATGCAACTGAACAAAGACCAGGTGACTTGTTCCTACCCTTGCCCAGGAGTGTGAAACAGTGATCTGCAAATAGCCAGCTTATCACCAACACTGAGGCTACATTGGAACAATTTTATTCAGTCTGTAAATTCACAAATTGTTCATGATGGGGTAGCTAAAGAAAGTTCTCTGGCTTCACACTATCACCCATTTTATTCCCCCTCGGGAACTGTATCACTGACATGCAACTTGCGCACATGCACACATACACACACTTCCCATGTGGACTGAAGTGGTTTACCAAGAACAGAATAGATTGCTTGTTGCTGGCTTTATAGAACAGCTTGGATCAATAAAAACTATTTGAAAAGGCCCATCCTCTTGTAAGATTTTGTTCCTCAGCAAACACTATATCCTTGGATGATCTGTTGAACTCATGATCTATTAAACAGATCGTCATAGATATGAAGTAAAAAGTCAGCTTTTATTTCATGGACTAATGAATGTGATCTGAATGGCAGTTAATAGGGTCCCAGTTCCTAATTATCCAGGATCCTTAAATTTCTTTTAAAAACCATTAGTATCTGCAGTAGATATATACTTTAACATGAGAAAAAAAAAGGTCATTTTCCAGTGAATAATTAATTATAACTTAAAATGAAAAGTTTATAAAGGTTGTAACAACTTATTCATTATGTTTAAAATATAGCTTCCTTTCTTTCTAACTTGATATTTACAAGGTTTTAATTTGCTGTGTGCTCTGTCAGTTATTAAGATGCACTCTTGCTTGTATTTACATACTGCCGTTGTTTAATTCCATTACTTGGAAAAGGACAAGAAATTTTAAAGAGAAAATAGTTGATATGTTAGTCTGAACCTGACAGCAGGTGAGAATTATGTCTGTGCCAATGCAAGCAGATGCATAATAAGTTACTTATCCTCTTCACACTTCAAAGGTGTTTTCAGACCAACACAGTTTGGTCTGGGCATCATTGCCATTCACACTTGAGACAAGATAAGGCCAGAACATTTGGGAAGTATAGTTCACCTCAGTTTCTTACTTTCACTAGTTTCCACATTTCCAGTTATGATAAGTGAAGGTGAACATTTAAATGATGAAAAAAATCCAAGATTTTATTCAAAGATGTCACCAATCAAATTTCACTTTTCCATCACAGACGAGCTTAAAGGATTAAGTAATAAATATGAGGGATGCTTCGAAAGTTAAGGGATGCCTTCTGTTTTATTATGTTGGCCTGCAATGTCAGAGGCAGATGTTGGTGGCATGGCAATAGAGGTTGAACCTTCCCAGCAACATTTCATTACATTTTGTTCCTGATGACAGCAGAGAGGCAGTCTTAACTGGAACTGTGTGTGAAGCAAAGGTGTGTGACTGAATTCCTTCATGTAGAAAAAAGTTGCGCTCACTGACGTACAACAGTGCTTGCTGAATGCTTACAGAGACCAATCAATGGATGTAAGCAACAGTGGATATGAGCACAATGAGGCAGTGGGTCATGCGTTTCAGCAATGGTGACAGTGAGTCACCTTAACTGGTGCAGATCTTTATGAACACCGTATGTAGACTGTTGTTCGTTGCTGATGAAAATGCTTAGCTAATGGTAGTCACTATACTGAAAAAATAGTGTTTTGTAGCCAAGAATTTCCTCTATCAAACAGCATTATCTTGCTCTTCATACCTGTTGTAGTTTCCACAGAAAGAAACCAGAAGCATTACTTTTGGAGCAAGCTATATAAATAACAGAAATTAATAAAAATTCTTCTAAACAGCAAATTGGCTTTAACCAACAAGATAATTTTTTTTTTGCTTTTTTTTTAATTATTTTTGTTGTTTATTTTTATCTTTCTATCATACTAGAAAAAACGGAGAAATTTCCTTGTGTCATCTATAAATTTCTTATTTTTAAAACTTTAAAATCGATATTACTTTTACTCACATCATATATATATATATATATATATATTTATTTATATTATATATATATTATATATATATATTTATTTATTTATTTATATTTACTATTTCTTTTATACTTATATAAAATATTTATATACTTATATATATATATTTATATATACTATATATTTATACCCACTACACTTCTTTATATATATATACCCATATATACATACACATACTATATATACACCCTTACTACTTTCTCCCCCTTATATTATATATTATTATATTTTATTATTATTATTACTATTTATATATATATTTATATTTATATATATATATATATTTATTTTTAGTAGATTTACACATACATATACATATACATATATATATATATTTATATATTTATATTTATTATTATATTATTATATATATTATTTACCTATTATATTATATTTATTTATTAATATATTTATATATTTATATTTATTTATTTATATATATATATATATATTTATATATTTACATATATATATATTATACATATTTACTTTATACTTACTATTTATTTATATATATATATACCACTTACTTTCTTTCTTTCTTTTTATTTATACTATTTATATATATTTTTATATTACGTCTTAGACCTGAATTCTAAAGAACAGTGGATTTTGTGTTGAGGATATAGTTTAGCAGAACCTGGGTGATGAGTGGATCGTTAGACTGGATGATCTTGGTCTTTCAACGCCATTCTGTGATTCTGAAGAAAGAAAGTTATTTTGAGTGTGCCGTGTCAAGATGTTAAATATCTAAAATCTGTAACACCTTGAATATTTTATTTTTATTCTAATCATATACAAACAAATAAAGGGAAATTCTTCCCACTGTGAGCTTTTGTCTCAATATAGACGATAAATGCAGATGGATGCAACAAGCAGATGGAGGAATAAAGGTAACAATGAGATTATTATAATCAGCATGATAAACAGTGATCACCAGCAAACCGGCTGCTAAATATTGTCTATAATGATGATGCATGCATGTAAAATTAATAATACCATTTTTATGCTATAACCTAATTGAGACATCTAATCATTATCGTTAAGAAAACAAAGATGCAGACTCAGACAGTCTGCTTGATGACTTGTAGATGACGCTGGAAAAAGTTCTAGAAATGTTGGAAGTTCACAATGGAAAAACTAATAAATGTTGTCCTCAAGTTTGCTGTTCATTGTAGTGATCATTTCATGTTACTAATGAATCAAAAAGTGATGGAGAAAGTTCAAATCAAGAATATTCATCCTTTTAGGCCTATGCTATTCATTTTCTTTCTAAAACAATGTAAATAAAATGAATTTTATTTAGATAAATGTGATTTGAATAGGTGAAATGCTGTATGATGAGGCATGATCTGAAAGGCTTTACTGCTAAACATCTGAAGGCAATATGTCCTCTCTTATAACAGAATTTCAAAAAGAAAATGGCAGAATTACTAGAACAACTATTATTAAAATCATTTCTTCTAGAAGATATTGAAATAGCCTTGGTAATTATTATTATTATTATTATTTTTAATAATACGTTTTCTATAATATATAATTCTTAAGATTCCACAAGTATTCAGACGGCAAATATTAATGGACAAATATTATTGCATGTCATTATCTTTCTTTTTGTCCAATGTGAAAGGCAAAAGAATAAATACATATTTTTATTGTTATTGATATAAAACATATTTCTTCATACTAGTTTGATTCACGTGTGTTACAGACATAATTGCCAGGAACAGTGCGCTGCAGCCATCTCTGGCCTTATAGCAACTTTACAAGATGCCTGAGCTTTAAAATAGTTATGATAATAGTAAAGATTTGGAAAATGCATCACATATTTTTCTAGTTGATTAAACACTGAAAATCTGCATCTAAAGTATACTACTGAAATTATCTCCAAAAGATATCCCATGCAGAATTGGGCCATTTTGATCTCAGGGCAGCATTCAAAGAATGAATTGCAGGATGTTCCTTTTAGCTGTTTTTGAAATCTTGTACACACATTAATGATGCGGATTTGAAACAGATCATCTGCTGATGAAAACACTGCATTTGCATTTCTAAGAAATATGCCAATGAACAGAAGAAGGACTACTTTTAATTTTTTCTGGCAATTTTAATTCTAACTGCTTAAACAAGTGTACATTTCTCATGAGTACTTGAGAACTGTGAGTGTTAATGCTGTTATAATTCATCCTTTTCTTAAATTAAGCCAGTTTTTTCATTAAATAAAAGACTAAGAGGAAATGGATTTCTAATCCAGTGCAAACAAATTAAAAGTAAACTTTTCAAATGGATTGTTATTAATATTCTGTAATTGATGGAATTTTTTTACTGGCAATACTGTATTTTTCTCAAGACTCTTTATTCACAATTATCAGTTTTCCTTCAATGCATTTCATTTGACCTGTAGATTTAGGCATAACTGTATTTTAATAGCTATAGCTACAAAGAAATAATCACTTTCAAACAAAGGAATTATTTAAAGCTACTTCATTTTAATAAAGTCTTCATAGATTAACATGATGGAGACACGTTAGCACCTTCTAAAAAGACAAAGTTTTAATAATAATAAAAAAAAAAAGCACAAAACAACCCCTTACTGGTACTTGCAAATGAAAGTAACTTAGTCAGCCTGTCACTGCTTTGAGTTCACTGAAGTAAATAGACAAATTAGACCTACAGTATCAGTGAGTGATCTGAAGAAGAGCATGTTGCAAAAGATGGCCCAGACCTTCCAGAACACTGTGAATCATTCTCTGCCTATGACTGAATTGTATCCATTGAAGCCACTCGAAAATGTCCATAAGGCTTCTTTAGACACACAGATAAATGAGCAAGGTCTTTACTGAAGTTCTCAGTTACTTTCCTGAATTATCTGCTGGATGATTATGCTTGGTGGCTTTGAGATCCAGATGTCAGCCATTATTCAGATTAAATGAAATGATTATTAAATGCATTAAAAGTTAAAATCATGTTAACATGTCAAATTTTTGTAGTGTTCATGCAATTTCACTGAAATGAAAATTGTCTTATTTTTTACGGTGGTATCCAAAGTAATGAGCTGTATTAGAAAACAGCAGCTTACCTTTTCTTTGAAAGAAATGAGACGATTCTACTACTTGATTGCTTTGAAATTTTGTTTTTCTTGTTTTCAGTATTAATGTCCTTTAATAGCAGCAAGTATGAATATATAACATTTGAACATTTAGATGCCGAGAGGACTTTTGTAGATAACTATTTTGTAGAAACAAAATAGTCCAAGAACATCAGAGGGAAGGTGGTACGGAGAGAAAGAATACATCAAAAAACATCATCCAAACAGAATGACTTTGGTCACTATTACCTCAACGTTTAATGACAAAGCTGTAGCACTCAAATAATATAAACAAGAAAAGAAAGAAGATAAATGAGTCACAGTAAAGATGAAAAATACAATAGAAGGTTATGAATATTTCTGAATATTTAATTTTATAGAAATATTTTACCAGAAACTACTGCAGTACGCAGATCTTTTGTTCCAGCTACTGCAATGGAACATGCATTGCTGAAACAGATAATTTCCTTCCCTATGAAGGCAATATAGTGCTACATAGCATTCCACTATTTCCATAGCGTGTTAAAGTAGGAAGAACATTTTCAGTTGAAGTTATATATCTTTGTACTGTTCAGAATTGTTATAAAAAGTAATAGGATCTTCACTCTTCTCTACCCAGCTAATTTATGCCATCCAGATTAAATAAATTCCAGATCAAGGAATGGGAGAGAGAAGGAATACTGCCTTTCTCCAATGTTTCTGGCATATTCTTATGAATGAAGTTGTGAGTTTCCCTATATGAACACTCTTTAACAACCAAAATGCATTGTTTCTGAATTGATTTAGTCACAGATCCTTCATAATTATGCTTGGTAGATATTTCTTATGCTTTATTTCATAATGTAAAGAAAATATTTCATTGAATATTTACATTATTCCCTTAATTCTAATACCAATTGCAATTAATTCAATTCAAACTTGAGTTCCTGCTTCAAAACAGTTGAAGAATTCTCAACTTTTGTATACCTGAAATTAGAGCAGAGATAGAAGGCCATAAGAAAATTACTGAGATTTCCCCATGTATTTGCTCTTTCACATTTAAAAATTTATTTGACAGATTGCTGACATCTTAAAAGTTCACTAATTGTATCCAGCACAAATTAACTCACTTGGAAATACTTGGTAGTTTACAGTTCTGCTGGCTACATTGGTCATACCTCCTGTTATTGACTGTTTCATATAAATCTGATTTCAAGGTGTCCTGGTTTCTGCTGGGATTGAGTTAACACTTGTTATAGTAGCTGGTACGGTGCTATGTTTTCAGGTTGTGAATAATTTTGATAATACACTGATACTTTAGTTGTTGCTGGCAGTGCTTACACAGTCAAGGACTATTTTGCTTCTCACGGTACCTTGGTAGAGAGGAGGCTTGGGGTGCAGAAGAAGCTAGAGGGGGCATAACCAGGACAGTTGACTTAAACTGGCCAAAAGGTATGATGTCCTTAGCAATAAAACTAGGGAAGCAGCTAGGGAGGCTGAAGGTGCTCGGGGAATGGCTGGGCATCATGTAGATTTATATTATTATCATTATCATTATTTTCTTTCTTATCAAACTCAACCAGCAACTTGTCTCAACTGACAAGTTTTCACTCTTTTACTTTGTTTAGTTCTTTTGAATCATGGTCCCCAGACAGCTGCCTTCTGAGTTAAACCTTAACATAGGAATTATAGTCCAAATAAATTTGGTTACAGTTTTGTAGGATGTTTTCACAGTATTTGCCTAAAGAGTCTATTAATTCCATGTCTAACATATTGCAAAAGAAAAATACCAAATGAAGGGAATCAGTGGAAATTAAGTAGAAAATATCTTACATTATTCATCTGTTTGTGTTCTGTTTTCTTTTTGCTTTCTAAAGAGAGCACTAAAAGTGCTGTAATTTCTTTTGATAAATATTTGGTATAAAGACACAAATCACAGCTATTGAAGTAGAGTTAGTAGATTAAGCATTTACTTTTTGTGACTTTATGTCAACAGTAAGAATATAATTATAATAAAATAGGAAACAGCAAAACAAAACCCATCGGTTGGCAAATCTGAATATTGACACATTAAAAAGATAATTGGACAGTGCTGAGGGTCATGACAGTTAATAGTTAAATACCTCGAATTCCTAGCACCAAGTTAGGCAATCCAAGCAACCCTATAGGATTACCACCGAGTAATGAAATATCACTAAGAATGAAATGTACAGCTGATGACAAACTACAGAGAGAAATAGCTGGTGAGACATTAAGGAAATAGCTAAAACTCTCTTTTTGCTCAATTCTTTCTTAAATTTAGCCTTTGCTAAGACATGTGGAGAACTGAAAGTGCTATCTGAAACCACAGTTGTCTTTCAACTTGGATACCTATGTCATGCCATTGGACAGTGTTGTTTCTGCTTTTTAGAGAGAAACAGAAAAGATTGGCATGGTTGAGTGACAGTTACTGTTGAATATAGAAGAATCTATTTGTGAAAGCTTAACAAAATCACAATGTTACTCACTGCTTGACCTGAGACATGTGACCAGCTGCAGGGGAGAGAGCTAATGCATGCTTTCTAGCTGAACATTCTCTGCTGCCTACTAAAGTCATTCAAGAGAGTCATAGGAGCCAGTGATAAAGAGCACAGCTTTGCAACATCATAATCAGAACTCTCACTTCCAAAATCTCTTTGATTTGTCAGACATTCTCCTTTACAAAAGACACTCAAGCTTAAAAAGCCACGCCTTACCTGTGCAGAGATTTTGTTGAATATGTTGCAAGGCAAGTATCAGGACCCTAGGGCACCAACATGCCTGCTTGGTCATGCCCACTCCTGGTGGTCCTCTGACCATGTCTCACCAGGGTCCAGCCTCTGCTTCATTGAGGCAGCAGCAAGGACACTCTCCAGCCCTGCCCTTCCTGTCTGTCTGCCCTGCGGAAGACCAGAGCTTCTGCAGGCCTGTGGCACAGCCCCAAGAAAATGACCAGGGTGGATCTGCCCTGGTGTCTTTTTTGTACCTTCTTGGTTGTGGCTGAAACATTCTGCTTGGAATGCAAGGACTAATTCTTCCCATGATCAGGGGTTAGTGTATATTTTGAAAAAGTGAAAACTGACAATCTGTAACCCTTCATGCCAAGAAATGAGCTGATATAGTCCTTCCTGAAGAAGTGTACTACGTACCAGACTTTTACACAGTGCTCATACAATGACATTGTGCTTCTTCCTCTGATCTTCCAGGGAATTTGACCATATCTGCTGTTTTTGCGCTCATTGGAGTATCTTAGCCATGCCTGAGTTTTACAAAGCAGATAGTCAAGGAAGTATGCTGGGCACAAGGCAGAAGAGCCTGCATATCTCAGGCAGTTTGGGTAGCTGCTGAGCATCTAGATACATCAGATAAGAACTAAATGCTTCAGAGACTGATTTGTAGCAGAATCTTAAGTGCCTAAGAAATTTGTGAAGCAAAAATATGCACTGTGAATAGGGTAAGAGGTGGTTTTATAGGCTTAGAGGTCTAAATCTTGTTTTGGATCTTGCCTTCCATTCATATCTTTAAGACGCTAAATGGTCTGTATCCAGGATAGCTGCTCTTCAAGAGGCACATTATTGCTGACAGCTGTAATCCTCTTGTCCAGACAAAAAATCTCCAGGGAGAAAACTCTTCTCCCCTAGAGAGACATAACTTTAATAAAGCTGATAATTTAACTTTATGTAATTATTCTTCAAAAGAAGTTTACTAGCTTACCGTGGGAATGAAAGCCCACTTCTTTCACCTTCTTTATCTTAACATAAATACATAACACAGTGTATTATTGATAATATACCGAATGAGTGGGAAAAATGTTCCCTCCTAGTTTAGTTCTTGAGAGGCAGATGGCAGGATAAAGATGATTTCTACATTAATGCATTTACAGGTATTTCTCAGATACTGTACTAAGGCAGAGTAAGTGCCTGAGCAAAATAATAAATTTTCTAATAAAATATCTACAGTGAATGGTAAGAACTTGCTCTATTTCTGAATCAAATATACCTGGTAAATACATTACTGTATAGCCAGCTGTAAGATTGTATAAAAAAAAAAACCACAAAACTTCCTAGGTGAGTCTGGCAACATGTTGGAATTAGAATCACAGAAGAGGAGGGGTAATGTTTTAGAAAGTTAATTATTTCAGTGACAGAATCCCATGGATGCTTTTGGAAAATTCATTGGTCCTAGGATCATTTCAGTTGTGAATAAGAGGACAGAACTTGTTTAAATCCGGGTAACAGGGAAACAGGATTTTTCCTAAGCAATAGCATAGCATACAGAAACTTAGGGAAAGGAGTAGAGAAAGGAAACACATTTCTGCAGGGCTTACTCCTTGAAATATGATCCAGAATATTAGACAAAATGAAACTTCAGTCCTTCCAGTATTTGTTTATTGCTGTTATTGATTATAACATAGAACCTGGAAGTAACAGAAGAACCAGTAAAGTAAACCTTTACTGGCTGAGGAACTTGTTTAATTTAAGGGTGTGAAAATAGGAGGGCCACTCTGAACGTAATGCCTCCTACCTTAGATGCATTCAGGGTCAGGCTGGACCAGGCTCTGGTGGTGTGGCAGTAGAGATTGTACTTTCCCACCAATATTTCATTACATTTTGTTGGTGTGTGACAGATGGCAGCAGAGGAGCAGTCTGACAAAATGAAGTGCTTATGAAGCAAAGAAGTTTCCTTGAATTCCTCCATGTAGAAAAAATTGCGCACATTGATATTCATCGATGCTTGCTGAATGTTTATGGAGACAAAACAGTGGGTGAAAACACAGTGAAGTGGTGGGTGGTGTGTTTCAGTGGTGGTGACCCACTGTTAAGTGTGTCACCTCTGGTGGTACAGATTTTTATGAGCACGGCAAGCAGGTTCTTGTTCACTGCTGGCAAAAAATGCATAGCATGGTGGTGACTATGTTGAAAAATATTTTTTGTAGCTGAGGATTTGCTCCATCACATGATGTTATTGTGTTCTTTGTTGTGGAGGCATTACTTTTGGAGAAACCTACATATATCTAAAAATATTCTTTCTTGTATACACTTCAGGTATTTCGTATCTTTGTTAAGGAAGAAGGCTTTTCTTCATGAAAGCATGCCTTAGACATAACCATGCATGCTCTATTACCCTTTCACAAACAGACTCAGTAACAGAAAAGTTTATTTATGACATTTCTTACATATTCTGTATCCTTATTTAAAAAAAAAAAAAAAGAAAGAAAAAAAACAGAACCCTGAAAAAAAAAAAACAAAACCAACATTCTTAAACAATATAAAGTGATTTTTAATAGCAGTAATTCCAACTAGTGTGTAAAAAGTCGATTGAGGTGCTGAGCGCTAAGATTTGTGGTCACCTCCACTTACCCCTGAAGTGTAGATGATTCTCCACAGAATAAATTGATCCTTTCTAGGCTCCAGAAGCTCATTCACTGGTCTTAAACATATCTATTTGGAAGTTCCTTCCCATCAGTATAGCTTAGAAGCTGAGGGGGAAAAGGTAAGGCATTTTTTTGTCTAAGACTTTGATGCACTTAGACTTACCGAATTATTTTCCTATTTAGTTTGTTCGGTTGTTGGATAACTCAGTAGGTAAAGCCAAGGATTAAAAAGCAAGAAAGAAAATAAGAGGTGGTCTGAGATAGCCTGAGCTGTAGTCTAAACAAGGAGTGAGTGACTGTGCATTATCTTCATGTGAATGGAGATTCCTGGGATAATGCTTATGGCTCTTAACTGAAAAAAGAAAAAAAAAAACAAAACAAAAGACTTTACCAATAGCCACCCATTGTCCTCCTTTTGTCAAGACTGAAATAAGAGAAGACAAGCTTTTCAGGTCCAGTGTATGAGGATGGCAGGGTGGAATGTGGTTGGATTCCAGCTGAGTGTTTGATGTCTTCATTTTTGAGGCCTCTTCTGAGAAAGAGCTGGCAGGAAAGTGTGGCCTTACATAGAAAAAGGGCAAGTCCTGGAGCAAGTTGCTTCCCTAGTAATGAGTAGACATCGAATTCTATTAAAATAATGTGTTTTCATTTCCACAGTGGAGCTAATAGAGTTGTGCTGACTTCACACCTGCTGCAGTCTAAACAGAAAAAAGTGTCACCACAAAATCTCCCAGAAAACTACCACTGTCTACAGCAAGAGTGCAAGTGACAGATAAATTCTCTCACAAAGATATATTGCTTTAGGACTGCAGTGAAATGACTAGAATGCTGTAGCATAATCACCAACTTTTCAGCCTTTGAAAAACAGGAAAATGGCAAAGAAACGATACGTGCAGTTACACCTTGCCTTTTCTTTTCCTGATTGTCTAGGGAATTGTTGGTCTTCAATATGAGGAGTTTAATTCAAGTTTTAATTTAAACTCCTTAAGACTGTATATGCCTATTCACTTCAGTAATTGCTTTTATTATGATTAGAAAAGAACTACTACATTTTCATAGTTTACATTCACTTGGAACTGATTTTTTGTTTTAAAAAATGTCAAGATCAGTGAAAATGTTTCCAATGGCACAAGACTGCTTTATTGCTTTTCTCCAGATTCCACTGATAAACACGAGCTTGGTTTTCTTAAACAGCAAGATGCCATCTTTTTGACAGATACAGTATGTAGTTATGTCACAGCATTATGATAAACCTTATAGGGAAGACACAGCAGGGTCAGAGAGTTTCTACATTCCCAGCACAGTTTCCATGAAAGGAATGTTTACATGACCCGCTGTGCAAAGTTTAAATATATGCAGCAGTTTTGCTGCTAACTCCCTGAACTTGCTTGCTGAGCAGCCTGTGACCAGCAAAATTCTGCTCAACTTGTTGTTATGGTGTTACTGTTAACATTTTCCTGTCTTGTCAGCTGTTTTGGACATCTGTTGTGTTCTATAAAATGTCTGCACAGAGGTGGTTGGGGAGGTTTATTTGGTCTTTTTGAGCGGGCTGAGGAACATAAATATTAGTCTATCCTTTTGTTTCTGTTGGTTGAAAGCAGATGAGAGAAGAGCAGGAAATCTTGGATATCAAGCCAATGAAAACGAGTAAGATTCTTGCCTGACAAGTGCTGTATTTACCTTTTGTGACTCCTTTTCAGATCTGTAGCATAAAAGCACACAAAGCATAGAGTATGTATGACATAATGTTTTGTTAATGTGCAGTTTAACAAGACTTATTCAGAACTCCCTTTAGTCATACAGTTTTTTCTTAATATCTTTTGGCTCAGATATGATTGCTTTGTGCATCAGGAGCTTGCTATACACTGAAAATTAAACTGGTTAAAATGCTTTGAATGCTTACAGAGCATTTCACATTGTTCCAGCAAGGCCTAATTGAGGCAAGAGGGGATAGAATAAAAACAGTTGACTGGTTGAAATGTACATGCAGAAGAATATAGGCCAGATCCAATCATTTTTTTTTCTCATGCTGGAAAACCTTATTTTTCCACCAATTGTTCTGAAAATATTAAATCATTATGACATTAAAGCAATTTTAGAAGGGATGTTAGTCTACCAATTGCAAAATGGAGTCGTGAATAAAAGCGGTTATTTCTCAAGTCCAAGTGGTAGAACTAAAGAGCAATTGAAGACTAAGTCTGAAGTACTGATCACAACAGGATCAAGCCCATATTCACTGACTAGTTTAATACTGATCAAAACAGTAGAAGTTACATCAATAGAAAGATGAGTGTGAACTTCAAAACTGCCCACAAATCGTGGCTGTAAGCTCTCAAGAACCTCTTTATTGATGTGTTTAAACTAATAGAGGTAGCAGCGCTAGCCTATTTAAAGCTAATTTTATTATGCTTATAACATATTACCCTTGCTTTTGTGACCGATATTCCAATTAATATCCACAGAAGAATGCTGCTTCCATAGGAACTCTAATTAGGTTGCAAGTTTTGAAGGACTTCGTGAACAAAAATCAAAACTCTGGGGAACTGCTCATCACAGCCCTAATTTTGAATCATTGTTCAAAACTTTCAAAAGTTTTTTAAAAGAATGACTGATTAAGATTGCAAAGAACTGACAGAGCATGCTTGAAGATTAACATGTTGTGGCTTTGGTTTGTTAGAAATTTCTCAGTTGAAGCATTTGACCTTGCACAGACTGTTTTTTTTTTTTTCTTTCTTTTTGTTCCTTTCTGTTCTGCAGTTAAACTCAAGCATGATTCATGCTTTTGCAGAAACTGAGATGATTTGAGTTGTGTATGTAGTGCACTGTCTAGTGTCTTGTTATACCTATAAAAAGAATGTCTGCATTTCAAGATTTGGTCTCTGTTACCGCTTTAAAATAATTTGTTTTCAAGCACAAAGTCAATTCTTACAATATCTTTTTCTGTTGCATCAATATATATACAGCAATTATCTCAAACAAGACAGGTTTCATGCATTTTTTTCCCTCTTCATATTAAATGTATTTGAAAAGTCTTTAAAAGCTAAAGAGAAATTGCAAATCAGCTATACAAACATGCTGTGTTGATCCTTTTCTTCCAACATAAATTTAAGTAGGATTGTATCTTTAGGTGCTGGACTGGGAGCTTGCTCTATATGCGTATTATGACTTGATTGCAGAATGAAGCATTCAAGAGATTAAAATAAAAAAACTGCTCTGTGACTCACATAAATCAGACATATCTGAAACCATGAAAATTAAACAAACATTTGTCCATCTGAATACAAATTCTGAATGAATGTCAAAATATGCCTTCTCCCCCACAGTAAAAATTGTAAGGTAGCAACCCAATTGTGCAGCCAAGTCGAGATACTGACAAGGCTGAAAGCTCAGCAGTCAGATATGAAGGAAATGAGGCAGAGGATAAATCTCAGTCTTATCCACACTGCATGAATTAGCTTAGTGACAGAAGGGAGGGATTGGGTATTCTTTATGACAGAAATATCAGAGATGGTCAAACGAACGCTTCCAAGAAGCATTCCTATGGATGCTGCAGTCCATAGCAGCAGTGACACTGAGACAACTGCCTCACTAGTTGCTAGAGGTGAAGAGAAAACACAGAAAATGGACATCTTTCGCAATCACATTTTTAAAAAAGCATAAATATTATTCTTGCTCTGCAATATTTCTTGCCATACTCTTGTCTCAGACCTGCCAAATTACCTGGATTCACCCTGTGCTCGCTTACATTTGCTCATTTAGATTTCTGGTACTTCAGTGACTGTTAATCCTGGTAACTCACAGGGAATTTCAGGTTTTGATCTCTCCACCCTTTCAGCATGTCCCACAGATGGTTATGACAGCTGTTTGCATCTGACAGATTAAATCTGGTAACTGAACTTGCTGTGTGTGCACTCAGCCAGTCTGTGAACCAGAACCTGGGAGTGTATGGAAAGTGGGTTTACCAAGTGATTCAAATGGGAGCCTTCCACTAATAGCTGTGCTAAGCTTCCCAGTTTGAAATCAGTTATTTGCAAGTCTTACAGCAGTTCCTTGACAAGGGAAATATGTTTTCCCTGTGATGAAACAAGAAGCAGAACTGATGTTAATAAGAAGAGAGATGCTACACTTCGCCGCATCGAAATTGTATCTATTTCATTGCAACTAACTCATTTCTGTGAATGATGTCATTAGTGCCTCAGTATAGAAAAGTATAGAGAAGTAACAGAACTTGAGAAATAGGTTGAGGGGTTGCTTTTTTTCATTTAAAAAAAATGGACTCAATTATTATATAATTTTAAGACAAGGAACTTCTGTCTTTGTCACCTGAAAAAATCCAGTCAGAACTTTAGAGACCCACACTATTCATTACAGAGGTGCAGCTATCTACATCATTTGCAACAACACAATCATAAAAAATAGAACCTACTGCTGATTCCCTGAAACTACTTTATTAGGTAGCTTTCAGCATCCCTCTCAGAGCTGTGGAAGAATCTACTTCTCCTCTGGCCTAGGAAATAAATGCTGATATTTTGATCAAAAATCTCCAGTGAGGAAAGCTCTTGATTTCCAAGGAAAATATGTTATAAACTACAGTCAAAGCTTTTTGTCTTTTACCTCCCCTGTGTAACAAGGAAAAAAGTAGGAAATTGAACCCAATAAATTTCTCTCTTGCTGTGTCTGGATGACTGTGGGTTCTTCCTGTAGCTAGTAAAAGGTTTGAGCAGGAATTTCTGAACAATGTAGCTATGATATGCAAATAGTCATGGGTCTAGCTTCTTCTTAAGGTACTTGGTGCGTCTCACAAAATCTGCAGGAATTAACCTATATTTATAATAAGATTTTTGGCACCTACCAAGAAAAAAAATTCTGAATGCTTTGATGTTTTCCACCTACAGAATGTTTCTGAGAGTTTTGAGTTTTATATTGTGTAATGCAATGTATTAAATAGGTGAAGAAACTAATATCTTTTTGTTCTTACTTATTTATTTATTTTTACTGATTAAAAAAAAAAAAAAAAAGGAAATGGAAAAAACAGATTTCTATGTCCATATGCAGCGTTGTTATGGCTGATATTAGAAAATCATATGTGCAATTCCAGTATCCAGAACTTTGAAAACCTTAAACTTTGAAGATGAGGTAGATAAACCCATAGTAATGATTTGCAGTCTAGTGAAAATGTTTTACAATGAGATATGTAAATGATTTCAACTGTTCAAATGAAAAAAATAATAAATTGTTTTTGCTTACAGATATCATCTTACATAGAAAATACAGAGTACTGAGGAGCTTATAATCTAGGAGAGAAAGCCATAACAGGAAATATGTCTGCAAGAAGCCAGAAAAAATTCTAATTAGGAATAAAACTTAAAAAAAAACCAACAAAAAAACAAGGGAGGATGATTAATGAATGGAACAATCTAGCAAAAAAATGAATTCTCTGTCTCTCAACATCTTCAAATCAGGAGAGGATGCCTTTTTGAAAACTATGCTTTTACTATGCCTGTTTTATTCAAATACAGGCTGTTGGCTTCAGTACAGGGGTAAAGGGTGAAATTCAATGTTCTGTAATCATCGAGATGATCTGGTGCCCCCCTGTCTTAATTTTTATTGACACCTTATTCTTTTAGATATATGTTTAAGAAAAAAATGGTCGAGTTATGCTTCTAAAAGTTACACTGCTTTTATTTTAAGTTTCTTCTTGAATTAGATGCAATAGAACAAAACTGAGTTTTGATTTTGTCAAGCTGGGAACAAATTCAGAAAAAACCTGCATCTCTTAGCTCACATATAAAATCTTTTTATCTCTAATCTACAATCGTTAACTCTAACAATAGAAAAAATCATAATACAAACAAGATTTTGTATTTTGTGAAATGCTAGGTGCTTTCTATTCTCATTACTGAATTGAGACTGCCAGGGAAGGTATACATTCAGCATCAGATCACAGTTTGAGCTACAGCTGACAGATCACATCATTAGATTTCCTAAACCTCTGCTGTGTTTGTAAGCATAGTTGCTGTGCAGAGGGTTCAAAATAACGAAGACAAAGCATGATGGCTGAGACTTTCTAAAGTACATTGTTGCATTGTCCACAAATCTAGTTCCTTTGAAATCAATTGAAGTTGTGCTATTGATAACATAAACTCTATCTTCAAATGACAAATGCTTCTAGTAATCTTAAGCAGAAGATCCTTCTTATTTTTAAGCTGTTAGTTTTAAATGTCAGTAATGTATTAAAAGGGAACTATGACTAACTGCAAATTTATTGAATTGAAAGGAACTGTAACCATTTTGTGAGGGCAAGAATAAATGTAAGTAGGTCACTCCGATTCACTCCAAAAGCAGTGTCTCCTGTTTATTTCTGTGGAAACTACAACAGATTCAAAGAGCAGTAACAGTATTTTATAGAGCAAATTCTCAGCTATAAAACACTATTTTTCTACATAGTCACCACCATTAGCTGTGCATTTTGCCAGTAATGAACTAGAGCCTGCATGCAGGGCCCATAAAAATCTGCATGGCTGTCTGGAATTTGGCTTGTCTTTCTCATTGCTGCTGCCACTGCTAAACCTACCACCTCATTGTGCTCACATCCACTGTTTGATCTCCATAAACATCCAGGAAGCATCGATGAATATCAGTGGATGCCATTTTTCTACTTGGAGGAATTCAGTTCCACACCTTTGGTTCATACGCTCTTCCACTTCAGATCGTTTTGTTAAACTGTCCTTCTGTTGCCATGTGTCACATAACAACAAAATGTAATAGAATATTGGCAGAAAAGTTCAACCTCTACTGCCATACCACCAACATCTGCCTGTGACATCATGGGCAAACATAATAAAATAGGAGGCATTACTTCTGGATTGGTCCTCATAAATTGGAAATTCCAGAATCTCTTCCTGAAAGAGAAATGGCTTTTAATATAAGTACAGGGATGTCAGTTCCTTTTTCCCTAGGTTTTAAGTGGATGAATAGAGATAAATTTATCACCACTAAATCAAGCCCCATCTTTTCTTCTTCTTTTACTATCTTTCCTACTAGAGAGTTAATGGAGCCCCCTTTCTTTCAAATTTGGGTTACAGATAACTCATTAGGTGCTTCGTATCCTGCACACCTGTGGCTTTCACCTATTTTCTGGGCCAGCATCTTTTCTTGTGTTCCTCCATTAGTTTTCTGATGTCACACTAAAATTTGTGGAGCATTAGATTCATCATTCTTGCTTCTTATATTCCGTTATTGCTAATGAGTAAAATTTGTTCTGTGCTTGTAAACTTGTTTTGTGTCTTGCTAAATGAACGCATGCCTTTTAAGTTAATTCTGGTTCCAGGTCATCCTAGTATAGAATGTGTCATAAAAATTAGGATTTTTAAAGATAAAATATATAGAATCCTTGTATAAAAAGCACAAGAAAGAAAAGAAAAATTGATTGACTTCTATCTATATTTAAGGTATAATGAAGGGTGACATTTTAATAATTTACAGTTCACTTACACACGTAAAGATGTTCTGATCAGCTGTGGCTCAGTAGGGCATAGAGGCCTAAGAAGAAATTAATCTGCAGAGAAATAGATAATACACAATCTATTTAGGAAGAGTATGGCCTTGATCATTGATTATAATTCATCTAAAATCTAATTTAAGTATTTCATTTGAGACACAAAATTATTCTCTCCAGATTTTTCTGTGAAATTAAATTTTTGAAAGTGTCTGAGTCACCTACAAAACTAAATCTCTTGGCTTATATTGCTAAAAAAAAAACACCTACATACATGTGAAAATATTACCCAGGGATGTTAAGTCAGTGACTTTTATGTGTTTGTTTCATACTTCAGTTTAGTCTTTTTTTTTTTTTTTTTTTTTGCCATTTCTAGGAGCCAAGTATCACATTTACCAGATTTTATAATCTTTGTTATTGCCAGGGCAAATGTAAGATACATTTAACAGTACTTGGAGACCAATTTGTATATATGTGACATCATAAAAGTAGATATTTGTATAGCGAAGGCAGCATATTTGAAATAATACAAAAATAAAAATGAAATACCTGGAGGGAATGATGCTTCCATTTGATCAGTTTTCGGATCAAATTATCCTCTGAATCACCAATAAATATATTTCAAGTGCTACTATGTTGTCCTCTTTCACTAGCCTTGTGGACACATTTAAATATTTTAAAGACTTGTCAGCAGTTCAGCTGAACACTTCCATGGCATCTGCAAATAACAGGGATGATAATCATTTGCTTACATGTCCTACTAAAAGAAAAAATGTCAAACATTTCCTTGCATCTGGGATAAGGGACACGGGGGAGCAATGTATACTACTTTCTGCTGATGATGTTGGGCTGGGATTAGTAATAAATGATTAATGAACAGATTAGTCAAGCATCCATTGGGAATGGGGTAAATGTATTTGGAACAGAAGGATAGTGTAGGTGACTCCTCAAGGTTCTTTCCAAATCTATCTTCTATTACTATATGATAGTACATGAGTCCTTCCACTCTTGTTGTTTTAGGCTTTTCTCTAAGGGGATGTCACTATTTAAGGTCACTCCTCTAGAATGATATACCCCATGATTAATTACCCTAAAATTGCACTGAAGTGGCTGAAAGACAAAGTATATAGACCAAAATTTCATCTATAAAATACACTGCTCATTTCCCTGAAGCTAATGCAGTTCATAGCTGCTGAGGATATGGTCCTGTACTTCAGCTTTCATCTCAAAACTGTACTGAGCTCATTCTCAATATTTCAAGTGCCAGCGTGGATGAATTCCAATACTGGAAGCACATTTGAACTGGCAAACAGTAAATGGTTGCCATCAGGCATAAGCACTTGTTATATCAAAGCCTTGGCACATTATTTATGGAAGACTTATTCTAATGAATTCCATCCACACCTACCAGATGTGCAATCCAGGATTATGCCAGCTGTTTACCAGAATACTTGATTCAAGATTATAACATGACATTCAATTTTAATGTTGCTAAATAAGGCAAGTTTGCCTTAATATCTTTATAGGAAATGAAAAAGCAATATTCCCACATATCCTGATTTGAAATGTTAGTGAAATGTAAGTTGGTCTAGCCCTTACACAAACACATGCCTTCCTGTGTGTACAGCCAACCCCAATTGCATGTACACAAGGCTTTCTTTACTCATAATAATTAAATCTCATGCACAAAATCCATGGCACAATAAACCATCAAAAAAAAAAAAAAAGGAATCTGATTAGCTGAACAATGTTCACCATTATCTGTTTATTTAAATGTCTTTGCAGGAACAAAACCACAATGTCTAATAATATTGAATGATTTCAATTCACATTGAAAAGACTTCCTATCCATCAGAGATCCCATTAAAATCAGTGGTATCTCTAAAAACCTCTGGTTTTACTTGCAAATAGAGTGGAAGCTAGTTCTAATGCTTTCTTATGCTTGCAGAAATAGAATTTCTTATTTTCTCTCTTTCTTGTATTGATTTTCTCCTTCTGTTCTCCTATACCCTACTTGAAATGGTCTCCATCAAGAACAGTGAAATAACTGAATATTACTCTTTAAACATCTTGTATAGGATTGTTTCATTTTCAGCTTCAGCATTTGTAATGCACTGGCTTCATTTAGTACTGTATTTATAAACAATATAATTTGTTGATAAGAAGAAGAAATCTTTCTGTAAAAATCTATTTAGGACTGTGAAGGAAACAAAGATCTCTTGAAAAAGTTATGGCTTATATACTAATAAATATTTGTGATAATATTCTTGGTTTTATACTGATTATACTACACTGATGAGACAGTGACATAGTAAATTAGGAAGAAATACATTGTACTGATGGCAACACAAATGCACACATATATTAAAAGTTCACAGCTTTCTTTTGCAAAAATAAATGTTTCTCTATATGTTCATAATTAGATCGTGAAAAATAATGTATTGTTCACACAGAGAAAAAGTCAAAGTCTGGTATCAGTTTGCTGTGCTGCTTTTGTGAAAACATGAGGTTTTTTTGAAGTGGCTACAAGGTAGGCGTCTTAATATTTCCTTTTCCTTCAAACTGCCTGTCAAGTTAGGACTTAATCGGTCTATGTCTCAAAGTCACACATATGCTGTTACTGTGGTTGAAATATTACTAAATATGCTAACAATCCTCGCCTCAGCCTAGGATTTGTTATATTATCTATTTCTCTGTGCAAATATTGTTAATAAGAAAGATTAACTTTGATGATGATGTGACTGTGTTGAAAATTCTAGTTTTTGACCTCTCCATTTGCTAACCCTAGAAATAAAACTTCACACACAGAATTAACAACATATCTGTAAGCTAGCTATAATGTGTATTGTGGTTGTTCAAATATAGGGCATTAAAACAGTTGTAAAATATTCTTATTTATCTATTTTAGACTCATATGCATACATGAAATCTATCTGAATTTATTTGGAGCTATCAGCTGGAGTCTTGCAAAATTTTCAGATTGACATCTTTGTGTGGAAGTATGACATTCCTTGGTTTTCATCCGTAAAACACTGTTAGAATTCCTGCACTGCAATGATGTTTGATATATGTAAAATACGTGTCAGTGTTTATCAATGTCTTCCACATTCCTTCTGGTAATAAGTTTGTATGCAAGATGAAAACTATCTTTTATTGTCAAGACACAGTTTCCTCTGAGATTTTTCTTCAGTGTTTTCCTACTGTACTGCAGGTCCTTTGCAAAACTTGCTGAACTCAGTAGTTTTCAGCTGGTCTTTAACGATCCAACATCATGAACATATTTTCTATTTTTGATTATCATTGGAAAAAGATTATCGATTATTAGAAATATTTAAACCCAAATAAATAAATAAATAAACCATGATTGTAAGTAAATGCAAATTTATTCATCTGGAAATTTAGTTAAACTTTACTTCATGCTTCATTCACCAACGTTGCCAACCCCGAATAAGTACTTACTTCTTCCATCTCCGTGTATGCTTTTCAGCAATGATTAAACAGTTATACATATACAATTTCTGCTAAATTATTTGAAATATGACATTAATGCTTTCAGGTTTATGGAAATATATTATAACCTTTCCCACTTTGTAGAGCAAGGAGCACTGTGCATTTGCTAAAGAAACATCCAAGAATATGAATGTTGGTATGATGATTGAAGAATAATATTTGCATTTAACAGTGAATGCATTATTATTGCTTTGGTTTGGGTTAACATAATTGGCCTTTTAAGACCAGGATGAAGACCAGAATAGCAAAATCTGTATAAAAAAGCCATAGTAGAATGACATTTTAATGCTGGATTTTGAGAGTAGAGACAGAGAAAATGAAGATTTGGTAAAAGAGAGAGGTGGAAGGAATCTGATTGGAGAGGTATTTCCTGTTATTGTTATTAGTACAGTCATATAATGAATTGTCTCTATCTTTTTCAGCAGGTTGCCTGGAGACAGCTTAACCCATCCTAAAGACATATATATGATATGTGTCCAAACACAAAAGCCTCAAGCTCACTTTGAATTCTCCAGGAATACTGGCAGACAGTCCTTATTTGCTAATCATGCCATATGCAGCTATAAATTTGCCAAGAGTCAAGACCAGACCAGAAATATCTCCCAATCAATTATGCTCTTACATACTACTCGTTTTTAGAAACCAAACTTTAATAAACAAATAGTTTTGCCATTTATCTGCATCAACTTTTCTCAGTCTTAATAATGCAAAAGCTATAATTTTCCTAAAAAATTTCTCTTTGGACATATCTCCAAACCTCTGACAAGTGGTAGCAACTCATTATTCATTCTCAATTCATTGGCAAGTACAGCTGCTGACAGTAGCCAGGGAAAACTGGAGCTGCCTGTACTCATAAACTTTCCAATGCTGGAGATACAGCATAGTCTCCCTTATCTGGATATTACTTATCATTTCCGAAAATACAGTACAAAATATAGTGAGTATAACAACAATTGGAGACAATCTTGAATTATGTGACCTTAGTTAAAAAGTTGTGACTCCATCTTGAAGTCATTACAAAAGGCAATGCAATTAAATAGGATTTTTTTTTTTTTTTTTGCCACTTCATGTTGGAAGCATATTTGACATACTAGATTAAGTGTATCCCTGTGTATTTTGACTTGACCTGAAGTTTCTGTGATCAATAAAAAAGCACCTAGCCTTTGGCCAGTAAGATATATAATGTGGACATAAGTTTAATGCACTTTAAGCAGTCTCATAGCTTTACGGCTTATTATATAGTTACAACCAGTGCTTCTAGGAAATGTCAATAGGGCCCTGTTTATATATGTTTTTATCTAGCTTTTATCTGCTATTTAAAATGCCTTTATCTTTGTATATACTTGTATATGTGCGGTGTGTATATAGCATATAAAAAGAAAGAACGTACTCCAAGCTTGAATAGTGACAGTAAAGTTTAATAATCATTTATGAATATCTCTTGCCATTTGCACTTTTCCCAAATGTAGTCAACAAAAAAAATAAAGGAGGAGAGGAGAGGAGAGGAGAGGAGAGGAGAGGAGAGGAGAGGAGAGGAGAGGAGAGGAGAGGAGAGGAGAGGAGAGGAGAGGAGAGGAGAGGAGAGGAGAGGAGAGGAGAGGAGAGGAGAGGAGAGGAGAGGAGAGGAGAGGAGAGGAGAGGGGCATCGTAGCAATTTTTATAAAAACTGAAAGGATGCTCTGTTTTCAATAAAAATGAAATAATAATTTGCTAGAGAATACAACCTTGTTGACACAGCATTTTCAGGGCAACATTTACTGTATAGTCCCTGTGAAACTG
The DNA here is from genome assembly GCA_037305975.1 of Chrysolophus pictus. Classification (NCBI taxonomy): domain Eukaryota; kingdom Metazoa; phylum Chordata; class Aves; order Galliformes; family Phasianidae; genus Chrysolophus; species Chrysolophus pictus. The sequence goes on from CM074578.1 coordinate 37,171,817, forward strand.
AGGTAAAATCTTCATTTGTATATTCATTTTCTGTGTCATAGGAGTCAGTTGTAGAGGACTACAGAAAGGAAACATTTTCTGCCCTTTATTTAGATTTTACTATACATTTTTATGCTGCTTAATCATATGAATATGATTCTTTAGTTATGTTATTTGTGTGACCTCTAATGAAGATGGTAATTCTTTTTTTTTACACAGAAATGTATTAAAACCTCTGTAAAGCCAGTGTTTTACACAGCAAAAAACAAAGTAGTACATCTGAAAGTATCCTTCTAAGCATGGGACTGGATCAGGGCTACACAAATCCCGCTTTTCAACTTCATCACCACATAGTCATGGGTGGGTATTTCAGTTCATTCACAGGTTTACACATTACCTTTTACTTTTTCTCTTACATAGGGTGTAAGAAGTTTACAGACTTATAGAATTTTACATGTTTCCATATGAAAAAGATTGCAGATTTTCAATACCATCTAAGCTCTTGGTACCAATGTAACTTCTTTGATTAAATGTGAAGCTAATTAGATAAGTATTTAAGGGATTTAGGAACAGATCAGTAAAGAAACATTTCCTTAGTGTTTTGGTTGTTTGTTTTGTTCTGTTTTGTTTTGTTTTTTAATGTTAACCAGTGCAAAGTAAAAAAAAAAAAAAAGACATTTAAAGAAAAAAAAAAAATTTATTTTGTAGTGGAATTGAAAACTTAAAAAATGTATATATGTATCATGCAGGTCTACCCAGTTCCATATTCAAATAGAATTTTGGGCATTTATCCTGAGTTAGTGACATGAAAATCTGTAAAGCTTCAGTTTGTAATATAAAGTTCATTACATACTTAAACCTATGCTTTAACATATGTTCAGAAGTGTCAACTGGTTCCCACCTAGCCCTCTTTGCGCTTCACAGATGGGCTGGGAAGCAGCTACTCATTTAAAATTCCCAATTTATAAGATATGAACTTAGGAAGACAATACATTCAGACAGTCTAGAGTTCTAATTAAAAGATGTATCCAGATGAAGAACGTATTGCAATTAATTTGGATAATTCAGATGCTTACCCAGAAATTTATGGATGCGCATTATAGCACCTCCACACTGTGAGGGTTGTCAGATCTACAGCTCCCACAGTCAGGAGAGTGACATAACTTATCAAAGAATAGGTGACGCAGGAACAGCTTTGTCTGCATTCGCCTGATGGACCTGAGCTGCTCTGGGGGATTGACTGTATGAATTAGTGATTCAGAAAGCAAAAAAAGATTGTGGTCCCGTACTCAAATTCTTAAGTCACTTGCTTTAGATTAAAGGACACCTGGAGTTCAATCCAGTTATAAAGGACAATTATAAATTTTAAAGAATAATTATGTAATATAAGAAAATAATGATTCCTTAAAAAGAAGCTAAAATTCAAGTCTCTGCTTTCTATCCTAACCTTACCAAGGTGGACTGTCTAACATTTTCCCGTCCTGGTCAAATTTATGTCCTGGATAATCTGCAGAAAAAGTCTACTGTAATAGGATTACTTTCTTGGTTTTCCCCTTCCACAGCTAGCTTTTTTTTTTTCCTAAATGACAGCCATTTTTGTATCCTCTGAAGTGCACAATTCTTTTGATCAGTGAACTGTCAGTGATTTCCTAATATAACCGTACAGTGGATTCAAGGGGAGAAAAAAAAATATTTTCTAGATTTTGATTGGGTTTAAGAAGTAAGGCTATTCAAGCATGTAAAAAATGGATCCTATGCTGGAAATGCTGGAGTACCTGAGGAATGTTTAAGTGCTAATGTGTCTATATACCTTGGCACTCTGGCAGTCAGGTATCAGGTGTGGGTTTTCAAGATCATAAATTTGGACCTAGAAACATTTTACAGCCTTTTACACACCTTACCTTGCTGCCCACGACCTTAAGGGGAAAAAAGAAGTTTCTTTAGCATCAATATCACTATATTATAAGGAATATTGGCTAAAGCAATTATCTAGTTTGAACTTTAAACTCTTTTAATTAATTAAATGTATTTCCTTTTTTTGATTCAAAGCACATAATTAGATAAATAAAATGTGAGTTTATACATTTTTTCACTAGAAGATATTGCTGACCATATCTAATTTTTTTTCTGGAAATAGTCATTGAACATTATGATGTAGTCATATCTGATAATAGGTGATTTACTTGAAACAAACAATCCAGTTCAGTGTTTAATAAACTACAATGTAATCTCTTCTCTTAAAAAAAAAAAAAAAAAAAAAAAAAAAAACCACGAAAAAACAAGAGACAGATTACTATAGGTAAGTTGTATTCTGAGTTAAAAGACTTTTTCCTGTTTAGAAAAAAAAATCAGCTTTCCATCAGAAGGAAAGGAAGAACTCAGAGAGAATGCCCCTCAAATCACAGCATATCATATTATTATGCATCATTGTCTTAATACTATCAAAATAGCATCAGAATTCACTCGAGGATTCTCTGCTGAGCTACAGAAGCTTGCTCACCAATCACAAGACATTCAAATGGAAGAAAGCAATCCCTTGTAAGATCATCTAAAAGACTGTGAATTATTTCTCCTTTCTTCTGACAAACTTATATTGGACATAGAATGTAGCAGTGCATCTGAAAAAAAATGGAAAGCTGTACCTTTACCCTTACAGGCATTTCAAATATATATGCATGCTTATATACATATATATATGGAAATCAGGTCAGAAATTACTCTGAACTGCTTCACTACCTGCCTTGCCTTATAACTCCAATATTGCAGTGTGTTTACTTGAAGGTCTTGTTTGTGCAAATGTAAAAAAGGATAGATTTATCAAATACATGAATTGAAAACACACTAAGTCACTGTGATGATATTTTCAACTGAAACAAATGTTGACCTTCACTGTCAACCTAGTGAGATAGTGTCAAACCCCATTTTTCAAGATCAAATGTAGGCACTGTCTACAGCTTCCTCGTAACACCTCCTTTTCCCACAAAAAGCCTTAAATGTTAATGTGGAAATGATGGAAAGAGAACATCTTATCTTTTTGTTTATGCTGTGAGACTTTAAACAATCAACATTAAAATGTCCACTGATTTTTGCCATTTTTCTTAAGTAAAAATACCTCACCTGTTATTCAGGGAAGAATGCAAAAACACTTGAGAGTAAGTGTCTTACCTATATGTCTTCACAGCAAGTTAGATCATCCTATATAGGCTACCTGTACAACCAGTAAGAGAGCACAATCAGAGTAACTCTGCAAGTTAGTGAATGTCCGGTCAAAGTATTTTGAATCTCATTTCTTCTGAATTGCTCTGAATTTCCATTGAGCAATTGAGGAGCAAGCAAACCTAAGCCTGCAGTTGATAAGTATAATGAGACCTTTAAAAATAGGTAGGGCAAATATTCCTTCTAATGCCGGGTTTGTAGCTTAATTCCAGTGCATAACCATAGATATTTGGTGCCAGATGTGATGTACCCTCCTTTAAGTGCAGCTCCAGTAGGACACTGGTCATTCATAACTGGATGTCATATCTGCCAGTCCTCACCTGAGGTCTACTCTACCCTCTCTCTCCAATATCTCTGCAAATCTATGTTTAGATAGCTGAATCCTTGGTGTCCATTTTGTTTCCTTACAACATTGTTGCAAAATTACACTGTTGAGGAGACTGCTGTTTTTCTGTCCTTCCTGATGTGATTTACAAATGCTGGCTACCTCATCAGCCCATGAGCCGTCATTCTGTTCTCAGTTCTGCTAGCTTTTTACTATAAGTTGTGAATAATACAAGTTCTAGATGCAGCTTCTATTTTTCACCCTGGATGCAGTCAAATGTGAGGAAGACTGTGGGGTGGGGACTGCGATTTCATATGTCATAGTAGGCCATGATACAATTACATACTTTGGACATCTGGAATGATCAGCATAAGTGTGTTACACATGCAAGCATCACTTCACAGTTCATTTGAGAAAAGCTGCTCAGTGCCTGTACATTTGATGCATTTCTTTTGTAATTTGTACCACTGGCCTTAATCCCATTCCCTGCTTTTAACTTTATTTTCCTTTCCTGCATGTTGGGAAGATGTTTTTAGATAAAGTCTTCTGATGGCATACTTGCCCTTATAATTGAGTTTAATTTTGAGCTTCAGAAATCCAAAAGATACAAAAGTATTAGATTGTGATAAGAAGAGAGAACAGGGGTAATACTCATTCCTACAATGCTATCCATTAACTTTCATGTTATGAAATTGCATACTTTTTTCCAAATAATTCTGTGGTGAAATTATAATGGAATAATTATCATAAGCTCCTCCAGAGCTGGAACTGATTGCTTGTTTGTTTGTTTTTTATGTAATCTAACCTGTACAAAACTGTTTTTATTTATCTTCTCTTTCAGTTATTTTTATGAGTGAGATTTAGAAGCTGTGATAAAGAAAGCTTTTTTATTTCTTTCTCTCTCTCTCTCTCTCTCTCTTTTTTTTTTTTAATGAGAAAGAAAGAATGAATGAATGAAATATCTTTGCAAATAGATCTCTGATTACAGTTGATGTTTTGAGAGTACCACTAGTGGTAAAATCAAGAAACAATTTGCTAATACTAAGCCAAGTTCTAACTCTCTAGCATCTAATTTTAGGTAGTTTTTTTTTTTTTTTTTTAATTCTTACTATGCTTTTCTTTTACTTATATGCTTTGGATATCCTTTGCTGAGCAAAAAGGTAAAAATGTGCTTAATTCAAGCCTAAATATGTAATTTTACTGTATTTCACCCAGTAATTATTGCCTGATTTTCACTTAAATTATCTTTTATTGTATTTGAATAAGGAAAGAACTAGAATAAATTTCAGTGCTAATAGTGGAGTTATCTTATGAGTTCCTAAAGGAAAATATTTTATTTAGACCTTAAATTTGTTGACACTACACTGTGCTTATTTGGACCTAGGCTTCTTTTTTTTTTTTTTTTTTTCCCTTTCCAATGGTTATGTTTATTTGCATAGTGGGGAAAAATGCTAACAGAAATACAGTGACAACTCTCTTTTTGGATTATTCAAGTTTTCAGTGCTTCTCACAAGATTTAAGCTATTTTTCAGGTATGCTAAGCTTTAAGTAAATCAAGCAGGGTGATTTGTGAACACAAACAAACCAAAACAAAACAAAAGCAAAAGCAAAAAAAAACACCACCACCAAAAAAACCCAAACCACCTGCAACCTTTCTCCTCTGCTGCTCCCAAAATAAATTTTGACTTGAATGGTGTGTTCACACTAACATTGAAAGTGTTTTGGAATCTGTTTTTCAAAACTTGCCCATCTTTACCTTTAAAATAGGAATAGTGAAATAAAACATAAAATTAACTGAAAAAATATATATTGACTTCAGTAACCACAAGGTGTTTGGAATAAGACGTACTCTTGTACACAAGTTGTAGACTTTTTAATTATATCTTAACAAGGTGCCAAAAATAATAGTTGATGTTCGTAAATTTCTACAGTAGTGTTAAATTTAATTAATTATTCCTAGTTGCAGAGTCCATGACAGATTTCTGACTTAAAAAAAAAAAAAAAAAGTGTAAAAGACATATTAATAAGCAAGCTATCTATCCTTGAAGAGAGACTGGAGGTTAGACCTGTAGAAGAATAATTTTCTGATACATTTTTAATGGACTGGAAGGACCACATAACTCAGAAAGAGAAGGCATAGCTTGGGAACACATTGTGGTGAAAACAAAAAAGAATATAATCATGGAACTGTTCCTCAGAATAAAAATGCACATAGCTTTTGCCACCCCTTCCTTCCCTGCACTTCTACCATCTGTGATAGGAATGCCACTGTGTGCACAACAGCAGCTGTAAAATGGGCAAGTATGATGAAAGCCTACTGAAGAAACACAGAGTACTTGCCTTCACAAAAGCATCCATAACCATTGGAGAAGCCATACTCTTGTTCCTACCTGGAATTCAACTGCTGCGAGAGAGAGCATGTCTGTCTGTATGAGATATGACAGTGCATGTAAGTCTTTTAGCTGTAAAAAATAATACCTTACAACAAATCCAAGGCATTTGCACAGGCTGGCTGGAATCAGACAGGAGCTAGGGATTATTTTTCTCCTGGACCAGTTGTATATTAGGTTTTTCAGTAATTCTAAAGCGTATTCAGGCCTCTATGTTTTTGCAATGCCTAACAATCTAATATAAAACTAGCTGAATATTTCACCTTTACTAAATGTGTCGGAGATATTTCCACTGACTATAATAGGATCTCTTGTTCTGTGTGATGCACAGGCATTAATGTAAACACCTAAATTTCTGTGTCTTAGTCTGAAACTGAGTCCCACCCAAGAAATGTCCACCATGACAATGGATATTGACTACACAGATACACACACAGAGATAGAGATTTTTTCTTCTCTCTTTGTTGTTGAATCGTGGTAAAAGTGTAAGTGTTATTAATAGAACTGTCCCATACAGCTTTTTTTCCTGCTGACTGCTGGCAGAGCTGTCCTGCACAGCATTTTCTGTTTAGCTGACCACCTGAAGTTTCTGTGTAATCTCCAAATCTGTTGGGTAATATAGATCTTGGCTGCCCTCTGTGAACCTCTTCCTGGTTGAACACCAGGACATGCATGAAGTCAAAGGATCACACAATGGGTTCCTGGGCACCAGCCATGCTGGCTTATCTGCTCAATGCTTTTTTTTTTTGAGGGTGGGATTTTTTGTGGAAAAATATCAGCTGTAGTAACCTTTAGTAAGAGAGAAGTTACTCATAAAAATTCTATTATATTTGTATAATATTCTTGTAGATATTAAAAATATTTCTAGAGGTTTAATTTTCTGCTATTTTCCACAATAACTTTGTCAATTCTTCTTAGCTTTGACATTCCTCATGGAGCTTCTTTACCTCTTCAGGCAGTGTTTTATAGAATACTGGCTTCTAAATGTTTTTCTCAAGACATACCTGAGCATTATGAAAATCTCTTTGGCTAATTATAAAGCTACATATCTCCAATTATTTGAGATTTTATTGCCAGAATGAGTAAGTCCAGTACAGTACAATGCACTTATAACTTTTTCTTCTCTTTAGCTAAGCAAAAACAAACAAACAACAACAACAACAAAAATCCCTCCAGCTAATTAAAAAAGGGGCACAATAGACAAAATCTCCCAAGTTCCAAACATGCAACTAAAATTGTCTCTGCTGTAGCAAAGAGCAATTCACTTGACCTTTCTGTGTTTTCCCATCTGTAATTTGGAAATAAGTATTTGCCACATCAGAAAAAATAGTAAATATATACATGTAATTTGATGTTTAAAAGTGTTTTGAATTATTAAACAGGATTTGTTTATCCTGTCTTATATGTCTTCAGTGTTTTTACTGCAGTTGGTGTAAACACAGTTGTGGTGTCAGATAGTATGATCCAAAGCCTTCCCACAGAAACTTTAAAATAGGATTTAAATTAACCAAAGAAGATCTCAAACGTTCTCTGAATGTAATACTCTCTGCCCTTTACAATTATGGAAACGTAATTAAAAATCTGAAAAGAAGGATTTCACCTTATGTTTTCCAGTTCATTCTTGCATGTAACATTTCATAAAAATCTAGTTAAAAATTACTGGGACAGATTCTCAGCTGAACTGTACTAAAGCTGACATACAAAAGCTGTGAGTCCAATCTATACATTTATTTAACTCATTCAGATGTTTAAAAAAAAAAAAAAAAGAACTTTCAGACTAAGACTATAGCTGGGGCTCATGGTAAGTAAACTGATGACATTCCCAGAAAACTATAATGGTCCAGGGTTTGACTCTAATCACAACTGTCTGTGAGGAGTGTGGCCTCTACCACCACAGCCACAGCATGTTAACTCACATTACTATTTCCTCTTTGGTTTGCTTTTACATCCTAGGAGTTAATAATTCATTACTGGTGAGGTTCTGCTCTGAATATATATGCTCCTTTTCTGATTTGGCTCAGTTATTTCATCTAGCGAGAAGGGGAGATGACTGCTGTGATCTTGCTTCTGTTCCACATAAAGGAGCCTGGTGTCATCCAGGTTCTGTCAGGTTCAGCAAGAAACAGATAAGAATGCAATCTATACATTTTAGAACAACAGCAGTGGTAAATGAATACTTAAGGCATGGTAATTTCCTCAGCTTTATCATACTCTTGCCATATATCACTACTTGAGAACCAGGTCCAGGAAAGATGTATAAATATCAGCTGGAAAAGTGAATTTGATTGCCTTTTCTTTTCTTTTCTTTTCTTTTCTTTTCTTTTCTTTTCTTTTCTTTTCTTTTCTTTTCTTTTCTTTTCTTTTCTTTTCTTTTCTTTTCTTTTCTTTTCTTTTCTTTTCTTTTCTTTTTCTTTTCTTTTCTTTTCTTTTCTTTTTCTTTTCTTTTCTTTACTCTCTCCTCTCCTCTCCTCTCCTCTCCTCTCCTCTCCTCTCCTCTCCTCTCCTCTCCTCTCCTCTCCTCTCCTCTCCTCTCCTCTCCTCTCCTCTTCTCCTTTCTTCTCTTCTGCTTTCTTTTCCTTTCTTTTCCTTTTCTTTTCTTTCTGGAGAACTGTGGAGTTCAGACATTTAAATTAAATACATCTGTAATGTATTTGTAAATGTAGATAATTTTCTTATGAATTGTATGTCACTTAATAGTTTGAATGTAATTATATTGACTGATATGCTTCAGATATTTAATTTCTCTGTAATTCTATTGCAAGAAAGAAACCTAAATACACAAGACATTGGTATATTTTAACCAGGTCCTAGTGGAGGCAACCAGCCTCAATCATTAAGAAAGTTTCCATCATTGTTCCTATAATTTAGAGAGGAATAGAAAATCCCAAATCCATTAGAACAGGACAAAGAATGTTTAGCTCTGATTGTTCAAATTTGTTGTGAAACACCACAATGATTGTAACCATTTCCTCTCTCAGATTTCAGTCCAGAACAGGAATAGCAGAAGTAGCTTTCTCCCTGAGGATGCACTCCACTCCTACATCTACATCACTGATAAAAATGTTGAACAAAAATCACCCTAGAACTACTAGTCACCACTAGTGACCTGCCTCCAGCCAGAGGGAGCCCAATTCACTATGACTCTATGAGCTTTACCATTGTGACAGTTCATCAGTCAGCATAGTGTGAATCTGTTTATCTCACAGTTGAATAATTTTTCCACAAGGATGCTGTGAGAGTCAATATCAACGGCCTTGTTAAAATTCAGAAAGATTACATCCACTGTCTTTTCTTCATTCAACCAGCAGGTGGTGGAGGTCATAGAAGGAGATCAAATTACTAAGGACTCTCCCTTCATGAACCCCATTCTGACTATGAATGATAATAGCTTTTTTCTTAACTGACTTTCAATAGCTCCCAGGATAATCTCCAAAATTTTTCCAGGGACTGAGTTTACGCTAACAGATCTGTGGTTTCCTGTTTCTTCTCTAATACCCTTTTTGTAGATGGATATAATGCTGGCTAGCATATTATTATATATATAAGTCAGCAGGGATTTCATCAGACTTGGGTAGATTGTTGAGAAGAATCTATTCATAATGTCTGCTAACTCACTACAGTGAATCCTGTCAGGCCCCAGTGACCTATGAAAATGTAGCTGATACAACTGTTCCTTACAAATTTGGTGCCACAGATTTTGGGAAAGTCATTCTTCCTCTAGTCATGGACCTTCATTCTGAGGACTAGGCAGTCCAAAGTCATGAGGGAAAAAGCATTAATTTCTTCTGCCTTACTCCCATGGTTACTTGTTAGGTGACCACTTGCATCAAGAAGTCCAGTGTTTTCCTTTGAAATCTTCTTGCTTTTGATATACTTGAAAAAGCTGTTTTTTTTTCTAAATACCATACTGACCAATGTCAACTCAAGTTGAGCTTTGAATTTTCTTGTTTTCTCTCTTCAGATGCAAACTGGAGTTCTGTATTCTCCCTGTGAAGCCAGACCTTGCTTCGAGAGTTCATATATAATTTTTTCTTTACCCTACTTCTGAAAAAAGTTCGCTGTTCAACTAGCCTGCTGAATCATGAGAACAGCTTTTCTATATTGTGAGAACAGCCTTTCACATAACTTGACCAGATATAAGCTAAGGATGAAGGCTTGCGTAAACGTAAGCTCAAGAACCGAATGCAGAAGAGGCTGCAGAGCTTTTTGTCAAGTGAAGACAAGAAAGGAGAGTAGATGTCCTGTTGTTGAAGATAAGGTAGCAAAACAGATGCCTCAGCTCAATGTAACATCAGTGGGAGCTGGTTTTGGGGAGCTACTCCCCCTTAAAATGTTGGAAATTCACAGTGAGAATGCATCCCACGATCACCAGAGATGTTAGTTATTTCTTGGAAATTTTGCCCATGTCCTTGGAATGTAATGAATATGTATATACTATGCCTTTTAATATGTAGTTGCTGCTTCTTTCAGTATGTATGTTCAGTGGGAGTGACCCCTCATGCAGCCAGCACTGTGATAAAGGGAATACCTGCTTGACATACCTCATTGGCATGTCAAGTTACTTTATCAGTTTTCTTGGCTTCACTGCTCCTCTGCCCTTTTTAGTTGACTTGTGACATGAGATTGTGTGCTCATAGACTCTTAAAAGGTGAGGATCATGAGAGCAACCAGCTCTCGTGAACACCAAAACACTCCACAGATGATTGCCAGGGGACACTGCTAACTAGGTAAATAATTCCCTGAGAAACTTAAAGTTTGCCTTCTTAAAGTCCAGAGTGGCAGTTCTGCTAACCCTTTTTCTCAAAAAAAAAAATTGAACTGAACTATTTCATTTCCAATTTAGGAATAGGAAAAAACAGAAAGATGTATTAGTATTTGAAATAAATAATTTTTGCCCAAGTATTAGAATTGTTTCTGAACAAACTGTTGCTATTTTGGCCACATAAGCTAGCTCAATGTAAGCAAAGTGTGCATGGTACAAATTGGTACAGTGATGCTAAAGCATGAATATAAATTCTCAGTCATTTTGTAAAGCGTCATCACTATCTGTCTATAGAACAATATACCTAACAATAGTGTCTTTGCTTCATTAAAAAATATACAAAAAAGACTGTATCTTTTGAAGACTGTTTATTATTTTGTCTTTGAAAACATTTTTCTCTACAACTATCACAGTTACAAAAATAGTCAGTGACTGTATTCATATCACCTCCTAGAAGTATTAAATACAAGCATTATAGATACTTTTGCACCCAGCGTGAAAGAATGAGAATTTTGGATCACCTTGGCTAAGATACACATACCTGGACAGCATTACTGTCAATGAGAATAAAAAATTCAATAACTAAATTAAACAAATATTAAACAGCTTATTTTAGGAATATAACTTTAATACAACTGTTCTCTGTATTGACTCTAGAGACCATAGGTAAGCCAAGCTGAAAGTCTTGTTCCCCAAAAATCTGTCGTCATGGAGTTTAACTGGAACAGCTCTGGAAGACAATAAATTGCCTACAGTATTTTTTTTTCCTCTGTAAGGATATTTTGACTTTTGATTAAACTTATTTCTTAATAATCTGGTCATAGCATGATTCATATTATCTGGCACATTGACAAATTCCTAGTTTCTCAAGTTTAATCTTTCCAGACAATTCATTACTATGCACAGGAAACAATACAATTGTTTTCTTATTTATTGTAAAGTAATAATTTTATTTGAAACAGATGCAATGCAAATGATACATTCAAAGTAAATTACTTGCATTTAACTAAAAGTATTTTAAAATATGTAAATTCCACTTATTAATTTTGATGTTATTCATGTCATTAGGAGAGTTGCATAGCTTCTTCATGGCTGTGTTTGCAGAATACAGAACGTTGCTTGCTGCTAAAAGAGAAAAGCTGGATTGTTGATCCAGCTGTTAAATCATGTCTACAAAATGTCATAAACATCCAAAAGATATAAAGCAAGAATCAAATTGACCAGTACTTGGGCAGCTTGTGACATTGTGTAGCTGTTTTAGCTGGCTTTGTAGCATCACAGAAATCTATAACTTCATACTTCATGAGTCTGAATCAATAAATTTGCCATTATGGTCTCCAGAATTAATCCTACCTTACATGATTCCCTTCCCATCCCCCAGTTCGAATTCTCTCCCTTTTCCTTCTGCTTCCCAACAAAACAAAATAAACTGCAGTGAGAATTTATAATCTTCTGAGGAAAGTAAAGCAGATGGGTTAGGAATGTCAATCTTGTGAATAGAATCACCATCCTTTTCAAGCCTGAGGATTGAAATGAAAACTTCAGAGTTGGCACCTGCACCCAAAATGGTTTTCCACGATAGCCATAGTCCTTCATTGCTTTCCTTCTTTTTTTTTTTTTTTTTACTCTATTTTTTTGTTTTAACAATCACTGTGTCTTAAGTTTATCAGTGTCGAGAAATGAAGAAATAAAATTGAGAAGCCAACATCTAGGTTGTGTATAAGTCCGTATAGTGACTGAAATTTCTGTTTCTGTTTCTGAGAACTCGTGTTACTATCTTGATTTGCGGTATTGAAATCAATGTATTTGTCAACCTAATGTTCTTTTTACCACCCATGTTTTCAGGACTTCAACCTTGTAGGTATAGTGCTTCACATACTTCATACTTAATTCCTTAATGTAGCCAGGTGTCTTAAAGCCTCTTCTGCATAAGAGTCATTGGTCTTCCCCCGCCCTCCCCCCGGGAAATTCAATGGCATCAGTCAGTGAAAATATAATGTAGGGCACTGCTGTCATTCTAAAAATGATAATAAATCCCTTGTGTCATAAGAATAATTTGTTTAATGACTCTTTGACCTTGGAACACATGCTAGACAATTTTAAATCCTTACCCTTTCAGGAAGGAAGAGTAAGCTTCTTCAGATATCCTACAGAGAAACAGCACAGTCGTGAGAAAAACATCCCTGAATCTTTAGAAGTCCAAGTAATCACTTACCTCCAAATTCTTAAGATTCATCCTACTTATCAGAAGAAAAGGGAAAGAAAAAAAATGAATGTTCCCAACATTTAAATAACCAAAATGGATTTTAAACTTTTTCTGTATTCTTTTCATTGCAGTTTTTGTTTTTCACTCAGTGAAGATCTTTTTTTTTTTTTTTTTTTACCTTTTTATTATTTATTATTTTTTGATGGCTTGGTTAGCCATCAGACTGTCTGAAGGACAGATCTCTAAGAAAGTACAAGAAATATGCATGAAAATAGTTTTAACTGGTAGAAGTATGGTAAAAAGAATTATCAGTTTGAATAGGATAAGGTAGAACTGCAAAAGCAGACAGGAAAAGTAATGTGATCTTTGATTTGTTTTTTTTTTATAACTTTTGTCAGGACTCTTCACCAAGACAGTTTTGTTGATAGATCTAATACTTCTTAGATCTAATACTTTATCTTGAAAAATAAACCAACATAGTGTATTTTCTACATCATATAGCTCTTGGGACTTACTGAACTCCAACACTATGAATTCTAATCTCTTCTGAGCACAGATTTCCTGTAATTTTATCATTATTTATTTATATTTCCAACTAACTGCTTATAATGTGGTTTAATAACCCTGGCTTACATTGTTGAGCTGTTAGTGCTCTTGTAGAGAGCATTTTTTTGGCATTTATTTTGCTGTGTCAACCCAATGGAGTGCTTAACAGAGGTTGGTAAATGATAAGAAAGAAGAGCAGTTAGCAGGTGTCATGCATTTACAGAGCTGTAATTGCTACACGGATAACTAAATGTTCAATCTGAGAAAGATACTGGTTAAAAATGGCGAAGAAGAATGAGAAGATTATGTATGGCACAATTATTTTTTCCTGGCATTTTTTCACAGGTTCTGGCATCATTTTTGCCCATTTTTAGGACAGACAGAGCTAGCTGTTCCTCCACACAAGATGCCATGTCACCCTTAATTGGCTTCTCTGATCTTTTTGAAAAGGGGATATGGATTCTTTCCAAGATTAATAACTATGCATCTGTTAGTACAACAGTGAGGCAGATTTGTGAACAATAGACCTACACATGTATCCAAAGAGATCAGTGGCACTGAATGAATCTAATCATGTAATTACAAAAAATGAGCCATTCTAGAAGTCATGTGTCACTGTATTTTGATGGTATTTGACTCTTCTGTGATATTTTAGAAGCTCCAAGTATCTCTATCATTATCTTTTCTTCCCCTCCCTTCCACTCTCTTTTCAATAGGGAAACTCTGAAAGATCAGTCATAAATTATAACTTCTTAAAACTGCACAGTTTTCATGAGTTTTTGAAATAATCTCTGCTGCTCAGTAGAAAGATTACCTTGAGAATGACCCCATCTCTTATAATTTCTGCATTAACATCTGAAAACAAGTATGATAACTGTCAAATTAAATGGATTATTTCTAATTTATTGCAACAAAACCTGAAGTAATTTGGACCAAACAACCCTCAGTAGACCACAGGCAGGTTTTCCTTTAGCCTCCATAGAAGTTCTTTAGACAACAGGACATTTTTATTAGATGTTGTTTGATCTATTTTCAGTTTTGCTATCAAATACTTCTGGAAAAGAAAGGGATAATGTAAAAGTACACATTCTAACAGGAATGTATGCAACAATTTTAACTAATGAAAAAGGTATATTCTCTTACATATATTTCTACCACTTATTAAACTGCCAGAGAAATAACACGGAGAATTTCACAGTCAACTCATGCCCATACTAGTATTTTGTGTCTCTCCTTTAAAAGGAAAGTGCTGACAATTAGACAAGGTTTTGTCCAAATTCTTTATGGATGAACTACTTGTGTATACTGATAAAAAATCCAAGCTTAAAGAGTAGCTAGCATCTCTCATTCTCATCAAAGCAAAAAGCACCAGTACTTGCTTCCACCAGCCTTCTGTAATTTCAGGTATTTTTTCCAGTTTGTAGAAATGTGAAAAAATGTCTGAAAACACTCCTACAAACTTACATGCATGTAAAAAAGGCAATCAACCATCAAGGCCAAGCAGTGGTGATTTGTTTCCTTCAGGAGACCCATATATTTGATGAAAAAATGAACAGAATCTCACTTGCACAATAGAAAGAGGTAATTATACTTCTCAGTCAGTGTAAGTGAAAATGCATACATATATGATTTTCCTTGCAGGCTGTTTTAGGCATGAAACAAATTAAATTTAGAGTCAAATGAACATGCTATGACATTAATTGTAACTTACCTGTTTGTAGGAAACAATAATAATTCAGGTCTAGCTGAGCACTCTGAAACTGGTTACTAATTAAATAATAGTATTAAGCTAGAGGTATTTGTCAAATTAGAAAATGGTGAACACAGTGACACAACACCAATAATGAAGGGTCAAGAAGATAAAAAAAGTTGGTTTAATTTGATTTTTTTGGTAAAGGCTAATCTTTATCTCCTTTTCACAACACCAGGAGCTTTTTATTTTTATTCCAGGAACCTTGTAGCAAGGTTTAATAAAGTTTTAATTGCTATCAAGAACAGCAAGCATTTGGATTCTCTATATTCTTTCTCAGATCTTTGGTGAGGGACTGCTTTTAACTTAAAACCAGTTATTGAAGCAGTATATGGGTTTTATTGTATTTGGGGCAGAACACTGATGATAGCAATCATCACTTCTTTCTAATCTGGCTTTTTTCAAAATGTAAGGTATAATGTTTCACAGGTTCTCCCTGGCAGGACATTTTCTAAGCAAAATGTCAAGATTTGCAACATGAAAACAGATTCCCACCTATTGAAATTGGAATGGTGAAGCTGTGAAAAATATTTTCCTTGTCACAGAAATCATACAGAGATTCTCTTTGACAGTAGTGAGTTTAGGTCTGTAAGCATGTGGATAAATGACTTTGGCTCAATATGACTTATATGACAGCATGAGTTTATGTGCTATATAGAGTAGATGACACCTACCAAGGTAACTACAGAGAATCGTTTTTTAGTGAAAACTTACAAGTTGTATTCTCTTTCTTAATTTTTTTTTTTTTCCCCAGAGCTATATCACTGCCCGACTTTACTAAAAGGGAAACAGTTTCTTGTTCTCATTTGGGAGTACTTAGCAATTTTATTTTTCGTCCTATGTCATTTTGTCAAATAAGCCATTTTAAATGCTATGTAGGAGCTTGAAGTTAAAAGCCTGCTAAATTGTGCATTTCCAGTGATACTACTTTGCAGAGCTATGTGGGAGACATGAGCTTGATTTCACATCCCAGTCTTAGATTCCTGTCCATTTAAACAGAAAACCAATGAACAGTAACTAGCAACTAATAATCCTCCCTAGCTTGTCAACTCCCTCAGTCCCCAAGAAAGATATTGCTCCCACATCAGTACAACAAAAATTTTAAGGTAATAACAATGCAGTTGTGGATGGTATTATCTTTTCTGTGGTGTTCCTTAATAATTGTCAATAGCTATAATCAAAGAAAAATGTCTGGCCACTAAATAGAAGATATGATGTTATATAACCATGCCTATGCATGAGTGTACAAACATATTTTTATATATGTGTGTATATAATCAATAAAAACATATTACTTCTATTAAAAAGCATATTATTTCTGTTAAATATAGAAAGAAAGTGAGACTGAAAGTGTTACAAGACAATGACAATTTTCATGCAAAACTACACAAAATCGAAATGGCAAATTTAGACTTCCATAATCCTGATCATGAACCCAGAGACAGAGAACAGACAGAAAGCTGTGTTATTTCATCTAAAAGCTTACTTCAGCTTTTAGATATGTGAGCAGTTGCATTGTAATATCTACGATTTCTTTTTAGAAACAGGATTAGTTCTGCAACTAATGGAGAAAATTAAAACAAACTTATTTAAGATATTTATTCTTTGTTGTACTGACAGCAGTAAAATCCATTGAAACCATTTGTGAACTTAAAATAGAACAACATTTCACAAGCTTCATGATTTCTTTCTTCTGGAGATTTATTTGGTTATATCATGTCTGGACCAGCTGGTGAACAACTAACAATATGGCACAGTGGTAACCACAAGATGCTGTCTCTGTTCTCACTGTGAGATGGGCAAGGATTCCTATTTTATGCATCCTTAAAAACTTGTTTCTGCTAAACTTGTCACATTGACATAGAATGAAAATATTATACATCAAGAAATATCTGCCTTGTTAGTTTTGGAAAGTTATTTGAGAAGTTAGATGTGTAAAGCAGACATCTCAGTGACTGTATGGGCTTATCTCACGAGGGCCTCACAGAGTCAGCTCAGCACCCAAGTATCAATGGCCTTAGCTGCAGATACTGACAAGGATTTCAGTGTGTTATATTGCAATCTCCCTCACACCTTGTCATTTCTATCTTTCACACATTTTGCTTGTTTCATATCTGAGTAAAATTTCAGCTTCCCAGGCAGCTGCCAGCTGCTGCTAGAATATGGATGACGCCTTAACCCTGACTCCACCAAAGTCAGTGTAAGTATTTCAATGGATTTTATCAGGATCTGAATCAAGGCTTTTGTGAGGAGCAAAGGTCATTCTAGACCATCTTCTGTAATAATCCCAGTCATTTCTTTTGGCATACTTTTGGCTATGAAGCAAGCTCAAAATCTAATTCCTGCTTGCCAGACCTAAACAACTGGACACAAGCCATTGCTAACTTACCTGCAGAGCACAGCAAAAGCCAGTAACATTACTTTACTAGGACTGGAGAATGAATAGATAATTTTCTTTGCTCCTGCCTGCAAGTCTTTGTCCGTTTAGTCATCTACTCATTACTCAAGATTATTTGATAATATCCAGAAGGAAAGGATGGTGTGGGTCTCAAAGTTCTCAGTGTTTCTCTATAGCCATATGAAAAGCAACCTGTGGTTTTAAAACTGTCACCTCAGATGGGTGGAATGATTCACTCTCTAATGACCCCTGCCTTTCCGCATTTATTATACTGCTTATACAATTAATTTAGACTAGACACACAGATTCTCTTTCCCAGCATTTTTTTTCTTCAAAAGATCTGTTTCATAGACAAAGCAGTAGATCTGTGAATGCATACTGTACAAGATTAAAAGCATATTTAGATATGAAATATATAATGCATAAACATAGATGCACATATATATATATAAGTGTATATGGACAATTTTAACTACATATACATATACACATACATATTACACTCATACCACTATGTCTATATATGCGTGTGATCATGTTTTTCAGATGATTGTTCTATAGTCAGTCAATCATTCTCTAAATCTTGGAAAGTTTCCTATGCACTTCTCTTTGTAGTCCCAAAAATATTTAATCAAGAAATTATCAAGAAAGTTTAAGAAAGCAATGTGGTTGCTTTCATTTTCACTTTCAAAAAACTGCCAGTAGATTCATTTTGATGACACCTGTGTTTTTAAACAGTCATAATAAGATCTCAAAGTTCATCTCTTGTTAAAGAAATTTTCATGACAGTGGAAGAAACAGCTCATTAGCAGAATGACAAAGAGGGACAGTAAGTGCAGTGTAAAATAGCAGTCATGCTTATTCTCAAATTAGTGTTAATTTTGTCCCAGAGAAAATGACTCAATTGAAAGTGATTTTATGCAGTAGTTTTTCATTTTCAGCTTTGTATTTGAGTTAGATTTGAATCTGACGAGCAAACAAGTTGCTGAGACACTTAAATTTGCTTGTAAATGTATTAAAGTCGAGGAGTGTTGTATCTTTTTTTTTCAGCTTGCATTTTTCCTCCAGATAAATAGTAACCCCAAACGAGATTGTTATCATTACCAATAATTGTGAACAATAATATTGTTAATACTAATTAGCAAAAATGCTCCTATGCTGAGAGAAAAAAAAAAACAAAAAAAACAGGCAGAGCTAAAAATACAAGCAAAGTGCTTGTTAGGAACCTGATCAAACAAGCTTAATTATGACCCCCAGATAAAGGGATTGCCATTAAGCTATTAAATTATCACAGATAAGAAAGACTCTGAGTCACTGTCTGATGATAAATCTCAGCTAACAGCAGCAAGGAAATCAGAGCTTGAACTGCTAATCCCTGTGAGGTTTGTGTTGAGCACCAGTTCCCGTACTGTTTTGCATCTATTTTTATTGCTCTCAGAACCCACAAATGGCCTCTTCTTATCTGCAGCCCTTGATAATTTATTCCTATTGGTGTGTCACTTCACAACAGAGGCTGTTATCAAGAAAGAAGAGGTTTAGGAAATCTGATCCCTTGAAATGCTAATCCCCTGGAGATTACTACAGATAAACAAGCTTTCCACCACGATTTGCTTTTGTTTATTGGTGGCAGAGATTAGCACTTTATGCTTGTTGTTCTCAAACAGCTGTTTAGTTTGAGGGAAGAAATAATCACAGAACATGTAGGATTTTCACATTTGAAGCTGTCCCAAGTCTAGCAATCAAAAGGCAAGATAGTCACTTCAGTTTATGTCATCTCTTAAAAAGATTTGTAAATATTTCAACTATCATTACAGGCTGATATTAAGTGCTTCATTCCTTAGCCCCAGTCCAGAAAACCATCGACCTTCCCACATACTTTTAATCACCTGAATGATCACAATAACTATGATGAGATATTCTTGTTGCTATAACATAAACGAGCTTAAACACTTTGCTGCATCAGACCCTAGCATTGACATGATCTCAGTTTTACTCAACTGTGATGGGTATTTTTTATGCTGAGCTGGTTATTGTTGAGAAAAAAAAATGTATGCCTTGGATTTTTATTATCAAAGATATTTCCTATCTTAATGCTGCTGAAGTGATAAGAAATCTTATCTTAGAATTCAATGGGGTTATTGGCAGATAGTTGTGTCTTACTTGTTAGTGCTACAGAATATTCTTAAATGAATAAATACAGATGTACCTATTAGTGTTGCATAATGAAAACTTGAACTGTAGGCACATTATGCTACTGAAAATAGGGTGGATCAAGCTCACTGTTGCTAAGAGTTTCCAATTTCCTTTTTATTTTTGTACTCAGGTTCAATGGTTAGGCTGGATGAGATCACAACGAGTGACATGACTGATTGCTAATTAGCCAAGATTTCTGGTGGTAGCTGTTGGTGGCAGCTATTGAGATACAGTACTATGTGTCAGAGAGATAAGGGGAAGTAGGAAATTAAGCTGACCTTGAGATTTCATTGCATTTGATGTCACTAACATCACCGGATATTTTTAATCCTTGTTACATTCTCCTTCTTAAATCCATTCCTACTAGCAATCATGATAAAAATAATTACAATATGAATGTCAGAAATTCTGTTTTCTCTCTTGAGTAAAAAAATGTGCAGGAGGACAAAATTAGGGGAGAAGGGATGGGGAAAGTAGCGTCCTCTATTTTAAAAGGAGACACAAGGATAATTTTATTACATTAAAGAATGTATTAATATATAATTTTGATTTTGTTTTCCTAAGTCTCTTGGAAGTACTATGCATTTTGGATGAATGCTGTACGTACATATATGCATGAATAAGTGTAGGTGGATACATTTTATGTTAAACTTACAGCTTTTTTAGCTTTTCCCCAAGAATTTGGTCTAGACCTATTGTATGCATACATCTACTGTTTTCTTTTGCCATGAGCCTTTCTTACTGTTTTAATAAATTATGCTTAAATTGCAACATTTCAGCAGGCATTAGAAATCACTATAAAATGAAATTTTCAAAAAGAAGTGTGTTCTGTACACTTTTTTTTACAGAGATGTTGGAAAATCATTGAAAATATTAATAATTTACAGTAAGAAAATTGCAAGTCTTAAGTTAACTAAAAAAAAATATGTTAGATCCATGTACTGGGATAAAATTTTGAAAAGTTTTTATTGTTCCGGAAATAGATATTTTAATAGTGGAATGCAGCAGGGGTTGAAAAATTCCAGTTCAAATTAGCATTAGCTATGGCTGTTAGTATGGCATCGTCTTTTAAAGTTTCACACAGATTAAATATTTAGAGACTAAAATAAATAAATGCATAAATGTTTATGTAACCAAAACTCAAAACAGAATATCTCAATTTCTTTTCCTTGATACTCCACCTTTGATGAAAATTTCTGCCCACTGGTTAAAAGTTCATTTTTAATATTAAAGCAGAGGAGAATCTTGCCTGGGTACTCAGGAATGTATAGAGGTACACCACAAGCATAACTGTGTGTGTATTTATAAGAAAAAGGGAGCTTGGACATACACTAAACTGAATCAAGGTCCTTAATATCAAAGATAGGGCACTGGCCTAGGTTGCTCCTTTTAGCCTAAATATTTCTTTTCTATATTACCTCAGTTTGTAATAAACTGAGAATTCTTGCATTTCAGAGGCTCGGAAGAATCAATACTTCAAAAAAATAAAATAAAATAAAATAAAATAAAATAAAATAAAATGAAATAAAATAAAATAAAATAAAAAAGCTGGATCCCTGTAAAAGGGGAGTTCAAGGTGAGCTCCCAGACTTTTGGAAACCTTGATACAAAAAGTATACTACAAGAAATGTTTTGCTTTTACAGAATGATGAATCTTTTTAAACTTTTTTCTTTAAAGAACCAATCAATTCTTACTTCCTATATTCTAGGAGTTTGGATTAAAACAGAGGATTAAACTGAGTCCATCTCCCAATAATATGTACATTTTATATTTAGATTTTAAGTTAAAATATACAGAAATATTAAATGAACCTGAGGCCAACAACCCGTGAAGAAATGCAAGAAGTCCATCTGAAGGCAAAACAAAGGCTTGAGACTGTAGATATCCATTCTTTGATCCTAGTCTACATAAAAAGAAATGAGTCAGAATGTGCTGGTGATATGGGCAGAGAATAAGGAGTGTGTTTTCCAAAATGGCTTTGTGCAAACACGCAATGATAGAACTAGTTAAGAGAAAAATAAAACTGGTCTCCTCAAAGTTTGAGTTTTGAGGTTTTTATCAAGTCTAAAACAGATTTTCTATCAGTTCTTTAGTTTGTATTCCTGAACATAACACATCTTCCAGAAATATTTTATTGTTATTTGTCATCAGTGCATAATAATCCACTTTCTTGACATTCTGGCATTGATATGTACCAAGAGCTGCACTTACCCACTACATCCTGGGAAAGATTAGCTAACCTGGGCTTTATTATGACTTTTCCTATAATCTCAGATTTCTGTTCAGTCTTTTATTTTATTGCTTCCTGCCACTGTTACACGATTAATATCTGTCATTTAAAAAGTGGAACCCATTAAAGTTATAGCAGCTATGAAACAAAAAATGCAGAAGCAGGGAGACTGGGCCAACATATATGACTAATAAATTGATAAAGTAAGAACATAATTAAAATGTGGGAACAAGCCTGATATAGGATTTTAGATATAGATAAAACAGTCATTCAGGTTTTGTTCTTTTTTAAAATATTGCATGGCAGTTTAATTTGCTAGTTTATGGAGCCTCTTATTTTTTGGCTTATTAGTTCCCAAAGTTCTATTGATTCAAAGAGAAGACTTACAGGCATCTATAATGGAACAGATGGACATTTATATCATTTTCTCTAGGAATACAAAATGTCTCCTCTGACAACTTGTTCTCTTTTGTCACTCTCCATTCAAGTCTAGCTTTAGCTTTTGAAATAATTACTTTTGTAAGTACAGAAAATTAAGCCCAATACTACACATTTCTCTATTTTTTAATATTAGCAAAGGGAGAAGTTCCTAAAATCAAATAAATAAGTTAAATCTTCATAGCTCCTATCAAATATCTAGGATACGAATCAGCTTGAAAAACACTAAATGTCAATCACCACCTACTTATTTTCCCCCACTATATAAGATTTCTGGTATTGATACGAGCACTAATAACTCGCAGGGTCTACTGTCCCATCTAGAGTGACATACTCTCAATATTTATATAAGGTAAAAAACATAGTTGTGATGTAGACACATTATTGTTTTTGGATAACTGTTATAGTTATAGTTATATATATTGATATTATATATATCAATATATATAGTTATATATATTGATGACATTTCAATAAAGTTAAGATGTGAAACAAACAGAAGAGATTTCACTTTACACAATTAGGTTTAACACATTTACTAAGCCAGGGTTCAGAATCTCACTGCTTTTGCTAGTGTTTTAACACAGACTCCGGCTTAGACTTGCAATGAAACAGAAATGGCTAAATGCAACTTTGGATGTTCACACAGACAGTCTAGAAAGCTAAAGTCCACTCCTGAAAGTTCATTATTTACTGATACAGAAAGAAAGAGAGGGACTGATACCTTGGTGCAGTAGGTTGAGCATAGACATCACATGCTAGAGTTCATTGCAAGGGAAAGTGCCATGAACCCATAAGCAAGAGGAATAGCTACAGTGAGAGAGAAGCTACGAGTCACATCTTGCAAAACCCTATTTAGAACTATGAGTATTGGAAAATATACCTAAATCAGTACATCTTTCCCTTATTTTGTTTTTCTTGACTGGCTATTTCTATAGTTTGCTTACACTGTTCCCTGCTCAGTATGTCAGAGTTGGTGGATTCTGTTGCTAAATATCCAGCTGTACTCTTTCATTGGAGAGAGAGATAAACCCAATCTGAGTTTACGGTTTCTGAGATGAGGCAGGACATTTAAGATGCTAAAGGTTATTCCTAAATGCATTTCATGGATTACCCTCCGTAATTTTTCACTTTAAGGATTGTATAACCACTCTTTTATAATCAGTAGACATCAAGATCTAAATTATACTTTTAAGGTTTCCAATTAATAAACACAGATGAAAATAGCTTTAAGGCTGTCTCCCTCCTGTCTCCCCTCTTAAAAAATAGCATGTGCAAAGCTTCCTGGATTCTGAGGCATCAATTAAAACAAAGGATTTAAACAAAAGTATTTTTATTAGTAGTAAAGGGAAATATGATATCTAAGAACTGTCAGATGAGAAAGTTTGATACAAAATGATTTTAAAAAGTTAAATCAGAAGCTGCCTGTAAGGAATTTCAAAATGATTTAACAGTTTGGAATGCCATTGGCAATAAAGTAGTGATGAAATCTGATAAATTACAAGGAAACATACAAGGGAAAAAATAAGTCAAATTACACATAGATAGACTGGGACTCCAAATACACTATTGCTTGAGAAGAAAAAAATCATAAACTGATATTAGACAGCTCTCTCTGAAAACTTCATGTAAAGCATTCAGCAACAAGTAAAAATGTGAAACAAAATATTTGGATGATTAAGAAAGAAGCTGTAAACAAAATAGAAAACATATATATATATATTTCACCGTATAAATACACTGTTTTGCTATATCACTGTATAAATACATCATACACTCTTATGTTGAATAATTCATGCAGCCCTGGTCATTCTATTTCTGAAGAAAGAAGGTCAAAACAGAGAGGGAAAGAGAGACATGAAGAGAAAATATATTCACCAGATCTAGGACAAATTCAGACTATGAAACATAGTGCAGAACCTGATTTAGGAAGCATTTGAACTGTACACACTGGGTAGGAGAGCCCTGAAGGTGCTTGGAAGTTTACATATGAAGACATTATAATCTGCAGAGGACAGTGGATGACTCCCTACACTTGCCAGGTACAGGCCTGCACTGACCTTGGGGTTGAGTTACTGGAGGTACTCTTACTTTATGCAGCACTAAGTATTTTCTTGGAGAAGGTGACAATAGGATAACAATAGGAAAAGATTTGCAGGAAAAGAATAGGCCTTTTTCCTACAAGAAAAGATCCATGTGACTACTGAAATAGCTCATACTGAATCCTTTACTAAATTTTGCATCCAGCTCAGTATGTGAACTCAGAAGATACATTTTTCAGAGCTAATGTTACACTTTGCAATTGAAATGATGGGGAAGGGGAGGGTAGTTTTTGTTTGTTTGTTTGTTTGTTTGTTGTCTTTTTAGTACCATAGGATAGGAAGATGTCACACAGTAGAATTTTCTTCCAATGCCAGCCGGTAAGTACACGTACTTTCCCTACCTGCTACCATGCCAGAAGGTAGGGAGAATTATGCTAAATCCAGAGCTTGGCAAAATATAATTTATATAAATATTCACTATATTTTGATATTGCTTTATGCTGAGTCTATATTGCAAAAAGTTATTGCAACTATTTAATGCTTTTGTAGGAAATAAGTAAAAATTAAATGTAAAAAAAAATATTATGGGGAGATAATTTGACACTGCTTTGCAATTTTTTTTTTTTTTTTTTTTTTGTCCGGTGGTACATGGAATTTTATAAACTTTGAATCATATTTGAGACGAATTTATGTGGGGTAGATTTTGTAAGCTGACTCAATGGTTATCTGATTTAAATCTAGTATTACTACAATAATGGTGGAAGAAATAACTGAGTTGGGCATGATTCTTCAAGCGCTGCTAGGCATTGTTAACTCTCTGCATGGGTTATGTTCTTTAATAGCTGAAATCTCTACATTAACAGAGTAGGTTTTGTAAAACTCATTGCTAAAATGATACCCTGAGGTGACAAGAGTTCAGTTAACTTAAGCAAAGTTCAACTTGAATACAATAAGAAAAAAAAGTAATTGGCAATTTCTGCTGAGAATCCAGTAAGCCACCATTTACCAAAATCTTCAAGCAAATTCTGGGCAAACCCAACCAGTTAAGGATTATTAGTAACATTTCAGGTATGACTTTGTATCTCATCTCCTAAACAAATTATTTGAATTCTATCTAGAGTCACCAGGATAATCTTAAATGAAGCTGTTGTCTCCACTAGATAATGCTTGGACACTACTAGAAGAGACTAAATCCATATATTGATAAGGTGTCACAACTACCAAAATATCCAGTGCTGTCTTCTAAAACCTATTAAAAACATAAAAAACACAAGTAGTAATTATCTATAGTACCCTAAACATGAACACTTTGAAGTCAGAAGTACCAAGCAAAAAGTGTCTATATTTATCAAAGTAATAGATTACTCCATTACCTTGAGTAATCTCTCAACTATCATACCATTACATCTGCCACACTATAACTATGTCTAAAAACAGTTTAATTGGTTACAGAAACATGAGGCTTTCCAGTATGCTTTCTGACAAACTTTTCCAGACAAAATGGGAGAGCTGTGATGAGAGCTTAAATGGAGACATACTCTGCAGTGAAAAAACAAAAACAAAGTTACTTCCTGTAAACAGATCTAGTTAATAATTCCTAAAGAAGTTGGTAATATCTTGTATCTCTGGGAGACATAGAAACTGGTTTTGCTCTTTGCAACCTACTCAGTAGAGATGCCTGACCACAGAAGCAGAGGAGAAGGAGGTGAGGAAGGGATTCGACTGGCCACTTTAAAGCTTTCTTATTAATGAAGGGTAGTTTAAAATGTCTGACAGTCTCAAGTTTACTTCTAAAAAGTGTCATTTTTTTAAAGGGAAAAAAAAGTCAAATCAGCATAATTAAAATAATTCCCAGTGCTACGATAAATTTTCATGGAAAATTAATTTTTTTTTCTCTTTTCAATGAAAAATTCCCCCCTCCCCTATCTTTCATTTATCTATCTATCTATCTATCTATCTATTTATTTATTTATTTATTTTGATACTGAAACAATTATTTTCAGCTTTAGAAGAAACTACTCCAATGCTTTTCTTCCAAGTTTATTTTAATGTAAATGTTATGATTTCTGCTTCTTTCTGATCTAGTGTGAAATGACATTTCAGAATGTCCTAGGCTAGTTAAAGTATTCAAATTCTGTTTCTCAACAGGACCTATTTGTAAGTAGTGGCAAAGACTCCCATTGATTTGTCTGCACAAGGAAGGCTAAAGGATACTTTCTGCCACTTGCATCATCAGTAGAAGTAAATCTGTATCATCCCAGCTTAAACTTCTTCCCAAGAAGGACTTAAAAAATCTTTGATTTAGCTGCTTCTCCTTCTCCTTTGCTCTTCCACATACATATTTTGTGTATAAGAGGGGAGCTAAAAAGAAGATGGGGAAGCAGGGTTATAATAGTCTGAGGAGCTTCCAGAGCAGGCTTCCAGGGCAGCTTTGCTGGCTCTTCTCTCCCTAGCAGCATCGCCATGTCCTGCTTCGCCTTCCTCCTGAAATCATCATGCTCTTCAGATGTGGTCTTTCATTGTTGGCATTAGTCATAATCCTCAGTTTGTCAGGTGTGTGTTCTGGCCTCTCCCATACACCTCTGTTTACTCTTCCTCCTGTTGCCAGTCTGTTCCTCCCTTCTTCTCCATTCCTTTCCATGCTTCTTTTCTACATTTCCATCCTCTAATCCCAACTATAGTCCTTATGTGCTTTAAAAAAATGCCTCATAGCGTTCACTGTGCCTCCAAACCAATCTCATGATCTTATGGTTATATCTCTTGTTTTGCTTCCCCTTTCTGCTTCCTTTGTCTCCTGCCATTATGCCATTTCTATTCAGGCAGTCATCTCTTCTGGAAAGGGATTTTTCTTGTTCTCTGTTTTGCAAAGCACCTGGCATGTTTTTGATTCTGTCAAACAAATAATAACAACAGATATGAAATTGGCAGTGCAGCAGTATCCTGATAGAAGGAAGTAATAGAGGCAAATTATACTATCATTGTCATTGCCATGTATACACCACTACTTGACAGAAAAAAACTTGTTCACTCACTAAGTAAACATCAATAAACCCAAAGATTCCCAAGCAGATATCTCTAACATGAAGAAAATGTAGTTGTGCTTCATGTTGTTTCTTAATGACCCAAAGGGTTATACTTGATGATTTTAGTATTTAAAATAAAGGAGGTGAGTGCAGTGCAGTTTATTGGATGGGTGTTTGGCTACTAAATTAGGGACAGGAAGATGCTGATAACTCTTAAAAACAGAGAAGCAGGAAAAGAGAGAGATGGATATGTTAATTCAATTAAACCTTATTATTTTTATTATTATATAAAATTAAAAGAGATACATGTGGTAAGTAGCTTCTAGCATATAAACTAGTAAGGTAGAATCTTCTTTAACCTAACTGATACTATCAGAAGTTCCCAGTATTGCTGAATAATCTTATGAAATACTTTAACTGACTTGTTTTAGTCACTACATGATTCTAGGTACCTCAAGACAATTTTTATGTTACTTATGTTACAAAAAAAAAAAAAAAAAAATCCACAAAATCTTGAAAAAAGAAAAATAAGTGGAAAGAAGATGATGTATTATTTTATTTATTTGTTTGTTTGTTTGTTTGTTTATCTATTTATTTATTTATTTTTGGTGGCAGATTAGCCATGTGAAATCTCTAAAACAGTATAGCTTTAGGACTAATGGATTTAGGCCAGGATTTAATAAAAAATATTTTACATTTGATTAGCAATCTCTTAAACTAAATTATTTGAAGATTCCTGAGAGAAAAGCAATCTTTTACAGACTTCAAGACAAGCCAATGTAGCACTAATACTGAAGAAAAATAAACCAGCAAAGGAATGTCCCCCTGCCTTACCAACCAATATCCCTACAGCTTCTTTCAAAGTAGTGTATGTTTTTCTGTCACAAGGATTAGATTATATAACGTATGAATCAAAGGGAAGGTACTTATTCAAGACAAGAACATTTTTAATACATTTAACATGCAATATGTTTCTGTCACCAGACTGGACAAAATGAGAGCAGATGTTTTATGAAGAGGATCTGACTATAATAACCGCCATAATGTCTGAGCTTTAGCAAACAAAAACAAAAAACAAACAAACAAAAAACAGCTATACAAGCAATCTGATTAAGTTTTTAGGTTTTTTTTTGCACCTGCCCTTTGAGAGTCCAGTAATGCAAGGAATGTGTGAGAAAAGAATGCAGCAAAAAAGAACTCTGAGACAAATCCTTTTCAAAAAGAAGACTTCATTTTTTTTTCTTTTGGACTACATTTCTTTGTACTATTTAGAATGCAAGTAAATCTTTGAATTATTAAAAATGATTGACAGGTGAATTTATTCAAAGTTTAAGGCAACTAGTAGTCACAAACAGCACTTAGATACAGAAGTATTTAAAACCTCAGGTTATATTTATATTGGCAGTGTATCTACTTTTTTTTTTTTTTTTTTTTTAAATCAGCATCATTGGATAGTTTACGTATACCCTGTACTGCCTGGCTTTACTTTGGCCTGCACCTGGCTGTTGTTGCAAAGTATTACTTTATCTAGAGCAGAGCCCAAGTGCAAGCTAACAAGAATGAAACTTCAACAAATGGGACTTGAGGATCCCTGTGTGACACATGATAAATCAATTTGATTATTTCTTTACATCTTTACAACCAAGATATTCATCTTCACAGTACTTAATTTCTAGCTGCCTCCATGCCCAATGTCATTCAAGGCCTACTTCCCTCATAAGAAATAGAAATCAAAAATGGAAATTCAGGAAAGTAAAGGCCAAAGACCATGACTAAACAAGCTGGTAGGGGCTTCAGTTCTTTTCTTTGGCAGCTTTATGGTCAGATTTAGTATTCATTTATCCAGGTTCTGATGCATTCCGTGATCATCCTTGTATTCATTAACAAGCCAAACCACCCTACGCATGAGTTTCTACTTGAACCCTAGCTCCACCAAAAGGAAATCCTATGCAAACTTGTACTCAACACACTTAGGAGGATCTTGGGTACACCAACATGTATTCCAGCAGCAAATCTGCAAGTGTCCTGAAGAAGTATTTTCTGGGATTCATAGCCTCAAACCTTCTCTGAAAGTACATGCTTAAATTCATCCTTTCAGCAGAAAGTATGTTAAATGAAGGATCAAAGAGATGATATATATTTTATCTAAAAATTGAGAAACAGTAGAATGATATAGAAAAGCCCAAAGTCATTGTGGTGTTTGCAGACCAAGATATTGGCTCTTCTGGGACATGACAGGTTGCTCAAACTCTTCCATGAAAGAACTCCAAATTCCTTAGAAGGCTCCTTGTTCCCAGAGAAGCAGACTAAACACCAATTTCAGAGTAAGACGGAGGGGATTTCTGAATGGGAAAAGTGTTTCAGGAAGGGAAGAGACTGTACAGTGCAGGAAAGAATTTTGGAGGTAATATCCTGCCTGTGGAGCATCCTGACCAGCTTCATCAACCTTTTTTGAGGTAGCAGCTACAGCTCCAGGCATTCAGCTATATGTGCATTCCTATAGAGACTCACCCTTTGCACACATTGCCTTTTTCGCATCTTCCCGCAGCCCAAAGCTATAGGATCAGTCTTATGCTGTACATTTTTCACCCAAAAACTATGTAAAATTTCACTGAGTCCTCAGAATAAGAATAGGCCATCCCTCAAATCACAAAAATCAGTAAGCCTTCCTAGAAAAAGAGATAAAAGGATGCCAGAGAAGTGTTAACATTTCCATCTATGTATCCTGAACTGTGTTTAGCTACAATTCAGCTGTCAATAAGCTTACGGGAAGTCTGCCATGGTATTCTGGCTTTTACAATAGACAAGGAGAGAAAGTGAATTCAGTAGAAGCTATACATGATATGTAAGAGAGATGTCCATACTTTCACGAAATGGCTTCTGCTAATTTACATCATATTCCTCTGCTTACTAGAACTAAGCTAACAGAGACTTCCACCACCAAAAGGCCTTAAATAAGAAAACAGCATCAACACGATAAACTTATAGTTTAAGCTTTACCAACTATAACATTCTGTTTTGCAAAAGTATGCTGTAAGGGCTCAGTGCAGCTGCATGACTGTATGGTTTTTGTTATTCTGATATCTAAATTGATGCACTGTTAATTTAGACTTGATTATTCAATCTTTAATATAATGCAGCAACTTGTAAAATCATAATAAAAAATGTAATATCCATTCTACTAGGATTTTTAATTTAAGTAACTTCACAACATCAGATGCTGAAAAAAAAAAATCAGGTTTACACAATCCTATTTCAGTATACAAGTATAAAAATGGTGTTTCGAAGGCTGACTTTACAAGTTTTGAGAATAGATAATATTTCCAGGGAATACTTTCAAATTAGAAATGTAATTTTAGTATAAATTATGATTTCTCTTTTTCAACAAATCATTCAAAAGTAGATAGCACAGATAAAGCATTAGTCCTTGTATCACTTTCCATATGACTGTCTTCAGTCCATAACAAGGTAAGTCTTTTCTCTCACTGCCTTGGAACAGTCCTCTCACCACATATTTTGATTTATGCCATTCTCTCTCCACACTTGGACTGTTCTGTCAATGGGAAGATGTGTATATTCTTTTGAACATACTCCATTAGCTCATGTAATGGATGTTACTGAACAGCTTACTTTTCAGCCTAACTGATTCACCTCTTCTGTATTGCTCTCCCAACTCCTAAGTACACACACACACTTTCTGGCTTCTGTTTTGACCAACACTATTGACTTCTGCACCTAGAATGTGGCAATCATCTCCTTCCCTGATTTTTGGTCAGAGAAAGAGATGTAGGAATCTTTCCAGCAGTACCCAACACGTACACAGTTGGTGGCTGTTTTAAAAAGGAAGAGAACAAAAGAGAAAGATATGGAGCACCTGCGTGCTCAGTCCCAGTAAACTGCTTAATAGCATTTATAATCACTGCGGTATGGAATGTTCATTTCTCACTACCCACTTCTCCTCCAGTGAAGTGTGGGTACTGCTAGTTATTAATAACTCATACCAGCTGGGGAGAATTGGAAGTGGAGAACACTTCAAAACTGGTTTCCTTCCTCATGACTGGGGAAATACTCCTCAAAATCAAGAGGTATCTCTGCACAAAGTAACAACCATGGAAAACTGGAAAGGGGCTTTGGTGGTGCTCAATAACTACCACAAGTAAATTACCATTTTGAGGACTAGAAAGCAGAACTCCATGCTAGGCAAGGAATTTGATGAGATTGAAAGCAATGTAAGACTGAGATTTGCAACAGACTATCCTGGGCCGTTTTGCCAGCAAGTAGGAAGCACCAAAAAGGATTTATCTTTTACAGAAGCTTAGATAACTTAGGCATTGAAACAACTATGTTATATTACTTGAAAAGAGAATTGCAAAGAAATGCTAGAAAGCTTTTTGCTTTTCTTCATTTCCTCCACACCCCTACCCTTAGCAGTAGATGAGTTAAAGTAGGTAGGGAAGTTATATAATAAGGTGCATTCTTTATCCTCAGAATAGCAAAGAATCAGCTGGCCATAAAACTGAGACCAAACAATGTCTTATTAGGAATCCCTTTCAGTGTCTTGCTGACCCAGCTTCTTCCTGCAGGCAAATGATGTGGATTTGAACCTAGTGCAGTCTTCACTTCTCCAGCAGACTGGTAGAAATGCTGGCTACTAGTGATGAAGACAATTATATTTTGTTTAGGGTAATATAAAAGAGCTATTCAATTAAGAGGGACAGCAGTGAGTCCTGTGATGAGATAGACTGAGGGCAAGGATTTTGCACTATGAAGATCCTGGAAGAAAAATAAAAGTATTGCCCAAATTAGCTGCAGGTTTTCTCAGCCTCTCTTTTCCCACCCAAGTTGCCCCTTCACCTTACCCAGTCTTGTCTCAACTCATCTTACTCTTCCACTGACTCCATATGGAAGCATCACTGCTGCCAAGATCAAACTAAATAATAAGATTAACAGAGAATATCTTCTACCCAGAATTCTCCATACTTTGGTAGCTAGCATATTTTATGAGGTATAAACACTATACACACTGACTATCCAGTATAATGATAGAACCAGATCCTAGTCACCATCTAAAAACACAATTTTGAAATAGCCTCAGAAAGTATCTGGATTACTTTTCTAAGTTTATTTCTGGCAAATCAGATTTCTCAAACTATTTATTAGGTTGAATTTTAGTGAAACAATACATTTAACTTAAAACTATGACTGAAAAGAACATGCTGGAGAGAACTAATCTGAAACTGCTTCACATTCATATTCTCAAGCTGTACATATACAGTGTATGAGTATACATTCTTGGCATAAGTTGTTTGGTCCCTGAGGAAAAGAAATTGAAATGTTTTCCAGCAGACATCTTAAAAATGGACATCATGTAGCCCTTAAGTAAGCCAGTGGAAGCTGGCACAGTGAAACAGGTTGAATGACAGTCAAGACATTGACTGAGTAATGTCTCTACAGACAAAAAATGTGAGAGATCAACAGAGATGCATTTTGTCTGTAATTCTTCAGTCTAGTCTCTTTTCAAGCCAATTTTGGATGCTATATTAAAACAAATGTGTGCTTTTTCCTCTTAGTGTGACTTAATTTTGGGGGCAGGAAGTTTGTTTCTTAATCTGCAAGACAAACATATATTTCATGGTAATTCTAAGGAAATAATCAGAAGACAATTAATATTGCACACAATCAACTTAATTGATTCTTCAGTATTCCTCTTTTTTTTTTTTTCTTTTTATCTTTTTTTTCTTTTTTGGCAGAAAAGCAGAAGGTTTTAGTTATGGACTTGGTACTGTATATTCTCTGGTTTGTAACTAATTTGAAATAGCTCAGAGTCCAGGAACTCTAATATCACTACCATACATAAAATGTTGAGTTTAATCTTTGAGTGTGCTTTCCAGTACTAGCCTTATTATGATTCACCAGGTGAACTCTGAGCTGTAGTTTTTCATTATTGGTAATTATTATTAGCAGCATAGTTTTACAACTGGTTACTCAGTTCAATTAAATACAGAAACGTTGGTCAATAGATGAATAGTTTTTCTGTTCTTGATTTAGCTCTTCTGGCACTAGGAATTGTGTCTTGTTTTGTCCAAGATTCATTTGGCTGGCTATATGATTTTCGCTTGGTTGTATACCATCTTTTTTTCATAGGCTATCAAGGCATCAGCTGTTTTTTGACTTGTGGTTCTCTTTTGGTCACTAATTAAACATTCAGTGCATCTAATTTGTATATAGTATCAGTTCAAAAACCTGTTATCATTACACTAGATTTAAAGATGACTGTACTAAAATCATCTGAGAGCAAATATCATCCGAGTTTATTTTATTTGCAGGCTTTTAATGTAAAATTCTCCTTTCATGTCTCCTTCAAGTCTGCTTGAATGAGCTGCATATTACCAGTTGCTTTCCCACCTGCCTCAGTTTAGTCGCTTTGACAAATTCCAATCTGGCCTGAGGAAAAATCAGAGTACTGAAACCATTACACACTAGATTATTACATATATTTTAATATCAGCATCTCTCTACTTAAACAAAAACCACAATATTCTTTAACTCCACTGCCAGCAATGTTTTGCAGAGCCTTATGACTTAGACATGCTGAATGGCTTCACAATCCTCTGTTTTCAATCCCTTTCCTCTTTAGCCTTTAACCTTTCATCATGTCAGTAGACATAACCTACAAAGTGTCTATAGCATACAAACTCTGCTTGATCCTTTTCACTTTCAAACTGCCTGGCCCTTGCCTATCCTAAACATTCACTCAGAATTTCATGGAATTTTTGTACCTCAGCCTGTCTCAACAGGATTTACTCTAATGTATATGTTAATTATTCTAACTTTAGAATCTTGCAAAAGCTAATCCAGAGGAAAAAAATTCCCACAAATGTAGCTTGTATTCTATCACTACTCTTTTGTCAGAATATTGCAGATTTTATGTGTATGGTATAATCTGTTATATTTTTTAAAGCACTGAATGAAATGTGTTACAAAATTGGTGAACACAGTCTTTGGGTTTCACAGATCACTTGTTTTTTTTTTATTTCTTATTGTGTTGTTTTTTTTCCCCCAAAACAACTTTGTATGCCCCCCACATTTTTGCAGGGAATTTGTTTTGTTTTCCAAGTAAAGAGAAGGCTACACTATGCAAACAATAAAGATCTTCATTTACAAGTAATTGTTGGCTAAGTTAGACTGTCCTTAAGGGTACAGGAGAGAAAATATTGGTTGCTGCCCAGAATTTCTTGTTTTACTGGAAATTAATTTGATGACAACACTTTTGAGTAGTCTTTTGGATCCCAAATCTATCATCTGGAAGTCCATTCCAAATTAGTGGTGTGCGAGTCACTGTCACAGGTTGCCCAGAGAAGCTGTAGATGCCTCATCCCCAGAGGCTTTCAAGGCCAGGTTGAATGGGCAACCTGATCTGGTGGTGGGCAGCCCTGGTTGGAACTGGATGATCTTTGATGTCCCTTCCAAATCAAGCCATTCTATGATTCTATGAAAATTCCCTTATTTCTACATATTAGTGAAGTCATACATTACAATTCTGAAGGGTCCTGAATATGCATAATTCCCATTGTGCTACTAGCTCAGCAAATCACAGCACAATCTGAATTGCCCTATCATACCTGCTGCCAGTAGTACTGTTACACAAGAATTTGTATTCTACCAGGCCTTAGCATTCTGTATTGGAACTTCCACAAACATAAAAAATGAAACTGGTCCAGAAAAAAACCCGTGAAACAAAACAAACAAACAAATAAACAAAATAAATAAATAAATAAAACCCCATCATCATAAAACAAACACTGTACAAGTTATGAGCATATGAGTTTCTAATTGTATGCAGGGAAACAATAAAGGATATAAATGGTAGCTCCAATATATCACATATATATATTTTTAAGGGTGGAATGACCCCTTTTTGACTGAGTTGGCATCTACTCGTCCACACAGCCAGTGGACTGTCCCATGCTATTACTTGGCAGCAAAGTGCCAGATGGACCTGTCCCTGTGTTAGGGAGTCTCAGCATCACTTGGCATTATGACTGTAGTGACACAATCACCATATTGTTGTAGTAACTTGAAAGTCGCAGAATTTAAATCATTCTCAAAATTACTATATATAAATTATTTAGAAAGTTAAGGACAAAT
This sequence comes from Chrysolophus pictus, assembly GCA_037305975.1. Lineage (NCBI taxonomy): Eukaryota > Metazoa > Chordata > Aves > Galliformes > Phasianidae > Chrysolophus > Chrysolophus pictus. Next base: position 37,207,464 of record CM074578.1, read on the forward strand.
TATTATCTTTTTTATTTCAACTACTAACCAATAAATGTAAAAAAAATACCAACAACAGAATAAAAATAGACCCCTTCATCCCCCACATTAAAGCAATAGTTTTTGTAACATTCAAAATAGTGGAAACTATTTACCGTATATTATTATTAGTGGAGAAAAGCAAATTTAATTTAAAATAATTCCTTGAAACTCCCTCAGTGAATGCCAGATGACTCCAGCTTAAACAAATATTAAAAACTCATTTTAAATGGAGAAAAGTACAGACAGCTCAATTATTGAGATATTAAGGGCAACATTCAATTTTAGACACATTTAAGCATCTTTGCCTCCTGGAGATTTTTACATGACATTTTTTTAGATAAACATGGTATTGCAAACAGCAGCTATCATATCTGATCACATAACCTCTGGACTGAAGCAGTATGCTAGCAAATATTTCTCATTATTTGAAGTCTTAAATAACTGTAATTTACTAGGCAGGTCTTCCTCAGAACATTCACAAAATAAATCAAGAATTAATACCCATATACAAAAAGCATTTAGATGATCTGTTACAAATCTCCGAAGAAAAAAAACAACAAACAAAATAACAACCACAAAAACAACAAACCCTCTCTCTGTGAAAAAGCCCAGTATAAATACATTCTGGGACATACTAGTAGTAGAGGAGCTGCCTTTCAACAATACTCAGATTCTAGGGGAAGCTCTGTAGCAGCCGAGGTTATATAGGGTAAGAATCACCTAATTTTCAATATCTAGATATTAGATGCCTAAACTAAGCTAATCATCCGGATTCCCTCTGGAGGTAATGGAGATAAGCATTCCCAGAGGAAGATTCATCCCGCTTGTCTTAGGCATCTTTCTTTTAGATGCTTATAGATAGATAAAGCCAAGGAATATCAACATCACTGGCAGCCTGATATTGTCTTTTTTAGCAATGCACAATACCCTAGTTCAATGGAATTAAGCCAGAACTGAGCTCAGTTCTTTGTTTCATCATTTAGCCTTTTATTCTCCCTCCCAACTTTTTTTTTTTCTTCTCAGTTCTCATGAACACAAACTGTCTCCGGCACTTTGTTTTTCTTATACTGGACTATGTTTCTGTGAAACCTGGGGAATTGAAATCAACATCAATATATATTGCTGCTCTATCAGTTTAAATCCTTTAACATGCATGTGCTCTAAACTGTAATAATGTTCTGAACAGATAGATAGGATAGGAATATTGGTATTGATTGTGCTTTCTGGGTCTACTCTACCACTTTCAAATGCGTAAAAAACTGTGGCAACTTTAAGGCAGTCAAGGTATATAGATGAATGGTAAAATATATTTATTATTCAAAGTAGAAGGCTTAAATCAAACAAGAAAAAATCAGGAAGAAATAACATTAGGGCCCTCACTTTTATGTGCATGAATCTATGTCACCACACATGCTTTGAGGCCTCTGTGCTTCAGAACATTGAACAGGTTCTCAGAGTAAAACCTGGCCTCAACTCTCTTTCATTTAGGGTTTGTGGGTTCTCAGCAATACCAGCATTGCTGCATCACACCTGGAAACACCAAGCCCTTAGGAACATTAGCCAAGGTTTGTAAGGAAGCAGGTGTCAAAACTTAGACTCCTAAATTTACAGTTAGGTGCCTAAAGCAGCAGCAAAACTGACAAGCACCCTGTGCAGTTGCTCACAGATGCTCACCCCAGTAGTGAGGCACTTAGCATTAGTTATAAAACAAAACAGATGTTTATTAATTATGAGTGTTCCAATGGCAAGTGGAAGTGCCCTGGCCAAGTGGTTGTGTGCACTACTTTCAATGTTGGGCATGCAGTCTACTCTGCATCCTAATTCTATACCATTTTTAGAAAATTAATTTTAATAGTTAAAAAAAATCTTGAACTGCATACATGAAAATAACTCAATTCTACTGAATGGCAAACTAATATGAAATAAGAATATTCACCTTTTTTTCTTACTCTGCCCAAATCCAGGCAATAAATTAGGCTTCTCAGCATGACTGTAAAGTGCTGTGAATTGTATAAACAATCATATATGGACACTGAAAAATAACCCTTATGCACATTGCATTATAGTTCCAAAAATATATTTACAGTCTATTACAAAGATTACAAATGGAAGAGTCTACGTAACGGGATTATTCTAATTAAAAGCTTTTTACAGATTTTCTTCAACAAAGGTGAAGGGACAAAACTGGTGTAACCAAACTGATTTTTCTAATGAAACAAATAAATAAAATGACAAATATAACTGTACAGTGATCTAAAAAGGGGTTCAAAAAAGGAGGAAAAACTGATGCATTTAAGTTTTTGATAACTATCTTTGGTCCTAAATGTGGGAAAACACATTATGTAGCACTGAATATATGTGTTTGTTTGTGATGCTCTGCAATTAAAATAGAAAAATATAGTGCATTTTCAATGTATCCAGAGCTCACTACACATAAACGTGTATATAAAACAAGACAGTATAAATAAAATTTACAAGTTTTACAAAGGAAAATTTACAGGGTTTTTCATTTGTTTTTATTTTTTTTGTGTGGATGCCCACATTATCAAACAAGACCAATTTATGACTGATCCCTGGGATCTTTCTCTATCAAAATCAATAGAAGCAGCCCAATTCTCTTTGGAAGTACAGCATTTCACTGTTGGGGTAGTTCACAATTTTCAGAATTTTGTAAAACATTTCTCTCTGTTTCATATACATTCTCGCCATATCTGTGAAGACACAGTTTGTTATTGCTTATGGTTAATCAAAAACAAAACATATGTAAGTAAACGGTGTAAGAAGATATTCCATTGAGCAATTACTCTTATATCTTTGCTCCTGATGATGACTGCTGTGTCTGTGTGAGTACAAACACAAATATCTGATCAGAGCTGTAAAAGCTTGTAAAAAATCCTGAAAATTCGGAACTGTCCCTTGCCTCATGCTCTATGTTTCTAATATAAAATCTATGTCCTTACTTTCATAGCTGGACTGCATTCAACTTAAATTCATATAAAATATATGCCAGTTATTTCTCTCTGATTTGCTAATGCAAAATACCGAAAAAAATGTGATGTGCTCAGATTAAATGGTTTAGGTAACACTGGAGAACTGCACCTATTTTCTGAGACACTCCTACAATCACTTGTCCATTCAACGTAGTGCCTCAGCAGGTTTGCAGCTGTAGATCTACATTTTAGAATATATCTCACTTTAGATGATTAAAATCATCTAGCAAACAATTTGCTAAAAGTGCCTAGAACTACGTAGGGGTCATTATTGCTTTTCTTTTTTTTTTCTTTTCTTTTTTTTTTTTTTGTCTTTTATTTTCTTTTAAAAGATAGTATATGTGTAACCTTAAAAAATTCTTTAAAAAATATCAGAGCTCTTGGCAACTTGCATTATCCTGACTCCCTGCCAATTAGCTAGTCATGTCAATACGATGCTGATTTAAGAAAAGTAAATGGCATGAAAGGATACCAAAGTTGGGACAGATATACATTGCTTGGTCATGCTTCTTAAATCTCTAGGAACTCAAATAATCCTTCAGAGGTACCCAGTGTAGTAATGTGTCATAGAATTAGCACTAAAAAGGTCCAAAGATATAAACATCATACTAAAAGAAAGTCTTTATGAAGAATAAACACAAATGATTAAAAAAAGATTCAGAAATCACAGATTTAAGGAAAATATTTTGTTGAATTCAACAATAATATCATGATTTTATCTGACAAATATATTCTTTTTAAAATTTTTATGTACATTTAAAAAGTCTATTAGATAAAAAGGAGGTTAGAGAGCTCAAGGTGTTTGTATGTTTATTCAGGTAGTACTTTGTTTATTGTCACTGCTGTTTTCCTTGCCACCACTGGTGGATCCTAATTCCCTTTTCATAAATTCTGGTGGCACTTAGGAGTTCAAGTCTGTAGGTGCTTCTTGTAGCTCTTCTATTCACTGCAGGAAGGACCCAGGAAATCAAGTGTCTTCTAGTAGCACTTTATATATACTGAAGGCCAGTGCTGTTCTCTCAGTCTGTCACCTCCCTCATAAGGGAGAAATGTCTATCACACTTGGATGCCAGTGCCGTGTAAATGTAGCATTTGTGCTCTCATAGTCTGAATGCTGCTCATGATTTTCTTTTGATGACCAACCAACGTGATCCCTAAACTCATCACATCCCTGGAGAAGACAAATGCGTACATTGTTAATTTTTCAACTTAGACTACTACTGTATGGTAATCAACTGTGAGTTAAAGCTACATAGTGGTCTGGGCTACAGGTTTCTAACACTGAAGCTGTACCGGAACCTCAGCTCAGTACTGTAAAGTCCTTATAGATCTTCAGTGAGGAGTGTAATTGCATGGCATGTGTCATGTAATTACACTGCCTCCACATCTGAGAATGAGGTTTTGCACTATGATAATCATTTACTATGGCTTTTAAGGACTCCCAAAGGAAGAGATACTTCTCTTGTAAAATACTTTCAGAGGCTTTCAAGATAAAAGTTATGTATAAATACAAGTTACATTCTGATTCCTGAAGAGATGTCTAGTGAAAGCCTTTGCATATTGATCCATACCCATCATGCAAATGAAAAAGGCTGTTTCAATTCCATCACTAGTAGTGATGGAATCCACTGTCTTTTGGGCTCTGGTGGCAGTTCTCAGGCTATAGGCTGAGGCTCCCAGTATTACCAGGTAGACAAGAGTGGAGCTGGAAGCTTGAGAATATTGTTTCAAACTTGTCTGGAAAAACGTTGCTCCATAAAAGGCATTGCAAGTGATTGGCTACTACCAGAAAAAGAACTTTGTTTTCAGGATGTCAAGAACTGTTTAGGACAGCAGTGCCAATACTGGCCATGCCTGCCTTCAGAAAACTGTTTTGCTTCTATAGTCTTTTATCCTAATGCAAAGTCATTTCCTGAAGGACACAGACAGCTCCCAGCCAATTAGAAGAAAGATCCACATCTTCCTAATACACATCTGGAAAAATATACCAATTAGACAGAGGAAAAAAAGTGGTTATTTTCCTGTACATACATACTTTAAAATGGGCCAAATTCTTCCTCAAATTCTAGCCTCGTTATTATTTCAGTTAGTCTCAAAAATGGGGAATAAAGTGATGCCCACACATAGGTAGAAGGGTAATTGTCCTTTCATGGGATGCTCTATTGCAACATCATGAGCTGCTAAACCTTCTGACTTAACCCCAAGTACAATGTTTGTACTCAGGATAAAGTTTTCGAGTTGAACATAGTGTATTATTTTACCTAGAAGTTCCCTAAATGCAAGTTAAACATGCCCAGTACTAACTTACTCAATAGTCATCCTGGCAACTGATTCAAGAGAGTTGTAGCCTGCTGCTGTGAAATTATCCTTATATCTTTCCATCTTAATAGCTTGTAACCATTCGCCTACGGAGCAGAAAGTGGTAAAATCGGGAGTGTTCTGGTCCAGAAGAGGGCTAATTGGTCTATGGAGAAGGAAAAAGGAAAGTAAGTTGTTTCCAAAGAGAGTAAAACATCAGGGAGTATTTAGCAAGGTGAGAGTCAAATAAGTTTGGGGTATTCAAAACTTCAAGAGTAGAAAGTAATAGGTCTTTATAAACAGGTTAGATTATTCTGTGAATAGCTCTGACTACGCTGTAGCTCATAATATGTATTTCCTAAACTTACTCATGTAAAAGATGAGAGGTCAGAGTGAGCAACAACAGCCTAATGGACTATTTTTATCAACACTATATCAACCTAGCATGACAGCAGCTGTAACTGAAGTTGCTGAGTAAAATAAAGATACTATTTTTAAAGCATCTTAGAGAATGTAGCAGTAACTATTCCCATTATTCAATTGGATGAGACAAAACAAAGACAGGGAAAGATCAGAGACACAAAGTAAGTTGCTTAAGGTCACAGAGCAAATCAGTCAGTAGAAGAATTGGGAACGGAACACAGGCAAGCTGATTCCCTAGTGCATTGATCTAGCTTGTGAATCAAAAGATTATCATGATTAAATAAATCACCTGAATTTTATGAAGAAGTCATTAAAAGCTATATCATGAAGTACAATGAGATGCAATCACTGAAAGGAAATAAAGCCAGAATACAAAAGGTAAAATCCTCAAGTGCAGCAAGTCGAAGTACTTTGGCCAAACAAAAGTATAAATTTCTACTGTATGAGTTCCTACTAGGCAAGGGATGCACAATATGAAACTACAACAGATGATGATCCTTGCCATCAAGACTCCACAGTTTTAAGAAACAATGAAAACAAAGATTGTGGAAAGAGTGGTGAGCAGGCAGCAGTTTACTGAGAAGTGTGTTAGTTCCACAATATTTACTTTCTTTATTTTGGTTATTTTTTATGAAAAGTCCCTTTTGGCTTAGTTCAGTGTAGTACAAAAGGAAGGTGAATAAGGGATGGGAAAAACAGGGAACAGAAGAAAAGAAGAACTGAGAGACACATGGAGCAAGTATGAACTGGAACCAGCCACCAACCAGAATGTCCAGAACCCAGCCATGCACATCATCATATGAGCACTCACTAAAGATTTTCTTACCTGCTACAAGTTCCCAGAGGGGTTTTCAAGCTGTTTGGATTCCTAATCATTTTGTCCAGAATACCAACTATCTGCTCAAACTTTGGCCTTTCACCACGTTCTTTCTGCCAGCAGTCTAGCATCAGCTGGTGTAGTCCTGCTGGGCAATCCATGGGTGCTGGCAAACGATAGCCTTCTTCAATTGCTTTTATAACCTAGTAGCCAAGACAATTAGTCATTTTTCATTAAGGGATACTTAATAAATATATTTTTGCTACCTTGTGCAAGAAATGCACAATAGTAACGATGATAATAATAATAATAACAAAATCAATAAACTTGCCATCAGCACTGCAAAAATATAAAACTTTTGTTTTGACACTAGCCTTCATTTTTTCAAATACTTTCCTGATTTTATCTTTGGGCTTAATAAAAATACTGTTCTGTATGTGGAGAACATAGCTCTATTATCTAGTCAAGTGAGCAGCAGGGAACAACAATTAAATTCACTAAGGAAGTAACAGATAGATTGATAAATGGAGTTATTTCAGAAAGCGTTATTACTTGCCCCAAGGCCTTTATGAGTGTGTGGTAGAAGCAACCGACTTGTAAGTGGATAGGGATCTGTGCATACACATATAAAATATAAAAAGCCTGAAAATACTATAAAAGGATCCAAGAAAAATGCTTAGTAGATAGGAATTGTTAGGAAAAAAAAGTTGTATTTTATGTCTAGTCAAGTTAGCTTAATGATAAAGTAGCAAAAATGTGTCATGTGGGTGAAGAAGATCTAGCTGAATGTTATTTTAATATATCACCTTAACAATAAGTTAAATGTAATGAGAGACACTGCCAAACGATGATGAAGATCGAAGAAGATCACAAACATCTGAACCAAGAATTACATCCACTCATCAACTTCCTTTGCAAAGTTCATTTGGATTTAAGTGAGAAAGAAAAATGGTTAAAGTAAAATCAGAGCAAAACTGCTGTAAACCTTGAGAGTAGGATAAGAAAGCACATCAGGAAGCAATGCAGATAAGAAAAGCCTGTGAAAAAGGACTAAAACATTGTTCACAGGGGATTTCAAGTATACTGACATTGACTGACATAGCAGTATTAGAATTGCTAAGGAAGGGTGCTTGTTCTTGAAGGGTAGCGTACAGGACTGTGTTCTCCCTCAGCTTTTACAGAAAGCAAGATCAGAAGCTGTTCTGGAGTTAGCCCTAGGAAACAGATCTAGTATGATAAATGAAGTTGGTGAATATCCAGGGTTTAGTGAAAATAATAACCTCAGATATAAGACATTCCATAGGTTGTGTGAGAAAATACAAAAGCAGTGGACTGCAAAGTAGACAGAACTGCAAAGAACACAAAATGACCTTCAAAAAAAGCTGGCTAAAATCCATGATTCTATCAAAACCCTTTTTGCAGAAATGAAGTTTTGTGAAAAGAGGACATATAATCCACAGACAGGGCACTTATTCACTGGCAAGCTTGTGTCACAGGATGCCCTTCTGACCTCAGAGAGGTTGCCTCCTCTCCCTGGGCCTCAGCATTCTATCTGTACATTCAGAATGACAATACTACACTATTTCAAAAATGACTGAGAAATATTCAATTCCTGCAGTAACATCCACACCTTGAAGAATGAGTGTGGTGACCTTTTAGTGACAGTGAAGTTATCTGTCAGACAGCGTGGGAAGAGAGGATTTCTGCAGGAGAACAACACAGAAATTGCAAGAACAATACTATAAATGAAAAAAAAAAAACCTAAATCATTAAAAATAAAATGCACGATCTTTTGCAATAGAACTAAGAGGAAAAATAAAAGAACAGCTCTTCTCAATCAAGAGTAGCAGTGAAATGAGAAGTTAAAAGTAAGCTACAGTGTGTATATGAAAACTGGCATGCTATGAGAAGTAAATCAGAAATCTCTAAGAAAAGTTCTTCTAAAGGATAAAAGATAGCATGTACGATATGTGTATATGAATGCACTTATTTAAGAGGTCAGCATGCAGAAACAACCACTGAAAAAGTAGATAACCCCAACAGCAAAACCAACACCAAATTATTCAAGGGACTTTGAAATAATAAACCAGATTCTATCCCATTAAGGGATGGTGAATACATGAACGCAGTTTTTTCATGTTCATTACAGTCCCAAAATAAACTAGAGAGATAGGAATCAAGGTGATGATATTTTTTAAAAGGCTGCAGAATCAGCTTCTTTGATGTGTATGCTGAGCAAAATGGACATGAAGCATGAAACTTGGAGAAATATAAATGAATGAGTTATCTACAGATGGATGGAATAGCGGGAAATATCTAAAACACTGTAAAAAGATTCCAACATATAAATAAAGTAGTGTATGTGTCTTTTTGCTTGTTTTTAAGGTTTTACAAAACTGAGACAATTTGAAGGACACCAGTATCTACTCTGTTTAGAAAGGTGGAAGTGGCATTCTAAAAATCAGTATTCAGAAATAAAGAAATGGATTTAGGAACATATACGTTTCCATATAAACAAAGCTACCAAGAGAGCACAGCTGAAGTTCTTATTAATGGAACTCATTTATATTGTCTACATTTGCCACAACTTGTTTTTTGAATTCTGCTTCTGCCAAAAAAAAAAAAAAAAAAAAAAAAAAAAAAGAAAGAGAGAGAGAGAGAGAGAGAGAAACGGAGTTCTGCTGAGAATCAGTTATACTTCTCTCATAATCTGGCTATCTGAGAATGTAAAGTCAATTGAAAGAGGGTCAGGACTGTTCAATGTCTGTGTTGGTTGCTGTCAAAGATCAGAGAAAAATTAAGGGTAGTGGGACAAATCAAAGGTTTGGTTTGTGGTTATCACACTGCTTCTGGTTACGTAGTAATAAAAATATTAATGTTGATAATAATAAATCCAGGAGTGCAGCAAATTAAAAAAAAAGTAAATCTACATTCTTACCCTTTTCTGAAGAGTTATTCCACCCCAGCACTAGTAAAAGAACTAGCAAACACTGGCATTCTAATAGGAGAATAGAGTAAAGCACAGAAAGGAAAGTGAAGAAGCTAAACTGTATGAAGGCACCTGTTACTAGCACAGTATAAGCTTTAAGAGAGATTGCAACAATAATCAGTATTCTCTATCATTCTAAAACAATGACTTGAAGAGGGGTGGGATTAAAGAAGTGTCTTCAAAAGATGCAAATTTAGACAGAGATCTGATCCCATCCATGACTACATCCACATTTAAACAAAATAATGTACTTAGGATATAAACTGCCTGGCCGTGTTAGCAAAATGAGAGAAGACATATTTAGTATTTTTGCTTAGAGTTAAATACTCCTACTGATAACCGTGAAGGAGAATAAAAAAAAATAAAATAAAATGATGATTATACATTTTTGCATCATGGACTGGATGTGTATATGTTTTGCAAGGTCTGTTTCAGGACATGTTTATAAAGATCTAAACATACAAAAATATTTGAAATTACTTTTAACAAATCATCAGTGCATCTCTTATTTACATGCTACTGAAAATTATTATGTAAATGTTAAAAATAGATGAAACTGTGAGAAACTGTACTTAGCTATTTTATAGGAAATTATAAATCAAATACCTTTGATTTGCTTTATTTGCAGTTTTCTATAGGAGAAATACTTTCTAGAATCCATCAAGGAGCACAGAGATATTGGAATTTCCACTATTTAAAAGATGTTCCTTATTGTTCCTTGAAAGACAGGTAAGTTTTGCCTTTGAGGCATCTTATATTCCTGTCAGACTTCTTTTATGTTTGAATCTAGTACAGAAGGAAGGTGTCAAAAGAAATGAAAATCTACTGGGTGTCTAGGGAATGTAAATATTTCTCTTTCTCTGCCCCAAGGACTTGTTTGCCCATATTTTGACAGTCCATGAAATCTTTGACACTGAGACCTGTCAAATATTAACAACTTTGCACTGTGCAAAACTGACTTATCATTTACACTTTTATCATTTTCTTAAACTTCAATGTCTATCATTCAATCAAAAAATAAAATAATAATTATAATAAAAAAGAAACTCAAGCCTCCGACCCAAAGAAATTTAAATGTGAATCATTCTGACATCTTTCTCGTTTGTGCAGCTTTTCCCTGTATACTTTCTATATTAATAGATAGTCAGAGACCAAGATTAACACCTATCTGTTCTATTACTGCTGACCTGTTGCTCTAGGTCATATTTTATGCAAATAAAGATATTGTGAAATCAGCATAATTAACTTTAAAATGTAGGTCATTAACTGCCACTCAGATTTTTAACAACTTTTTCCAACTGATTAATCATTGTTCTGAAGTCAGAAACCTCAGAATTAATTTTTCATTGGAAAAAATTAGTTCCTTCTATGCTTAAGTATAATAAGGTGAAGTGCACATGTTACTATTTTTGATGTTCCAATTTTACTTTAAACTTGGGACAAAAACCATAATATACACATAGAAGAAGAAAGATTTAAAGATTAAGTTGAAAAATGAAAGCTCTGTAACTTTTTCTAAGAACCCTACTGTCTCTTCCTAAAATAAAATTACATTCATGTATGGTGAAATATGTGTATGCATTTAAAATATGTAATATTTGTGTGCTCACATGCTCTTAAAAAGTATGACTTACATCTTGATTGGACATATCCCAGTAAGGCCGTTCTCCATAAGACATTACTTCCCACATAACGATTCCATAACTCCATACATCACTGGCTGATGTAAATTTGCGGTACTGGATGGCCTCTGGAGCTGTCCATCTCACTGGAATTTTTCCACCCTATGTTTAAAAAAAAAAAAAAAAAAAAGTATTTTTCTCCCACACAATTTCCACACCATTCCACACCATCTTTCTTAGAATGCATTTATAATGACTTCTACCAACATCAAAGTCAGTACTTACACAATTTATCATAGTTTACTGATTGCAGAATTTTCAAAGTCTTAAGCTCTTAATCACTTGGACTGTAGAAACTTAGGCACCTGTCTAAGCTAAGTTGGGTGCATTTCTCCGTAAGTGCTTCTCTTTCCATTGATTTTAAGGGGCTGCTGAGATGTTTGATTTAAACTTGACATTTAACTCCTGGGTGACTGAAGCTAAGGGAAAGGAATCTCATTCTGTGTATATAGATCCCATAGAATTGTCATATGGCTCTTCTGAAATCTCAGTCTGGCACTTTAAAACTAGGATCCAAGCTAGAGCCCAGTGGCAGGAGTGACACCCCTGAACACCTTTGCAGTTTCCCAGATCCCTGTGCCTGTCAGAGCAGATTTCAGGGGCCCCTTCTTTACTCAGCATGAGAAGATGATAGGTAGTACAAGGCCTCACTGATGGAAAAGGGAAGCTGGCTCAACAAAAGAATAAAGAGCATAGTGTGCCTGATGAATGGTTATTTAAGAAAAGCATCCCATCCAAAAGCAAGGGAAAGCACAGGAGTTAAGCTTTGTTACAATCTTGCCTCAAGCTAGTCAACTTTTTGCTAAGATAAAATCTACTATGAAAAATAAAATTACCCTACTAGTATCTTAACTGATTCATATTAGGTGAGGTGACTAACCTTTCTATGATTCAAACTTCTATATGCATTCAAACAGAGAATTATGTGGAAAGGAATAATGAAGATACTGTACAAAATATTTAGATCCCTACTAAATAAATATACATGCTCTTGCAAAAATATCAAAATCCACTTAGAGCCAGACTTCTGTAGAGACTACCTTCCATTTTAGTGTTTTCCATTTCCCAAGGAACTAATGTATTTCTTTTTTGTCTGCTTGCCAGAATATATGCTTCTTAGTAACTATATATTTAAATGATTAAAAACATATAAATTTCTCTCACAGTGGTAGTGTAAACGGCTTCTGGATCATCTTCTATAACTCTGGAAAGGCCAAAGTCTGATACTTTACAAACAAGGTTGCTGTTGATGAGAATATTGCGTGCTGCAAGATCCCTGTGTACATATCCCATATCGGCCAAATATCTCATTCCTGCAGCAATTCCCCTCAGCATTCCTACCAGCTGAATGACTGTAAATTGCCCATCATGTTTCTGGAGGGAAAAAAGAACAGCAATTCTTATTAGTATAGCTGATAAAAGAAAATAAGAATTATTTTTACAACTTTAGATTTCTAATTATTTACATGAGGCAGTTCATCTTAGGACAAAGAATCTCACTTCAAATGTAATTTATATTTTGTTTCAGACATAGAGCAGTACACCCAGTTAAGAAACGCATGAGTAGCTCACATACTAGAAACAACAAAACTCACCAATCCCAGTAAAATTCTCACTAACTCATGACAAGTCTTTTTTAAGAAAACTTACCTTACAAAACAACTCTTCATAGTTTGCCTTTATGCTCTTCATTTCTAAGAATAATTGTATTTGTCAAGAAAATGAGAATTGTCTACTTTTAGAACCCAAGCAATCAATACTTTATTAATAGCCTGAAATTTATGTACATATAATTTTTACATATAGTATATATATATATATATGTATTTTCATTCTCTATAGGGTAGTACACATTGTTTTACAGCCGGTAAGGAGTAATAACTGGCTGGTTCAAAACAAACATCCATAAACTCTAAATGCTTTTCAACTTGTTTTTCTTTTTCCTGTGTTCTTCTCTTAAACATGACTATAGTTCATTTAGGGATTCTTTATTCATTTCTGCCATGTTGAAAAACTTTTTTTTTTTTTAAAAAAAGGTAGAAAATTGAGCTTCAAGCATCAGTGGTCTCAATTTAGCTGGTGGCAGTAATAAGTTCCACCATTTCTATACCACATTAAATCACTTAAATTCTTAGAATGTTTCCATATGATCCTGTTTGATGTTCTGATTTCTGATCTTACTTTGCTGAAAAAGATCAAGAACTGCTAATATTCGACAAATTCAATTTCAACCTGAAATGGCCTTTTATTGTGCATGCATGCATATAAATACATACACATGCAAACATAAAACACATATTATATACATATATATATATATATACACACACACATACATATAAATAACAAGGTATGTTTTTACATATTTTCATTTTGGTACTTACCCTAAGAAATGCATCTAATGCCCCATTTTCCATATATTCTATTACAATCATGACTGGTTTCCCTGAAAGAAATAAAGGCACATTTTCTTTGAGAAACCATAATAAAAATGGACTGCCTTTTTTTGATAAAATATGTTATTTCTTTGAAGGACTGAATTGTCGAGACACGAGCATTTCAGAAGCCTCCAGCACTGTTTTTGAGCTCTAATAAGTTCTTAAATGTCTGCATGGAATGTGGTCATGATTCACAAAATTAAACTGTACAAATCAAAATGTCAGTGTGTTCTCCTGACTCCTGCTGTGTGAACAGGACTCTGGAATAATGACACTTCAGATAATATAAAAGGACATAAGAAACCTTATCTCTCTGCATGGTCTTTGAGGCTAAATGAAACAAGAAAAATAATGTATTTCAAAATACTTCATCTTTTAATCATGCACGCATCTTAATTTTTTTCCTCAGCTTGTAGCATGAAGTAGGTATTGTTTTAGTTAGTTACGCATCAGGAGAAAATCCATTAGGACTGTGCACCCTGTTTATAATTTAAATCTTTGACCATGAATAAACTAAAGTAATTTCTGCCATTAGGTTATTATCTGACTGACAAATCAAGCTGCTGCTTACCTCTGGTAACAACTCCTTCTAAGTGAACAACATTGGGGTGGTCAAATTGTCCCATGATGCTTGCTTCACACAGGAAATCTCTCCTTTGCTTTTCAGTGTAGCCAACCTTCAGAGTTTTTATGGCTACTGCAACATCTCTCTTGCCAGGAAGCTTTAGACGTCCACTGCACACTTCACCAAACTCTCCTAAAATGAAGTAGATCAACACTGAATTACTCTGACTATAATATCAATACTCTTTACAGGTCTTGATTCCGCTAGCTGCTTAAGTATGTGTTTAAATTTAGCATATGAATATTCATATTTTAAATGGATTACTTAGGAACACAAAGTCAGGCACATGCTCTACATTAATTGCTGAGTGAATACATAGCAGAACAAACATATGAAGTTAAACCAATCTACAGAATTGCTATCTCAATCTTTGTAAAACACTTTTTAGTAATTTATTGTGGTTTCTTTTTTTCAAAAATAGGAAATAAAAATGAAGTTTCTTTCATGAGAAAATACTACTACTACAGAAATAACAATACCATTTGAAGTGAAAATGTTTTTCAGTTCTAGATGGTTTCATCACTACTGTTAAGATTCTTTTTTTTTCCCCCTTTTTAAAAGACACCTCTTTCAAAGCTGCTTTTAATTTAACATTGTTATGGTGTTAAATGAAGCACTACATTATTACTTTCAAGAAGGATAATTTACTTTGCAGATTATAAAATTAAAGGTGTGAATTATAATATTTTTGTTACATTAAACAAACACAAGCAAATGCTGGAATTTGGTAAAAGGTTTCTAAATTAAAAGATAATTGCAACTTGAAGAAGCATGTAAAAAAAAAGGCTAATCTGCAAGAACTAAAATAATAATAATAATAAAAAGGTCTCAGAAACCATAATTTAGGAGAGAAGTAATTGGACTCATTCGGACAGGAAAGTGCATTGACATATATGAGATGTGGATCTCAGTGTCAATACATATGTCTCATTATTATTATTTAGATTGTGAAAGATTTAAGGATTGCCCCTTGCCTCACAGCAGCATCAGCCAGGAGAAAAAGAGAAATCCCTATTCTGTAGCCAGAAAGAAAAGTTTCCTGGGACATACACAAGAATATGGTGGTAACATATTTTACAGGGAATAAAGCAAAATACTTTCTAAGAAAAAGGAAAGATTCACTGCAGAACATCTAGTAGTCTGGCACTTTGTAACTTTATCTGGAGTATGGGAGAGGAAGAACCAACTTCCTCCGCCAAATCCAATCAAGTCTGACATTTACCTCCAGCATACCTGTGGAATGCCTTAACATTAAACTATTGAGTACACAGAAGTATGCAGACACACCTACATTTATGACATGTTTTAGGATGAGCTAAAAAAAAGTGATAGAATTAGGAAAGACTAACATAGACTGTTTGATTAGAAAATCTTTTTGAGATAAAAGCTGAAGTCCTGAGAAACCTGCTGGGATGGCGAATGGCAGAGCAGAATGAGTGCCTGGAAAGTGCCTAAGGAGATAGATTCTTAATTGTCCTAATTTATAAATGCGAAGAAATTTTGTTTGAGACATTATCAATGTTTCAGCACTACTGTTTTCCTGACACTCCCAACAGCAGAGCTTGGAGAAGATAAGAACAGCACTTGGGCCTCAGCTTTGCAGTCCCTCCAGCCCACAGGAGTAGAACTTTGGCCAGACCATATTTCCTACTGACTTGTCTGGGCAAATCTCCACTCAGAATTGCCAGTTTTGCAAATCTCACTGGAGATGACTGCATACATAACCAAATTCCTCTCTCTCTGTTCTGTGCTAGCTGAAATTAAGGGTTAGTTTCCATCAATTCCAAATACCACTCCAAACACACTGATGTATCTCAGCTAATCAGGCCGATGGGGGATGTTGTTCTTGCCTGAACAGAGGAGGCATTAGGCTCAATTATACTCAGGCAATGGAGTTATGGTATGAACACCCAAGTCATAGCTATGAATATTAAAAGGCAGGGACATACGTAATGATCAGCTGATGGATTTCTCATGTCCTTAGATTAGTGCCTTAACCTTCCTCCTGCACTTCATTAGCTATGTTGATGACTATTAATGAATTCACTATTCACTTTAATCACAGTCTCTAACCATGGTAACTGACTAAAGGATAACAATTTTCTCTCACAGTACCTTCTGGAACTGTTTTTATCCCATACTGTGTGACTACTCATAAGACATGAGTATATGTATGTGTTTGTACGTGATACTTCAGCGCCAGGTAATTGGGATACTTGGCATGGAAGACACTAAGGCTTTCTTACTGTCTTCC
This sequence comes from Chrysolophus pictus, assembly GCA_037305975.1. Lineage (NCBI taxonomy): Eukaryota > Metazoa > Chordata > Aves > Galliformes > Phasianidae > Chrysolophus > Chrysolophus pictus. The sequence continues at coordinate 37,224,001 of CM074578.1, forward strand.
AGCTATCCTTTCCAGCTCTCTGGTATCTGATTTTGATTGATTTCCAAAAGCAGATCACTCATACTCAGGCAAACCAGAAACTTGTACGTGTATATTATGCATTTCAGGACAGGCTGCCAGCCAAATAACTTTTTTTCCCAACAAAGCAGTATATTTAGCTGAAATGCTGCCCAAAATGGACCCAGAAAATATGACAAGGGTGTGAACACTGCACAGCCGACAGCCACTAGCTCAGCATGTCAACAAGGAGCAGGCTATGACAAAGGATCTGCAATAGGAACAAAGACTCCACACAGTGGGCACCATAATCTGTATCTGACAGGTGGCCACAGCAGGATGGTAATGAAAATGTTGGCAAGTAAAAAACATAACCCTCATGCAAACTGAGCACAAACATACTTGCAGCCTGTTTGTCTGAGAGAGACAGGGCACTACTCAACAGGTGAGGTGGACAGCATTGCTGGTACACATTGAGACTGCTAAGTGGCTTTTCTGGTGCTGTCACTAGCAGCAACCCTACACTCTTCTTTGATTTACAAGTTTCAGCTGCTTCTTTTAATCTTCAGTGTTCTATTGTATCTAGATTAGATTTCATTTCACTCTACATTCATTGGGTAAAGCCATAGCTAAACCCCCCCCTACACAATATATCTTCACCATAGTACTTCTAAATAACTTTCTTTAGAACGGCCACTCTCACAGGTTTTTTTGCTATTAGTTATACTAATTAAAATAAAAAATAAATTAATCTGTCAACAAAATTAACATTGTGGATTTCCTTTGCCATAACACTGAAAATATTAGTGTCTTAAACTGTATCCTTTTTGCAAGTGAAGCATTTTCAGCATTTTGCTCAGAAGGCTTCAGAAAGTCCAACAACATATCATCATGTTCAGAACTCTTGCAATGCTGATAGTTTTTTAGCTCAAAGCAAAAGATAAAACTCTGTAATTTTTCTGTGCTAATCTAGATTTTTAATCTTGTATACTGCATGTTTATTAGAAGAGATGTTGCCATTCTAGCATCACAGAAAATTACTAGGGATTCTTATGCTCTTACTCATCTGAAACAGTAATTTTCTCAAGCAGTGTTGTTAATTATGATGGTACAAGTCCTTGATAAAGACATGATTCAACAAGAGTGAGGTTACTTTAAAAATGTGTTGTGAATTCTAAGTGTAAAGATTTTTCTGCTAAAACAGTTTATTTTAGAGAACTTTATTATTCTCTTTTAAAATAATACTGCACTATGTAATTTACAGTCATGCCAAACTACAGGGTGATTTTAGAAGTATTCTACTAATACTTTCATAAAACAACAGGAAAGCAAAAGAACATTTCCTCCAGGAATCCCAAGTATTTGATATTTTTCTTACCCACAGAAATTTAATTTCACTACATAGAGTTGTGCAATAAAAATGTCACGTACCTTATTAATGCAAACAAATGAAACTGCTTTTTTAGAGCATGAACACCATGACTTAAGTAGGTGGTAGACAGTTCAAGAGGAAGAAAAGCAATGTAATGCTGGTGCAATTACAATCAGTCACGAGAAGTTAAACAATAACTTTTTGTCTTCATAAAATATCAAAAAGAAAAATGGCAGAACAGAAAACAGCCTTAGGGAAGATTGTGTTCTACAGAAACAAGACCTTCCTAGTCTGTATGTAAGATTTTGTGCTGCAGCCAGTTTTCCTTACTAACATGAAGAAAAAATGAGAGGCCAAAAAACCCTTTTGTAATAGGAAAGCAAGTAGAATTTGCAATCATGCCTAACCCATTTATTCTGGCAGTAAATAATAAAAGCAAAATCACTTCCCCCGCCCCCCCCAAAAAATGCATACTAAAGAGTAGATGTAGAAATTAAAATCTCACTGCCCTTCAATGTCAAATAAAATTCTTCATATACTTATTGATCCTTTTTTGTGTCTGTTTTTAGCCTTTTGTTTCCCTGTTTGTTGTTACATTTTAGAAGCAAGTGTAGCTTCACTGCTCTTAACCACTCTGGTGAATGCAAAAAGTTCTTCTGTAGAGGAGGTATAATTATTTGCCTGTCATTATGATGTATGAGTTTCCATCCTGGCTAAATGGAACAGTTGAATAAGGAAGCCACGGCAGCCTTACCTGCACCAATCACACGCTCAATTTTAATACAAGAGGCATCTAGCTCCTTGGCGAATTGATGGACAGCTCTATTTGGGTCCTCGTAGGTTTCAGGGTCAATGTAGGTTTTGGTGCCTGGAAATTTAACTGTAATGATGTAAGAAAGCATGACTGTGATGAAGCAAAGGCACTTATTATGCAGTCAGCCCAGGAATTTCATTATGCAGAGTGCTTCTTGGAAGAATGAGCCTGCTTCCACAGCGTCTGAGTCAGCCGCTCTGAGAGGCAACTTTACTTTTAGGCATCATCTGTAAGCATGCTGACACAAGTGCACAATCCCAGCTTTAAAAATGACTAACATTAGCATTTTCACCTACACCTCCGAGTGAAAGAATAAACATTAAATAACATTCAGTGGAACAAAATACAAGGCCTGAGTGGGAGTAAAAGTAAAGTGAGGTTGGAGGAGGAGGGAGGGGAGGGGGCTATAAGGGAGGTGAAACTTTCTTTTCTGTGTAAAGACAACTTATCCTCTTTTCCAGGTTGAGTAAACAACATTTCTTTACATTATCTCTTTCTTCTACAGGGATTTGAAAAGCTCCTCTACCTACTTCAATTTGTTTAAACCACTGAATGTATTTCCAGATTCCGTCAGTAGCCAAGTTAAATTATTCACACCTCTTGGAATTTATATCCTTAGGTATGTGTCTTACACTACAATATGAACATAAGAAACACTTTAATCAGTGTGTAAAGGCACAGGAAGGGAAAGCAGATGCTGTGGAACAATTACCTCTCCTAGCCACCTAAGTGAATAAAATGTAGCACTTGGGTTCTGCTCCCTCATTTTCCAATACAGCTCTTAGTGTAATTTAGGCAGCATAGTGCTCTGGCCAGCAAGCAGTGTTTCCCTTTTCCTGCTGATGCAAGAAAATTATTTGCTCTTCTTTTGAAAGCAGAAACTTCTGGTAAAAGTAGAGCAACCTGAAAATCTATTAACCAAGCAATTTTTATGAAATTAATTTGACTCTCAAGGATTACAGTTCTGGGTTTTAATTAAATCAGCAAATTAAAACTCAATACGGAAAAGCAATAATGTTCCAGTGCTAAATGATGCACTGATATACATGAATTGGATCAAAAGTCAATACATAACATAAATAATTTATAGTTGCTTTGTAATCTCTTAATTGATCGTAAAATATTTTAAATATCAAGATATACTGAAAAATGGCTTCGTAATCACATGTTTTACGTGTTAGATTGCATTATTGATAAAAACATAAAATTAAAAACTTGTATGAAGAAAAAGCTAAAGTAATTGACTGAGAAATCTAATGAATTTGCATATAGAAAAATTATTCAAGATTTTGCCCAGATGTTATTGCTCGAGATATTATGTACTCAAATGTTTTTTCAATTGTATTGGCAATGCTACGGATTTTTAAAAATATAAATATTTATTAAAACCAAAAAAAGACCACAGAAAAGGAGAATAAATGAATAGATTAAACTCCTATAATAATGCTTTCGGGCAAGGAGATGGAGAATGAGCCATCCTCATTGTATTTCTGATAAGAGGCCTGGATTGGAGGTAACCTTGTGAATCTCAAATGGTCCTCTGATGGTTCTTTATTCAGGTTGTCATAAAACATTTTGACAGGCCAAGGCTATCCCAGAATACCAACACGAAATAGAGCTGGCATGGAGCTCTAACAGTCTAACAGAAGACACTGTTAGAAGAAGGTAGGAGGAAGCAAAATGTAAATTTGAATTGCTTGAGTAAATTCCTCCACTGTTTTTAATCTTTAAATGTAGCACTTGGGCCACAGAAAATTCAGGGGGACAGAAATAAAAGATAGGATATTCTACTAAAAGCACTACTTTAAAATTTGTTATAAAAATAGTTACTTGCGAAGTTTTGTGTTAAATGTTTGCTGTACATTAAGCTTTTGAAAATCCAGTGTGGTATCTCTACATATAGGAAGGTTGCCTAGAGGTCCTGGAGCAGAAAGATGCCACAATTCTGTTCACAGCTCTGTGAACCAGCTGGTTACCAAAGCACAGTGTTCCATCTTCTTCTGCTTATGAGTATCAAACAAAATTAAACACTAGGCTGTCACTAGATGATGTCATAGATGATGAAAAGCTATATTGGTAAAAAATGACTTACATTTGGCACTATTATTTTTAAAAAGACTGTGTATGCTAACTGTCCTGACTGATTTTCTGGATAACCAGATTTCTCCAAAGCGAAATAAGAGAAATAAAGATTTCTCACAATTTCTAGATCAACTATTAAATGTTAAGTAGCAGCTTTCATGTTAATTTGCTTACACTTCCACTGAAACAAAACACATAATAGATAATGGAAATGAGGTGAGGGACTATTTAGCTAGCATTTTCCCTTTGTTTTATGCTCAAATACAAGAATACATAGTCAATCTTTTCTTTCAAGGACATAATGCGGATTCAAAAAGTGAAAGCAGTAGCTCTTCTGAAGATGTGAAAAGCTTATAGTGCATCTGTGAGAGGAAAATTTCAAAACCATCACTTCTAGAATAGAAACATTTAAGTTATATCAGATCTTCGATGAACTCTTTAAAATCAGCTGTTCTGCAAAGTGCATGATAAATAAGTCTTATCCCATTATTATTTTCCACCTTTCTTGTACAGATTATAAACCGATTGATAAAAGCTGCAATGTTGTCACTGCTTGGTTTAATACTCACTGCATTTAAATGAAATGATTTAGGTAGCAGCACATCCATACTCACAGATTCCATTTGATCTGATTCTGTCCAGGTAGAAAGGTGAAATAAACCTTGATCTGATTTCCAGTGGATATTTGGCTAGAGCTACTGCTTTAGAGTTATGCACTGAGAAGATACTATAGATTTTTGACTAGTGGCTACTTCTTTCTCCATATGTCATCACATTCCAATAGTAGGTCATGATTTCAATAAATATAAAACCAGATAAACCTCACTGCTTTCATAAAAAGAAAATCAGATGGATTTAAACTACAGCTGTTATTGCTGATAGACAACAAAGGTTACATACAGCACAGCAGGACTACATGGCATTGTCTACCAGTATGAAAACCGGAAACCCAGGCTTTTTTGGGGGGGAGGAGATGAGGTCAGAAATTGCATACAGTTTAATTCTGTTATGTGTTTTTGCAATTTGAACACACAAATCATTTGGTAACTTAGTTTAACTGTGTACTTCCTGAGTTAATGGCTAATTCTAAAACTATTTCAAATTTTTTTTTTATTTATTATGTCAAAATGACAAAACTGAAATGAGAAAGGGCTAAAATGTAAAAGTTTTAAAAATAATTTTCTGATACAACTGAAAATATTCTTTCTTTTTTTTTACTGCACAAGTCCTTTTCTCATCCTACATTTTCTATTGTGATTAAGGAAGATTTATTTTATTATTTTATTGAATTTTCCCAGAGTTCTAGCATAAATTCAGATGGCAGCTAAAATTCTGAAAAGAGAGACTTTGTCTGCTATTCTTTGCTAGGGAAGTGTTTTTAGAACACAGAACAATAGTGAAACATCCAATCTTGCTTTTCCTGATAAATAATTTAAGGACATTGTTAAAAATACTGATACTATTGCATCTGCAGTTGCGGAAAACAGCTTTTGAGAAATGATGGAAACAGTGACTGCCACTTTCTTAATCTGAAGTTTGCTTAAGGTAAAAATCATATAGTAACTTAGCCAAAGACCTCTCAAATATTGCATCTCAGAGAGATCATTAGGACAGCATGAAGTATATTCAAAGCAACCCATCAAAAAACACTGAATGAAAAAAATAGTTTATCATGCATGTATAAAAATAAAACTATACGAGCAATGCTGACTTAAATCAGCATTCTTTTTCTGTAGGTCACATTTTTACAGTGTTTAACTTGCTATTTACATAGCATTTTTGAATTTCTTTGAACTTTGCAATTCACAGAACACTATTTTAGTATTGCCTACAGTAATGCAGTTGGGAATTTTTGAAAGGGACAAAAAAAAGCAGAACACTTACAATGAAAGTAAAGCTCTTCATCCCCTTCTTGATCAGCTTTGCTATAACCACAATGCCTGAAAGGAAAGATGTCAGTTTTACTGGTAAATAATGATTTACTTCCTCACATCTGAAGTCCTGACAACATCAGTTCTTTCGGCTGGGATTTTCAGGCCATGAGCACCTAACTCCTGAAGGCCCTTTGAAAGTTTGAGCTATAATTCTCTTGACAGCAGAGGTTTAAATAAATCATGAACAGTTGTAATCAAAAGGCTTTTGTATCAAATACTAGTTGGGACAGGTCCTAAAGAACCTTGTTCTTGTGAAAAGCTTCTATGGATAAAACAGAGGATTAAAGAACTTGAAAGTAGAACACTACTTTACATGAGGGTATTCTTAACCTTACTGTGCCTCTTTTTCTTGAATGCAAAGTCATTTAAAGGCTGATCAGATAAAGTGTCAGGCTTCTCTGTGTGAGAGAAACTAAACAGAAAGGAATTTTCATGAGTACAAGTAAAGAATGTGGTAAGGGTTCCTTTTACAGCACATTCACATCAGACTGAAAGAACATCTTGATTTAAGAGTGTCCTGGATAAACTGTATAATTGATAACAAGATTTAAACAAAAAATGTCCTTACTAACCACGAGTTCCATTTCAGATTTGCAAATTACCATCTTAGATGTTCTTATGCCTATGTAAGGTGCAATACCTTCGCCCGATGATGAATCCAAACACCATGAAGACCAGAATGATGGTTCCTGCCACAGCGACTACAGCTATGATAATAACAGGATTCTGTTCACTGGAAACAGCGGTGGCTGCAAACAGGGCAAAGAGCAGAGATTAGCTTAAAATTATTCCCTGCAAAAGAACTGCAAAAAATTAAATCGACCTTAATAAATCGCAGATGATTAGTTTACTTTTTTCTTTACCCAAGACTATTAAATTGATAAAGCTAATATAAAGAAAGGCCTCTATCAGACATTCATCCCTGATCATCAACAGGGAATAAAAAGGAGTTATGCTGGAATTGCTCAAAGTGGTACAACCATCTCCTAAAAGTCATCACCAACCATTTTAGTTGTTGAAAGCCAGCATCAACCCTCCTACTGTTGCATTTTGTTCTGCTTTGCTCAGTGACTAACTCCTTCCTAAAAGAGAACAAGACATCCCTGAAAAAGGAGACAGCAGGAGAATGAATGCTGAAGAGCTCCACTTCTAGCCTCACCCCTAAAACTGGTTGAAATGACTTTGATGATATTCCTAAGAAATGGTATCATAAGTATAATAAGAATTTTTAAGATCAAAGATTAGCTATTACCACAGACTTCTTAGCATACTTCTTTCTTATTACTATTAGTCATGTAAATTGTTATTATCACTTAAAATTCGTTTCTGTTAGCAATGAAAAAGTGTTTCCACAAACACAAAATGGAATTCTCCATGCTTCAGAGATTTTACATGTTAAAATATCCACACACTATTGCTCTTTTTATTCAGTTATGCCAGTGTTATTAATAAATGCAAATGTATGCATGTCACATTACTTTAAACTGAGGGTGTAAATACATAGCCTGAGAAACCTCAAAATTTGTTAAATACTGTACTTGCCACTCATCTAATGAGGGTGGACCTACACTCAGCTGCATTAAATGAGCACAACTCTACTGAACATTATGGAGCTATGCTGATTTATAAAAGTGAGTATCTGGCCTGGCCCAAGAGGCTGAGAATAAAGGAGGAGGCATCAGGCAGTGATAATGAGGTAGGGACTGTGAAAGTGTGAGTCATTTGGAAGCAGCAGAAAGGTGTGAAAAAAAAATACTCTCAGCTGATTAACTAAACTGTAGATGGTATGTTAATACAGTCAATTGATTAAGTCATGGTCGTGCTAACTAAAGACGACGATTTTATGAATTCCACAGAATCTTCCCCTTGCAGTTTTCACAGGTTCCCATAGAAACAAATACACTAGTCCTTTCCATACTTTGTCCTAGGAGAAGTGAACCAATCAACATGATTTATTTTGTTACTGATCTGTGCTACATGCTTCCCCCCTAAAATAACAATCCTCCTGTTCTGTTAAACAGTGTAAAACAGCACCTCTATTTCGAGATTAAATTTCCTTCTCCCCTAGTTTTATTTCCAAAAGAAACTTTATAATTTCTCAATGTTCTATATGATGCAGGCGAGAAATATCTCATTATTCATATTGGGCCTTAACTGAAAAGAACAAACGTTTATTTATGAGTTAAGTATAACCTCCTGAGATACTCAGGTCAGCAAGGTGCTACCAAAGGCCTGCACTTATCCCATCTGTGCAACGTTTAGGAAATTAGTGTACTCTTGTACAGGAGTGTATGGGCCCAAGTAATACAATTCAGTTCCTATGTAACACTGACTGCCCATCAAATGACACAGCCTTAAACACAGGTATGCAAAATTTCCTAAAACTTTATCATTCCTTCTTAGAACTCCCGTGGAAAACTTACTTGGAAGTGAAAAAGTAGCCATCTTGTTCCAATGGCTAGTGTGCAAAGTTGTATCCAACAGTTTGGAATAACACCCACTCAAACTTGTCACCTAATCTAGCAGCCAAGTGCATAGAGGTTGACATATGTGAGTGGGTTGCTCTGCATATCTGTCTCAAGATGTTGGATACCAGCACATTCTGGAGGCAAGCCGAGGATGTTATTTGGTCTCTACAAAATGTTGGGGGCAGAGTAAACTGTCCAACTGGTAAGATAGGTGGGATATAGTGCATGATGTACTTTTACATATTTGAAAAAAAAAGCTCTGGTTGTGGGCATGGTCTGGTGAGAATCTAGTGACAGCAGTCTCAGACATCTGCCTCTATTCATATACTGTATCTGTGCTGCTTCTCCTTGTTGTGTTATGAACTCACGCTGTTACTTGGCTTACACGCAATACAGATTCCAACTTCTGGAATGTGGTCTGGCAGAAATAAAGATGTAAGAGTGCTGTGAGAGAAAAGATTTTGGAGTGCAGATGGCATGGCTGCCATCCACTGGTGTTGCCACAGTGGTGGTGGCAGGAAAACATCAGCAAGACGGAGAAGTCTGTCCTTGCCTCCAGTTAAGCTCAGACTCAGAAGGCAAGAGAGGGAGCAACTACAAGTGACATCTGACATTGTAATATCTGCTAATCCAAAGGAATGAGGCAGTCCTTACTTTAAAGAAGTTAAGACTACCTTCTAAGTATATGGTTGAAGGGATGGGGAACGTACACCCATATATCCTGGAGAATTTAAAAGAGGAGATTAATTGTAAAAGCTGTACTGCACCTCCAGCAACATTTTTTTCATGCAGGCAACCTGAAATGTATGAGCTGCAGAAAATACTTGATGAAGAAAACATGAAAACTTCAATAAAGTGATTTAAGGTATCTTTCAAGTAATTCAGTGAATCAAAAGGTAAAATTACCACTTAAGTGACATTCTTTGGATCTGCATTTTCTTCCTTTAGGACTTTTCTCTAATAAACAACAGAGGTTCCAAGAACAAAATACAGTGATTCAGGTACTTTGTTCTGAGACAATTATAGTACCGAACATAAATACACTGCCTTCATAAAGCATTTTCGTTTTTTATATATATATATATATATATATATATATATTTAAGATAAGCATGTATATGTAGTCCAACGTATATAATATGTATGAATACAGGTATTAAATATATATATTTACACATAAGGTTATATGACGTAGTTGTTTCTCAAATATTGAGAAGTGCAGTTTTGATTATAATACAAAAATCTGTTAAGTCGACCGCGCCAATCAAGAGGTGCTAAACAGCTGAAATAGTGAAATTGAGTACACAACGGGGCTAGCTAATAGTGCTAGTTGAGTACTATCACTATATATATTCTTGAAATACTCAGATAGTTTAAAAAGCCACATTCAGAAAGTCAGTGGAATAAGTAGAAAACAGTGCCTCTTAACTGTAGTGTAACATGGGTTTACGTCTCACTTGTACAGTGCAGTATATTTCATAAGAATGATCCACTAATGTTCTTCTTATAAAATGCTAATGCATGCCCAATTTTATTAACCTGCCAGATCTGATAAAACTACAAATAAAATATGAGAAACAAAGATTCATATTTGCATGAGAATTCTACAATAATTTGTTAAGTATGCTATCTTCTTACCAACATTTTAATTATTTCTGAAAATTATACATGGAACACTGGAGTTGCTTATCATTGATGGGAAACTGCATCCTTTACTCTCAAGAATATTGAAAATATGCCACTTCTGAAATTTTCTTTTGTGAAAGCACATGACATGGAATGTCAAAAAACAAAGCTAGCCTGTGACAAGAGAAAAAATCTGGTGTGCATACTGGCCAAGTATGTCACTGATTTATATGTATCCTTTCATCACCTGGACTGAGAAAAGGTGTACATGATGCAAAAGGGCCAGATTTATTCTAGGATTTTCTACTCTTCCATAAGTTAATCAAACTCCAGTCAAGGCACTAGATTTCTTTAAGGCTTATCTCAGAAATGTTCTTTGTTCATCTTAGTGGCTACTACTATGCTTATATGCAGTAGGAAAATACTCATGTCATTAATGAAATTTTGAAGAAACATTTTGGTCTAATAATTTTAAGCAACTGTGGTTAATTAGTAGAAATCTATGACAGTTTGCAAAAGCCTTTAAATATATATATTTTTTTCCCCAGAAATTTACTTAGATATGAAATTACTTCTGTCTGTAACTCAGGATACTGTTGCTTGTACCTCAGAGATTTCACTGAATCTGACTGCCTATGCAAAGCAGAATTCTACAGATGAAAAGCATGCTATCAGACACAGAGCTAATGACATTGGTCATAATATTTTATTGCTACTATTATGATAATTACTATTTCAATTAAGTCTATCAGGTATGTGCTGTTACTTCTTATTGATAATTTTCATATCCTGTGTGGAAGCAAGATTAAGACCTAACTAGTGTTTTTTAAATATACCCACAAATTCTTCAGGCGACACCTGGCTGCTGTTAAATAAGAAGATGCAATTATGCGTATCTGCATAAAGCACAGAGCAGAGCTGGTATCCGTAGCTTTTGAACCTGTAGTCTATGTATTTTCAGCTCCAAACTAGGCTGAGCTGCTATGCAGGTCAACCTGAAGCAAATGACTCAAACCCAAATAACCAAATTTTTATGCAAGGGACATGGGCAGCTCCCATCAACTGGCTCGTGGCTACCAGCTCTCAGTGATACAAAAGTTTCCTTCTGAAGACTCAAAATGTTGAAGCATGCAGGCACATAACTACATGATGAGTCGTGAAAAATGTGTCAATGAAATTTCTAGACAAACAAGGGTACGTGATTGGCTTCAGCATCAAGAAAGAGCAAGCTCTCCCAAAATACCTCCCTGCTGAGTTGTCACAGACAGAATCTCTGGTGTACTGTATGAGCAAGTTCATGCTCCAGCTTCATACTTTCCTTTGTGAGGATTTAAGGAGACTGGTTTTTTCTTTACACAGCTTACTGCTTATTACAAGAACTTTAGAGAAATCTAATGTCTTTGAGACCTCTATTTCTTTACTAAACATAAGCGAAACTGAGCTCAGAAGATAATAAGAATAGACATATATCTGAAAAAAGACAAACACATATGTAAACAAAACTGTATAAACGTTTGTTTGTTTGTTTTCTTTTTTTCCTAGGAAATTGCACAGAGAAAGATGTCCTGGAGAAGCTTCCATGGGCTGAATCTGTTCTTCCTTTCTCTCCTCAGTTACTGAAGAATCTAGAAGAATTGCTCAGCTCATATAATCTCTTGTGAGAAGGGAATAGATGTGTGCTCAAATAAAAAAAAATAATAATAACAATAATTCATTTTCTCTGCACTAGAAAGATATCAGAGAAGAACCCAATGTTACAAATATAATGGCTATTTATAAGAGTGCAATTTGTAGTTCTACGGTAAAATAACTAATTGAAGTTCATCCTTGAAAATACAATGACAAAATTCACTCAGAATTATTTTTTTTTCTTCTGATTTTAATAACATTGCCTATGACTCTTTAATTTTTTGCTCTACTTACTATTTCTGAAATGCTTCACTTGTTACTTAATGAAAATGCAAATTTCCCATAGATCCAAATGTTTACCTGTGGCTTCTTCTAGTGTGGCAACATCCAGTCTGGGGCTATAATTTCCATAACCAGCAGCAGTAAAAGCACGAATCTGGAAAACATATACTGTTCCTGGCTTTAGGTTATTAATAGAAGCTGAAGTGGACTTGGTTTTTACTGTTGAATAGGTTCTCTCCCTTTGATCCTGGAAACAATCAGACAAAAGATTTAGATGACATTTACAGGTCAGATTTTATCATGGTTACACATCAGCAGCTGACAGCCAGTCTGGGTAGTTTATTTCAATTTGTTGAATGCTTTTTTCCCATCATAAAAAATAAAGCATACTCTGTGGAGTATTACAAAATACTGCCACTGCAATGATGAGGTCGAAGTGTAACATAAAATTCAAATGGGATGCTCATGTTGTTACTCATAAAAATCCAGACATAAAACAATTGCTTCTTTGGCTCGGATTACATTTTGTGAAATTATGATGGAAAAATAGTTTGAACGCAGCTTTCCAGAGGGACCTGTAGAGTTTAAACAGTTCAAGGACAGGGAAATCTGTTACTGTATGGTCAGAACACATTCTGTTCCAAACTTTCAATACTTCTAAAAAATTATAATAGCACTTATGTTTACCTGGATGGATTTTGCACCAAGATCTCAGGTCTCTGACTAGAAATTTTCAATTTTTTCTCTAGCTGTTCTCACACTCTGACTCTACAGCATCAAGAAGAATCCAGGGAGAGAAGCTCAGTATGACGCTTTCAAAATATGAGGCTGTAATATTACAAGTCCTATGCTCACTTTCAAATGCCATAAAAACTGGATTAAAGATATTTATTATATTCAGAAAGTTACAGAATCATAGAATCATTGACACTGGAAAAGTCCAACTGTTCACCTACCACCAATGCTGTTCACTAAACTATATTCCTTAGTACCATATCTCTACACATTTCTTGAACACTTCTACGGCCAGTGACTCAACCGCAGCCCTCGGCAGCATACTTCATGTCTGACCACCCTTTCAGGGAAGTTTTTCCTAATATCCAACCTGAACCTCTTCTCGTGCAACTTGAGGCCATTCCATCTAGTCCTATCACTAGTTACATGAGATAAGAGGCCAACCCCCAGCTCACTACAACCTCCCTTCATGTAGTTAGAGGGAGCAATGAAGTCTCCCCTCAGCTGCCTCTTCTCCAGACTAAACAATCCCAGTTCCCTTGGCTGCTCCTCGTAAGACCTGTGCTCCAGATCTCTCACCAGTTTCACTGCTCTTCTCTGGACACATTAGGGCCTCAATGTCTTTCTTGCAGTAAGGGGCACAAAAATGAACACATTACTCAATATGCAGTCTCACCAGAACTGAGCATAGAGGATTTATCACTTCCTTGCTCCTCCCAGCAACACTGTTTCTGATACAAGCCAGGATGCCATTGGCTTTCTCAGCCATCTGGGCACACTGCTGGATCATGTTCAGCTGAGCATCAGCCAACACCTGTAGATCCGTTTTCTCTGCAGAGTCTTCCAGTCACTCTGCCCTAACCCTGTAGCACTGCCTGAGGATGTTTGGCTGAAGTGCAGGACCCAGAACTTGGTCTTGTTGAACTTCATCCCATTGGACTCAGCCCAGCAATCCAGCCTCTCCAGATTCCTCTGTACGGCCTTCCTATCCTCAGGTAGATCAGTGCTTCCTCCCAACTTGCTGTCATCTGAAAACTTACTGAGGATGCATTCAATCCCCTCATCCAGGTCATCAATAAAGATATTAAACAGGGTGGGCCCCAATACTGACCCCTGGAGAACACCACTCGTCTCCAGCTGGATTTAACTCCATTCATCACCACTCTCTGGGCCCAGCCATCCAGCCAGTTCTTTAACCAGCAAAGAGTGTACCTGTCTATGCAATGGTTGTCAGCTTCTCTAGAAGAATACTGAGAGAGATAGCGTCAAAAGATTTGCAGAAGTCTAAGTAGATTACATCAACAACTTTTCCCTCATCTACCAGGTGAGTCACTTGATCATAAAAAGAGATGAGGTTGGTCAAGCAGAGCCTTTCATGAACCTATGCTGGTTGAGTCTGATCCTGTGGCTGTCTTGCATATGCTGTGAGGTCTCACTCAGGATGATCTATTCCATAACCTTCCCTGGCATCGAGGACAGGCTGGCCAGCCTGTAGTTCTTTAGATTTTCTTTATGACCCTTTCTGTAGAAGGGGGTTTACATCACATTCATGGAATTCATTGCATTTAATGATCGAGATTATCTTTCAGAACAGATACGTGCAGCTCTGTTGATTTTCAGTGGCAAAATCAACCCTGATTTGAAGGGCAGAAGAGATGAGTTAACCAACCATCTGAATGCACCACATGACCAGAGAAACATGAGCTTTATAAGGCAGTGCTAATGAGACAGATACAGAGGGAAGGAATAAATCTGTAACTCATTTCAATTTGTCAGCTAAGAAATGATGGAGAACCTTCCCCTTTACAGTCAACAAAGCAGCAAAGGCTTCTGCTGAAATACTGGATTCAACACAACATATATGATTTCTTTTCAGAGATTCACTAATGGCTTCTCCTGGGCCTCGCTCTCTCAGTCATTTGCCCAAGCCCATCAACTCAGCTAGCAACAATTTTTCATCTCTTCTCCAAGAAAATTTAAATCATCTGTAAGTGAGGACCATGGTGGAATGTATGTTGATATGTGAGGAAGAACAGGAATGCTTGAGAGAGGAGAATTGAGCATAATAAGACTGTAAATACTCATACAGGTTCACAACTGTAAGCCACAATGGAATTTCAGTTTTGGATTTGAACCACAAATGAGCCTTATTTGCAGTTCTTGAATAAAAAAAAAAAAATAAACCAAGAAAAGACAAAGAAGTGAAAATAACCTGAGCTAGAAACATCACAGGACAGGCTTACTTGGGAGATTTCAGGCATTTTCCACTCCAGCTGTAGCCAGAAGGATGAGAGTTGAAAAAAAAACACTTATCAGAACATTTCAGAACCACAAAAAATGTTTGATTTAATTTGGCCTTAAAAGTAGCTGAAAATGTCCAGATTTTTTTTGTTTGTTTGTTTGTTTGTGGGATTTTTTTTTTCTTTTTTTTTGGGGGGGGAGGGTGGGGAGGTTGGTTGGCTTAACACAATAATGGAACAAAAAAACCTGTCTTTCTAATTCTGAGCAAGAAGCTTATGATTCAAACTGATCTGCACTGCTTTGAAATGAAAGCAAGTCATTAAGCTTTTTTTTTAATAGATTCACTGAATGAAAGGTTTAAATTCAGTATATCTGTGACTAGCTGAAGGATCAGGTTCTTACTCTCTTTTCTTAATTTCACTGCAATAAATAGAATACTGGCAAGTTTCCTTCACTTACAAGAAAAAAATAACAGCAATTCTTGTCTTGGCAAATACAGGAAACTGGCAATGAATTTCTCCTGTTTGTTTAAAGTAGAATTAACATGTGGGGAATAATAAACAGTACATTCTAGTAGTTATCATAGGAGAAAAATATAATATCTTGGACAATTTTTTGTTTAATTTATTTTAACAGACCAGGAGCTATTATGGATACAAAACCAAGCAGAATCATATATATATTTTTTCCTGTGTTTGCAGAGAGAACAGTTTTGCTTTTGGCAAATATGTGTCTTTTTTCATTCTATTTTTTTAATGTATAGACTTCTTTTGTGTGAGTGTGTGAGGGAAAAAAAAATTACTTTCCAAAATGAGTAAAATTCCTTTCATAGAAATGTTTAGCTAACATTAAATATCTGGTAAATTTTGTTCCAAAAGTCATCAAAGTGAACAACTAAAACTGGAAGTTAACATCAACAAATAACCAATTTATTCCCTTCTCAGTTCATATAGATATTTATTGGTAAGAATATTTCTGTAATTAAGCACTGAAAATTAGATATGACACTTGATTTTATATCCATTCTGGTCTGAATTTATCTGACTGCATGTTAGCCAGCAAGCTGACATACTTTCGCTGATATACAGATACTATTACCTTGTTTGTAGAGATGAAATATCTTCACAAGTGATAACAAAGCTGCTCCTTTGTTCATTTCCTTGAATTCTTTTTAAATCTTTTTTTTTATTTCCCCCCCTTCCCAGAATGCTATATAAAAACTAGGAATATTCTATTTGCTACAGTAAATTTCCTAGGGAATCTGGATGAGTCACACTTAGTTCACGTCCTATGACAAGCATATAGCTGCACAACCTGCCTTTACCCCATTTTCATCTAGCTTATAGTTGCATGTGGCCCTGCTTACACGCTTGTCAGATTTTTTTTATTCTGGAGTACGTCAAGGCTATCAAGATTGAAGGCCTAGACGTGCTGAAATGAATGGCAAAACTCTGACAGACATCAATAAGATTGCAATTTCAGTCTAACAGAAGCTGAGATCACTTCATCTATTTTTGAAAAGCAGCCCTCTGAACCAAGAGAAGGAGTAAAAAACAAATCTCTTGTTCATGGGTCCTTTTAAAAGGACAAATAAGGAATATTTATCAGCTGAAACTGTAGAAAGTGTGAAAATTTTAAGACAGTAAGTCTAAGTTGTTCATCTTAGAATGTAATAGCAAATGTACTCAAGGATTGTATTTTACGTCTCATCTCAAGACTGGAATCACAGTGACACAGAAGGAAATTAAAAAAAGCTTTAAAGACAATGTAAGGAAGACTGGAAAACAACAAATCTCATGGTAAAATATCTGCAGTCCAATTTAGCAGTGGAAAAATTGTAGAAAAAAAAAAAAAAGGCTGATTTTGAGCAGATAGTTCACTTTTATTGTACCAAAATACAATATATGTGACATAAACTAGCAATAATATTTGCAGGAAAGCACTGCTTATTAAAAGTGAGCAGAATCACTGTGACTTTGAAGAGACAGGGTAGTTGATAACACGGTTATGGTTACAACATTGTTCCAAAATTTAGTGAGCCAACATGCTGCCAACAGTACATCGCTGTACAGTACAGATAATCTATGCACTTACTTTCTCATAATACTTGATTTCATATTCAGTAATGACTCCATTGGGATGTTCTGGTTCCTGCCAGGAAAGCTCCACGCTCCTCTGCAGCACTCTCTCTTTCATTACTCCACTGACTTGTGAGGGAGCTGTTTGGACAAGATGTGTCAATAAATAATAAGGAAATTTGTTGGATGCCTAAAATCACATGTCATTACTGACCTACCCCATGCTGAGACACTTTTATTAAGGTAAAAGAAAGCACCTTTTCATAGCTCACAATTCAAAGCTAATGAATATTCAAGCAGTATCCTACTACTGTTCATAAACTTAGAATGGAAATCAAATTAAAGTGCAAATAGCAAAAAAGTGGCATTGTTGAAGTTAGTGCAAAACTGAAATTGATGATAGGAATAATAATTAGGTAAATGAATTCTAATTAAGACAATAGATTTTTAGATTGATTTATGATAAGAATCTAAATATTTGTTGCATTTGTTTCAACAGTACTTATAAAAATAATCTGTTAGAAACAAAAAACTACATATTTTAGGCTGACTTCATGTAGTTGATACCAATGCTGTTTAACAAATAACCTGCCAAACTATCTAATTACAACATGATTTAGTGGTGAAAACAACTTTGTTAAGAGACTTTTTCATTTGTTCAAACCTTCCCAGAACATTCTCTCTTTAGAGCTGAAGTTTCCATCTTTGATTCTGGTATGTAATGAAAGTCTAAGGCAATTTAAGAAGCAGATCTTATGAAATAAAGGGTCACTATATTCCTCTTCCTCACTGCACACAGTCACAAACACACATACAGAGTTTCCTAATAAACAACACTCACAATCAGGTGTCGTTTGAAATTTCTGAAAAGCAATCTACAACCATTATATGGTTACTGAATTTCATTTAACGGTGGTTATTAACTAGTATAATACAAGTGACTGAAAAAGTAACTTTCTTGATCAGCTTATCTTCTGCTTAATAAAAAAGAAAGATTGTGGAGTTACTGCTGATGAGTACTTCCAAAGAAATCCTAGCATCATACTTTTCCACAAACATACATGCTGCATGCAGGAATATGTGCACAGAAGTCCTGTAAAATCATAGCACTTTAAAAAACAGCTATAACACTATAACTACGTAGAACTTGGCCTTGTTCCTGTTCAATTTATTGGAAATAATTAAATTAATTTTAAGGATGTAACACCGATCACATAAAAGAGAGATAATGAGAGAAGCTGATTCTCCTTTCCTCTATTTAAAAACAAAGTGACGATCACGTTTATAGGAAACTGTTCATATTTGGAGAGTAGATTCAGAAGACAAGAAAGTAAGCAAAAATAAGAGATACATTTATTTATGTATCCTCCAAGTATTGAATCTATAATTTTTAACAAACATAATGAAAATTTAATTTTTTTTCTTTTTCCTATAGGAAAAAAACAGGAACAAATTTATTTCAGAACTGTATAAAATGCTTTCACTATGTAAAATTATTACCATTGATTTCATACAGATACAAATTCTGTTACAGAACAAGGACACTTTGCTGTAACAAGTAGGCAAACTATATTTTTTCTTTTACCATTCATCTCAAAATCTAATTCCAATAATTCCCATTAAAATATTCTTTCCCATTAAAAAAATCTTTAGTATCCTCACTGTGTTTAATGTAAAGAACACAGGAAGAAAATATAAAGAATGCACAGTCCTCTAGCATTAAGAACAAAAACTTAAAGTAAGAATTTTAAGGCACAACTAATATGATGATTCTCTAGGAAACTTAAAATTTGATTTCTAGTTTCATATTTTAATTCTGTTTCTAGTTCTTTTTATTATAACATGTATAGTCACAGAGGTTTTAAAATTAAATTTATTTACATTTCACTAGAGGCTCCAAGAGTCCATAAAAATTAAGAATAGAAGCCATGCATGATAATTTTCATTATAAACTATCATGTCATGTATTCAATATAATCAAAGTTGAAGACCTCTTAATGTAGGCTGTCAAACTAATAAAATCATAAAATTGTGTCATACAAACACCATGGGCTGATAAAGCTTTCCAGAATCAAGATCTATCACTCCTTGCATACTCTTTCTAAAAGTTTAGAGTATTTTTACCCTCTAATTAGAGTACATATATTGTTTTTGTAGCTAAGAGAGTGGAATGTGGGATGCAGAAAATTTATTTACTCTATCATCTAATTTTCTGTCC
Source organism: Chrysolophus pictus (assembly GCA_037305975.1). Taxonomy (NCBI): domain Eukaryota; kingdom Metazoa; phylum Chordata; class Aves; order Galliformes; family Phasianidae; genus Chrysolophus; species Chrysolophus pictus. The sequence goes on from CM074578.1 coordinate 37,243,477, forward strand.
AGTATTTAACTAGCTATCTTCTTTGTCTCAATAAGTAGCAGGACAGTTTAGCTGAATTTCAAGAGAGGTCATTATGTTTCATGTATAATGTTGTATCTCATACAGATAAATGTTTTCAGACTGTTAATTTTACATTTTTTAGATGTCCAAAATTGTTAATGTTCATACTTCTAATGAAACAACTTTATATTATCTATGTCACTGGAAATTGTTCTCAACATGCACTGCTTTCTGTTTTAGCTTATCCAATTTTTTCATTCTGATGATCAGAGCATTCACTTTTTCTAAGCATTCAAGTAAAATGAACTCACTTCTTCTGGCATTAGTTAATTTTGGAGATGTGGGGAGGGAACAGCAATGTGAGGAAGGAGAAACAGAAGAGGAAAGATGTTGATAGGGGAAGGGAAATAAATTATACAAGATTCCCACTTAAATCCGAACAAAGCATATCGCAGTCATATTCCATTCTTAAGGGATTTACATGCAAAAGAAAAGCTCAGTGAATTATTAGCCATGCAAGCCAGCATGCGAAGTCTTAAACAAATGAGCCATATTTCCTGATTATTAATATTCTTTTCATTCAAGCATGATCAGATTAAAAGTTTTTTGTTTGTTTGTTTCTTTTTCCTAGCCAAAAATATTCTGCTATATTTCAGCAGTAGAAGAATCTATAATAAAGCAGAAGAGAGAGCCCAGCCCTGCAGGCTGAATATGTTGGCAATTTTGACCTTGAGTCTATAAGTTTGTGAGGCTCTGAAAATAATAATATTGTATATAAGACCTATATTGCAAGATATTCCTAAAATGTCGTACGTTATCTGAACTTATTTTGTTTCCTACTTTGAGCCTCGACAGTTGTCGGGGGAAGGCAAGGTACACCAACCTATTGCTACTGGAAGGAAACCTTAGTGAACCATAGCAACCACATAAGCCAATTAATTAATGGTACAGGCTAGACATAGATGCTGCCTTTATCCTGCCTTTTTTGTTACATTTCTTAATGAGTGCTTAATGAGAGTGTATAGGTCAGAGCACTTTGTTCTTTATTCTAATATAATCATTTCTACTGAATCTCTAACAAAGTTGTTCATGATGAAGACACAACTAAGTAAACAGTCCAGAGTAACTTGAGTGTGCACAATCCCTAATGTACATTTTCAGGTTAAAAGAAGCATCACTTGTCTCAATCATTATTTCCATAATATATTACACCTGGGGATACAGGCTGTTCAAAACATCATCTGCTATCAACTTTCTTTCTGATATACTTCATCTCCTCTTTTTCTCCTTCCTGCTGACACAACATCCAATGCATCAAACACACACAGCCTCTCAGGGCTAATAGTAGATGTACCTACACATGCTGCATAACGAAGTACTTCGTGAATGACAGGCCCTCAGCACACTCATTCACCTTTTCTAAGTGCTTCAAATATACCATTCAGCAAAAGGAAAAATTGATTTTTCACCAGGTTTCAACATCACAGCCACAGAGAAATATAACTCTGCTGGGCTTTACTGATAAAGCCTTCAAGTTATATAGATTTCAAGCTCATCATCATTTCCAGATCAAGTTATTGAAAAAGTTAAAACGGAGGTGTCAAAAAGAGCAGGATATTCCAAGAAAATATTGTGTTCCAGAGAGAATTTTGCATCTGGTAGACTGACGTGTTATATTCATATTGCTAAGCCAAGCATATGGTATATTATTAATATCTGCAAATATTCATGTGTAGAAAACTGCAGTGATTGTTTTGGAAGACATTGCTTTTAGTCCAGAGTTCTGCAAAAATATTAAATCATAATAATGCTCATGCTTTAGCTCTATTCTTAGCTACTCTCTGCTTTTCATGCTTGACGTTTCCCTCTATCTGCAGTATACTTTCCAAAATACACAGATAGATACAAAATTAAGTCTTTTGCACTTTGGATTATATATATATGTATGTATGTGTGTATATATATATATATATATATATAAAGCATAAAATGCTAAAACAAAAAATATAAACTGAAAAATGAAAACATATGAAGCTGGACTTTCACACATAAGCAAAGTTAGGTATTATGTGCCAATTTCTAGCACAGAATCGGCCCTAACACTGTTTTCAAGAAAAAAGAGTAGTCAGCAAAAGAAACCTACTCAGCTATTTCTCTGAGATTTCTGCAGTTCTGCATCATGAATGTGTCTCAATTTCATCTGGCAGCATCAGTCATGGAAACTTTTCATCTCGTACCTTTTTTAAGCTCTCTCTAGAAATAGCATTTCTGAGTGGTTAGTAGCTCATGTCTATAAAATAAACTATTTACAACTCCCCAGGAATACAGGTTTAAATTCTGCAGTCTCACGTTATGCAGAAAGTTTCCCAAATGAAGGTTAGAAAATGCTTCCAGTGCAGAATAAGAGCACGGGTTAACAAATGCAACCAAATCTAAATTTGCATCTCCAGTTTTCTGATTTGCTATAGAAAGAGTGAATGAGCTATCACCCTTCCTTTTATCTTTCTTTACTCTGTAATAGCAGTCATGTACTTACAATAACCTAATCTTCATCTGGTACTTGCTGAAATCAACAGTAGCACTCACACACTCTCATAGCACAGGACCCTTGCAGTACTCCCAAAGGATTAAAACTCTTGACCTCTTCCGTTTTCAGATCTGGAAGAGGTGTGGCAATTATTTAAAAGCACTAGCTTTTCACACAGTAACGAATATATCAAATTTTCTATCCCTATAAAACTTTATCTAAGTACACTTTACATTCCATGAAACGTTAATACCGATCTCCTGCAACGACTTTCTGCAGCAACTGAGTGAGTGCTTTGAGTGTGTTGACTGAAGAAGACTTTGTTATCAGAAGCAGATCATGGAAAGTCAGACATATCAGCATCCTAAATGTTATAACATAAGCTACTACTTCTTTGTATAATGTCGTTGTTGTCTCCTTTCTGGACAGAAATATTTAAGCAACATGGTTTCACTGACTGTCAGTATTTTTTAACTGTGTCTGGCACCTGGACTCTTACAGACAACAAACACAAAATGAATCCTTTAATATATATTAAGATAGTAGTATGAAAATAGTAGCAGAGAACTGTTGGTTCTTAAATGGCTGTCCAGGAAGAGAATACAAAGCTCTCTGTACTCTGTTTCTATCCCTGCACTACAGTTATACAAAAGGCATCTTCCGCACTAATTTGCTCCCAAGAGAACGAGTGTTAAATGAAGATAGAACTTGGCCTCCCACCATGCTCTGGTTTCTTCTGGGGGAAAATCTAGGCATCAAGATTGCCAATATTGCTCAGTAAGATCTGTAGACAAAAAGATTATACACCTTGAGGAATGGTAGCAGTTGCTGTCAGAGGCCTGGGGTCAGCACGGGGCACCACACTGGGATTCATGCTGGTCTGCAGCCTCAGGACACATGCCCTCATTCCTTTCCAAGGAGCAACACAAATGTCATTTGAAATAAAACCTTGACAATGGTTTGCAGGTACTGGGCAAATTTTAAGGCTTCTCTCTTATTTATTATTTATTCTCTCTTTATTCTGCTTCCCATAAATCGGCAAAAAATGTGTGTGAAAGAAAAAATATTCATACATCTGAAAGCATGGCAACATGTTAGTGCTACTCAAGTCATGAGTAGCCACAGCTGGTCCTTTGAATGCTTGAGAAAATTTTCCTACTTTAATCTTCATGTTTACACTAATATGTAAAGTAATTTTCATATTATTTTGTAATATAATTCATGCAAAAAAAAAAAAAAAAGAAAAGAAAAAATAGTATGATAATTCTTAAGATGAACATTTATTATTAAATGGATAAATGGAAATTTATAAGACTTTCTTTTTTCATAAAGTGTATTTCTCTGCCCTCAGTTAAATCTCCACATGACAAAGCAGCCCATGATAAAAGGTTATTGAGTACCACTGTATTATGCCATTAGTACCCATTGCTTTGGATCAATGACAGAGAAATTCCCCACTGTGTTTATAAGCTGCAGCATTCAAAAAGAGACCCAAATAAATCAGATATTTTACACTAACAATGTCCTACAGAGAAGCCATTTTAACTTCCTCTCTGACACACTTTGCTTTCCAGCTCATAAATATAACACAGTGTGCACACAATGTTCTGTAAACCATGAGGCACACACGACTCTTTGAGCACCTGGAGATGTCAGGAGTACATGGTAGCAAGCAATGTACTCAAGTAATTCTTGACTGCATTACTCCATTACCTTTTTTTTTTTTTTTTTAAATCAGAATACTTTTGCAAATAAATTACCGAGGAAAAGGAATAATAGTATTAGCAAAGTTCTAAGAAAACTGTAATCATCCAGTATGTACTAATAATTTACTAAGTACATTTACTGATTTGTTTAAAATAGATAACTTTTTGGTAAATCCTTCATCAACCTCAAAATTTGCCAGCTCGATCAGTTTTATATACTATCTTCTGTGGCAAAATCTGGAGAAGGGAAATCAATAAAAAGAACTTACCAGAAAGAAAGAGATGAAACAATTCAGAAAGATCAGGGTTGACAGTTTGTCTATCATGTTGTTATTTTTTTCTACTAAGAGTCTATGTCTAGACCTGTTCTATGAACTCCCCTGTTTCTGTTGCTTGACATTTGGTACAAATATTATTGTCATATCTGTATCCCATTTCTTCCCAAACTGGCGACTTGGGCATCAATCAGTGCTGAACGGATGCTGAGTTGCGTAACAAGTGACAACGTCGACTCCCAAGGTATCCACAACTCTTGTTTTGTGAATAAGTTTTGACATGTCAGGCACAAACCTGATTCTTACAAATGTGTTAGAGTAACAAAGCAGCCTTACAAATAAGAGAGAAGGGCTTTTGTTCTCTTGCAGCATTTGTTTTCCTTTGCAGAAGAAATATTTCTATGTTAATTAGATTTTTCTTTTGTCCTGTCTTTTTTTTTTTTTTTTTTTTTTTTTTTAGTGATTCATCTTTCATAAGTTGTTTTTGTGTTTTTGTTTTAACTGGAACATCTGCCACCAGCCTTGCAGTAAATCCTTGGCACACAGGTATTACTCTTCATTAAGGAAAACAAAACATCACAAAACTCCCAAAGAAGTGGATACTCTTTTCCCTGGTGGGCTACTCAGACACATTATGTCCTCCTTCTGTCTCCAGTCATCTCTGCTGGCAACTGTCAATTACAGACACAAGTTTTAGGGAATGGAAGGATAAAGCACAATTTACAAATCCTTTCCCCTAGAAGCAGACAGGTGTAATGACTGAGACTGTTTGCTGTAATTGAATTTCATGCTGTCATCTATTCAGTCACAAAAATGTCAGCTTCAAGGATGTTGCTCACGAAAAAAAAAGAAAAGAATTACGTTAATACATTCTCTTTGCTACTCTACAGCTAATATCTCTACCACAATTCACTTGTCCAAGAGGAAATGTTGTATCTGCAGCAGTAAAATACAATACAAGGTGATTAGAAGTGTGGATTTGGAGGCCTACAAGCGAGTACAATTATGTTAATTTAGCATAAGATGTCCAAGAGACGGTTGAATAAGTTCCAGCCCCATAACAAAGCATTTTGTTTCAGACATAGCCAACAAAAATCTGGGAAGTGCCATGCCAAAAAACTAAAAATAGTTAATCAAATATTAATGGGAATGCATATAAATATTCTATAAAGATGTCAACACAAAACAATAATCATCACTACGGCACAGGTTTGATCAAACTGGTACTTTCAAAGGCATAATTGTTCAGTGGGGAAAAAACATTACTAACATTCCTAAAATGTGTACAATTTGTGCTTCAGTCCTCCAAACTCACATGAAATGCATTACAAAGGCACTGCTAAGGATAGGCACATTCCTCTGAGAGCAGCTTGGGTGGGATTCCTTGCAAAAACAGTTTGCAGTTTTGTCAAGTTCTGAGCTTGTATTTTTTCCACTGAAGAACACTACAACTCTAGTATTTAAGGAGATGGATAAATACCCATGTGGGAATTTCTACTACAGTGATAAATAGCAGAAGTAACAAGCCTTAAGTTAGCTTAAGTTGAGTGAAACTCAAGTCCGTGAAAGGAAGATCTGGCATAGCAGCCAGCTCATGACTCGCTTGCTGAAGGCTTGCCAAGGATACAGTCTCACTGATTAGAGGTGAGGTGACTACCGTGGAAGACTGCCACTGAGATAAATACAATATTTAACATTTCCCTCAAAGTATAAAGAAATATATTCAAACAACTGAGAAAATATCCATTTGAACCAATGTTGACTGTCCCAAATGAAATCATTTTGGGAGTATGCATAAGCTGTAGAAAAATAGTGACATGCAAATGTGAGGAAAAACCCATTATCAAAGGGGAAAAACATTTTGCAAAGTGAAGCTAGGTAATTAATTTGAATATAGAACATAAATTAACATCCTTCTATTAAACAGTAACAATTATTTAAAGAAAATCAACAGATTTAGATATATATATTAAAAATAAAACATACAAAACTTATACATAAATATTTCCAGTTCCTCTAAATTTTATTTCTTTGTTGCAAAAAACTTCTTGTGGAAAAAAAAAAAAAAAAAAGAAAAAGAAAAAAAAATTGATTTGAGAGGAATTTTTTCTTATTTGAGAACATGCTATGGTTCAATGCTTCTCCAGCTTCTGCTCACTGGAAAGAAAAGCCAGCACAAAGACTTGTCAGAAGCAGAAACATATTAAATTGGAAAGACATCAATCATTTAATGAAAGAGTTTACTACATGGTTTTAAAAGCTCTACAGAATCATAATCATCTTTTTACAGACTTTCCAGTGGCTTCACTTCCCTGAATGCTGTAAGGCTCTAAGGGGGACCCAATTTCTTTATCCAAAGGTTAACTTCTTGGAGAGCTAGATTAAGAAAATGTCAATTGCATAAGTTATAAAACCATTCAGTTTTTTTGATTAGTTCTACTTTTTGCATAGCATTTAGGGCTTGATTCTGATCTCTCATCAATTATATTTCGTTTTTGCTACATCAGTTTTAGCTAACTCATCTTCATTTCATACCAGTGAAAATAAGATCAGAATCAGGTACTAAGGGTGAAGTAATTAAGAATGTAATTATCACAACTGATAATCCATAATTGCTACATAATTGTTTTATTTTATTCTTTTTAACAAAACAATATTTATTTGCCAATTTCACAAAAATATGGCTTTTTTTTTTCTTGTTATTTCAGAAAATGTTCTGGATGGGATCCAGACAATCTAACTTAAGCACCTCAGTGCACCTACCCTTTAGGCAACTATAGCTCTCCTAAATTAAATGCTTAAATTCCCTAAATAGCTTTGCTCCTGTGACAGAGAAGTAAGCAACAGAGAGAATAGACCCAGAAAGAGATCCTGCCTTAAAACTGAGACCCATAAATCTGACGTCTTCATTTTAAGACTGAAGAAATTTTTTTTTTCAGTTGACTACATGCTGAATTCGGTCACCGATTTTAGTAGAAACTGATTACCTGGCACAACAAATAAACTTGGCACCTAACACTTAAATACTTTTTAGATGACATGGACTCTCTTCCTTACGCACTATAAGAATTTACTCTAATCTCCTATATTTTCCTTGCGAGTTTAAGGAGATGCATTCCTTGATCCTTAAATCTTCTTAACGTAATTAGTCCAGGGTCTACTCTGACATAATTCTCTTGCAAATCTAGTAGTATCCAGGTTTCTACATATAATAATGTAAGTCTAACTCTCTATGGGCTTAAAGGTTTTTCAGTAAGCTGCTAGCAAGACACAATACCTACATTACATAACTGCAAATTCACAATTGTAGGGAATGAATTTAATGCTGAAAAGATTCCTAAGTATGTAAGTCACTCCAAAAGTGATGTCTCCTATTTATTTCCATGGAGACTATAATAGATAAGAAAAGCAGAAATAGCAGTATTTTGATTGAGCAAATTCCTGACTACAAAACACTCTTTTTTAACATAGTCACCACCATGAGCTATGCATTTTTACCAGTGATGAACAAAAGGCCTGCATACCATGCTTGTTAAACCACTACTGCTGTACCACCACCATCTGCCAATGACCTCGTGGCCCAATGCACTAAAATAGGAGTCATTACTTTCAAGTCAGCTCTTGTAGAATTAAAGCATGAATCAACATTAGGGAAGGTGGGAGAGACTCCCGCCAGCTCTGGGTTTGATTCTCTTTCAAATGTTAATGGTTTGAGAGAGTAGTGATTGCAGTGTATCACTGGAACTTCAATCAATATCAAGGATGAAGATGAAAACAGATTTGCTGTTACAAGGAAGGCTATGCACTTTTAGATGGAAAGATTAATCTAAAAAACAAGAACCAAAAAACAAAACCAACAAAGAAAGATAAAGAATTTGGCTCTACTTTAGTGCAGAATTTGGTATACTTGGTATATTTGTCAAATAAGCAAAAGTACATAAAAATCCTTGAATAACTTAGTATGGTTCTATTTATCCCAAATAAGAGGCTTCAGAACTGATTTGCTTTTCCCTCACTCACAGTGAAGGAAATAGTAGAGAGCAGAAAAGTCCATCTTTCAGATAGCATTTAGCATGAGCTGTTCTGTTAAATAAAAGTATGGAAATTTGTGCTTATATATGGTATGACTCTTTCCAGGTTTTAAAGGATACAGCAGAAATAAAGTAAAACATAGGAGAAATAAAACTACAACAATATTGTGTTTTAAAGAAAGTTTCTATTTCCCTACACAGTGTGTGGCCCATTTTTCAATTGCTGTTTTGCTATAAAAGAAGCTCCAACTCTACAGTAGAAATTACTACTACCTAATTGTAACTATATTGCAAACGTATTCACCATCAGCATCAACAGCTCAAAATTTAGTTATTCTAAGACATATCACCAGTAGAGAAACTCTATTTACATGGATAAGCATAGTATAAAATATGATTTGCATTTATACTAGCCAAACACATAGAAGTATTTACACAAATAGTGTATTAAATATCAGAATGTGCAAAATATGAAAGCATGAAAGCTAAAGATTACACGGTATATAGACAGTATCAGAAATAGCACTATATGCTCTAAATATTGCTCTTTTGCCTTATTCATTTTAACATGCTCCAGTGTAATTATTCATTCTCATAAGTGTATTATAATACATGTATCAGGATACATTTATACCAGAATCAGGAACATCTATTGCACGCTTCCTTTACATATACGGCCTCAGCACTTGACAGTATAAAAATGGAAATAATAAAATATTGGTTCTGGAATTTCACATGATTATATATATATTTAGATAGTGAATGCTCAACCAGATATATGTAAAAATCCTGCCTTAGAAAACAGCTTTTGCATAAACTCTTAAAAAAATGCTTTCTTTGTCATTAAATGGTAAAACTACTCAGTTTGTTCATTACCCATCCATCAATTTCTGTAGCTTTTTAATTAAGCCACACTGAAAAAGGTGGGATAATAAAGAGTTAACTAATCAAAGCCGTACAGCACACATCATCTGGTATAAGAAGGAAAAAAGCAAAAATAAAAATAAAAATCCTTGTCTTCTGATTAGCCAACAGTGGTTGAATTCATCATATAGAAAAGCTGGCAATGATAAGGACATGTTTTATTTTAATGTATTTTTCTATTTTTAACCTTACAATGTTTACAAAATACACATTAAAAATTAGGTAAAAACTCCTCGCTCCATTTTAATAACATTTGTATCTTACAGGAATCAGCCAGAGCTTCATACATGCACCATGTGTGCAGATTAAATAGGATAGATACTCTCTTTTTAGATTGTATCTAAAGAGAACTTGCTGGAGACTTAGATCTTATGTTGGTAGGTGAATCTTTGGTGGGACTTTAAGGTAAATTCTGTTGCTCCAGGTGTGTTTTGAAATGATAACTTCAACATTTGACTGGTAGGACTGTTTTTTGTGCATGTATCTTCTGTAGCTCTGTTGCTGTTGTTTTTAATTCAGTTTTGTTGACCTAATATTTGTTGTACGTGACAGAAATACACAAGCTTTCACTTCTGTTATTTGTGTCAATTTATTACCCAAAGATGGAAAATAGTGTCCTTAATTTAAATTCTTGGATCTATGCAGTAAATCTTTAAATCATGAAAAGATGCTACTCTAAAAAGCCTCTAGAGCGACATCCAATCTGGTAGTGCTAAGGCACCCAGCTATAGAAGCAAGGCTTCCTCCAAGGAACCTCAGAAACATCTGTCATTCTTCAAGAGGTAAACTAGGCATGTTCTGTAAGAGGACTAGTTTACTCGGAGAGTAACACTTGTGACAACAGACAGCAAGATACACAGCAAAGTTTGGGAGAAGGAGTCTGCCACCTACCTACCCTTTTCCAGCATCACCCATTCTCTAGGATCCCTGAAAACTTTTCTTCCCACTTAGACACAAACAGACTTTCGAGTTTCCGGAATTAATTCCCACAATATTGTATTCTATGAAACTCACATAAAAGACACATAGACATGCATGATAAATTGTATCTGTGATGCATGACGTGAAGGAAGCTAGCCAGCTGACTTGCAGCACAACAGGCGTGTGTGTGTATGTATGTCTTAGGTAACCAAGAATGTACTGAAAATACAGGATCAGCCTGTACTTAAACCCTTTGTTTTCTAGTACAACCGGACTAATCAAATGACATATTCCAGTGTTAAGTACATACTTTGCTGACCCTTTTCAGCCCTGTGGCAAGCTGCTAGCAAAAGAATTTTTAAAAATAAGAGATCATCAATATTGTATTTTTGAATACTTTGAATATATTAGTATACATATTTTACAGCAAGTTGTGTCAGAAAGAAAAAAAATCCAAGCCTGCAGCCTTTTTTTTTTTTTTTTTTTTCCCACAATATGTATTAAATTAGCATGAAATTATCCTGTTTCCTCCTTTACTTTAGTTTTTATACTAGTCTATATAGCTCAGGGAATAAGGAACAAGAAAGAAGACAGAAAAGGAAATAGGAGTGAGAAGGAATGTTGTTTTTTGCAATCAGTGCTTCTGAGAATTCAGGTGCTGGCATTCACCTTACTGACTTTAACATGAAGAAAGAAGAGTCTGGAAAAAATCCTGCCCAGTCCTGACTGTATAACAGCACAAAGTGCTGTGACTATACAGCACTTTTGAGTATAGGCTTAGTACTTCCAGAAGGTCAGGAATGCAAGCAGTTGGCTTAAGTTTAAAAGGGAAAGGAAAACAACAACAACAACAAAAAACAACAATAAAACATTTTAATGATTTCTCAATCTCACAGCAGGTTAAGCTGTTCACATAGTTACAAGCAACAGCAATAAATATGTTAGACTGAAGAAATTCTCCTTAACCGATGGAATATCAATGTTTATCAGAGGAACTTTATCTTGTTCTTCGCAAGTTGAATCATGCAAAAACAAGATCAATAAGGAAGGATGTCTTTAAAGCTCTGCTGCTGTATAATGGAAATTACTTTGAAGAGCTGGCTATGTGTTCACGGAGAATTAGCAAACTGTCCCTGCAGGCGCTGGTGACATTAGGCAGTTCAAAACACAGTATTTCACTTAAAGCATATCTGACTCATTTTATTGGCATAAACATCACATGTTTAGCATTAACAGCTTTTGCAACTTGCTTTACATTTTTCTTCCTTTTCCATCAGCTGTCTTCTCCTTTATTTTGTTCTAAATATTTTTACTTGTTACTTTTGCCTCTGACAGTTTGATGGTTGTTACCTTAAGATTTTGTAGGTGTTCTTTAGTTCTTTACGGAGAATCATCTACCTAAAGCATTTGGCATCCCAATGGGTGACCAATTTTAACTGTACACTTAAAAGAATAAAGCCCATAGACATATAATACCAATAAAAATTAAAACAGCTTCTAACACGCTTACTGCTGTTGTTGTTGTTGTTGCTGTGGGCTTTTCTATTTGTTTTTGTTTGTTTGTTTGTTTTGTTTTAATCCAGCAGTATTATTTTTAAGCAGGAAAGAATGGTCTAATCACTGGCACTTTATAACATGGCATTGCAATACTGAGGTTGTAACATCTTCTTAAGTAGGCTACAAATCAGAAGAATGAAAGGTAGATCAACAGTGCTAGTATTTGCTTCAAATGTATACTTTCAGCTTGTCACTGGTTATCCAGAAAGCATCAAGTTTGCAGGAATACTATTTTTGCTTAAACAGCACCCTTTGCCCTACTCATTCCAGGTCTAAGAGTACATTTCCCTTGTTTCCCTTGCTTTGTTTCTACAGCAAGAGCTTTTTTTTTCCAGCGATCACAACTGGAAGAGAGTCATTTAACTTGAGAACCAAATTCATGTGTTTGAGCTTCAGAATTACGTATTATAATTGCATTATAATTGCAATTATTGATCTGCACCAGCTTTTTCTGGACAGTTACAGTCTTTCCCAAATGGAGGGTGCTATGCACAACCCTCATTCCAAAATATAAAAATGGACAAATGCTTTATGTCTCTACTACTGCAGAAAAACCCAAAAGAATATCAAAAGGAAACTTAAATACAGCAAAATTAGAAGTATTACAAGAAAGGCTATTTTAAGCCATTTAAAAGACATATATGAGAGGTGACACAAAGTTGCACATAGTTTAGAATGACCTCAGGAAATTATACTTCTAGGTCTTTTTTAATGTTACTACAGAAAATTTTTACTTGACTGTATTTTAATTTGCCCAACTTTAACTTACTACACTTACATTACTATTTGGTGACGACACCAAGCTGAGTGGTGCAGCTGACACACTAAAGGGAAGGGATGCTATACAGAGGGACCTGGATAGGCTTGAGAGTTGTGCCCATGCCAACCTCATGAAGTTCAACAATGCCCCAGAGCAGAATGCTGCGCAGGAGTGGGAAAACCAAATTGTCTTTAAAACACTAGAATCACACAGCTTCATGCTAAATCACTAACCAAAGGGAAGGAAAAAATAAGAAAATTACACTAATAGAATAAGCCAGATATCTTAATGAAATACACTTTCAAATGCAGTTTTTTTTCTATATAATACTTAAATAATTTTCTTCACTTTTTTTTTTTTTCCAGATTGTCAAAAGATTTGTTTTTATATACTCATAGAAAATTGTCTGTCGAGTTAGTTCTTTTGAAATTGCTAGAATTAATAATGGTTTATTTAATGTACTCTGTAATACTATTTCTCTCTTTGACATATACTTTAATTTACCAACTTGGTGTTTCCATCTCTCTTTTTAATTTTCTATGTTCATTTTACTATTTGCATTCTTTCAAAACACTGAGATAAACAAAAACTTGCCTATATACATATCAGGATATGGCTTCTTAACTGAAATTCTTTCCACAAGACGGGCTTTCATTCAACATATACCATCTGACAATTTTTCTGTTAGGTCAATTTATTTATTTTCCAGCCTGATTCATTAGAACATTAGCAATGAATAGAGGCTAATACACCTGGTTTGTTTTTACTGCTTGCCAGGGCAAAAAGAAAAACCAATGTTAAAAATTAATGTATTCATGATAAAAAGAAATAAGAAAGTGTTAAAATTGATGACTCCTCTAATTATCACATCTTTACTGAGGCAATGACAGCATATTTACAAATGCTGCTGGAGTTTTATTTCATCAGAACATTGATTTTTGGCAATGAATGAATCTTCATGGCTTGAGAGAATACTATTCTTTCATGGTTAGATAGAGGTATCTGATTACATGTATAAAAGTTAAAGTATAAAAACACTTCAGTTTTTCATTTCTATGTTTTTGTATTTGTGGAAAATTTTGAACTAAACTTTCTGGAACAATTATCAACCCCAGAACCATCAAAACTGATCATCACAAACATAGCACATACAAAATCCACCAAAATGGTGCTGGGAATAAAACAAATCACTGTACTTTGTTTCTGTGACAAAGAAAACTGTAGTATGCTCTTAGGAAGGCAAGCCTGAAGTTTGCAATACAGTTCTTACAGAAATCAGCCTCTGTTGCAGGAAGTGTTAGTATATTTTGAACTGGTTCTCTCATTTAATGGTCTACATTTTCCTAGTCAAAATTCTACTTAAAATATATTCTGTCTAATTCTTGTTAGGTGTTGAAGAGTTCCATCTATAATTGAGCTGAACAACTGAAGTACCTCAAGCATCAACAGCTGCATCAATGGCTGCCAGGTTGCCCTGTTCTTCAGGGCAACTAAGTTCACCATCATGTAATTTTAGGCATGTATTAGGTGGCACACCACAGCTAAAAGCGAAGTCTTCAATACTCCTTAGAGTGAATATACAGAGATCTTATGTCCCACTGTCTTACTGTTGGATTTAGGAAAGAATCTTTATCACTAGCATACAGATTTCTGGCTAGGTGCTTAGTGTAGAAGGATTAAAACTAGGCCTGAGTCCCTGTGTAGAGAGTGCATATGACCCAGCTTACCCAGAAATACTGTCTCAGGGAACTTTCACTTTAAGGTTTTAACCTGAAGTTTGGGTAAATATGTACATTATCAGTCTTCAGCTAAATAATAATTACTCTAGTCCACAAAGACATATGGATTAATCTTTTCCAAGTCCCAGAAATTTTACAGTTATGTACATCAAATCTACTTTACATAAGCCTGAGATACTCAACCAACTTTTGAGTGCCTTCTGCAGTCTAAATGCCAAAAGCTGTGTGGTGCTTCCCCTGCCAAGCCTAATAAGAAAAAAAATATCTCTACAGTAGGGTTTTAGAAAAAAGACAGGTAAATGTGTTTTGAACTAGCAGATGAAGATTTTCATCCAAAACGGTGGAAAGAAACTTGAAGAATCTGCATAATGTTCAAGACCAAACTGTTGTAAATTGGCATTATAAAGGAGTATGTCTTAATTACTCAGGAAGTTCTAGAAAATAGAATTATAATGCTGTCTTTCAGACTAAGGACATTCTCTCACCAGGCAGTACTTTCAAATGAGTGGTACTCTTTGTCCTTGTCAAAGTGTGCCATTGTTATTTAGGATAAAAACTTTTGGGACTAGAGAATGTATTTTTATGTGCATATCAAATGACTTCCAGTTAGAATGAAGTCTAATGGAAGCATTTCAACATTCCTCTAAAAAAAAAAAAAAAAAAAAAAGTATTGATAATAATGATATCTTTCAGCTAGTTTTGTAGCAAGCTCTTACACAGCCTTGCAGATAAGAGATCATTTTAAACAAAATTCTTTCAAAAATAAGGTGGAAAATCCACAGTCTAATATAATTCCATGGATTTAATAGCAACAGAAAAAGAACAGAATTATATCTACTTTTCCTTGCTTTATTCATCACTCCTTGCCATTCTCTTTCTTCATCAGAAATTGCTATGTGAAATAAGACAGGCTACTTCTATTTCCACCTTAGCTAGGAGTACTTCGGCCTGCAGAAAAGCCATAAAGCTGATTACTGAAATCACAAATAATGTTCAGTGTTAGGGGTCTTGTAACAGATTTTGGAGCAAAGATTCCTTGAAAAATAAGTTAGGAAAAGAAGAATCATGATCATAAAAGGCATTAAAACATCTGGAAAAATATGAAAATCAACCAGTAAATGGGATAAAAGACCACTTCAAGCTATTTCCAATAAACATATTTGTTCGCAAACTGCACCACAAGTATGCCACCAGATTTTGTACTTCTTTACTTTGAATATTTATAACATACTGGCATAATTCACTTTCTTATTCTACCATTAATAATGAATAATGTCAGTAGTATATTCAGACAGTGATATATCTTACCAAGAAAGCAGGATAATACCAATGACAATGGAATTAATATTTTGGTATTACAATAATAATTGTTTAAAATGTGTTTAAAATTGTCTAAACAATATAGAGAACATGGAACATACATGCAGTATTTAAATGTTTCCATTCTTCTATTTGACAGCATTCATCAACATGTATGTTCAGAAACATCTTCATGAAGTTGGATAACACATACCTTGATAAAAGGAGCGTGAGTTACGTATACTATCAAAAGACTTGTGATTATAACATGTCAAAATTGCATTTCTTCAGAATACTAAAAATAATGACACTAATCAATAATCATTATTTCCTTGCTAAAATATCTGCTCACATTCTTGCTGCAAGCATAGTTTAAATAAATATACACATATTTGTAAGTCATGAAAAAATCTACCCTTTTCCTTCTCGCATAGTACTAAAGACTTTGTTTCAAAACTCCAAAATTCTTCTTTCAAAACCTACTAAGCAAAGAGAAAGAATCCCATGAGTCTGAAAAAAATTTAGACAAAAATCTAAGAGCTGGAATGGAAATGCTTAAGTAACTGTAAGTAGCACTATTGACCTTGCTCTATCTTGGATCTATCTGTACCCACAACTAGGCTAGGATTATCATGAAACTAAATATGTTTAAAATGAGTTTAGCTTCATAAATCCAGTTCTACTTTGAGATGCTTGGCATTGATCCTGCAGAAATAAGTGATTTAAGTCTTTGTCATTTGAAGAGTATATATCTGAATAGTTAGAATTAATTGTAAATACAGCTAGCAGAAAAAGTAAGTAAAACTTTGTACACAGTACATTGAGCACAGGAAAGAATAATTACCATTTCTTTATTATTTAAGATTAATATTCAAAATAAACCCCAACTTTCATTTACTGGATCCAGTCATATTTCACAGTGAGTCAAGTGTATGTAACGTGATATAAAGCAATGTAAATCAAAAGTAGAAATCATAGTGGTTGTTAGCTAATGAACTTTACTTGCTAATCTGCAGGGCTGTTGAAAGAGGAGGTATTTTAGATCAAAAAAAAGTCCACCATATGGTGTAAGGAAAGACACATAATGATTAACCCTTAACAAGGGAAGCACTGCGTGCTACCAGCTTATGAACGCTCTTCACATTAGCAAGACTCCAAATGCTGCATTTGGAATCTTTGCTTAAATTTTTAAGCAAAACAAAATCTGAAAATGCTCCTGCAATACATTCAAGGAGCATTATGCCTCTGACATTTCCTTTTGGATCCATGTCTCCCTCTCTCCTTCCAAGTCTTGAGGCTGAGGTAAAAGATTTGAGGAATGTTCTTAAACCAGAAAGCAGGTGTTGCATGGGAACCCAGAGGAGTTGAAATGATTGCTCCTATTCTTTATCTCTGGATGACATCTAGGATAGAGCTACCATTCAGAAAACAGAAACAAGCTTTTTACAGTACACAGTCCATGTAAAGATAAAACAAAACATCTCTAATAACATTAGACGTCTAAAATGTATTACATTTTGCACATCACATCTCTACTTCCAGATGACTAAGCATGTCATGATAGTCAATTACAATAAACACTGTTCACTTTACTCCTCTGAAAAGATAATTGTTTCTCCCTAGTTTTTTGGTGTCTACCATCAGCAACATGCCTTCTGGAAAGCAAATTTATGCACTTTGACAGAGGAGAACTTTTTTTTTTTTTTTCTACAAGAGTAAAGATCCTTTGTATTCAGATGGAAATATTGAAAACCTTCTCTTCACTCTTTAAATTTCAGCATTTTTCTTATGAAAATGGAAAAGGATTTTTTCATGGAGGAGGGTGTAGTATTTCATTTCAGACAGTATAAATGGAAAAACGTGAGAACTTTTTAAAGTTATTGTTATAAAGGAGAGACAAGAAAAAAGGATTGCAGGCACAAAGAAAGGTTAAGGGGTGCCACTATACAATATATTCTTTATCTTCCATGAAATATGAACTGTTTTGCAATCTTTGAGGCTTAATCACTAATGAGTGATGTGCCATATGATAATTCAAAGTTCCATCTCAGGATCTACCCACTCCAAACTTCTGAAAACATTGCTTCTGAAAACTACAAAACTGAAACCTATTTCTCAGAGGCTCATTGAACTGAGCTCACATACACTCTTCATCACTCGCTCTGACAATGTAAGAACTTTGAGTAAACCCAAATACCCGTCCAAGAACTGCCCTTCAATAGTAGGCAGACTGAAAAGAAAAAATGTGCCTCTCTTTACCTCTCCAAACTATACTGAAATTATTTGTTTGTTTGTTTGTTTGTTTATAGCTGAAGAAAAATAAGGGGGAAGGAGGGAAGAAGAATGGTTGAGGGGATGGAGAACTGGAAGGTGAGAAGAGAAAACAGAAAGCAGCAAAGCTCATAGCTGGGGAATGTGGGTCTGCAGATTAATTTAGCCCAAACTACAATAAAGTCAGGATGTGATCTGCTCCAATCTCAACAATGAAATCGGTTTGAATGCAACATTTTAAATCATTCAGTCATTCTTTAACAAGATGAACGACTGGCAAGATTCTTGCCCTCCCTGCCTCCTGGAAAAGATTACATTTTGAAAGGCTCTAATTTCTGAGAGCCTTCAATATGCTAAAATGTGGGCTACTTCAAAAAGCAGCTTTAGCTTCATATTTCAACAAACCAAGTGAGAGTGAATACACAAAGAAAAAGATGATTTACACTGACTGTTTCTCACAGGCTACTGTGGGCAAAAAATAAACGAGCAAATAAAAAATAAATTCCAAACCACCCTTTTATCTCATTACTTGGCTGAAATGCTAATTTTAATTATTGGTTAAATTAGTGCTTTGCTGCTCATGCTTCCAGGAATAAATGATACTTTGTAGCTAAATTCACCCTGATACAACTCTGGATTACACCAGATTTGATTCCGCACTACTGTGAAGCAATTATTTACTTGAAATGAGTCACAAAGACAGAGACAGGGTTTTCTGCTTTTGACTTCTTTTTTCTTTGCTTCCATTTTCTTCTTGAAGGATAGCACTGGTAGAAAATAATTGCTATATTCAGCATTTATCCCTATTTTAAACAAATAATATCATTTTCTGATTCTGAAATAGTTTAATCTGATGTAAGAAATTAGGAGAGGTAAACAGATTTTTAACCAACCCATTTTTCAGTGAATACTTTGAGAAGCTTCAGTTCTACAAATTCTGAAAGGATGTGCTTACCTTTAAACACACAGCCAACTAAAGTAAATGAGATTTAAGAATATGCTGACTTTTGCTTACCTACTTTATTAAATGGTATATTTTGTACAACCAAGTCCAAAATAAATAGATGACCCATAGCCAACTGCAATCCCATACTTTCACCATGGGATTTCAAAGAATGAACAAAAAATAATTATATTTGTCCTTTAGATCAGAATCTTTTGCAGAAAATATTTAACTGTGCATCATAAATATTAGACAAACTGCACTGAGACAAATTCTTATTGAAGTTACTTTGGGTATATACATAGATGTTATAACACTTGGTGGAAAGAAAGACTCAGCTGTCTGTCTTGCATTTCTGGACTCCGCTGCATTCCTCCTTTCAGAGTCCATTTCTTGTATTTTGCTTCATGTCTAATTAGTCTCCTACAAGCTGCAAAGGGCACAGTATGGCAGGAATCCATCTAGAAACAAAAACACCTGTTGCCACATTAACTTCAAGGTGAATTTTCATGAGGTTTCTCCTTTCTTAGCTCTCTCTTTCAAGTCTTGGAAGGAAGAAGAATGGAGTCTTAGATACATTTTTACATACAAGATACAAGTTTTTAGAAGAAATAATATGACCAAAAAAGAAATCCTACCAAAATTACTACTAATTTTTAATAAAATAGTTTTGCATTTATGAATCTTGCCTAAGAAATGAGATGCTGTGAAATTTTCTATATTGCTTGTCCATATTACTGCCATTTTGGCAAGATCTATTTTGTTTAAAGACAATTCAGCAAGAACTTCATACAATATCATGGATTCACAAAGAAGATACACGTCTGTATTTATCTATTTAAGTATATTGGTTTTTCAGTATAAGGTCTAAGAGTTTTATAATTAGAATTATCAAATTAGTGGGCTGTTCCCGCTTTAATACTCAGCTTCTTAATTAATTTGAAAACTTTAACTATACATGTTCCAAAAAAAAAGAAAGAAAGGAAGGAAGGAAGAAAGGAAAAAGAGAAGGAAAAGGGAAGGGGGAAAGGAGAAGGAGGAAGGGAGGGAATTTAAAACTTAATGCTTGATGCTTACAAAGCATTGCCTTAGTTTAAAGCAGATCTATTTTAATTCATTTCAGTTAAAGTTATACTAAGTTTCTTTTACAATGGCCACATTAACTACAAAGGGCTGTACACAAATATATGAATGCTCACCTATATAATAGTTATAGAAACAGATCCTTGCTGTGAAAATCTCACAGGTTAGTCTTGTATCTTAAGCATATTATCAGGATTATAGGGTTTGCACTCCACAAATGTGTGATGAAATTAATTCTCTTCCTCATTTCTACAGATTTTCTGGATATGAAATGGCATCAAACATGACACTTCAAATATGGTTTGAAAATATACTTTAAGAAATTGTAGCATATGTTGTCCAAATTCTAATGACTGACTTCCAGAGAATGATAAGTAATGTTGTGAGGTTTTGTGTTAAAAACATCCTTCACATTGAAAAAAGAAAAAGATCTGTATTAGTATTCACTATTCCAGAGGCATAATTATCCACTGTGAAATCTGTCTGTTGGATTTTAGTGCTCTATTCAGATCCTGTCCGGAATACTATGCTCAGAAATAATGTGTGTATATTTGTTTAATTTTCAAACTGCTACACATTGGAAAAAAATAAAAAATTATAAAGAGCTTTTTCAAACTCTGGCCCCAATTCTAATCAAACCCGCAGGGGCTGACATCTGTGCCATGGTATAGCCAATTGATTCCAGCACCAGGACATGCTCTGTCCCCGCCAAGAAATGCAAAGAGGTTCTGATATTATAATAAGGCTTCATAATTGTAACTGTCAGTAATGTTCTTGTTTAATTCAACAGTTAAAATATTGTACCTGGCTAGTTTTAAGTGAATGACTGCTAAGAACTTTTAAAATGTGAAATTACCCTTTCACAGTTATGGTCTTACAAGTTTTTATTCTGAATAACCTTAAGAAACCAGAAGTCATATCTGAAATTTATACATAGAAGGGAATAAGGACAGACACAAGAACATTCCTGAAGAAGCATCATTAATTCAGTACACACGGCATGTAAGAAGACACTGTCTAGAGATAACAAAACTCCCACCCCTGAGAACTGCTTGACTGAGTTGATTTAAAGATTCGGAACAATCTTTAAATTCTCTTATCCTCCTTCTTGAGTGGAACAGAAGATATTCAAGAAGGAATTCAGTTGTCAAAATCCTTTGTTCTGTTCATCTCACAGGAAAAAGCTCAACTAATAAAATACCATTTCTACCCTTGCAAGATGAGTCTGCAGTTGTTTGCACACAGCAGACATGAGTCACTAGCTGAACCAACTGAAAGCATAGATCTGGTTATTCACTGTTAATTGTTTTTTACCCCTCCTCTTTAATGTTCCCTTAATGTTATGAGGAGCAAACTAAAAACATACTAAACTTAATCTGACTATAACTGAAAAATTCCCCTCAAGAAGTGGGGACCGTTTGTAGCTGCACCACCCTGAACAACGTTTCTATATTACAAGTGATGTGAATGGGATAAGTAAAGAGCCACAGAGAAATTTTAAAAAGACAATGTTCAGGTTATTAAAGAGAGAAAGTAGCCTCATAGAATCATAGTGCGGCTTAGATTGGGAGGGACCTTTAAGATGATCTAATTCCAACCCATGGACAGGGTTGCTACCCACTAAATCAGGCACTAGATTAGGCTAGCCCCATCAAACCTGGCCTTGAACTATTCAGGGATGGAGCATCCACAATTTCTCTGGGCAACCTGTTCCAGTGCCTCACCACCCTCTGAGTTAAAAAATTCCACCTAACATCTAATCTAAATCTTTCCCTCTTATAGTTTGAAACCATTCCCCCTTGTCCTATCACTTTTAGACCGTGTAAAAAGTCAGTCTTTCTCTTTCTTATAAGCTCCCTTCAAGTACTGGAAGGCCACAATGAGGTCTCCCTGGAGCGCTCTCTCTCCAGATTGAGTAAGCTCAACTCTCAACCTTTCTTCATAGCAGAGGTGCAGCAAACCTTTGATCATCTTCACAGTCCTTCTCTGAACCCAACCCAAAATTTCCTCAACTTTCTTGCGCTGGGAGCCCCAGGCCTGGATGCAATATTCCAGTCAGAGCTTCACAAGGGCAGAGTAGAGAGGGATAATCCCCTCACTCTTCTTGCAGGCCACTCCTTTTTTGATGCAGCCCAGGATACTGTTGGCCTTCCTGGCTGTTAGCACACACTGCTGGCTCATGTATAGCTTTTCATCCCTGAGGACTCCCAAGTCCTTCTCCACAGGGCTGCTCTCATTGAATTCTCCCCATTTGTACAGATAGCTGGGTTGCCCAATCCACATGCGGTGCTCTGCATTTGGTCTTTTTGAATTTCATTAGGCTCCTGTGGACACACTTTTTAAGTATGAAAACTTCTTCATCTCAGTTCCTCACAGTCCTCTATGAACTGTAGAAACTGCTTGCAGTGTGCATGTACTGTTTACCCACCTTCCTCCACAAAGCTTCTCTGAGATGAAGACTACTCAGACTCTCAGCTCATAATGTAGGTTCAGATACCATATCAAAACTGTCAACATTTTCTGCACTATTAGTTCAAAATGCAGTACATAATGCAAACATTTGAATATGCAGTCGTGCTGTTGTATCCCATAAAATGCTACATTTATGAAGGAAGGATGAATGGCTGTACACGTGAAAAAATATACTCTTATTGTGGCTGGAACCCTCTGATATTTGAGAGTGATGAGCTCAAGATACAGCTGAGAATAATGTTACTTTGCTATGATGGCCAGTAAAAACTACTTCAGGAGTAGAGTTTAAATGAAGAAAAGAATTAGAGAGCATAGAAAATGCATACTACTAATCTGATATTTGGAGTGAAAAAAAAAAAAGGCAAGATTTAAGATTGTTCTTGAGAGTATGCATACATCCAGTATTGACAAAAGGAATTAATTTGCCCTTCTTACTATCATGTATTACTATATTCACATAGCCTAATATGTTTATCAATCTTTGTTTACCTCTTCATCACAAATTATTACCTGAACATCTGAACTAAAAATAGATTTTACTCTTTTTTTTTTGTTTGTTTTCACCAATGTCCTCTAAAATCCAGTGCTGACATTTTTTTAATCACAATCCATAAACATTTTCAGAAATGCCACTTCCATTGACAGTCAGAGCTTGACTTAGAGATTCAGAGTTGGGATGTTCTTCATCACAAGCATAAGATGATCTGGAAATGTGTCTATTTCCTTACCTACTTCCCAGATTTTTTGTCCTTCCTCTCTCTGGTACTATTTTAGCCAATTTTAGAAATTTCTAGTAAATACATTTCATCTGATAAAACATTGCACTTCTATGACTTGAAAGAGATCTCTGGGTCACCAAGCTTTATAACCCTGGTAGTCATGTTGGGGTTAATATTATGTGATCAGAATAAGAAGATGAAAAATTGAGAAGGCTTGCTGCTGTTTTTGATGGAAAGATTGCTCTATAACAACTTGTGTGCATTGTTACCTAATGCATATTTTGCATTTGCCTTTTTCTCTTGTTAAACGGGCAAAGTATTTTCAGTTCTCTTGAAATGAAATTGATCCACTATTTGAAGGAATAAATGATGCAGTATTTAGAACAGGTGAGAAAAAAAGATAAAGAAAGGAAGATGAGAACAGAGATGAAGGGATTTTTGCTGAAAGAAAATGTATGGAATTTACAGGTGACTACTGAAAACAGAAACCATTTACCAGCTAGACTGCTTTCCCCTTATTAAAAGCTTACATCATACTTCCCAGGGATTTTCCTGAACTTATGTCATGAACCCTACAAGGCATATCTCCGTGAAAATGTAATGTAATTATTGCATTAGACAAAAAGGTCATTCGGTGACCCCACTCTGTCTGTTTAATAAGAACTTTTGTGTGAAGATAAGACTATTACTGCTATACATATTTAGCAACAGTGTATGAGGCTGAGATTATCCTTGTCTCTCTACTCCCACCAGCAATTTTTCTTCTCCCAGAGATGACAACCATCAAAAAGACTAGCTTTGTAATCCAAGAAATCCTTATGATTTATTATTATCATTTAGCTTTTGAAAAAACTGTATTAACTCTAGGTCGTACCATGGCGAGAGGATAATAAATATATACAGCTGAAAGCATGAGATTTATTAAATTCCTTATATAACTGACTGATTTTCTAATTGCAGCAAGAGCAGATAGGAGCAGCTGATTCCAGAATCTGCAAATGAATGAGTCTGTCATGCTGCGATTGGTAGGTTGCGATGAATCTGCTTACTGTTATAAAAATCTTTGTGCACTGAAACAAAGCAAACTATGCTAAGAAGAGTGCAGGAGAAGCTTCCTTTAGTTCTCCCCCAGTTTACTCAAACAGCAATTAACTTTTCACTTTATGTAGCTGGATATATTTTATGATCTTATGATTTTATTTATATTTATAACTGACCTTACAGAACAAGAGCAAATGATACTTTGTTTGAAATTTAGTCCAATAAAAATACTACAATAAATTCAATGTTCATTAGTCTAAAGTGACAGGATCAGTAGTGACACTAGACATGGGAACACCACTTAAAAATAAGTTTAAAATTACTTACCCTTTTTCTACAGCAAAAATAAAAACAACAAAGTGTTTCTATTTTTATGTTTACCAATGACCATTTCCTATTCCCTACCTATAAAAGCAGATAAACAAGTAGTCTTTATGTGACAGATGGAAAGAAGTGACCAATAATGAACAAAAGCTATAACAAACAAACGAAATGGTTATACAAAAGATTGAATTTACTAAAACCGACTTTATGACTTTGGCTTCCTACAATACAAGCAAATCACAGACCAATATCAGTCTTGCATTTATAATCTAGTGACGATATGAAGACAGTGGTACATAATAAATATAATCTGCAGTTGC
Organism: Chrysolophus pictus; assembly: GCA_037305975.1. Taxonomy (NCBI): domain Eukaryota; kingdom Metazoa; phylum Chordata; class Aves; order Galliformes; family Phasianidae; genus Chrysolophus; species Chrysolophus pictus. Next base: position 37,268,389 of record CM074578.1, read on the forward strand.
CTATCTTCTGCATTCACAAGAAGTACACTCATTTCTTGTATTGCTCTGAAGAAAGCAGGAGCTATGGAGATTACAGTGTCTCAAAGTTCATGCAACAGAAGAAAATGTGCAGGTTTTGTTTTATTAGCAACATGTTCATATTCATATTTATTAGGATTCAGTAGGACTTTTTAATTAATGCTTTGCTTTATCCACTGATTTTCATTGTACTTTCTAGATATAGTCCATTTTTGATTCATTAATGTTTTCACAGCAATGGTAACTTAAGTATATCAGTATACACCTGTGAAAGTAAAATAAATTGTTATGTCTTTGTCAGGACTACAATATCTTTTACAATAATATTTGCTATGTAAAACATTTTCTTCTTCAGAACAAATTCGTATTCATGTCTTTGTGCATTGCTATATTAAATTTTAATCTTCAGCTCCTAATCATAACAAACAGATTATGCAAGGGCATTTATTTTTTCCCTGTTTACGACAGCTAAACCTTGCACCAATCTAGTCCATTTTTCTCACTAGCAGTCCAATGTTTTCATCTATTTAAAGAACTGAAGTGAAATACAACCACTTTCCTACTTCAGTTTACTCTTATTGTCTTACTCACTACACTATACTTTATTTTGAAATACACTTTTTATTTTGTTAACTTACTGAAAAGACTAAATCCTCCTGGCATACAGTATACATTGCATGAAGAAAGCTATGGTCCTAACACTCATATATACATTTACTGATCTATTTATATTTTAATATTCATCACCAGTTGTTAGTGAGAGCTACATCTGGATTTAGCTCGAAGTCCATCTGCTAAATTTCAGTTTGATGTATGCCATGGTCTGCCATGAAAATAAAACAAAGAGATGCAGCTGAAACTGCCCTTAAAAAATACTAGTTTATTCAAAACTGGGTTTCACTAGAAAAGAAGAGCAGGTATGTTTTTAATATCATGAAACTATAGTAAAAATAAATATTGATTTCAGTGAAAATATGTTATTTTTCTCACTGAAAATGGAGTTCCAAAATATGAGTTTTATATTTCTACAGCATGCATTGGGGATGAAGACCAGTTATATTAGCTTTTTTTTTTTTTTTTTTTTTTTTAAATGAGTGCAATAGAAAGCATTTTTGTCCAATTTAATTACACAAGAAAATAACATATCTTTAACATTTTCATTACATTTAGATGTTGCTTAGTAAAGTGCTATGATAGCAATATTTTCTTGAAAAATCAACATAAAGTTTGAATTGAAAAAGAATAAAAAGAAAAAAGAAAAAGGACATCCTTTCCATTTATCATGTTTATCTATAATATACTAATCTGTATAAATGACAGTCCAAACGTATTTTTTTTTACCAAAGTTTGCATACTTCTGGTAACACTGTGGAACCAATGTAGTCTAACACAATTAGTAAAGCTCTGAAACAGCATTAAAAATCTAAAAGATACAAAAAAGCTTACTGGCTCACCCATCCCCAAAAGAACCTGATAGTAACTAGGGCATAATCTCTTTTATAAGGGGTTCTATATGTCTCAGCACAATGTAACAGGGCAAGTATATTTCTCATCCTGTGGCATTAGGAAGAGTCAAATAAGTGTGACAAACCTTATAAAACATCATGGCTGTTTATTTCATAAAGTATTATTGTCTCACCATCATTACACTCACATAATTATAGCTTCATTTTATGCTCCTGCCCTGCTATTGGGTGAGTGCGCTGGAGTGCGAGCACATATGAGCTTTAAAATAAGTGCCTATGTGCTTTAAAAATGTACATCACCTATTTGAATGTTTGACTAATTATTTTCTTCAAGAACAGTCATGATTGAAACATTTTAAATGCAGCTACATAATTAGTTTATTAAGCAACTTTCCAACAAGGGAGAAACACAACACTTTGATTCTGAATTACTTATATTTTTCAAGAAGGTCAGTTCAGTGAAATGCAGGATTAGGATGCCTTTCTGGCACTTTTTTATGTTTCCCAGACCGGAGCATGATGGAAATTGGAAAGGGCCCCAAGTGACGACAGCTGAGGAGGGCTTTCTGTATTTGAACAGGCTTCAAGGATGCCCCAAGGTAAGGAAAACCACCTAGAGTTCGCACAATATTTCATGCTGTTATTTTGTTTTTTGAAGCACTGTTACATTTTAGTAGACTGTGCATTCACAACACACTGGCAAAGAGGTGACAGGCATCACTGGTCATCTAGTAAAGTAGTTTGGTTCCTTCAGGTTGTCATTCGTACTGCAGCCATTTTATATGTCCAGAGATACTTTTCTTTGCTACCTGTGTAATGTCAACAAACCAAGGAGTGCTTTGGAACATCGCATGTTAAAAATGAGGCAAAAGGCTGCCTATATGATTGAAATATAAATGAATGACCTGTGACTGAACTCCAGTTTCTAAACATTACTGAGCTGTCAACTACTGCATGTTCACTATTATGGGTATGAGAGAAACACTCTCCATTTTTCTTCAGAATCTAAGATGATTCTTTGATATTTGGGAAGAAGTTTCATGGTAAGAACGAGCGTATTAAGAAGAATGATCATTCTGGGGAAAAATAAATAAATAAATAATTACTAACCTGTTCATCCTTTAAAAAATCTAATTCCAGAAATATTGCTGAAATCAGAGGTCCAGCCTTGATTTAAATGTATGAGATATGATTGTTCTAAATAGAGTAACATGCTATATTGTCATAAGGTTGCTACATAGCCTAGGCCACAGAAACAGTACACTTCCACGCAGTTCTGTCACTTGCATATATGAAAATTGCTCTTAGTAGCTCTGAGTTGAAATACTTGAAAACAAATTTTCAATGTTTGAACCTGTCTTCTTCCTTTAGATTTCCTGGCACAAGGGTCTCCCCCCTCCCCCCACTGTTTGTGCAGTGCCTAGCACAATGGGACGTCAAACCTCATTGTATGCATTAGGCACAACTGTAAAATCATTATTGTCTACACAGAACTGTTCCAGTCCTTTGGTTCCTCACGATTATTTGTTTGCCCTCTCCTCTATCAAACTTCCAGCTGAATGTTCTCTGTGAAACAAGAGACTACATTGGTAAATATGAACTATACAGATTCTGACTTCTGCCAGCAAAGCATGTAAGATAATTAAACATCAGCAGATGCATGTTATTTGCTAACTAGTCCTCACACATCAATATATTCTGAGTTCTGTTCTGCATTCCTCAGGATATTTATTAAAACATAGTAGTAGCAAATGTTTACCTATTCTGACATATTTTTTAATTTTGGTATTAAATATTTAACTTTTCCCTGGATAAGAATGATTCCTATGAGGCCAAACTACCAAAAATTAAAGAAATTTGCTCCTAACTAACCTAATGAAGTATCATCTTGGCTTCCAGTCACTGCTGCTTTTTAGCATCTTTGAGCCTGACATCAGTTTCGGATGCAGCTAAATGCCAACTATCCCGATAAACACGTACACTACCAGCTGTGGCTCCATCTGCTCAACTAAACATTTTCACACCAAATCTGTCGGGGAAAAAAATATTGTTTTTGGAGCTGGTTTGTAACAAATGAAATATTAAAATCTTAACTCTAGGTGTCCCTTCACTTTTCTGTTCCTCTGATGAATATATTTAGAAGAAAAAAACCTCTGCTATTTATAGCCTGCCTCAAACCCGCAAAATCCAATGGAAAGAATTTGATGTGAAATGAACAGATAAACAAAACGGAAATCCAAAGCTGATAAACCTCTGTGTGCCCCAGCAGACACCTATGTGACTGCATATCAGGAACACCGAGCAGTGGGATCTCTAAGCAGCTCCCACCCCTCTGCCTCACCCTGGCCACAAGCTCAAGCAACCAGGGCTGCTGCATTTCTCAGCCTTTTTCCAAAGCACTGCGGTTTCTAACCTGACATTGAAATCAGTACTTTAGTAAACTTGTGTGATAGGTGCAGTGTTTCAGAGCCTCTTTTGAAATATGGAGACACAACTCTTTTCCAAGTAGGGATATCTATACGATATCTCACCAAAGTTCTCAAAGGTTTACTACATTTATATTACATGTCTAATGTTAGCGTCCACTCATTTTTTTTCACTGAATATTTAAATCGTCTTGAGCAAAGCAATAAGAGCTCTCAAAAATAGGTGAAGTGAACTTGGCTCTTGCATAAACTTTCAAAATCACATCATATAGCTCAGCATGGTAATGACAGGGTACTGGAAACAGCACCTGCTCATGCTCCCTGACATACCAAGACTGAACAAAAAATAAGGTTTAAACTGCGCTAAGCTAGTGCTTTCCACTTTTCACTCCCTTGCTGGGAATACAACAAAAGGTGTGGGGCAGCTCCAGCTCTATCACCATGAAAACTCAGCAGCTGCTGTGAAGTACTGACAGGACGAAGGCTAAGCAGAAGATTAATCTTAGCCATAAGAAGCCCAAGTATATAATCTTAGCCATAAGAAGCCCAAGAATATATATATTTCTTTCCTGCTATACATGTTAGGGCCTGCTCCTCCTGGGGGTCTTTGACTGCACGTACCAGAATCCAGAGCTAACCTTACGTCTTCTTGAGCAAGTTTGAAAATAATGGCTACAAGTCTACTTAACTTGAAAGACCAGATGATTCAGTTCAGCATTTGTTTTGTACAGCGTCTTCTTAAAAGCAAAAACAGAACAACTCCCCACCCAGCCAGGGCTTTAAATGCTTTGAGTAACATAAGTAAAAAAACAGCGAAATAGCAGATGAATAGACTACATTGTGGTTTAAAATTCAAAGGCATTCTAGTGGAAATTCAAGAGGGATGAAAAGATGTGTTGCCTCTGTAACTTATGTTAATGAAAGCTAAGAGTAGTTTTATTGAAGTGAGTGGAGTTATGCCAAAATTTTCATACTAAAGAGACATCAGACCCATTTATCACTGAAGTACCCCTTGACAAGTGAGTACATTTCTGTTTCAAAAAGTTAAAATAAAATTTGAACATTACACATTTCTCTACAGTGTTGTTTATGTTCCTTGTGAAAATGAAAGAAACACAAAGTTATGCTACATCTAATAATTTTGTCTAATTAAAAAAATGTCATCCAGGAATGTGTTTTAAGTGGAACTGGCAAGCAATCAACAATTCAGACTCTACATCACAGATTTCGGAGCCTTCGAGCATTCTTATGATTCCCTTCTGAGTTTATTCTCACTACTAAATTCTAGTAGTAAGAAAACCCAGAAAGTTCTTAAAAATGCTAAAATTAAGTAACGCGAATGAAAACAGTCATGAGAAAGGAATCTAAATTCTGCTCAAAGATTTGTGTCTATATATTTTATCCTTTCTAGTTCAATAATCTATCTGCATTAATACAAATATATCAGTAGAGAAGGAGTTTTGGCTAGAAAGCAGGATAATTTTATCATCCAGCAGTTTTTTCTATTGAATGCAACAGAATTTAATACTTAGTGCTGTTGAATCTAACAAGTGAATACAACTAAAGCATGACAATAAAATGTGTCTTTCTTTCTGCTCAAGTCTTTGACTGAAGAAACAGTATAAAGAATCTCAATAATAAAACAAATTGAGAAAGACAGGAGTCTCAAAAATAACTGAAGTACTATGTAGATGTGTGCTGATGCAGAATGTGTACTTATCCCACTTTACTGTCTTCTGCATTTTGAGGTTTTCGAAAGAAATACAGGGAAGAAACATCAGAGCATCATTTTTCTTTTATGGACAAAACTATAAAGAATATAAAATAATAAGGTCAAAATCCAGAATTATATATAAGTAATTTTCTTTTTCTATTGTTCAATAGAAATTTTGTTAGCCTCTGGCTAACAAAAAAAATATATTTAAAAAAAAATCACGTGGCATAGTATCTTGTCAGATGCTTTAGTGTCATAGTAGCTTCAGTGTAGATATTGCATTGTTATCTGCATCTGTGATTAACAACAGAACAAAAAGTGGTCTTAGCAACTTCTAGGGAAAAAAATTATAAGCCACATAATTCAACAAGATATTGCAATAACAGTTTCCCACTTATATATTCATATACTGTAATTTGGCATATTTTCACTGTAAGAGTTGTACTGATTTACAAAGTTGGGGATCTTTACAAACATAGATGTATACCACTATAAATATGATGCATATTTCTCATACCTTCTCGAGGAGAGCAGGAAAGAATAATAGAACATCCAAGCTGGATGTTGCTTTTTTGTTCTAACTATACACATTTCTGTGTAATGGTATTAAGACAGAAGCAAGTTCAAGATTGTTTTTGGATCACACAAGGAAATAATATTTTGATATCATCAGATCCTTCGGGAATTAATTTCAGACTTTGATGCAAACTCTGTTGATGTATGCTCCCTCCTACAGATAAGCTTTCTATTTATTGTGAAGAGATCTACTGGAGAACTTCCAGCAGTGAAACTATCAAGCACTGGTGGTTGAGATAGCCTTTTAGATATTTGAGCCCAGGCCAGAGTGTCTTGAAGATAAGAGCGGAGACTGAAGTTAAGCCTAATTCTCTATAAAAAGCCAGTGTTTGATGTGCTCCTGGTAGACTGAGTTGTTACAACCTTCTGTATTAGATAACTTTCCCTGAGCAATACAAACTTATTTTCTGGTACAATGTGTAGCTCTTATCCAAAGGGGGAAGCAGTAAATGCATGAATAACCACAGCCAGTTCAACATCCACTGGGATAAGGTGCACTCTTCTATCCAAATAGAAAACTGGACAGTTTTATTTACCAGATGTTGCTATGAGGCAGCTTTAGTGTCACCACCGAATACAAAATTTCTCCTAAACCATGGTCTGCAGTGATCAAATAAGGTATATACCTTTCATTAGGAGCTACTGTACTGGGCCTAGAAACTCACTGACACGTCATTTTCTTCTTCTGTCTCATCTGGGTTTAGTTTCAACCAACTATTCTTCATCTCTAAGCTTTTTTCTTGCAATCATTTGTCATTGCAGTAAAACAGGAATGGCCATAGGTCACAAGGTATGAAAGGAAGTGCATATGAGCTGCATATTTTTCAAGCTACTATTCAACACATTTACAGAGTAGCTGCATATAGACACCAGGAAGAACTAACTATAAAACTGATTCTTGAAGGAAAGTCTGCCCCGACTGCTTGCTGGATGTATTTGTCTGGGAAGAACGCCAACCATTTTAGTATATTACTTTGGATACTGCCACCTCTCAAGCAAGGAAGTACTTGTGATCAGTTGTGTTAAATGACTCAGGTATATTTAAAGGGATGAAAACAGACATGAGGCCTCTCTTCACTGACAAGAGTAGACTACCTATTGCACGTGCCACTAAAGCCATTTCGTGCCCTGGTTTAAATTCAGATTGTGCCAGATCCCAAATTTTGTCTTAATTTAGTTAATGCAATTGGCCTTTGGCTAGCTTCTCTATGAGCCTGCAAAGAGTTTCACAACCATTCTGTGTCTGTGAGTAGAGCCAGACAAAAAAAGATGATTATAGTTAGCTCTAGGGTGAAACGTGGAAACTGCTATAGAGCACATGGAAATGCTACACAAAGGTTTCGGACAGGAAATGAATAGCTAATCCAACTGAAGCTACAGGGAAAATGAGAGAAATGTGAGATATAATTACTCAAACTGGAATTTATTCAGGACACTAAGGTTAACACCTCTCCTCTTGCAAATTGTGCCAACGCTATAGCTAAAGGACTTCAGATTTTTATTTAATTTGAAGAGGAATGTATCTAACCACAGAATTCTTTTTCACACAAGGGACAATGGGTTCAGCATATAATACAGCGAGAAATAACTCTCTTCTGAACCATCCTTCGCACTTCTTTCAGCATTTGGATCTCACTAGAAGTATTGCATTCAAGTAGTTACTCGGGATAACCTTAATTCAGTTTGGTAGGTGAAGAGAAACACCTTGAAGTACAGCTATAATAACCGTGAATCAAATATTCACATAATTTAGTCTGGCCAACTATCTAACTAAATAAAAACACACAGCAAACCAAACAATAGAGAATACATCCTGGAAAATTTCTATGCTGTTCCTTTAAGTTCAAATAGGAATTGTAAGCTGAACGGAGGTTAATAAAACCCATACAAATACACACAATTGCATACATATAAAAGAATCAATTTTACAATGTTCAAAAGGTGCAAAAAATACTGCTGCTAGATTTTCATGATCATTCAAGAATGACAGATCAATCTCTTTAAGAAAGAAAAATGGATTGAAAACCCTTAGTATTTTAAAAGGCAATTCCTTTCAGAGATCTACTTTTTGACAAGTTATGATCAGCAATGGAGAAATCCATTTTCTGTTTAACTTCCATAGTGATATATAATTTTTAAAATGTACATAAACAATTTGTATCAATATCCACATCTTCCAAAAGTACCCTCTACTTTTCAATTCCTCTGTTTTTGTATCTAAAATAAAGATTTTCTGAGATGTTAATTGCCTACAAGTTAATGTGGAACTACTCTGCTAAGGAATCTGGTTGGTGACTGTTCTGTTCTGTCCCTGAAACCTGACTGATTAACTCAGAACAACGCAAACTTGTACCTATAGCCGCAGTTTCCTACCCAGCCTTTGAAAAGAATAATTCCCCACACAACACAGGAAAATCAGGCTATGGACATTAGTCAGTGGGCAGCCAGCACCTGAAGCATTCAGAGAAACCACATTTCAAAATCTTGGTTGTATTTCTACATCATCAGGCAATTATGTAATGACTTACAATCTGTAACCTTACAGACACTCCTCTAAGGGTTTCATGCCACAGAACAAGTTAATGACCCACTGCAAAATACCTCCTTATAACGGCATTCAAAACTCCATTTTAGCACCTTGATTATGAATGACATGCTTCTTGTTTCATTGCCAGTAAAGTGCTGAGTAATTAACTGCACAACATATAAAGGCAGAAGCTTTTCAGATGCTGGGTACAGAACATTAAAAAAGCTAAGATAAACACAAACTTCCAAAGAGTCTCTTAAATTTAATAATATACATAAGACATTATTATTATCTGTAACTGAAAAGCATCCAGGTTCTATGAAATAAAAAGAGAGTAAGGCAAAATTTGTTTCAAATAAATTGTAAGAAACGGTTACTATTAAGGATCATAAATTTTTCTTATGGTTTTAAAATGTTTATTAAACACAACACATGCACAAATACAAAAAATACACCCAGATTTTAACCCCTCTAACTAGCACTACTGTAATGTACTTTACTGTCTAAAACATAATCAAATGATTTGTCCTCTCACATGTTATAAGAAAACTGAAGTTAGTATACAGTCAAATATTTTTTTAGTATCATTGACGCAGAATTTACAAGACACTAAAACGTTAACAAGTAAAACAGTAATTTAAAACAAACTAGCAGTAACTCTTTGCTCTTCTTGTATTTATGCTATACAATAAAATAACACAAACTATATGCTTTATCATTGCTAACATCAATATTAAAACAGCCATACAAACCACCATAATTGAGTACACATCCTTACCAGCCATTTCAATGAAAAAAAGTGTCCTCTTTGTCTCTTTACCCTATGTGTAACTATTTCATCATCTTTAATTCACATATCATTTACTAAACTTCTGCAGTCTCACCACAGAGACCTTAGAAAAGTAAAAAACAACAACAACAAAAAGCCTCTTCTAAGCAACAAAAAAATACCACCACCAAATTACAGGTGAAACATTTCTGAGAAAACAGAGAACATAACAAAATAGAAAGTATTTCCCTAATTAAGTAGAAGCAGTGGAAGGATACTTTGGGATCACTGTACCCATTCATCTGCCATCTCAAGCAACCACCTGGTGTAATTTCTTCCAAAAGAATGACCAAGCTCTATCTCTAAAATCAGATTATGTCTCCCACTACTCCCATCAAAAGACTGCTCCAGAATTTCACTGCTCTGATGGCTAGAAGACTTGCAGTTTCCAGCCTAAATATCTCATGTTACTAAATTTGCTTTTACTAGTCATTTAATTAAGCTGGCTTTTCATTTGTGATTTTTTCCCTACTTCCCTCTTGGCAGATTTCTGAACAGCAATCCATGGCAGCACAGAGTCTCCCTCAGCTATTCCTGCTGAATCTATTACTTTAAAGAAGTATAAGAACAAAAGAGGAACAAAATTAGGCATGGCACATAAACGTGATTCTGTAGCCTAAAAATCAGGATGTGGCTAGAGAAGTGGACAAAACACAGTTAAACCCACTAGTTAAAGAATGGAATTGAACCTGATTCCTATATCACAAGCCACAAAATAACCCAGTAGTAGCGCTTCTGAACTTTAAGACCTCATTTTAAGAAAAGGCTGAGCCTCATTTTTTCTTTCAAAAAGCATAGATACTCGCACACTCTCCTTTGAACAGGTTTTCTGGCTCTCACTATATGTCAGTTTCAAATTAAAGGCTGAAGGAGCTATGTTGTCAGTGAACCAGCTCCAACAGCTTTCATTCCAGTATGTTTCTTCTGAACACTTCTCCTGAGGTATCTGAGTTTCTACAGTCAAAAAATAACAGGGATTTGAGGTTCTAATCCCTCCTAAACGTGGGCTACTGATTAAATATTCCCGTTCTCCCCTATATAGTGTGCTTATAACCACACTATCCCACCATTTCCTTTACATGAGATCTAGGAATGGTGGAAGTGTAGGAGGAAACTACTCCCTCGTTTTCTGAAGTGCAGCACCTGCATTGTGAATGCAGGACTCTGCACTCAAATCCTTTCAAGAACCTGAAATCTTTTTTTTTTTTTTTTTTTTTTTACATGTATAATGAAGCTAATAAGCACCTTTTAATGTATAATTAAACTACTCATTCCAGGTTTCTCTGGTCTACCATGGACTCACAGTTTTGAAGAAATACAGTTAAGGTCATCTTTAGTGGAGTCTGAAGCCTGGATTTTGTCTTCTAGGTGGCAAACCTTGGACTTTTCAGAAGCAAACAATTCTGTTAAACTTTAAAATATAAATGATTTCTTGCTTCTTAAATAAAGTCTAAGCAAATTATTTTGTGACATTCAATCTGAAGTCCATTTAAAAGAAACTGATCTGTATTCCATTGCCGTTAATCATGCACCCATTATCAAGCTTCTAGTTTCAAGCTCCTCTTTATTTTTTTAAAGAGAAGTTGAAGGCAACAAAGCAATAACAACAATACAGCAGCTAATGCCACTAAACTGAAGAATTTACTCTCAACTCTCATGAGTCTGAGCCTCATCACTTTTATTTTTTTTCAGCTACTCTCTATAGATATTACACTATATTAAATCTGCAACACAGACATATTTATCTCGAGCTATTCTGTTATATGTATTTTCATGAGAAGAAAAAAAAGTAACACACAAAACCAAAATTCTCCAAGATGTTCCACAGAGGACATAAGAATGGTATTAGTTTAATTTGCAATTTCTTACCAAAGTCTAACTACTCACACTTTGCTTTAAGAGATCTGCCTGGTAGTACTTCAAACATGTAACCACTAACAAAAAAATTATTTTATCCAATGTAACACATGTAATTACATTAATTTTTTTCTTTTTTTTTCCTTTCTATTTTTCCTTTCTTTTTTTCTCCCTGAATGGATTTATTAATATAAATAGTGTTGGTCATCAAACATGATCATTTCTTAAGAGGCCAAAATATACTTTAGAATGATAATTTTAGGTGTTCTCACTGTGAAACTGCATTCAGGACAACTCAGTGCAATAATCTATAAATCAGTATAACTGACTTGTAGCCAAGTTTTCCAACACCACACTGCATTTCAGTACGATCTGTGGGCAAAAGAAACTGTAAGAAGTTTTATATCCAGAATTTATAGGGTGCAATAAAACAATTAGCATTCAGAATGGAAATGGATACAAATTATGAACATAGAATTAACCCTTAGATATCTATGAAGTCATGAATAATATTTTCAAACTGAAATTAATATTTGTAGTTGAACAGTTTTTAAAAAGCTTCGAAAAAGTATCACCTACTTACTTTAAGGTTATAAAAGTAATGCAAATCCATATAGGTCCCTGATGATCGAGGTACGATTAACACATTTTTATCTTCTCTAATAGAACTGCTCTGGTACAAAATATATTGTTCTGCACTGTCATGATGTATGGCTCATATTTAGAAATACGACAGTTTGGTAGTGCACTGTGGCATTATATTAAACTGAATACATTCTTGTGCTGCACAGGAAAAGATAAAGAGGCCTCAATTTCTGTTTTCTTTTTAAAAAATAATGAGTTTGCTCTATTTTCTCAGTGCAGTGGTAAAAATTCAGAAAATATAGTATTTACTGAACTATTAAGTTCTATTCTCTCTGTTTCAAAATCTTTATTTCAAACAAACCCTAACTGCTTTATTAGAATATGAACTACATTAATTAATAGAAGTATCTGTCCTGGGCCATTATCACAGAACCTAAAAAACTTCTGTCCCTATACGTAAATAACTTCTTCAGCTTTAATATTGTAGTAATGTAGCAGAAATGTGACATCTAAGTTTTACAACTTTTCCAACATAAAACACCTGAAGATCTTTCCACACAAAAGTACAGTGGAGTACTGTCTCCAGGCCTGGGGTCACCAGTACAGGAGCGATGACAAGCTGTTGGAGTGGATCCATAGGATGGCCACAAAGATGATCAGAGAACTGGAGCACTTCTACTGTGAAGAAAAGTTGAGAGAGTTGTGCTTCTTTAGCTTGGAGAAGAGAAGGTTCCGAGAAGACTTCATTGTGGCCTTACAGTATTTGAAGGGAGCTTATAAGAGAAAGACTGACTTTTTACACAGTCTAAAAGTGGGAATGTTTTCAAACTATAAGAGGGGAAGATTTAGATTAGATGTTAGGCAGAAATTCTTTACTCATAGGGTGGTGAGGCACTGGAACAGGTTGCCCAGAGAACTTGTTGATGCCTCATCCCTGGAGGAGTTCAAGGCCAGGTTCAATGGGGAAATCTGACCTAGAGCATGATTTACTCTGTGGCAGCCCTGCCCACAGTAGGTGATTGAAACTAGATCATCCTAAAGGTCCCTTCCAACCCAAGCCATTCTATGATTTTAAAATTCATAAAGAGCAATGGTGTTGGTCTCCATACAACTACTTGTTTCATTTGGAGTTGAGGGGTGAGAAAAAATATAAGTCATGAAAGAAAACTTTAATGTGATTGTTATTTTAGGGTACTGAATGAACAGCTTATTAATAGCAACAAGAACCAGATCTTCCTAGGTGCCATTAGGAAATGGGGGAATGCATCAATGATACTGTTTAAAAACAGCTATATTAAAGACCTGCTTTTGTTCCATGAAAACTTACCTAGAACACTATAAAAATTCACAGTGGCTACGTTGCCAAAAAATGACACAATTGTTAGCAATTAAAAGCAAAGTTCCAGCAGGAACATACTATTTCAGAAGGGTCACAAGCTCAGGATTTTTTAATAAGGCAATACATTGTTAAAACATTCTTAAGGGCTAGAGCTGCTATCTGCTCTCTGGCTGAGAACTTGGAGGTTTCTCATATGATTTATTTCACGTGCAACACCAGCAGTTACTGAGTGTATTCCCCAAAAGAACTACTTTGTATTCAAGTTTCTTATGAAACTGATGATAGGCTGGACTCATTATGTTTACATTTCCTCATCTTTTACATTTTTGGGGGAAAATACAGTGGGACAAAAAACTCTGTTAAGGGTGGGTTGCAGGTTCAAGTCTAGAAGAATTTGGACATTTCTGAAGAAAGAAGACCAATAGCTCTAGATTAATGAAAACAGGCCTTATTTCTGTTATACATTTTAACAAGAAAAGTAAAAAAAAATACAGGAAGAATGATAACTTTAAACTATCTTAGAACTTCTGTAGCCACTAGAAAATAACATTCACACATCTTGCAGTCACTAATGGATTGGTCTAAACAATGCTGCTTTGATGCAAGGAAGTCCCATTATCCTCATTCTTCTCTTGAAGAACTGCAGCATGAAGAAATTAAGTCATTTATCCAAAGTAACACAAGGTGCCTATGGAACAGACTGTGCAATTTATCATGAATCTACAGAGCCCCAGTCGAGTGCCGAGTGCCTTTGCCATAGACCATCTTCTCCTCAACTGATAGAACTGCTGTACAGTACCTTAAACAACCTTCCAAAATGCTTTTTGCTCTATCACCATTCTAAAAATCCGTTTAAGATACCAACTTTCAGAAAACTTAATTAAGTGTCCTATACTTTGTCTCAGCTGTGACTCTTGGGAACACACTTCTTAGACCAAACATTACATTTCTCTTCAAAGTTAGCATCAAAGCTAAAGCTTAGCAGGTTGGCAAAGATTCCTCATGCTCTGCTAATGACCATACTTTAATAAAGTCCACTCTACTATTTTTTTTTCAAGGCTTTTTATAATCCTGCATCTGAAAGCAATTATTATACTAGCAGCGTAGAAGTCTAAACATATGGCAGGAGCCATTCTTTGAGTACTAAAATATGTTATTTCCTGGCACACTGCAAGCAAAACTGAAGAGATCAGTTTATCATTTGGTAAAGCTGCTTAAAAAACAAACAAACAAAAAAAATCAATAAACAAGGAAGTTTTTTTTTTTTTTTCTTTCAGTATTCAGTGAACGGTGTTTTGGTTTGAATGTAATTTAAGCTGCAAGACAATCTGTGAGACAGGCAATCATTGTTCTAGCACACTGAGACAGTATCTGCCTCTAAGGATTCAAATTAATTAAAATATGATATTTAAAGAATAAACTACTAAAGTTTTCTCTTTATCCAGAGAATAAATATACAACTTACATCAGCAACATAAAATTCTCCAGCCACTATTTTCACCTGAAGGGATCATGATCAGGAGTGAAAAGTTTACTAGGTCACGCTCCTTTAATCTTACCTTCTCTTCTGGGTGACTGCCAAAAGCACTGCTTATGATGATGTTTATGAAAAAGAAATTGAACTGAGATCATCTAAATTCCACACAATTCACAAACAACTTTCATATAGTAACAATTTTTGTTCACTGTTTGGGTCGACTGAATTTAAATTGGTGACATAAAGGTGAAAGTTTCTGTGTTCCAGAATCAATCTCAGTACTGTTCATTGTTTTCATTTTCTGAAGTTCAAAGTAGTAGAAGTGAGAATTATATGGCAAGCACTGCTTCCTCCGCTTTTCACCCAGCTAAATATTTTCAGATTTTTTCTCTTAAAATATTCCTAAGCATAAGACATGATCCTACCAAATTTTCTCATGTGGAAAATTTCTGATTAAAACAATAACCTTCAATTAAATAGGAAAATATTTTTCCACCACATAATCAAGTTTTGATATTCAAAAAAGTTCTGGAAACAATAAAGACAAAGCAGTTCTACAACTTCAATTGTGCTCTATTAAAGCTGTTTGCTTATTTCAAGGGGTTTTATTAAGGGTATCAAACAGATTGTTTTGGCTAATTTAAACTGATGACGGAAAAGTAAAATCCAACAATCCCAAGATTTAATCCTCACAAATTTTTGCATTTTTAATTGCTTTAGAATTTAATTTGGTAATTCTGTTCCATATTCAACAAACAGAATTTAACTAACATACACATTTTTATCAGCTTCAGAGATGAAGTGTGTATATTTATTTCTGTACTCTAGAAAATGGGCTTGTGAAAAATTGCATGGAATTCTCAACTGTGTTTGAGGAAAGACGTTTCTCTGAAAATCTTTGTAAAATTTAATCTGTTGAAATTTTTCTCTGTTGAGTAGGAAAGAAATTGAGAGGAAACCGAATACTCTTCCAGGAAAATTAAAAGAAATTTTGAAAATAGACACAGTGTGTCTGAATGAAAGATTCTTGCTATATCATTTATTTTCACCCAAGAAGACTGCTTTTCTTCAGCTTTTCAAATACCTTAACTCTCCACCATTTTTAACAAGACAAGTATAACCAAAAAGAATAACCTCTCCCACAAATTTATCACCAAGTTATTTAATCTGTACTAGCAGAACACTAGCATGTTCAGAAAATGACAATGAAGCTGGTGGGGGGTTTGGAGGCTAAGTCCTGTGAAAAGCAGTTGAGGGAACTGGGATTGTTCAGTCTGGACAAGAGGAGGCTCAGGGGTGACCTTATTGATCTCTACAACTGCCCAGAGGGAGATTGTGGTGAGGTGGGAGTCAGCCTCTTCTCCCATGAAACTAGAAATAGGATTAGAAGAAATGGCCTCAAGTTGCACTAGGGGAGATTCAGGTTGTATATTAGGAAAAATTTCTTCTTCAAAAGAGTGATCCAGTGCTGGAATGGGCTGTCCAGGGAGATGGTGGAGTCACCATTTCTGGAGGTGTACAAGGAACATTTAGATGTTGTACTAAGGGACATGGTTTAGTGGGAGATATTGATGGACACTTGGACCGGATTATCTCGGAGGTTTTTTCCAAACTCGGTGTTACTATGATTATATGATTCTACTTCAACACTACATTTTTAAAAGTCTATCTTTCATCCACAGAGCAACAAAACAGAAAACTGAATACATTTCTAAATTCCTAATCTGATTTTGGGAGGAATGCATCAGTTCTACAAAGTAACTTTGGCAAATAGAGTTCATATTGTAAAAGCTATACATTATTCAAGATTGAAAAATTATTATTTTCGTTACCTATTTTCACATACTGTTAACTATTTCTTCAGAGACTGATTGATTGACTTCTGTGAGCTGTGCTACTTTACCATCATATCAGCCGCTATTTTCTACCAGTGTTCTTTCCCGCTCTACACTGTGCAAATCTCAACTGTGTCAACCAAAGCAATCAGACCACCACAACAACAACAACAAAGGAAAAGAAAAAGAAAAAAACACACAGAGACCCAAAATTTGTTTCATGGCCTATTTGGTTTAACAACGGACCCAATGCCCATTCAAGCACATATAATTCAGAAGGCCTGCCTGCCTGCCAGCAATAAAGACTGAAATTGGATACTTCGTGAGATTAATTACCGAGATAGGGCATGATAATGCTAGTCAAATGGGAAGGTAATTAAAGTGCACCTTCCATGAAAATTATTCATTGCTGATGTATCAGGTGACAGATAAATCAAAAGGAACTTAGAGAAAAGCTACAGATTAGCTTGTGGAAGGCCTTTCCTCCTTGCAGTTTGCAGCGCTCATGGCTGCTGAGTGTGGCTTCTACTGTTCCCATTCTAAAACAAAAAATGAGACCTCAGCCTTTGGGAAAGAGGAACCCTTACAGAAGTTAGAATCATTGTGATTGCAGACAAAGGGTCAGCTAGAGTGAAAACAGTCAGCTGGCAGTTTTTGGATTACTAGACCTCTCTGCTTCTATCCCATAAAGGAGCACTGCAACCATAAAAGGCAGCAAGTGATGAATTAATAAGTTGACTAGTCCCCTGGGTGCAATACTTATAGATGGAGGACATGCTGCGGTAATCAAACAGGGTTATAAATTGTGTACACTGAATGGCACAAAATGCGTCTCACTTCATCACCATTAAGACAAGACTTCCTGAATTTGTCATTAACTCTTTAACTTCAATATATTTATTTAAACAGTAAAAGTAACAGAAAGAGCTTACAATAACAAAAGGGCAAGTGATACTACCCAGCGGGATATACAGTCTAATGGAGATCAGTGACTTTTACTTTCTATAGCTACAGGGGTCAAGCTGCACTCCTTTTACACCAAATGTCCCCTTGAGATGTACTGATTAAGTCAAAAACATTCAACTTAATTGCATTTCTAAATGTAGAAAAAAATACAGAATGAAGTCAGGGTTGCTTTTATTTATCTATCTATCTATTTATTTATTTATTTATTTATTTATTTATTTTTGCTTGCTAGTGCAAATTCCAAAGTATTTATTCCACACTTGGAAAAAAAAAAAGAAAAAAAAAAAAGAAAAAAAGAGCTATTTCCATAGGTAAGCATTTCCCAGACTTCATAGAAAATGTCAAAACTACCTTACTTCAGATGCAAAATCTGTGGAAATGGATAGTTGAATGATTACTCTTCTCTCTGTGTGTTTCTATACATTTGTTAACTCCCTAGGTTGTGATATTAAGGTAATTCTGACTTTTCACTGGAAGTTAAATGAGAAGAAAATTTGTTATGTCCCTTTTATTTTTAATCACAGTAAACAGCCATTGTAAAGGCCATAGAAACCTGATAGGTTTAAGGAAAAAAAACTACCACTTCCTTTGAGTCAGAGAATAAGACAGTTCTTGAAATCCTCCTTTAATTTAATCGCCTCAAAATATACTTAAATTTTTCCCACATTTTGAAACAACAGTTCTGGATGTTTCATAAATAAGTTCTAGCCTATTTTCTGTGTCCTCTGAATATTTTTCCCTATCCTCGTTTTATAGCAAGTTGTGGAAATGAAAACTTAAATGAGAATTCATATTGTTGTAAACTTCAACAACATTAAGACTAAACTGAAACCATTTTTTTCAGAGCCCAATGGGAACCATACATATATTTCAAAACAGAATTTATGAAACTGGACATTATTGTTCCCAGTCTTGGGATCCATATTGTATTTGCAGGAGTTTATATGATAATACTACCAAGAGAGGCAGGGTATCCTTTCACCATCTTCACCGTAGTTGGCAGCTATATGTTATTTCCTCTAGCAAAGGAGTTTTTACTGATTTTTTCCATAGTTTTGTCACTTTCAGAACAGCCTATTACTATTAAATTTTATAGGCCTCTTAATCTATAAATACAGCCTAGAAATCTTAATGAGTTTAATCTATGAAATGAAACTGTGGTTGAATTGAGAATGGAGTATGCGCATAGCTTGACCACCCTATCTGTACATCTGCATAGTTAACCAGTTGGGCACAGTTGGGGCTCAGGTACTCCCTGCCAGACAATGCTCAGCATGAGTCAGCACTTAGAATGGGCCAAGACTTTTCTTCAGTGGCAGCCTCAGACTGGACAGTGTTTTGGGAGATAATTATAACTTTGCAAGAATCAGCCCTGGTGATGCTTGCAATGCACCAAACCACGTAGGCAAAGATTTTGTAAACAGGGAATGTCTGTTGGCTTCTTTAGGCTTTCACTGCCTCTCTGCTAATATCCAAGGAGCATTTGAGCTCTGGGTTTTGATCTATAAGCTGGTAAGTGAGATGAGACTTTTCTGCCTGAAAGATCACTTCCATCCTTTACTTCTGCTGTAGTCAGCAAAGACGTAAAGAGGTAGTTTCTTCTTTGGCATCTAGAAATTACCCTCCAAAGTATTATGACTGTGATAATACTCTGTAAGCCTGGGCTACCTTCTAAGGCAAAGGTTGAGAAAGTGCTCCCAGGAGAATGGTGAAGGAGTTCACTTACTCTAATTTATTGTTCATGGAAGGTTATCTGTTTGTAATTATAGTGTGCCACTGCATGGCTGAGTTAGTTTAATGCCTACACAAATGTATATAATGCTGATGGGTGGTCATTGCTGCATTACTGTAGGTAAGATAAAACGTAAAGCACCTGCAGCACACCTAATGGGGGCTCTTAGCTGGCATTAAAGTAAAAAGAATGTATAGAATAAATATTTTACATTTCAGAAACACATTTAGCATTAGTGTTGTAACTAATCAAATGAAATATCCCTATATGTGCATATCCTCACTAACCATCTCACTTAATTCTGTCGCTGGTAAGAGGCATCAATCTTATTAACATGAATTGTTAAAAGAACTAACAGATTATTTTTTAAAGAATCTTAGAGTCCTGAAGGCAAGCAATTATATTTAAATTTGCTTTCTTGTTAAGTATTTTTGAATTTTTTTGAAATTAAAGGAAAGCATGTTACTGTTAGGAAAAGGAAAGGTAGTTACTGTTAACATCTGCATATATGACGAGGGGGAGAAAGAGGGCATTCATGTCATCTAACTTTTGCAGTTAATTTAGGTGACTAAATAGGGAAGGTAATGTAAAGCTTCTTCAGTAATGAAAGATGAGTCAATGCAGAATTCCTAAATTTGGCTTCTGTTCCAAATCACTCCCTAAAGAAACCTATCAATCTCCGCTGAGTACAGCAATGTAAATATCCACCAAAGATTTAAATGCTAATGTTTAATGCCAACATCAAAGAGCAGAATGTTTAGCCCTGAAATACTTCATGTGATTAACCCTACACTATACAAGGAGCAGTAGCACTTTCCCTTCTTTGTTTCTGGTTAAGCTGAAATACGAAAAATTAGAACTAAGGGTGAAATTCTGATTTCATCTACACAAGTGAATCTATGGAATAATTCCACAGAAGGTCCACAGAGGAAGATCATTAGAGTATTGGCTCTGAAATATCAGCATTGAATTCCTCATTTCACAGGTTTGACTAGAAGGTCTATGAACTCAAATAGACTTTAATGAAGTAAAAGGTATTTCTTCATAGAAATATCAGGGTTTACTAGCTCTGAATCTAGCCTGCTGATTCAGCTGCTATTTTCTGAAAGGAGTTTGGGTGCTATGGAGAAAAATGAGCACTCCATGACACATTAGGAAATGGGGTACTCAAAAAATACACACTCTCAGATGACAGACAGAGACTGTCAGAAGAGATGTTAGACACATCCATCAGCAGGTCTGAGAAAGGAGATACAGAAACTGAAAGGTCTGCCACTGTAAATGCATGCGTGGGAGTAGAAGCCCTGGGTTCAGTGGACAATCCTGTACAACAAGCTCTTGAAGTATATGTAAAAGTTTAGGAGAGTCATCCTTAAAAAGACAAGCTAAGAGTTAGGAATGTGTCTTACATCTCAGCTCAAAGGAAGTGAGATCTGACTTAAAAAATCTGGAAAATACACTAAGAGGCCAGGGGAAATAATTAAAAGACTAAGCTACATGTATGTATGTATGTGTGTACATGTATGTGTGCCTGTGTAAGTGTGAGCATTTCTCTCCCTTTTTCTCTCCCTCCTTTTGCCTGTATATAGCAGGAACAAGAAGAAAGATAAGAAACAGCCCATTCTGCACAGATTTCTTCCATTAACATTAAAAAAATACCAGCAATTCTGTGAATAGTTTTCTAACAGTTTTCTGTGTTGAAATGGAGATTCTCTCATGTCTGGCATAGAATTTAACTCATCCAGTAGGGTACAGGTCTTCACTGTACTGTTCATTTCACATAGGATTTTAAGATTTCTACCCTTTTCTCAAACATAGTTAAAATTGGTCAAAAACTGTTGAAAGGAGCTGAAATAAGATGGTCCAAAGAGATACACAGATAGCACATTCACACAGCTTCACACATTGAGATAAAAATAACCTTGTCCAAATCAGCATTAATACTAAAATGGCTTAAGTCATATGACTTATCCTGCCTTCTGTGTAGATTATCGTGAAAAAATGAGTATACTGATGAAAAAACAGCGTTTGACAATTAAAACTAAAGCTGTCATTGAAACCCACTTTATTTTGTATGTTGCTACTACAGTCTTAACAAGCTACCTTTGTAAACATAACATGCAGTTTGTTCCAAGCTCAAATTTAGGGCATATATATTGGTCGCACAATAAGAAGATTTCTGTGTCATTATCAGGAGCATGATTTAGTTGACTTATGTTCACATATTGACACAGTTATGTAACTCTTAGCTCAGACAAATGGCTCTGTTCTTGATATTCTCTATCCTACTGTAGTTAATGACCAAATATTGTTAAAAATTGGGACACTAATTATCTGATGTCGACATGTTATGGATAATTAAGAATTGCTCACTCTGAAGCCATGCTAATTGTTTTTCACAGGTCTCCTTCTCTTGTCCTTGTGTCACCAACAAGGCAAGCAGCTACAGGTTTGTGCGTACATCTCTGTCATGCACACTGTCACAGAACATACATCATCCTTTCTGGCTCATCCCCAATTAATTTTGCTGGATTGCAGCAATTATCTCTCCCTTTGTGACTGACCTCCTGGTAAATGGAGTGCACTATAAATGGATTTTTTCCTGTGCAGTTTACCACTTAATTGATCCTTGTTGGCTGCCCACAATAGCATATACTAAACTTAAGTCATAAAATGATTGAAATTGAGAGAAAGTGGTTACCATGTTTAAGCAATTGTAGTTGACAACTGTAAAAATTAGATCTTGATAATGTTCTCTCATTTACCCTATTACTTGGATCAGTTGGTTAAAGCTGTTAATGATCCTCTTGGATCAATGTCTTTTGCTTGTAGCTATAATTTACTACATTGGTGGATTAGTACAGATGTTTTCATAGATAGCTCTGCATCATTCCACCAGATTGCTGTCTGCATCAAATTTGCTTCCATTCATCACTAACAAAGCAAAGAAAAAGATAATCAGCATCCCCTATCTTAACATTAACTATTGAACTCAAGATAACTCCTTTATTGTTGTCTATTTGCAGCCTTTAACTATGGTTTCCTCAATAAATTGTCCTGAGAATTTCCTCTAAAAATAGACATAATTATATATTCTGACTATACACTAAAGAGTAGTAGAGACAACTGTACAATTAGGAATATACCCTATGGAGCTAGGGCTGGTTCTATCATAAGTAAAATCAAAGAAATTACACACAGCAGCACAACATCAGAGACAGAAAAATTGTTCAGTATTACCGACTGCCTGAACTATTCTAGAACCTGGAGAATCTACTGCTACCGAAGGAGATTTCTCTGCTGCTAAGTCTACAATGCCTATTATGCTATTACGTCTCTTTTTTACTTTACACCACTTGCAACAGAAGGATCAAGCCCAGCTCTTCACAGACCTTTATTTTGTACTTGCTCCCTGTCCCAGCTCAGCTTTTCAGTTTTGCCTGCCAAGAAGTGAACCATCCATTCCTGGGACATCAATATTCCCTAAACTGCTAGAAAGCCATGGACTAGAAAGGAAAGATTTATTTTTTTCACCTACGGACCTGTTTAGACAAAACTCTGTTTTTCTTCCTAGATAAAAGCAGGCTTGCTGCCACATGCAACAAATAACAAATAGTAAGCTGAATAAAATATGATCTGTTGTGAAAGAATAGTAGCAGAATCTCAGACTATTTCTAATGAGAACACATATATAAATGCGCTGTCTTAAATGCTGGACAAATCTACTTGGCACTTCATGCTAAACAGTTAATTATGAGATTGAACTTCAACACTAAATGGTGGAATTAACCTGGCACTAGTGTGAGCAATCTCGTCCGTCTAGAAGCTGCACACTTAATTCTATCATTTAAGCTTAATGGAGAAACTTCTTTAGCTTTCCCTGTATAAGTAATCTTCCCTCTTTTAAAGATTTCCACAGGAATCATTACGGTGGGCTGGCTAATTGCCATGCTGTCATGAAATGTTTCACTCTATAGAATAGTTAAAGAATTTTTTTAATTTACTACATATAAGCTCAGTCAGGATTTCAGTAATGATAGCACTTATTTATTTGTAACAGTGCCTTTCTGTAGTGTTCATTTCCCATTGGAAAGGGCTTGTATGAGGACTCTAATTCTTTAACAGGTCTGAAAGAAGCCACCAAATATTAGGAAATCCAGAGTCAAAACTTCTACTGAAGATGTTAGAACTCATGAGCAGTGGGTTTTTTTGTTAAACAGTGAAAAATATTCTGACATACTGATACCACAGTTTTGTTCATTGAAGGAGTTTAAATCTATTTTGTAAATACCGAAAGCCAAATCCTCCCTATGCTTATTCACAAAGCAAATTATGTGTCGCTATTAGCTTCAAATGAGAAACAAGAAGCTTCACCAAACAAACAAATATTTGAGAAAATTTATGACAGGATTACTTGGCTTTTCTTGGGTTTCTTTTGGAGAAACTTTTTCAGTTTCTCCACTGTCTTCCTCTTTTTATTCTTAGATCTAAATATAATCGTCCCAGTATTCTGACTAAAACAAATTCCTATGAAAATTCCTATAAAATTCTATTATGTTTTAGAACAGTTAATTACCTGTTAATTTCATAATCATCAACAAAATTATTTTGGATAATAGTTGGCTAATATACCAAACAGATTACATTGAGGACATAAAATACTACTGATAAGAATTCAATGCTAAACTAGATCCTCCATTCAGATACCATAATACAGATCACAGGAAATGGAAAAGGAAGATCTGGAGATATAGTTCTGCTGCCAAAATCATAGGTCCATGGCTCTTCTTCTTTACTCAAGAAATAATTTAGCTACACTAGGTACCACCATGTATAAATTTATCATACAATTTCTTTTTTTTGCACTGCATATATCTTGAAAGTCTTCAAAGTCTTTAGAGAACTGTGAGTCCTCAAATTGTGTAATAAAGCTCAAAGAGTATTTAGTTTCCACTCACTGTAAAAGGACCTATGATCATGAGATGCAATATAACTGAATGAAGTGAAAGATGTGAGGGGCTAAAAACTCATCAAGAAGTCAGAAGCAGAGCTCTTCTACTTCACAAAGCTTTCTGAAAACTATCATAGAAAATGTAATGCTATCACACTGATTTTTCTTTTCAGAGTCACGCTTAGATTTTCACTACTATTTTTAAGAAGATAATTAGTGTAACTCAGAAGCATCTGAAGAGATGTGCAGTCTACATTTGCAACGTTAGAACAAAAACTCTCTCCACATTTCCTATCTTACATTGGCAAACAAATCTCTACGTGGTTAGACTGTACTTCATATCACTCCTTTTCTTCCTCATGTACATAGTTATTTGTTGTGTAACTGGTGGAAGTCTCCTTTAGTAGTGTATGTTTGACTGTGGTGCCATAGTCTGCTGTTTCATTAGTTTAGTGCACTGAACTGAATGTGCCCTGTGGCTGTCAGGTTTCTCTCAGCAGGTTGCAACCAAATATTTAACATACCTACCAGCTCATTCTGACTACATCTAATACAGAGCTTGGGCTGTGTGAAGCTGAAGTTTTACTCTGTCTAGCTGAAAACTCCAGGTTAGATTCTTATTATGTTTATTTCTAAATGTAAAATTCATATTGTTTCTATTAGAAAAAACTTTCTAATTTTCTTGGGAAAAAACAAAAAACAAAAAAACAAAAAACCAACCAACCAAACAAAAAAAACAAAACCAAAACATTTACACCTGTTCCTAAAAAACTTTATGGTTGGAGAGGGGAGTTATTATGCACATTTGAAAAACAAATCACATTTCCAGTATACTTGAATAAAAAATTCAAATGACATTCAGCTACAGACTGATGTGCTACAGTTACAGTCAAAATGTGGTATGAAGTATTTTTTTCAGGATGACACACTGTTCACTGCTTTGGTTCCTGTGTGTTCTGACAGAGCATGAGGTTCAAATCCTGCTCCTACTGAAGTCAATGACAAAACTTCCATTGACTTCAGCGGTGCAGGATCAGACCCTAAGCAACACAGCTAATATCTGTTTTCTTGCTTTCTCTCCTATCTTTCAGTGAAAAATATTAGAACAAGTTAGACCTAAATATATTAGAAAAAATGTAAATACTATCAATAGACTATTCAGGAGTATCCAAAAATAAAAACAACAACGAAACAAAAAAAACCAACTCCTAACAAACAAACCCACAAAAAAATCATACTGCTTGTTATATTGCTTCATCTAAGTATAATATTACCATAAGTATCATATTGCCAAATTACATTATACTCTGTATAGTTGATTCCTCCTCTGCGAAAATCCTTTAAAAAAAATAATAATTTATTTTTAGCACTAATCTTACAGTAATACTCAATCTAGTAGTTGTACAATATCTCTATAACCTTGTGGATTTTACTGCATTAAATATGACCTGATACAATCAGTGAATGAAAAAATTGCTCTCAACAGTCTGATAGTATTTGCTATACAGATGCTGGAACTCATAATCAAGTTTTTATCCATCACCTTAGTTCTGTTATAAATTCAGTTACTACCTCCTGTCAAAACAACTGCAATATTAGTCTGCAGTAAGGTGATTTGAGACCAATAGGCAGTCTTATTCCTACAAAAATAAGTCAATAAATTTTTTAAAAAATGTATTGACAGGATATATAAAAACTAGAGGAATAGTAACTATGATATTCATTTTGTTCTGGTTTTACACTTTTAAGTTGGTGGCCACGGTGTGCAGAACATTTACAAAAGCAACGTGCTGTCTGCCTACTGGTCCAGAAGAAAAGTTAAAACAGATTAGAAAATATCTTAAATAATAATAAGCATCATCATCATTGTAACTCTCCTTAAATAAACAAAGCAAAATGGTAGCCCAAATAACAGCCATTGTAGCATACATGTTTTTAAGAACCAAAATTTAACACAAGGGATTAAGAAAAATTAGTTTTCAGAAGCACCCTTCTACAGGAAATAGTTCTCTAAGCTCAACAGGTCGAATACATTTAATAAAAAAATGTATGTACATATTTTTAATAACTGCAATTGTTTTTAAATGAAGCACTGTTTTGATGTATATAATGTACTCATACCAGTGTGGGAAAGCTGATCAGCAGTTGAAGGCTACATGATGAAATAGCACTCAGAAAGCAGTCACTAGCAGGAAGCCAAAAGAAACCTGAACCGAAAGGAAGGTCGTTTAAATGGGAAAATATACCCGAAGTGACCAGTTGAACAATGAAGCTACTTATAATAGTATAATAATAGTAAATAATAATAGTAAATAGTCATGTATCACCAGACATGACCACTGGATGGAAGATATAGATGAAAAGTAAATTAAAACAACTTGTAGACAGAATGGGAAGACATAACGGTCTGGGGGATGGAGAGAAAACTAGCACTCAACAGTAAGGTCAAAAAGACTGGGAAAGGCACAGCCACAAATTTTCTTGATTGTTGCCTCTGCTGGGAGACAGCTCATTGCTAAATAAAAGTCAGGTTTAAGACAGAGAACAGGAAGCAAACAGATGGTCAACAGTGTGGAGACTATGAAAGAAGAAACTTTCAAAAATGAATGAGGGTAACTGAGAGCTGGAAAAAATCCACACAAAAGAAGAGGAAAACAATGAGCAGCAACAAGCAAAGGGGAATGGAGAGTAACAGAGAATTCAGAACATCTCTCCTTCAGCAAGAATTCTGAAGTATCTGAGTGTCTAAGCAAGGCAGAACCTATCACATAGCTTAACATAAGGGATAGCTTTTTTTCTGTTGTGTTTTCATTCATTTCTTCTTGCCATGTAAATCAATGTTTCTGCTGCTAATAGTTCTGATTTTATAGCATGTAATGTTTTTCCTTTCAAGTTGCTGGGATAACGCAACTTTGAAAGACTTTTATTTATTCATTCATTCATTCATTCATTCAGCTGTGTGAGGTGTAGGATCTGCTTCTTGTAAAAAAAGGTCAGAAAATATGAACTCTAGGAGGTCTAAAAAAGAGAAAACAAATCAGCATATAAAAAATAAACTGTGACTAAAAAACAATGATTTTTAAGACCAGGTCTTAATTATGGAACTGAATCACATTCTTTAACCACTTCAAGTTGTCAGCATCAAATGTATCAGAAGGGGCAGCATAAGCTAAAAATGTTGTAGGGAATTTTTCTCCTGCTGTGAAGGAGGGAGTGTTAGGAAATGCACCCTTCATGAGGACAGAGAGCATGTTTAGGAGCAGACATGAGCATTACATTTTAACTTTCATTTGTCATGTTTGCTTACAGAAGTAAGACATGATGTGTGTTCCCTTGGATATGCTTTTTTCCTTCCAGTGATTATAAAGACAACTCAAACTGGATCAGGACAGATGCTTAAATTTTCTCAAACACTGATGAATGGTGGCAATCATCCAATACATCTTAATTTTTACAGAATCAAGGTAATTTGGATGAATCCCATTCATTACCAGAGATCTATCCATTGTCCACTTAGATAGACTTCAAAGGAATGGATGTAGAAGGATAGTTTTAAATACACAGTATCTTTGCAAAAGATACAATTACTGTTGAAACTCATATTTTTTCACAGTTTGAAGTTGTGTAAGTGCCAAAATCTGACAAATATTCATCTGTCATAAAGCCTAACCAGTTCCACTAGCCTTTTGACATATGTATGGAAAAAAGAATAAAATTTGAAAAGGAGTTTGAATGATCAAAAGGAACTTCCAGTACCGTCTGAAAACAAATATCCTACTTGGGGAGTAGCAAATTTTATCTTCAGTAAGCAACCATTCAATAAGCTTGCAAAGGTTGTGGTTGTCAGCTGTTTGCCAGCTGCATCTCTTCAGTACATTCCTCTGTTGTATCTAGGGCTCAGTCACATTTAAATCTGAATTCGACAAGGATGCATGGGTTACATAGACCAGCTTGTAATGCAGGGATGACATCTTGTAATCTTTATATGATGCTGAATATGCAAGATATGGAACAAGATGGCTTACTCCTGGGAGAATAAGTGTACTTCATCTTTTACACGTGATTCTGGTTCAGTTCTTTCATGCTTTTGTCAAAAAAATATAAACAAAAACAAACAAACAAAAAACACAGTGAAATAGAAAGCTTCATGGTTCATGTCTGCAGCATAAAAAACACTTTATGGGACAACTGGTCAGAACGGCGTTAACACAGGGAATGAACAGCACTGGGTCACATGTAGGAAGGTAGCATTTCACACTGCTTATGTATGTACTTGTACTCAATTTATTATGCTATTTTCACAAATATAAATACCATATTTTTTTTTAATCAACCACCTGGATATTTTCTGTGACATGTTCCCTCAGCCACATCGGAAGCCTGTTATATGCAGGTGAAGAAAACACTAAATATATCTCCAAATCCCATTATTTTATCAATAGTTTCCCATTATCGTTACAAAATTATCTGAATTTTGTGAATATGACCAGAAAGGTTCAATTCTATTAAAACAAAACTGCTAAAGGAAAATCTCACTGCAAGCCTCTGTGCAATTGGTGAACTCAGTAATTATATATAGCCACCTATTGTGCTAGCACAATAACATGTAAGGAAGGTTTAGTTAGACACATTTACACACATAAAAAGCAATATGGGCATAGAAAAAGTCCTTTTTGCCAAAAGTAGAGAGCAGTCACATAGTAACAAATGAAAGCTGCATGAATCCTAGTTTACTCGGCTATAAATAAATCCAACATTTTCCTTCTCTCCATGGTAAAATAAAATAGCACAGAAGCATAGCAGTCTCCTTTGAGCAACCAGCCTCTTTCTGTTCAATTATAGTCATCAATCTGTTCCACCTAAAATATTTTCCTCCTTGAGAAATCAAAGAAATCAGAATTAGGATCCACAATATGCAGTTGTAAAAATAATGTGAAAGAGGTCTTTCCTTTTTGTGAATCCTTTTTTTTTTTTTTCTGAAAGACTATTTTCTTTAACATGAATTTTGTAATTCTGGTGAAATGGGCTTCATTTTCATGGCACTTTTAATCAGAAGACCTTGAAGTGCTTGATAAAATAAGATAAGGGTTACCTTCATCTTACAGATGGAGAAAACTGTAACAAAGAGAGCCTTTTTTTGTTGTTGGTTTTTTGTTTGTTTGTTTGTTTGTTTGTTTTTTCAAAATCAGTTTCTTATGTATATATTCTTTCTATATGCCCAACTGGAAGCTTTTAAATTATGATACTCAGAAGTGCTAAACAGACAAAGCTTCAGCTTTAAAAGAATCCTTGAAGAATTACAAATAATTATTTTAAAGATGAAAAGTCAAGATGCTAAAATAATATAATCTGTGGAACAATAATAGTTTCAGAGTAAGTTCTTCGTGTGCAAATGGAACTCCCAAAATTAATACAGAGAGCAAATCTTTCAGTGGCAGAATTGATTACAAAATCATATGAAATGTGGATTTGCTACGCAGGGAAGCAGTACAAGGAATTTAAATATCCAAAAAACATTGCAGACTAACTTTAATAACTACACAAAACATCCTGGGTTTGTAAGTGAGGAGTGGGGAAGAGGAAGTGAAGTAAAATTTCTTGTCTTTTTTTTAATTACCATCTTTAAAGTGTAAATTAAATAGCCAAGTTTTCCTTGATTGTTTGTGCAGCAATCAACAAACAGTGAAAATGTATGGTAATTTTGTCTTCAGTATCAAGCAATAGTATAAGGGAATAATTCTACCTGAAATTATATAAATATATAAAAAAAACATATAAATATAAAAAAAAGAATAATTTGATCACAATAAAAATTTCCTCCAAGATGTAAGTATGAAATATTCTTTAAAACACTGATTAGCTGTTCTTACAGCAAACATCAGTTATTCATATAATTTTTAAGGCACTTCGTTGACAGATAGATCTTGCAATTAATGTTTGGTTTAAGATAAAAGAATATAAAAAGTTAGTTTTTGTGATATACTGTAGATTCAGAGGCCTATGTTTTTTTTATCAAAAAATAACTTACCATTTCAGAGTCCCAAATCTGAGAATCCTATTTTTTCACTGAGTATACAGACAACCAAAGCCCTATTCCCCCTGGGGTGATACGCTAGTTTGATTTTATTTTCCCTGACATTTCACCTGTCAGATTATGATAAGCAGAAGAAACAAAGACTAACCATCACATTCTCACTGAATCTCATAATCAGATATTTTGACATATAAGATAAATTAGAAATGTAATCCTGAGGGAAAACATGAACACCAAAAACACCATAACATATCCAAATCATCTTCTAATGACCTGGGACTCCTATACAGGTTTAAAATATTCAGAAAGGAAGCCTGCATAAGACTGTCATATCTACTTTTTCTTCAAATACTGGGGAATAGCATATATTGATGTAATAAAAAAAAATTGCAGAATTTAAAAAAATCTATTTTATAATACAGTTGAATAAATAAAGTTAAATAATAAAAATATTTAATAAAAAAATTATGTCCTCTTTAAGATTTTCATGCAGCTTTCTGAAAGCAATCCTGAAGCCAATAAACAGAAGAGCTCAGAAACAGTATAAACTCAAATTAAGGAGTTGGCAAAGCAAAAAGATTAACGAGCTCAAATGCACCAAACATGCTCCTGATTTACCGCACCTGTGGTTTGCATGTTCCCAATTTCTCTTAGTCTCACACTGTTGAGATTCATACAAATGATAAAATCTTACCTGCTTGACCAGTGGTAATACTGACAGCTGCAAAAAGCCTCTGGGAACGACTCAAGTCAGACACCCCATTCACAGCTTCAACTTCAAATGTGTAGTTAGCATGAGCTAACAGGTCCATGACAGTGACATAGTTATCTACTAATCCAGATTGCTGGGGCATGTATCCGATGTTACTCCCACAAGGAACACATTCACCCTGCTCCCAGCTGCACCTCTTGCACAAAATGCGGTAGGTGACATCATTTCTTCCCCCATTGTCAGCAGGAGGACTCCACTCTAAACTCACGGTAGTCTGGTTGATGTTGAAAATGAGGTTCTGTGGTGCAGATGGAGGTCCTGTGTAACAAAAAAAAAAGTCCAGCATAAAGGCACAGAACCACAGTGGGACATGTAGCTAGCATTCTAATTACTAAGACAGAAAATAGTTGAAGCATTTTTCTTCACATAAACATTTCATTATTTTTTACAACAAGCTCCATAAAAGCTTCCTTGAACTCACTTGGCAAGAGCTTTATTTATTTTCCATTAAGGCATCAGGCTAACAATTGTCTGTGTATTTACTGCAACTGACTCGAGCTGTTTCTCTTCTGTGCAATTAAAAGGATTGGTTAATGTACCTTAAAGGTTGCCTTTTATAGTTTTCCTAGTATGGGAATTGTTTCGTTCTTCTAAACATATAGCATCAGCATGGTAATTCTTTGTTATGAGCTGTGGTATGATTTACAGAGTATCTGGTGCTGTTCTGGATTTAGCAGACTTCCACTATTCGAACCACCTATCTGTGCAGGCTAGTCTATCTGCAATTGCAAGATTAAGCCACATCCAATCACTTTTCAATTAAAACTCAAATCTACATAAGCTACTTTGTATTTTTCATGTTATTCATTTTGATATATCATATAAAATACATAACCAGCATCAGTTTTAAAGCCATGGGAAAAGTATACATGTATTCCATTAAGAGTTACACACTTACCCAACATGCAATATTTTCCAAATTTATATCAAGCAAATGTGAAAATTACATTTTTGCTCATTCCATATTCACTGTCAATTTTTTCCCCCTCTGCCTTTCAATTTCATTTACTGTTGCAAATGTACTTTGCAAATACAGAAAAAGTCAACTGAAACTACTAGCTACAAATGACGGCACTTGGTTGGTTAAGCAATGTCCTTTACTATTAAACTCACAACTGACTCACTTGTGCATGCAACATATGGTGGATCAGAAGGCGCTCTGTAATAGCTATCTTCACAGTCGCATCTTGAAGATCCTTCCTTGTCAGAAAAGCTGTGAGTAGGGCAGCGGGAGCACTGCAGATCTTGTGAAGATGATTTGTAGAACCCACGTCCACAAGCTAAAGAAGAACAACACAAATTAAAGTTAGATTTGCATAGACTACTATTGTGATCTTTATTCTGTCTCCATTGTATTTAGTACACGTTGCTGTGAACATCTGAACTACCCATTCAATTACAGTGGTGAAAGCAAGATATGCTCACAATTTCTCTTTCTCAAGTTGGTGCTATTAATGTTTTTGTGGCATTTTTATGAATGCAAGCATATGCTACAAATATGCCAGCAGTTCACAGCACAATGTTTTAACACAGAAGGCCACAGAAATAAAACAGACATCGTTTTTTTCACCACAGAAGAGAAGAATAATGTGCAAAACAACTGGAGTACTTCCTGCAGTACTTCAAATAAGTGAAAAAAGACCGGAGAAGCTCTTTGCTTAGTCCACTGAAGAGTTCTGGTATCTGAATCAGTTGATTTGGAATTAATGGAGCAAAAGTTACTGATCTGAGAAACCCAAAGAAGCCATAAACCACTAGAAAAGCCTGATCCCCAGGAAAAAATGAGGTGTGAACACTTGTTGGACAGGTGGTGCTGGTATGGGACAAGCAGAAAAAGGAGGAGGGCAAACAGCATGAGTTGCACAAATATTTTTTCCAGTTTCGCAGAGACTACTAGGCTGAAACAAATATAACAAAACTTCTAAGGAAGGGTTAGAAGATGGACAATTGGAAATATACACGTAAGATCATTTCATATTTTGTTTTGTGTTCTGTGAACCCATGAAAGTAAAGATGTATGGTGTCCCAGAACTTACATTTAGAAATACTTTTATCAGCTACTGTCAGAGTTCCCAACGCAGAAACACCCATAAAGCATACCTCCTGCAACACTTTCAAGCTGAGGACTACAACTCAGAA
Source organism: Chrysolophus pictus (assembly GCA_037305975.1). Classification (NCBI taxonomy): domain Eukaryota; kingdom Metazoa; phylum Chordata; class Aves; order Galliformes; family Phasianidae; genus Chrysolophus; species Chrysolophus pictus. The sequence continues at coordinate 37,301,632 of CM074578.1, forward strand.
AGCCAGCTTAAGAACTGCTCAACTACATGAGCTTAAGGGGTTGGGGAAGACAGAAGTGGAGATCACACACTGTTCAAATTGGAAACAGATTAAGACTCCATTTCAGCGTTGAGGTTATGGGCAAACTTACAAGCCCTGCCAACATTAAAAAACAAAACAAAGCAAAACAAACAAACAAAAAAAAAAAACAGAAAGCAGAAGCATTCCAGAGCTTTCTAATAAAACAGAAGATTTTTATAACCACACTATTTTATTCAGTTTCTTTTTCCTCATCCTTCATAAACAGTCTAACTGTCTTCTAAGTCGTCACCTATATGTGAAGAACTGTGGGTGAAACTTAGTATTGGGTATCAAAATATTAAAGCTAGTTAAATAGTCATTTTGAATTCAGAGGGAGAGAATTTACTTTGGTTATATTCATATTTGCTTGGATGTTTTCTCAGAACAGAAGTGCAAAGTATCAGAAGATGCTGATATTTAGAGCAGTTATTTCTGTTATCTGGTACTGCAGTGATGGAAAGAGTATGAAAACAATGAGCTTTATCTAAATCTCACAATGAAAAGTCTTTGACTTTGGTAGCATTTGGACTGGAACCACAGTATAGCTGTGGCCATGTGACTGTTGTTAATCTGATGAATTTTATGCAATTGAAAAAAAAAAAACTTGGAAGTAAGATAATATTAAAGTTGATGAATTAGTTAAATCCACACCAGTATAATATAATAGGAAATTCTGGTCCTGTATTACTCTTTATCAACATATTAACTTTCTGAAGAAAAATATGCCTGAAGGACAGGAAGCACCATAACATTTAGTTTGTCATGCTGAAAAAAAAAAAAAAAAAAAAAATCAACAAGGGAATGGAAGCTAAATTACCTGGCCGAGAAAATTAGCATACAAAGCATGTATCCTTTGACTTTGACAAAGGGGCATGAGTTTGTATTAAAAAAAAAAAAAAAAAAAAAAAAAAAAAAAATCAAGCTCTGCTTGTAAAACATGCTACAGTTTGAATCTACTACAGTAGCTGTGTAGCTGTACACATATGCCATTAAGAAAAGGAGAAAAATAATTCTAGAGAAGCACTTCGGGTAAACACAAGCAGTGAAATTATAGTTGTGGTAAATTTAACTCAGAATTAGTCTTTTACACCTTCATTCAAGATTCAGAATTTCCTGATCAAAGACAAAGAGCACAAAAGCTGAACTGATTTGTATTCACGTACCTTAAGACATGTATTTAAACTTCTGTCTGCTCTTTCAGCACTTGCAATTGAAATGTAGCTAACACGACCAAATAATAGTTTCCTGCCTTTCTTAAATAGTCATGTTTCTCTCACGCCGAGCAAAACACTGGACAAATACACTGGGTCTTCCAGCACACAGCCCTCTGCAAAAGCAAAGAGCAACTTAAAAAGCAAAGATCCCTACTGTGATTCCAGTCTGTCCTTCTCAGCAGGAAACATATCCGAAGCAAAGACACGGAGCAAAATAGAGATTTCAGACAGAAAAAAAAAAAAAAAAAAAAAGTAAATAGAAAACTCCTTTTAGTATTTGTTTTCTGATGACTTGATCAAGACATTTATATGCTTAGATGCTTATTTAAAGTAAGCGTGCATTTCTTATTAGACTTCAAAGGAGATGAATATCTGATACTAGTTTACATGACTGAAAGCCATTTATTCCCCCACATAGCACACCAGAGGCAGCAAGTTCACGCACTTGAGTCACGCAACAATTCCATTCTCTTTTTTCCAAGAAGAGGTTTATGTGATGACATGCAACATGAAGGGCTGATTACCCCTTCAACTTATACAAATTTAAGGGGCAGTGCATTCCAGAAATGACACTTTGAACATCAGAAAAATTGTTTTAAAAAGGATTTAAGAAACTATATAACTCTTTAGATAGGAAAGTATGCCAGACTACACATCACAATTTTCCCACTTTTCTTCACAAACTGTTTTTTATCAAAATAAATTTTCAGTTAATCAGAAGAATATAAAATTGAATAATTATATTGCTCTTAAAATGCTGTATTAATTATTAATTATTAAATGCAGTTAAAATGTTGTATTTAACATTGTCCTCATCAAGAAACTTATAACTCAAAATTCTATCAAGACAGAGTGTTGCACAGACCACTTACCGAAGTGTGATCATAAGTTGGAAAAAACAGCTTCAAAATACTTTTTTGACTCTTTTACTTTCTTTTTTTTCCTTTCGTTTTACTATGCCGAATTATCAAGGTGAATTTTAGATATTACAAACAATTTAAATACATTGTTTTGTTCTATTTTAAATCCATCTAGTCCATCCAATTTAATACTTTATATAATAATTTTAAGATCACAGGGACAGATGGCATAAAATCAAAATCCCCTCTGCCACCACCTCCATGAGCAACATCATAAAAATATTAATTGTTAAGATAATAATAATAACTAGCCAAACATTACATGGAGTTCTGCATATGCAAATCTTAAAGTGATAAATCTAAAAATAAAATCTGAAGATAAAAAAAGAAGTGTATATGGTTCTTCAAAAGTATCTCTTGGACAAACTTGAGGTAGTTCAAATTGGATTTGATCACATCCATTTTAATATCTCAGTTCACTGGTGCAACAGAGTAGTCAGCAGTAACACATTTTGCCAACACAGGAGTCTATCTTGTAAATCAGACTACAGAGCTGAGGCAGTGATGGGAGACATGCAGTCATGTGTACCTAGTGAGGCAGCACTCTGAACGTGTAGCCATAATCCATGCCAGCCTTGGTTTCAGCAAATTGGAACTCCTTGGTTCTCAATCAAGCAAGGTAAGATTCAGTGATTTTTGTTACTGAAAGGCTTCTAGGATATTTAAAAAGGTGAGGGTGACAAAGAGATGAAAGCCGGCACAAAACAAATTTACTTCTATTCATTGTGAACTGTTATTTTAAGCCGTTTATTACGAAGAGCAGCCATTCCCAGATGAAGCTTATGTTTTGCCCAAATATGCTCCAAAGTTTCACCCATTTCAGGAAAGGGTTTCAAACCCACAGCAGTCACACTTTACAGGCAGCACAGAGGCAGAATAACACCTATGAACCTACTGGAAAATAGTCTTGAAAAGTTAGCTAATAATTATTTCCTCACAAATTACAAAACCCACAATAAACGTAGGAGAAAATTGTACTTCAGCTAAGTTACAATTCTTTGCTTACTAGCTGATCCTCACAACTGCTAAAGACTGACCACTTGCAACTACCCAGAACTGCTGAGCACCTTGGACTTTATTCACCAGTGATAGCCAGGGCTCTCCTCAGAGCACATCTTCCCACCTCCTCTATAAAACAAAGAGACTTCTTCTGTTTGGAAGCTGGCAGAGTTCCACCATGAAATACAAAGCCGATGTGAACTGCCCTCAGATGGAGAGAGAGCCTCCTTCACGACAGAGCTGAATTTTGAAACTGAGCAGGGCATGTCATTTCATATTTAAACTTCCTTGTCTGAAAGCCTTAGATAAAGACCTCTACTATTCTGTCTCGTATGATGAAAGACCCCAGTGAAGATGACACTAGCAATATTTCTTGGCTTGTAGCAAGGTGCTTTCTTCCTCTACACTCAGTTGCACTCAGTTGCACTCAGTCATAACAATGATGTATCGTGACAGCAGGATCTGGCTGGGCTGGGTTGCAGTGGCAGTGCAGGACACCCCTCCAAAGATGCGTTTAACACATGCCACTGCAGTCAGTGCAATGACAAACATTTTGAGCCAATGCAGCTGAGTGTTTACGGACTTATCCAAATACTTTAAATAATGAAATATTGAAAAAACAGAAATAAATACTGAAACATTAACATACTCTACCAAGAACTATAATGCCACCTATCTGGCAAACCAAGGCACTTGCCGTTCTAACTAGAGAGAGTGACTCCACTTTATGTAGAAAAATAGCAGCTTCTCTGCTGTGAGCACATCTCATGCCTTGGTAGATTGGTAGAGATCAAATAATATTTCTCTTTTCATATTAAAAAAAAAAAAGAAATTCAGGAAGAGGGAAGGAAGACAGATGTGACAGATGTGGAGAGCAGCAAACAGCATTCCAGAGTTCCACTTCTGGGACAAGAAATAGGAAAAAAGGAGCATGTTAAATACTCTTCATTTTTATGTAACCTTTTCACTACAGACATTGTGGAAATTCATTTTGCTTCTAGAAGAGCTAGGGGATTGAAATTAGGAAGGATGATGGAAATATGGTAAGAGTTAAGAATGCCATGTGTAACAATTGATGTTTATCTAGCCAAAGTAGAAAGAATAAACAGTTGTACGGTAGTGACACATGAATCAAGAAACTTATTTGCCACTACAATAATACAAACAAATTATAAAAAAGAAATCTCAATTTGTAGAATTGAGGCTTGTAGGTGATGCACCTGCTTAAAGTTTAAAGGGCACAGAATTGTTTCAGCATGTTAGACACTTGATTGAACATGGCTTTTGATTATAATTTTTCAGTTTGTATGAAAATAAGTAAACATAATGAGTTGCAAAAAGGTGCACTAATTACTTTTTGGTATCATTTTTAAAAGCAGACTGATGTTTTTTATAAAGAGAGAAAAATGAAGATGCCATAATGTGTCAGCAGAGTTGCATTTAAAGTTGTAAGTAAATTTTAGTGGCACACATGCTACAGTTTTATGTACACTGAAGAAGGTGAAACTGAAGTTTTAAAATGGATACTTTAAGAATGCCTGCATCAAAAGATGGCAAAGTAATAATCACAGAGTTTTAACAATTTATGGACTTGGGATTAAGACACTCTGAGAACAGCAACATGACTGCCCACTCAGCTACTCTCCCTGTTGACATGAATAAAGTAAGTTGACTATCTGTAAAAGTGATCCTATAGGCATTTTTTTCCTATAGGCTATGGCTAGAATTTGTTTCACATTTGTGCAGATATACACCTTCATTTTTGTGATTTGTTTCATGTTATATTAATCAAGTCCCTACATTTCTACCTTCCCCAAGTCTGTGAACATTAAAGACAATTCAGCTAGCCCCTTTTCACAGAAATTATGTATACACAAGGAATTTGTGCAGATGTTTCCTGGATAAAGTTATGCAGCTGCAAAGACTTTATTAATTATAAAATGCAAAATGGATTGTTCTGTAATTGAAACTCTCTGGGGCTCTGATACATTTGGAAATTAATATACATACATGTATGATCAGGACATAGATGGATGCTGTTAGATTATTTACTACAGATGGATATTTTAACTAATGCAGAAAAAAGGGCTGGTCTTTCTCCACTGGAGCTTTCAAATATTTGCTTCATATTAATGTCTATGGTTCCATAACTCAGGGCTGAAAGCACAGCTTGCAGAAACAGTACTCCCACTGCTAGTGTTGCTGACCTCATCTACGATGGACAGGTCCAGAATCTTTATTTTAATCCTATTGACAGCGCCTCAGTGGGAGTAATTATAACAGTCGGCCACAAATCCAGACCTCCTGTCACTGATATATTAGGGTTTTTCAAAATGAAAATGGGCAGCAGACAAGGAGGATGAAAACAACATGGGGTAGTGATTATAGCAAGATTTGTCAACCCCCTTCTGTATGAACCTGCCACAAACATATGACAATTTGGCATGGGAAACACCAGAAATGCAAGATATTTAATCTTCTACAGTATTAAAAATACAATTAGAAAAAAATTTGGTGTTTGGGGGGCATTGTTCTCTTATGACACACCTGGCTAGCAGATCACAACATCCGCCACACGTTCTTTTTAGTCAATATATCTGAAAAGTTTAGACAAACTGAAAGCAGGCTGTTATAAAATAATTCCCAAATGTGGACTTCAGTGTGAAATAGTAGACATAAGAAATCCAGTTACTAAAGAAGACTTTATAACCTCTGATCCTCTTTTTCAATAATTTGTGTACATTTAGGTCATTACTATGTTTGAAACAGTAAATTACTTTTATAGTGAGAGATGTCATCTGTTATGCCCTCTCTGGCACCTAATATATATTCTTTTATAAGGATCTCAGACTGTAGTATTTTATTTGTCTAACTACTAGGTAATGATAAATGTCTAGCTGAAAAAGATGTTTATTTTAGCTTGATTTTTAAACTGCAATAGCATCTGAAGATTATTCATGTTTCAACCAAGGAATTATGTTGTATGGTTTAGTCAGAGTAAACTCAAGACTCTTAATGGTGTCTTAGCTATAGTGTGAATGACATATCTAAATACGGCTGTTCCATGGCTGCATACCATCATCCAGTGAATGTTTGCTGTTGCCTGTCAGGAATCTCTCAGACCTCGTATTCACTTCCCAAGCCTAATATGCCCTTATTGTCCAAAGTCCTACTAATGCCTTTTGAGAGATGTTCACATACCACTGTTCACACAAATGAAGATCCAAAAATAGAATGCTTGCTAAGTAATAGTTACTTACGCACTTTTTTTTTTTTCCATCAAATGAAATGAAACCTCTACTTCCCTAAATATTTGCTTCAGAAAATTACTGAGTACATAATCTTGTGTGCCTATTCAACACACATAGCTGCAAAGAAATGTTATAATTAAAAAAACTATGGTGTTTTGCTGGCTAATTTATACACAGGGACATAGCAATCAGGATGAAGAACACAGCTCACAAATCAAAGAATAACCAACATCGCTATATCATATCAGCAAAATTACTTAGAAAGTAAAGATTCCGAAGCATATAAAAGACAACACTTAAATGGCAATTAAAGAAACTCTAGTGTTGTCTTGATCACAATTATTTGACTAAATCAAAAGTCATGTACTGAGGCTATGACATAATCTTTCTCCATATTTTCAGAGTTTGCAAGGATTTGGGCATGTGTCTCTCATTAACTTTCCTGGGAACCAAAAATAAAAAAAAACTCCACATTTTGGGAAAATTAAGATGAGAGAGATACACTCAAAAACAGACACAATGGAACTCCATTACGGAACACAGAATACAAAAGTGAAAGGTGGGTTACAGAAATGAAAGGAAGAAAGATACAGTAGCTCTTCTCTTCATTCTTTACCTTTTTTTCCCCCTTTTTTTTCTGCTGTGCTCAACCTCAAGATTAAGTTTTCAAGGTGTTTGAGTAGCTTCCATGCAGAGCTAAGTGACAGCTCAACTCATGAGCAAGTTTAGGAGTAAAGATTCCACACTTAGCAGGACATAATTTAAATTCATCACAAATACAAAACAATGCCTAAAGCGTGGATTTTGTCAGCAGTACAAATTTTATCTGTCTTCCTCTGTAGGCTCTCAACTAGAGAACTAGTGGAAAAATGCAATCGATTGACTTTTACGTATTTGTTTTTGCTTGTTTGTTTATTTGGGAGGGAGTGTTGTCAGTTTTTTGTTGTTGCTATTTGGTTATCACAGTAACTTATATTACAGAAGTAACAGTGTTCTGAAAAGAAAGTTAGAAGATTATCTAACTCAGAAGAAAAGCACATCATTTACATCACCAGGAAACAGACATTACTTCAACAAAAATAAATCAGCTCTGCAAATTTTGCTGCAGTTAGTGCTTTATTTCTAAAAAGATGCATGAAAACTTTTTACTAAAAATGTCTCAAACCTGTAGCAGTGCATTTTTTAACTTGCACAAAATTCAATTCTAACAGTCACAACAAAGGAACAAAAAAGTAGTAATGACATCAATGCAATACATTATTTCATAAGCTTTTACTTTTACATTTTTGCTTCCTTTTCTTTGGGTGTAGTTCAGACAAAAAAGGACCCAAAAGATTCCTCACAGTCTTTATACACAGTTCTCTTCTTGCAGTGCAGTTCTGGCCCCCAACTTCTCTGACATCAGAGAGGTTCTGCACAGCCATGCCTTGCTAATTCATAGAGAAATTAATCCTTCAAGGTATTCAATGCACATTAGATCTTTTCCATTGCAAATATGTCTTGGGAAAGGTTCCCTGTTATTTTCTTCAGAGAACAGAATCACAGAAAGTTCCAAGCAGTAATAAAAACAAAGATATTCTGGGGTTTTGATTTGGTTTTGCTTGTTTTCTAAATAAAAATACAGTAAAACCTAATAACTGATAAATCACTTGGAAAAAAATATTTTTGAATTTAAAGTCAATATGATTCCCATGGTCATCTTATCTGACCTTCCAACAAAGCAAGAACCTTTGGCTTTCATGAAAAAAAAAAAACATCTTAAACATAGTAGAGGTAGAAACGTATCTCTAAAGGAAACTGAAAGTACCAGTTACTAGGTAGGATCTCCTCTCTTTTTTCTCTTTCTGATTTTTAAACAATTTAATTGTTTTAGAATATTGTAGCATCACTCCCTCCACTCAAATAAAAAAAAGACTGATCCACTCTAAACAGCTACAACACTATGCAGCACTGCGGCAACTACAAGGCAATGACCTTTCTTAAAAAGCAGACTTTTCCCCTGACATGACCATCTCTAATGCTTATTAAAGCCCCCTGCTAAATGAACAGTCCTACAGTTTGACTGTCAAGCTCCTCTGATCAAGAAGTTACGGGTTTTTCACCAAATCCCACAAGAGCAGTTTCCAAATACCTGCCAAGACACTTTTGCTTCCTGGATGCCCATTTTCTTCTTTTTTGGGGAAAACATTTTCAAACTTCCAGAAGAAGAAACATTAACTGGTGAAGTGAAAATTGTGAAAACATTTTTGGTGGAGTTGCTTCTAAATTAGCAAAGGTAGAGTGAAAACAGGAATATGGTTTGGTCAGTAAGGTCTGCAAGCCAAAGAGAGAAGGTTGGCAGAGATCAAAGCTTACAACTTTCCTATCATCCTTCAGAGCAGGGTGTCTGAAAATTGTTTCTCATTCTTCCAGCAGAAATACTTACTTAAAGTATTAATAAAATGCCAAGCTAATAAAAAAACCATCTTAGTATTTTCTGTACCAATGGGGAGAGAACAGGTTCATTCAGTCTATCTTTATATCATCAATTCCTTCCTTGCACAAAGGACTTCATCCTGATGCCCCAAAATCCTGTATTTTAACAACAATCCAGATACAAATTTAATGGGAAAGTTTATGATAAAGGCCTAAGAATAACGTGAAATGATTTCATGAAATCTTTTTGTCCCACATGAAATAACTGAACTTTTTGGGGACCTAGAGCATGTGGTTTAGGATATAGGTCTCAGTTAATGAAGTGAGGCAAATAGATCTGTTGGTTTAAATTTTCTGAAGCTTTGACCAATCAACTTGATGGAGATGTTTAATTTAATTTGACTGTAATGGTGTTTAATAACTGGCTGGCAAGAAATAATTCTAGAGAGCCTATTTATAAAATAGAACAGAAGCAGACGTCTCTATAAGCTTTCCAATTGAAATGAAATTGAAATAACTTAATAACATATTTTTGTTTCCTTTGGACAATGACCTACCATTACCATTCCAGGCCTGAATACAGCAGAAATTTTTCACAGGTTTCTGCAACATTTTCCTCAAGGCCATCATTAAAGAGCAGACAAATTCATACAAACAAGAGACCAGTTTTCAAGAACCCACAGGAGCAAAACAATTCAACTTCTGCACAACTGTGCTACAGAATCTAAAAATAACTTTAGTGGCATACACTGGTTTCAGATATACCATCATTTAATTTTCAATTGTCAATTGTCCTACTTAGAAAAAATGTTCACGTCTATCAGTCCTCAGTGGTTCTTATGGAGGAACGGTTATGCAAAAAGTAACTGTTTTACCTAGTTGCATTGGCCTTGGAGAGGAAGAAATAAAAAATACTTCTAAGGAGGAACAAAAAATACACTTCAATTTCCTTAAGAAGAGATTCCCTTTCAGGTTCACTGAAGTCTGCACATTTTTTATCAGTGCATAGATTCCAAGTTTAAACTCCTTGTGTATTTAGTGATAATCTTTAGAAATAAAAATGGATTTAACATCTCTATCTAAAGTTTAGAGTATCAATTTAGTAATAGATTATAAATATACAGATCCTCTTTAATGGAGAATAAAAAAAGAAAAAGCATTACAACAGTAATTCACTGATAAAAAAACTTGAATGGAATAAAATCTGGAGAATCTTGATTTGCTTCAGCTGTAAGAAAAAACAGGTTTTTATGAGAAAATGTTCCAGATTCACATCATGTTTTAATTCCAAACAGTACAGCATGAGTTGTGATACTGCGAGATGAAGTTGTCTTTACTAATTGCACATGCAGAGCAGAACTGTGTCATACAGGAGAGTCTATCAAATCTGCATGGCAGATCTTTATGGTTTGGAAATGTCACTTTCTACTAAGCACAGAGAAAATAGGGAGGGGCAATAACACAGCTCAAAGATAGCAGCCATCCAAAAAGATAAAGAACACGCTGAGGAAAAGCAGACAACAGATTGTGGAGACAGAACAATCACAGATGGAGGCCAGGTGGGTGGGTCACATTTTTTTTAAAAAAGGTTTATTTTCATATTTAAACAGTACCCCGTTGTGTAAATGTTCAGCAGAGAACTGATAAGAAAATGGATTTGTAAGTGCATTTGAACAAACAACATGTCTTATAGTCAAGAGGGGCTTAGCTGTATATAATTAAGGGATAATGTGCATGGTTGAAGAGTGTGTGATACAACAAGCATTTTCTGCAAGTGATTAAACTCAACTGCAAAACAAAGGAGCTAGATACCCAAAGAAGCACTATGGAGCCAGCATGGAATAGTATAAAAATATGAACTTTCTTTTAGCTATAGAAGACAAGACGATATTTATCTAACCACACAAAAGATTTTATTCAGTGCAAATGCTGAGAATTTCTGCTTCTGACACTTAATCAAGCTCTTTAACTAAGATTATTACATTCCCATTTCAGCATACGGTCACATTTAATCCCCTAACCCCCTACAAGAGCAGCTTCGTGTACACAGTGTCCAGGTTCACTGGAATCATGCAGACCATACTTCTCTGCACATTTCCCAGAGTAGTGGATGCCCCATTCCGGAAGCATTCAAGGACAAGCTGGATCCAGGCAGTCTGATCTAGCAGTTGGCAGCCCTACCCACAGCAGAGAGGTTAGAACTGATCATTAAGGTTCCTTCCAACCTAAGCCTTTCTTTAATTCAGTAATTTCCAGTAACTTAGTATTACCCATCTGAGAGAAATGTTACCACGATCCACGCCCACTAACGCAGTGGGTGACTTGAACACTGGATGACTTGAATCATGCAATATCAGGTATGAATAAGATTAAATGTCCACTTGCCTACCCGAGCCACTGACCACGACATACATCAGATGCTTGCAAAAAGAATGTAGGTAGAGGCAGAGGAGACACACATCTAACAGCAGCCACAAGCATCCTTGATCAATCAGCCATCCTCAGCCTTTTTGCCTAGTTTTCCCTGATAAACATTTTTCATGAATTTGCCAAACTACTTTCTCAAACTACCATAGCTCATCCAGTTGAATAACTGAATGCTAAAGCACGTTTTATCTTTTATTATAAGAAACGTACTTAGTGCATGTTTCCATACAATTTCTTATATAGCTGTAGGTTGCATAGATATAGCCACACTGACACCAAATCTGGGTATTAATGACAGTTATGTGGCACCAGTCATTACAAACTCTATGCACTTGGTACCACTGACAGCATTGCGAGCTCAGGTACATCTCAGCAGAGTCTGCAGCAAAGACACCTAACAATTGGTGTTGCATCTGGCAAGATATCAGGTATATTTCTGGCAATGCAAATACAGCAAGACAAGTACAAAACTTTAAAGAAATGGGAAACCTAAAATTCATGTTCGTGGGTTTTTTTATTTGTTTTTGTTTTCAACTTTTCAAGAATAGAAAGTATGCTAATACATTATCATTTTTGTTTTAATCCGAAGTGAACTTTTGAAGTGATTTCCTGCTCTTGTCCACTTTTATACTGCTTCACACAGGAGTCATCTCAGAACATGTGAACTCGGTTCCTTTCGAAGGAAAATAATATGAAGATAGACTCCAAGAGTGTAACTTGCATTCCAACCATGTAGGATCACCAGATAAACTCTGTAGAAACATAGTCAGAGTGGACATCAAGTCCTTAGGATTTTTTTGCTTTACAAATTTACTCCTATTGCTCCATGCCTCTTGCTAGAAACACCACAATGAAAGGAAAAAATCAATTATTTATTTGAAGAATCTATAATTGTTATTTTGGTTGATAAATCCATACATAAAATATCTAACTTATCTAAAACTAATTCAGGGTTTCCTAACTGTGAACAATTTGCATCTCAAACTTATTTTTTTCTTCAAAATGTTCTGTCAGAAAATAGAATTTACACTCATGCATTCATTCTCAGTGCTCAAGAAACTGCACAGAAAAATAGAGGAAGATAAATGATTGAAGCAAGTTGTTGTAGTCACACGGAAACAAAAAAAAAAAAAAAAATCACTAAAATAAATAAATGAAATGCTGGTTCACCAAGGAGGTGGTGAGAAAAAACAAAATTTTTATACAGTTCAGTATCAGGCAATGGAGTTCAGTTTGTCCTCATTTTATATGCACGCAGGTCCCAGAAGAAACACTTCTGTGGGAATTGCCCTCACGGCCCATGGCAGAACTCAGTTTTTCACTTAGGATGGAATTTAAGGCTTTCAATTAAGCAGCTTTATTCAGAAATCATTCATTCATTCCAAAAACGATGGACTGCCAAGGAAGAAATAAAACATATCTCAAGAAGGCATGAAAGTCATGGCAATGGCCCAGGGGACAGCAGGTATTGTCACTGATAGAAAGCAATCCCTGATATATCCCTAGGCACTAATACATTTCTGTCTTCAGTTCTGCTACGTTACCCAAAAGTAGACTACTCCTCTAGTACTACTGCCCTTTTCTATTCTTGCAATTTTCTTAGTTAAATACTAATGTTTTTTTTAAGGATTTTTTTTTTTTTCATGAAAAAACTTAAAAATGATTAAACTTTAATTAAAGTTCATTTCATAAGAAAAACAGAGATTGAACAAATTTAGAGTAATGGGGCTGAGCAATGGGAAACAAAACAGGCATGCAGTTCTTACTCAGGGCTCAGCTCTTCCCTTTCTCTCCCCAGCTTCTTATAGGCTCAGACAGAATTTCCATTACACACTATCATTTCTACTTCATAGCACAGTTTCTTATCACCAGCAAGCACATTAGTCCAACAGACCTACTGATCTCACACTGGTCTCCCTTTAAGACTGTACCAGGAAAGCTATGCAAAAGGAAAATGGTTGACCAAATCTGACACTGGATTTAAATTCAAAGTCAGATTGAGACCTGGGCATCCTGACTGCCTTACGCGTTTTAGGAGACTGTTGGGAGGGAAACTGCAGTAATGTGATAAAGAGTGAGAATATTTTTAGAGCAGAATTTGTCCAAATTAATCACTTGATTCCTACTGCCCAGATAATAACAGGCCACAGAATAAGTAATCAGGATCAGATTTATTCCAACATTACAGCACCGAAATCTCTATGTGGCTGTGTTAGTGTTTACACATGTAATAAATACGTGAGTTCTCACTGGAGTCTGTGGAGACTTAGGACTCATCCTGAGCTGTCTGATCATAACTGCAGCTCCAGTTTGAGAAAGGCTATTCTTCCAGGTACCCAGCTAACCACCCGAAAGAGTACAGGCCTTCTGTGACTCCTGTATTACATCTGCTAACCCACACAGAAGTCTTGTATGCTATATAACACCTGAAACAAGATCAGACAATTTTTAGGAAATCAATGCCAGCCTCCTGCAAGTGGACAGTGGAATGGCTCTCCAGATGAAACCTCCAAAATAAATCCTACTCTCAGTTACTTGTCCTAGCATGGTAAACGTAGAAACCACCCAATTATATGAACTGTCATTAATCCTCAAATGGCATCCCACTGCACAACCTTATAAAACAGCTCTTGCTTTCATATGCAAATAGTTTATCTAGCATCCTACAATAGGCAGGTAGTGATGAGAAAAAGGAACAGTAGTTTATCCACAACCATATATCAGATCTGCCTCTTTCAAGTAGCAAATAGATCCATACACATAGTGTTGTAGAGCTTTTTATAGCTTGTTACACAAAGTCTCTGTGACTGAACTGAAATGAGTAATGTATGCCTACAGGGAATGAGATATCAAGCTGCAGCTGGCATATTTGAGCGTTAGAGTAGAGAACTGGTCTACTGTAATTAGGTATTTGAATTCAAAATAAACCAGTAAAGTTAGGTTATTTTTTATTACTTTAGGTTACTATGACTTTTATATGAAAGGTGATGAAAATTATTTTGGTATCAAATCAAATCTCCACTGTTCTATTATGCTCAAAAATGAATGGTAGTAGAAAACAGCTTTCATGAAGTCAAGAATTAGTAAACATTCTCAGTTATTAGTGACCCTACAACACTGAGTTATTAATGACTTTATCAAGTAGAGGTAGATTTTTAAAACATACAGTAAAGGAAAAGAACTATTTTCCTCTCCGCGTCTCATCTTTCTACAAACTTAGGAATGAATTAACATATGACACTACTGAAATAGCATATGTAAAAGCCATATATTGGGCTTTTTGCCACCACATGCATGAAGCCACAACAAGCATTAATTATGGATACTTCTGGGGGATTTGGGAATCTCTAATTGGCATTCCACTTCTTGCACTGCAGTGGATACCAACTCCTCTGTTCAGCCATAAAAACTTGTGTTGAATTCAGCGGATGCTTTTGTACAATTTTCTGTGCCCTTTCGATTCCCTTTCATAAAAAGTCTGTAGGTGATCCAAACTCTACTCTGCAATTTACATACCTTTTTAAAATGCCCGATAGTAACTGATAACTTTCCAAAATAAAACAAAATGCTCTCCAGAGCAAGAGGGTTTAAGACATAAAAGGAACGCGAAGCTCACCGGAATCAAACTCAATGCAGAAGGAAGTTCTGACTACGTATACCTATACATTTGATGTCAGTGTACAAACTGCACTGCACATATTTGCAAGACTGAGTCCAAATGTATATATAATCACTGCATGCATAAATGTTTTCAATCAGTAAGGTTCCCAACAAGAATGTTTGGATGAACTTAATATTCTCTCCTCCCCATTCTCTGCATGTACACCTTCCCAAGTAGTACCCAAGGTTTTAAACAGCCCATACATATTGCTGGATTTTCATGTGTCCTTCTTCAATCCTGAACCAAGCACATATTGTGGATTATCAATCAAAAAAATCTGTTTCATCAAACTCTGAAAATTGCAAGTAGAGGAAAAAGGAATGGAATTTAATGTGAAAATAGATTATGCTAGGGTTATTGTACTGATTGCTTCCTTTTTTTTTTTTTTTTCTTTAAGTACTGAATTCACTTACAGACTCTGCTTTTAATTTGCACTGACGCTGATATAACATTTTTTTTCAGCCATAGCTGGTTTGCAGAATTACGGGCTACTGCTGTGCAATTTAGAAATACAGATTCTTGACCTTTTCTATGATGATGTTTCTATATTCCTTGGCAGCAAAGACCATAATCTAATCAATCTTTTATTAATTGTCCTAAAACATAACATAAATTGTTTCTGACTGTGCTTAAGCACATAGCATTTTTATTTAGGTTCACTGACATATGAAAATAAAGTATTCCTTTTCTCTTTGAAATATTCTCTAACTGGTTGGCAGAATTAAAGATTTTGGATAGAAAAAAAGAGATCATGTATTCTACTAAAAATAATAATAAAAAGAAAGTAAGGAGAATGCAACAGAAAAAAAAAATTAAGAATGAAGACAACAAATGTCAAGTTACGCTTATAGATGAGTAGCTCCCATCAGTATAAAAGCATGAAACATCTCATATGAGAAAATGAAGAACACACAGGATAAAGAAAAACTTCCAACTCAAAATACAAGAAGATTAGGCAGGGTTTATGTGGTTCTATTAGTGAATGAAATCCAGCTACACAAAACTTGAGGAAAAGATTGACTTTTAGTATTATCTCAGTCTATATTGTTCAGCTAAAAATTTGACAGTTATACAGTCCATTTGTGTGCAGCTCTTTGCATATGCAGAAAAATTTATGAGTCTTGCTCAAGTTCTGTTCAACTCAGAAGATTGATTTGACTGCTGTTCTCATGAAGGTCAAACAAGGCAGTTGCAAACTTCTATTCCTTTTTGTTCCTTTTGTTTCTGGAGATTTCCCTTAATCCTGTGAGATTTTTAGCTTTACTTTATTAAGGAAGCCATGCTTAAATACTTCAGTGGGAGGGTAAAAAGTAGTTCTGCAGAAAAGAATAATGCAACATTTGACAATTCACATATCTGCATCATCTCCTCAACTTTCTTTTTTTTACCACTGCCATACCATCAACATCCACCTCTGATGTTGTGGGGCAGCATAATAAAATTGGAGGCATTATTTTCAGAGCAGTCCTTATCTATATTTCCTTATGCTATTCATATCAGAATCTGACTTGTTCTATAGGAAAAAATACAGCATTTTCTTTGATGTCTTTCAATTTTGGATTAGACTCAATATATATAAAAGAAGTAGAATCAATTGATATGAATTGAAGTCTATGTAGAAAGAATAGAAGTAGAAACACACAGACTGGAGATTAGAAAAATCTACTACCTACACCGCTGTGCTCCTTTCTGTCTATTCTCTCAAATCAAGGTGTTGTGTAGTAATTTAACATAATAGAATAGGAAGCAATACTTTCGGAACTGTCTTCATGGAATTATGGCCATAGCCAACTCACCTTTCATGTTTTTTCAATCTTCTCCAGTTAAATAATGAACAACAGGAACAAACAAGAATTCATTCCTATTCGGTGTATAAACAGTAGCACCTCAGAAACAGTTGATTCTTCTTCTGTCTGGTTGAATCCTGTAGATATTAAAGTACTAATAGCAACACAGCCTTTGGTAAAAACGGTAAGGCTTCAGAAGAATTTGAGCTACTCAAAGGTAAATTTCACAACTTAGAGAATATATCTAATGAGCTGATAGAAGGAAATGGAAAAGCCGACTCTCTTCTATATATCTCCACCAAACTAAGCATGAAATGATAAAGTGGAAAAGAGCTTTGTTATCAGCCATGGGATATACATAACAGACAGGCACATTAAAGATAAACACTTGCATTTGTTTTCAGTGGATTTCAGTAGAGGGTTGTGAAAGTTGGAGTATAAACAGGCAAGGGGCTTTTATTGATTTTCTGACCTATATTTGCTCTTGCTACTTATTAAAACCTGTGAAAATTGCCTGTTTTCTTCCCCATGTTTTTTCTGGTCCGCAATACTGTCAATCCTTCCTTTGTTCATGAGCTGGAGAAGCACTTCCTCTGAGAACCACCACTACAACAACAGCAGACAGAAGAGTCATATAAATGAAGAGAGAAGAGAGATGTGTATACACTTTGTAATATTCTGGATTCTCCTATTAATCACAGCTGCAATTACTTTCAGAGCTGAAAATCTTCAACTTACAATACCTCCAGTTAAGACCTTCCAAAACTATAAATGGTAGCATGAGAGACCACAAAGGACCAGGTTGTAAATGCCTGCTTTGATTTTCTATGTTGTTTTTTTTCTTCCCAACCAGAATAAGATTCATTGCAACTTTCTTTTAAGGCTTTGCAATAGTGTTGACAACAGTAGCAGTAGAGACAGCAGCTTTCCCAGCATCTGCTGTGTCGGTGTTAGGGCCATCAACATAAATAGATTGTGCTAGAGACAGTTGTCCCATATGAATCAGTAAGACTCAGCCAATTTTATTCATTCTGCACTGATCACTGATGAAAAGGTTTTCTTTGAATTGAAAGATAAATGTTAGAAGCTCCTTATACATATTAAAAAAAACAACTCCCCTCAAAAAAAAAAAACCAGCATGTTTTATGCCCTTCTTCTTCCATGAATTTCTCCTGATAAATGCACACTCCTATCTAGGGACTATTCTCTAAGGAGCATGCATTCTGCCTGTCCAGTAACACAGAAAAAAATATCAAGCAGTGGATGACTAAATATTGATGAATATGGTGTGAATTCTGAGACAAGTTCTCCCCTCCTTTCTCTTGCACTTTCTAATTTACAGAGTCTGCAGTATTTAGAGTCACAATGTCAACCAAAGTCAGAAGAAATAGAATTCCAGAAAGCATTACAACCGTCATTAGCACTCTCTATCCCAACTACTTATCAGACGCATATAAATCTTGATGCCTATGTGACTCACTATGATGAAATTAAATGAGAGCAAACAGACCAAATTCATGTCTACTGCTTTTATCTCCAACCTAGTCAGACAGTCACCAATATATCATAGCTACAGCAACATATTCTGTAATATTTCAGAATGCTGTTATCATTTTATTAAACCAAGTATCTACTCCTTGTATACTTCCACAGTTTCCTAGCACATAGCTCCTCTCCAGCACTGACGGAAAGATCCAACCTTTCATAAAACAGCTTCACATTCTCTCTTTTCAAAAAACAATATAATTTCTTTTCAAAATATGCATTCAAATTAAGCATAATATGATTCAAGGAGAACTAAAATCAGCATGCACGAAGGCAAGGAAGCAAAGCAGTTGGAGGCAATAAGAATGTCAAAGCATGTGGTATCCTTGTTCATAAGGATAATTGCATGTATTGTAAAAGCACAGAAGCTGTATGTTCACCAAATCAATCCTCCATTTACCCTCAGACATTTTAATCTTTTTCCTTAAAAGGACAGGTGCTGATAAAGATTTGAAACAGAGACTGAATTAAGAAAATGACAGGAAAAAAGAATTCCTGCTGCTACAGAATAGCACTCTCACTGGGACAGCATTTCTTGAATATTCTCCTTCAAGGAGAGGAGCACATAATTTTTTTACATTTAGCCAGGGGAAGTGGCAGACTGAAATCAGAGCTGCTAAAATCAAGACAGGTAGCGTGAAATCTAAGGAAGTACAGAATGGAGAACTTAAAAAGAGGAAAGGGGTTAAAATTCTTTTTCATCTTCAGAAAATCAGCACATTATTCCAGCTGAGCTAACAGGCTCAACTGTACTGCAGGATTACAAGGAAGCTGAAGACAAAGGTTTCATTCACAAGTCTACCCTTTTTACAAGAGATAACCTCCTGTGCAGATGCAAAGTCAAGTCACGTCTGATTAAGTTCACTTCTTCTGTGACAGTGGACAATGCTTGTGGGATCAAAATAGAAAAAGAAAGTCTGATTCTGTATCAGTCAGTGTCTTATACATTGCTCATATCACAGTTTAGCATAGTGAAGTGGTACGTGCAAAATTTATGCTAAAAATGAAGAAATCAATAATGTTTATTCTAGTTTTGGACATTATCCAATAAAAATACTGGCTCCTTTTAATAGCAAGTTGTGAGAAACTTCAGAGCATCCCTGATTTTTCACCATTTCACTTTCTTCCATTACAAGACACGTGTAAAATAAATTATTATCCATGTTGCTTAGAAACATTCCTCATCTTGGTATCTTTCCTGAAGCTCTTCTGCTTTGTAACATCACAATTAGCTGTCATGGAAATGAATATCACATGATAAGCAGAACACTTTGAGTCTACTCCTGGTCCAGTTAAACTAAAAGTCATGCCATTCACTTCATCAAGGTCAAATTTTACTTTTTAACTTCAGCCAGCCAAAACCCAGTGGAAATAGCTCAAAGAACATGGTGTCCATTCTTTTTATGTAGCATTTGACAAATAAATTCAACATGAGGTTTGACATTTGTTTTCATGGAAGCATGGATGAACCTGTGTAAAACATGCAGTGGTGCAAAAAACCATGCATTGGAATATTTTCTAGCAAGTGATGTTTTCCACATAAAGCTTATGATTTCAGGAAGCTTTTATTAAATTAAAAGGTCTATGTTACAAATAAGCAGAACATTTTTTTTCCCTTAAATTATAAATTTGTTGTTATTGTTGTTCTGAATTTCTGGCACTGTGATTTGAGCTTTACAACAGCATAAATTAACGCTATGTGCATACTGAGACAGCAAGGAGAAGGAAACTTTTGATCCTGTTAGAGTTTACTTTTTACTACATCACTTCATTTCTTAAGTTTGTCAAAACTATGAATAGTCATTATTTCCAATTGAAAATAATGATGTAAAATACCCATAATATACGCTAATTAGCACCTACCTCAGAATTTTACCAAGAGGGAAAAAACAAAGTGAAATGAAATCTAAGACAGAAAGCCGACACTATAAATATCTTTAATGTTTCTGCCCTGATAGGTTAATATTGCTCATTTATCACAGAAAAATAGCATGCGTGCTGACCTAGCACTGCAACTTTTTGCAAATGCACAATAGCTACATACTAATGGCTTTGAATGCTATTAGTGTATTGTGGTGAGAATAAATACATCAATGAGGTTTTAATGGCTTTAAATGGGATGACTGTGCAGCAGCAAGGACAGGCACAAACATAATACACACCATGCTTTATTAATAAAAGAACGGCCATTTTTTTCTCCGTCCAGATCATCCCCTTCAGGACTGAAGTGCTCCATAGGTGATAACTTTGTGACAAAAATAGAAAGACATTGTCTCTGTCCTGAAAGATTACTCCCTAGAATGCATTAGTTCCCTCTTCCACAGCAAGCATGTTGGACACTCACACAGCCCCAAACAAATATCCCATATCCAAAAAACTCATCTCAGCAAAAAAAAAAAAACCTGAAATTCCTAACAAATGATGGGCAAATGAAAGGTTAACAACAGAAGGTCAATTGCTACATATTTGGACTGGGAAATTGACTACAAAGTATGATCATTTCCATTTTCCTTTTTGATTGTTCCTTATCACCTATTATCTTATTTCAGTATCCTTAGCAGTTGTCAAACATCAGAAGTATTTAACAAAATACTTCAAAAATGTTCAAGAAAAGAAAACCAGAATGAATTCCTGCAGGTACTGCTACTGTACAGCAGCAAGTTGGTGCAGTTTGTGATAAGACTACAACAGTTGACAAGACGCACTTTGCATGGTGAGGCAAATTCAGACTTTCTTTATTGTTCAGCATAACTTTACCGAATTCCTGCACTCCATTTTTAGTACAGAATTAAAACTTACTCTGTTTCTCCCCAGGATAGCAAAAGAATTCAGTGACTGATGGGATATCAACAGTATAGAGTGTTTTTGTCAAATCAGCCGAGCAGGAGTTGATAAGCCCAGGAAGGTTAGGTGTCACAACATAGCAGAGCAAGGCTGCAAACTCATAGGGCTACATTCTGAGAGCACTTTGAAGTGAAAGTTAAAAATGGTATGCAAAGTAGAAAATGCAGTGGAATGCAGCCCTGAAACAATTACATTGGTATTGCATATTTAATGATTTGGTCCTATTTAGCAGTGATGAAGAGACCAAACATGGAAGTTCGTATCTAAACATTCGACTTGCAAGCTGAGAATCACTGCAGTCTTCACACGGACTTATTTCTGATTAAATCCATGCAAATGAAGTAAGACTTGTTTAGATTAAATCACTTTTAAAGCTAGCTTCTCCTTGACATGCTTGTTCTCCACCAATAATTCCTGTTTTATCTTGCACTTTTGAGCACGGAGGAACAGGTGTGCTCTGACTAGGAACCTTCTGCTGCTCAGTGTAGAAGGATATTTCCTTGCTCTTAACCTACATTTGGCCCATAGGGAGACTACATTTACATAGACATTGGAATGCAAGTCCTGCACTCTCTGCGCTGTGTACAGGGAGCTGGGAACGAGCCAGATCTCATGTGTTCTGTGTCCTCTGCAGCCTGGACATCAAGGCTATTTTACACACACAGGCTGTGGCAGGTTCTGGCAAGATTTCACTTCAAAAGGGCCTCTACAATTGGACATATGGGAAGGAGATAGCAGCCCGTGCTTATGTCTGCTGGGTAAATTCTGAAGCAAATACACTTTGCATACCAAAAAAATAAATAAAAAGAAAAAGGATGTATTTGCTGTTTACCAGCTATACAAACTCAGTCTTTACACAGGGACTTCCAAAGTCCAACAGACTTCCCCAGTTCCATTCCTCATCAGTGGTAATGATGTTTCCACAACTTAAATTACATCTACTACACCAAGGCAACCTACATTCTCCACCACTCTGACCCTGGCAGTCTTTAACAAGAATAATCCATTGGAATTTTTTATGATTATTCTATGGATCTTCCTTTGCTGTCTTGTCACTGTTATATGAGATGAACTAGGATCCTTGGCTTACTCTTTCGATCAGGGCTAAAAGTATACTTTGAGCAAGCGCAAAAGAATTCCAAGCCAATCTGACCAAATGTAAAAGACAGCTCTGCACCTGTTTACCTGTGGGTTTTCAGTGTGGGCTTGAGATCCAAAGTGTGCCTGAATATGC
The DNA here is from genome assembly GCA_037305975.1 of Chrysolophus pictus. Classification (NCBI taxonomy): domain Eukaryota; kingdom Metazoa; phylum Chordata; class Aves; order Galliformes; family Phasianidae; genus Chrysolophus; species Chrysolophus pictus. The sequence continues at coordinate 37,323,989 of CM074578.1, forward strand.
AAAGGAAAAATTTCTTCTTCTTCAAAAAAAAGTGAAATCAATTGACAGTCTATTTTAAACTCCAGTTCTAAAAATCACATTTTTTTGCTATTGTTGTTTCTAAATGAACACCTTAACTCTAGCTTGAGGAGAATGATGCTTCCAGTCCTTGTAATTGTGGAAAATTATTTGAAAAGATTACCCAACTATGCTTCAGAGACTGAAAAGATGCATACACAAAAATTAAGGAATAATGTGGGGACACAGTAAATTTCAGTAAGCTATGCAAATTCGCCTAAAAGCAAATTCTTAGATTTTGAATCCTCCTCCTTTGAACTCATCATTTCATTTCCAGGTTTGCAGATGCTTAGGGATGGTGGACAGAGAAAAGAGACATTCTGTCCTGCTTAATGAGAAGCACAGATCCCAACTGCCTCAGGTCCAGACCATAAATTTAAATTGTATCTTTTTTTAATATATACATATATATTAAATATATATGTATAAATATACACACACACACACACACACACACACACACACACACACATATATAAAATACAGTCCCTGCCTCTCTTGCTGTGTGGAAAAACACACAGTGAAAACTACCATTTTACAAAGCCTAGTCTTTGTCACACCTGCTGCCATTTCAGAAGGGGAGCTGCATACAGCAGGGAAGACGAAGAACGCACCTTATTTTCCTCCACTACAGAGAATATGGCCAGAGTTACAAATAAGACTTCCATCTATAATGAAATACATTTCCACAACAAAAATGATTTTTTTTTTCTTTTTGCATGTGAAAGGTACTTTTGAAAACTCTTACACAAAAAAAATAAAAACAGGAAGTATACCTTAGCTTTTATGAAAGACAATCTCCCAGGCCCTTCAAGCAGTCAAGGTCAGGCCTCACCTCTATTTCTATGTATTTGACTTTATGAAACAAAGGCAAAGCCCTATGCAAAGAACATGTTGTGCAGACCAAGGGATACCTGCATGATCCTTTGTCACCATCAATGCAGCTCCCAGCAGAGACAGTGGCAGAGGCACTGGCTATTTGCGCAGCATTCAGACTGCACTTTGCTGTGGTATGCAAACCACTAAATGACATGCGTACCACAACGATGAAAAGTCCTGCTTCAAAGTTGCATTCACCTGCATCCACATTAATCTGTGGGGTAGAACTATAATGTCACAATATCCATTACCTTCACAACAATACAAAATATTTACTTTGCAGAGCCAAAGACTAACTCTGTGTTTTTCAAAATGTTGCTTGCCAAGGTGCTCCCCACACCCCAAAAGAAAATGACTGTGCTCTGAGCCCACTTCAGTCCTGCTAATAGCAAGGCTGAGTAGAAACCCCAGGCCTGAGAAACTGGGAGGGAGGACACAGAGACAGCAGGAGGGAGGGGAAGAAAAGGAGCAAAGGAAAGCAGGGAGCACACAGAAATGCTGAGAAGTCCCCAGTACAGCAGCAATGTTGTCTGGCCCTCCACCCTCAAGGTTGGCCTCTTCCCCAAATTGTACCCTTTGACTGCATCTTTACCTGCCCACTGTCCTTCCCCATTTTTGCTTTCCTTTCCTCAAGGATATATCCCCAGGCTTCTGTTTGAAAGCAAGTGTTTGAAGCTGTTCAAGTATTGGTGTATTTGGAGTAAATTGTATTATCAACTTTAAATAAAGTAAAGCGACGTGGACAATCTTGTTACTAAACAAAACAGTAAAGTGGTATATTTAATTGAGATTTTTTTTTCTTCACATGGTAAATCTTCTTTCTTGTAATATCACGTACTTCATTACTGGCAGGTTATTTACAGTACTCCAATCTGTTCAGCAAAATGGTATGTGGTTTAACTGTTCTCTTTGAGATGATTCTTTCTTAGTCAAATAATTCATTTTTTCTACTGATGACAGAAGATGAATCAGAACTGAATATTCTGTCTCCACAGTCAATTGATTTTTTTTGTACTTTTTTTCCTCCAATATTATTTTCTTCAACACCTTTTCACTGTTTATTCTTTACTAGTATAAATCATCTGCAGATGTGCTAGAGATTTCGTAGTACAGCTTCAAAAATCTTTTCTAACAAACCAATTTTTTATACCTAATTCCATTTTTCTCTTCCCTACTGATGCAACTGTCAAAGAAAATCACAGCTATGCTGACAATGCAATACAGAATGAACTTGGATCCATACAGAGTTTTTCTGTAGAAGCCCAGAGACCAGAGGTGAAAATTACCCATTATTCTAAACAACAGAACCAGAACCAAAACATGCTGTCGAAGTCCTCACTACCTGACAGATGAGATTAATCAGGAGCAGAATCAACCTAGCTCTAAGCAATATCATCAGATTCCCATCACCTGCCAGATTTCCTCTATGAGAGCAGGCAGACACAACAACACTGTCACCAGCAACCCAGCTGTTGGTACTGCCAGGCTTGTTCCTGCCTCCAGACAACAATCCGGCCAGAATCAGCCATCTCCCCAAAACCCGGAGCGCGCAGCCAGTGGTCTCACCACCACCCTAATGAATCTTCCACTGACATTTAGTCCAAAGAATGCTTTGTTTTGCTCTGTTTTGTTTAAAACAAAAAAGCAAACAAACAGGAAAGTACATTAAACCAAACACTTTCAATTTACATTATTTTTGGATCACTTCTCCAGCAGCCTTGTCCATGAAAAGCTAGCATTTTGCAAACTTTCAACTAAAACATGAGCAATGTTCAATACCAACAGGATGAAATGAATCAATCTACCCATGGCTTAATTCACAAAGGCAAATTTCTCTTTCACAGTCTTGTCACAGAAATGGGAAATAAACCTCTGTATGTCAGTATCCATTTCTGATAGAGGAAAGGGCAAAACTGGGTCAGTTTGGTTGTTTTTTGGCATTCTACACTTTTCATAAAATAGAACCTGACAACAAAAGACAAGCTATCAAAACTCAGCCAGAAATCAATGAATTTACAGCAGTACAGCAAAACCAAGACGTGACTTAGAATCCGGTTATTATTCAAAAGATTCTTACAGAAGAAACAGGCCTTTGTGAAGTCACGCTTAGCAGTCTTAGGGCTCGTTGGAAGCCCACTAAGGTGACCCCATTGCTTTCAGTGCTTTTTGGCGCACTGATCTCCCTGCGCTGCTCAGCCAGCAGTACCTCTGGTACTGCTTTCCTGTACTTCAGGAATTTTCTTCTAACTTAACATAATTTCAGAATGACTGTAGAATGGACTAAATATAGAACTGGTAAAAAATAAAATAAAAATAACAACAAACAACCAGCAACAACAACAACAACAACAAAAAAGCATAGGCATCTCATTTAATATATCTGGACAAATTAGTCATATTAGGCACTCTACTAAAATTGGTCCAAACTGTAAGTAGCCTTTTAGTCATCTGAGCTGTATGACTAAGCCTTCATTTGTCACAGCCAGCACACAAATAACCAGAAACTAATAAAGTACAGTTCTGTACTTCAAACAAAATTAAATGCTGATTTCTGAAAATTTCATCCAGAAATATGAAGAATTTCACTTTTTTATTTTTTGTCTGATGTGAGTTAATATCAAGAAAAAGCATACAGATAAATTGAATTGATGAGCTGCTGTTCAAGTAAATATGTTACTACAGGAAACGTTCACATTTTTAACAGATAAAAATAGAAACAACTGATGAGAAGAATACAATCAATAAAATAGTTTCCAAAAATCGTAAGACTGTTCATCTTAAGATCAGATCTGAGTGATTTCAATTAGATGCAGATCTGTGCTGGTATTTCTCATCTTTACCAGCTTGTCAGATAATTGCCTCCCAAGCAACTTAGGTGATCAAGCATCCTCAGTTCAACAATTAACTCATTCTTTTACAACAGGAGATGGGAAAAAAAAAACAACATTAGACTGAGTTTTTTTTTTTTTTTCCAAAAGGACAAGTAGGGATTGCACCTTGAAAGGTGAACTACACTATAGCCACCATTCAAACACATTTTATAAACCAACACTCCAACACTGCAGCATAATACAGTTTTTTGCTGTCTGCTGCTGTGCTATGCTCACAGAGGGAAAAATGTGGCTCTGTAAGTTCACTGCTGGATACAGCTGAAAATTTTGATTAATAATGACTACTCATTCTGCATCTGCACTATATTACCATAATCCATTATGCTCATCTCTCATAAGGTAGGCACACATGAGACAGAGTTTCAGCCTAGTTTACAAGAACAAAAACAAACCAAACCACTTTTCACCTTCTACGTGTGGTACATGCTTATGTGCTTCCTTGAATCAGAACCACAGGCTACTGAGAAACACTACTGAGCCTTAGAAAGAGCCCTGGTGTGTCTCCCTAGAGTTACAACAGATGTTTGACACTGACTTTGACACAAGAGGAGTGTTGATACACTGTGTTTGCAAAAGTCTGTGGAAGATTTGGGAGTCTATCTGGATGACACGTGCTGTATAAATATGCAGTTATCATCAGAGCGCTTCTGTCTTAGATAAACTTCTGGCAAGGTGTAATCTATGAAAATCATTTAACTTTCTGTAATTAAAACTATATTACAATAATAATGCTATACCATGGCAAAATATTACTGGAAAAAGACCTTAACCATGGTTCATAATAGGCCTTTCAGAATAAAAACCATATCCAGGAATTTTTTTTTTTTTTTTTTTTTTTACTTCTTGTGACACATTTTCCTTTCAAAAAGTTAGGTAGCAAATAAGCACCATTCTTCATGCTCTAAAGTGCTCTAAAAATGTCTGCATTGAACTATCTGAACTAATTACTATTGTTTTATCAGCATAAATAAAATTTGTTCATTGACCCATATATTTCTTATCTAAGTGAGCTGAGCTACTTCTCCCAGATCATTTAGCACAGGTTAGTCAGGCTTTGTGAGCAGAGCATAATGAAATGCAAACTAAAACCATAACTATGTCAATTTAAGGTCAAAAAGGCCTATTTGTGGTTATTATGGAAATCAGTTTAAATGTGAGGTAGCTAAACAATGTGCCTTTGTGAACTGGCTCAGCAAAAAACCCCAAACAACCTGCCAACATCTGCTTTTTGAAGTGTCAGATAACATTATTTCCAAGATGACATCAAGGGCCTTCATTAGCTATGCATAAGGTCAGTGAATATTAACTTCATTTACACTTGGCTGAGAATTGGCTGGTGCCAACAATAGAGGTTTAGATCCTCTGCTGAGCAGGGTTAAAAACTGACAGAAAGCTGCCATTGAGGAAGATGGATGATGGTACTAGCTGACCCTATTCCTTCCCAAGTGTCACAGCTCCGGCCTCTTTTCTATCTCCACAACAAAAGGCCCTCTCTGAGCTTCCCAGTGGCCTTCAGCTTTATTGGTGCTAACAGGCCCAGACATTTTCATCGATTGGATTCTCTACCTCTTAAACAGAAGAGCTTGCCCTCCCTGGCTAGCCAAACCTTGGCACAGATGTCTTTTTTTGTAATTGTTTCTCTGCTGTCTGTTGGGAAGGATGCGATCAGACAGGCGAACATCATGTCAACACAGAAAATGTTTCACCATTTATCTCAGTTTCCCAATGGCATTTTAAGGAAAGTGATATGCTTCTTGCCTGTAGGGTTTAACCCTTTGATAGCTCAAAGTGCTTATAAATGCAGAAAAAGAATTTGCTGTAATAAAATTCCAACATATTTTTCCTACACATAGTTCACAAACTATGAATTAGTTTCTTCAGTCACAAGCCATTTGAAATGCACATCCTTAAATGCATAGAAATCAGGTTAGCTGTTACTGTCTGTACCTCTATGTCAAATCCTTAAGGGGATTTTCAGTCAAGTTCAAAGTATGCATTTTATATTATTAACAATTAAAGCTGTATGAGTTATAAACACCAAGGAATGTTCAGACTATTTGCATTTAAGGCCAAAGTTAGTAAAAACCACAAAAATACAATATGAACACAAAATGGATGAGAACATATCACATCCATGGAAGGGAAACAATCAGATATCTTTCAACATTTGAATGACAATGACTGGAGGAAAGAGATTAAAAAAAAAAACAACAGCCTGTAGGAATTCTTAGGGGTTGAAGAAAAACAAAACTGATATTCTTTTATCTGCTACTACCCATTACTGGCAAAAGAGTAATGAGTTTAGCAAGCCACTTCTATGATCCAGCGCAACAATTCCTGTCTTTCAATACATACTATGGAAACATCTTGACTTTGAATCTAATTTATACTTTTTTCCTAGATTCTGGGCTGTACTGAATGTGCTCTGAGCCAGACTGATTGTGCAAAGCCACCCTTAAAGGCAGTATAGCTATCCAGGGTGACTAGTATCCTACTGAGGTGCAATCCACAAGATTATAATGACCCTTGCTATGCCTAACGTAGGTCCACAGCCAGAGGTGAAGGGCATAGATTTAACACCCACATCAAAACCTTAAGTTTAATTACTTTCCCTAGCATAACTCTGAAAAATAAATGCTGCATGTGAAAGATGTTAAAAATGAATGGGGGACACCAAAACCAGATTTTTTTTTTTTTTTTAAATAGAGTACAAATTTGGAGCCAATACAAAAGGGGGTCACAAAAATGGAGACAAAAATGTAAACCAGTCTAGAAATCCAGCCTATCGAAGCCTACCTTTCTCCTATAAAATAGTATGGAAGTTCACATCCAATTATTTCAGTTTTCCAAAAATGTTTCAAAGAGAGGAGGAAAACTACACTTTTCTCAAACTAGCCATGTTCCAAAAATAAGTTAACATTGGTCATAAAATCAGTTAAAAAAGAAAACCCAGTCACAATTCAGTCATAAAACCAAAAGATGTACTATGAAAAAAAAAGTGTGAAAGCAGTGGAGATGATCTTTGAAAAAAAAGTAATACTTAAATTTCTTGGGATGTTTATTGCAGCCTACATCAATATATAATAATGCAATTGTGTGATTGTACACCACAACTCATGATGATTTTTATTTTTATTTTTTTTAACACTACTGGTAAGGATATTACCACAGTAATGAGGAAAACACACATTTTTCATATTTGTAGTAACTCCTATTAAATAAACTGCTTTAAGCAAGGACTGCAAGACTGGGCCTTTGCTCTTTGTGTTTATAACAGATGGTTATGACATGGGGCCAATTCCTGTTTTTCTTTCTCTCACAACTAGTCCCAAGGGACTAATTATTTTTTATTTTATTTTTATGAATAAAGCAAGCAAGATTTTACTCAAGGGAAAATAAGTGGTTTTGTAACAAAAACATTTGTAGTCTCCCTTTCCATTGGGTAAAGGCAGGGCACTCTGCCTCTTTAGCATGCTATATCAGCCTCGAAGGAAGTGTTAAGGAACTCCAGTTGCAGGTACTTGGAAGAAGCAGAGAGAGAACTAGGACATAAATCTGAAATAATGACAGTACTCACAGATTTCTCCAATATGCTTCAGAAACCACTATTGAGGATAGAGATTGGCAAGGGATCTCCAGCAGCACAGTACTTCCATCTGGGTTGGGTGAAACTACTGCATTTCTCAGAACAGACAGCTATGGGGATTTTAAGGAGGAGACAGATCCATTTGTTAACTTATAGAGATGTGTAATACAGCACAGTCCGAGTTTTCACTCACTATGGATAGGAAGAGGGCTCTGATCAGATGGTACTCCCGTTTTCCAGAACCTTAATGGACAATTGTCCAACTCTTTGCAGTTAAATCCAAGTCAACTAGGACATATTTGTAGGCATATTCTAAGCACTAAAGTGAAGTATGACAAAGAGAAATAAATACTTCTGAAGAATGTGATACACTGAAGATGGACCATCTATTTAGGAAAGTATCAGCTCTATGTGCTATATTGTCCATAAACTACCATACAATTTTACTCTAGCTGATTACTACTACTGTTTTTTGATTACAAATCCACCAAAAAAAGTTAAGAGGAACTGACACACTTCTCCCACAGGGCACAGGCAAGCATAGGGAAAGTGTAAATCATATGTGATGCACATGCTACATCCTTCTTGAAAAAGAAGGAAACCATAAAACTAAGAAACCGGTCCTGGGCAGCAACAAAAAATACCTGTTACTGAAAATCAGTCCAGAGTAGGAACAGGAAGAAGTGCAGAGTGCTACGCAACTTTCTCATTAACACCACTTTGATCCCCGTGCCCATCACCACACTATAGGAACTTCTGCTGGCATTTCACTGCTTTCTCCTTCCTGACACTGTACACGTTGCTTGTCAGAGTGCCAAAAGCTGGATCTTATTTCACCGAACAAAAATACAGTACTGACTCAGGAACATGAAAACATCACATATGACTACAGATATTTAGAACTCTCTTTTGGAAAGATTGTAGAGACTTTAAGATTGAAAAGCCTCCTCTACTTTCAATATAAAGATTGGGATTCTCCTCCTCCTAAAGAATAAATTACATTAGTATACATTTAAGTATGTATAGCACTTTATAAAGCAGCATTCAAAAAATACTATTTCAGTCTGAATGCTTACACATCTCAGCTACTCACTGCTAGAAACAGCAATTGTGCATTACCTGTATTTACAAGATTAAAATGGCCTCTTTTTAATTGACAACAATGGTGTAGAACGCTAATGTTTATCTTACAAATCAGTAAATCCAGGGAGCATGAGAGGATATCCTCCATTTAGAAGAAAGGACAGCTCAAGCAAAAGATATGTTGTGTATGTGGAGCAGATCTGTACTGTTTTTATGCGCTCAGATGACCTGAGCCGCCTGTTTGTGCATAGTCCCAGAACACATCCATCAATCAATGTCAACATTCTTCAGAACACCACTTCGATTGGCAACTGACAGTCAGTTATCTCTTGAATGTTAATTAATAGTGAATACTCTTGTCGTTATTTAAATACACAAAATCACTTTAAATGGTGGAATTTAAAATGTGAGGTTTGCTCTCAGAGAACTTGGATTGTATTTTCCTTTAGTCCTAGCACAAAGGAAAGAGGAAAAAATTATCAGCATAAAGATTGAACATTATTTCTGTGATTTTTTTTTTTAACCATCATTTCTTGTATCATGCAATTTTGAATCTCATACCACTGTAAAAACTGCATATTTTACAGTATTAAAGGAAGCCATGACTTTGTATCTTAACATATGATAGCAAAATTTTTAAGATATAAGATCAAAAATAGAGAAATCATTGTCCCCTGCTCTATCACACTCATCCAGGAAAACATGTATTATAGAAAAAAGCTATTTATTACCCTCATTTTTTAACATTATTCACTAGCAATTCCACTGACTAGACTTTTTTTTTTTTAATAATAGGCCAAATAGAGACTTATTTCAGTTGATAAACTAAAGCAGACAGACAAGAACACACACCATGAAGTCAAAGAATTGCCCCTTTTAATCAGAAAATGAAATGATATGCAGCTAATGATAAGTGAAAACGAGCAGAAAAGAAAGTCACTGATCACAGATTTGATACTCTACATTCATAAGTAAGCGCTGTGGGGCACAGTTTTCAACTCTGCTTATGATTTTAAACACATGATACTTTCACATTTACCAGTAGCAGGCTGCAGATTAAATTCAGCTAAGACTTCCATAGGTGAGCTAATTAGGTGACAATGTAGAGCTTTGGGATTTGCTAAAACAATGCCATTTTCCTCCTAGCTATCATTTAGGGGGACTTAATCTGTGTTTCCTTTTCCATCTAGTAAAACTGCACACATTCTCAAAGTTTTCCATTTATCTGCATAAACACATACAGATAGCACAAAATAATGCTACAATTATAAGAAAATAATGTTAATTTTTTCTGAAGAGTACTGGCAGAGGACATGTTTTCAATAAATAAAGTTGGACAAAAATGAAAACGAGTTAGCAATTATATTAATTTTAATCAATCAAGAAAGTAAATTGGTATTTTGAAACATGAGAGATCAAATATCTAAGATTAAATGCCTTTTTCCAGCAAGGAAACCATATCATGAGGCTGTTCCCATACAACAAAATAAAAAAGAAAAATCCCATCTTCCACGAGATCCCAATTAGAGTCTAAAATTATCTCCAGACAGCAATTCAGAAAGAAATAGCAAAGATGATCTGAGAATAATTTCATTCAGTCTTTTCATTTCTGATTAATTTTATTATTTAATATTTTAAGGCATACTAAAACTATAGCCTAAGAGGAAAAAGATTAATACATCTGAATTTACTTTGACATATAAACAAATTACCCTCATAAGAAAATACACAATCATATCAACAATTTATAGATGTAAGTATATATATATATATATATATATATATATATATATATATATATATATATATAGTTCATAACGAAAAAGACTATAGATTCCTCCATATGAATGTTTTTAACTGCTAGACTACGGAGAGAGCAACAGTTTCAGCAGGGGTTATTAAAACCTAACACTGACTGCATGTTGGTTAGTTGACACGCGGTATTGAAAGCAAGAGATCTCAGTTCAAATTCTGCTCAGCAAGAAAAATAATCGACCTAAGTTTGGAAAACTTGAGCTGAATGAGATCATGTAAACATGATCAGTGATCATAGCCACATGTTGCCCACTCAAACCACGTTCACAGACAGATTGGAGAACATCTAATTTTTGAATGTGTAACTTATTTCAGCACCAACATAGCTAAGTTGTTTGGCACACAGATTTCCAAATCTTTAGGAATACAGTAAACTTTCTTTGTAGAATCCCAATTGCCAACATTCATGGTAGCTAAGCAAGGGCTCCATAACTTTAGATTGGGATTTTAGCTAGATTCTCAAAACCAACTATGTGCCTCTGTGGACACAAATGGATCAATTCAAATAGGCAACACATAGACATCCATGAGACATATCAATTGTTCTCAAACTCTATCCGTACAATGGTTTAGGGTAGAAAAAAAATGGTGCGTTCAGAAAATTGAAAGAATGCTGTGTTTACTGCTCCCAAGCGAAGCCTACTACTAATCTGAGGAAGAGAGATTCGGAGGATTGTAGGCGACAGACAGTTTTAACTTTTCAGATGGGGTGGATCAGATCAGCAATAAAAACTCCAGCCACCTGTTGAGATTTCCCTTTACCAGAAGTGGGTGAGGAACTCTACACTCTGCCCCTCTCATACGCAGGGCACTAGATCTCTGTGCAGAAGTACATGTACACTGTGCTCCAAGACCACAACAAAATTATTTGAGAAATATGGTCATTTGAGAAAAACAAGCTCTAACAAGTGTTAGATGATACTTGGCAATTTAGCTGCATCATAAGGATATATCCATTAACCTGAAGGGAATATGCAATTGGTCATATGCATATTATATGAGGACACCATATCAGTCACCTGACAAAAGTACGAGGTACATGACCTAGGAAGGCTAGCATAGTTGAATTTACTCTGTGTTCAATCTCCTGGAAAATCAGCACCAGTCATCTAGGCTGGTGGTATTTCACACTCACTCAACATAAGGAAATAATTTAACAGGTTATATCCATTAATTATGCTACAGTTTATACATCTCATGAACCATCTGTGGAATGTTCAACTGCCATTTATATATGCTTCTCTGTACACATTTCTACCAACATAATGTACCAACTTAATACCTTCAGTTCAGAAAAACACTCCTAATCAAAAAATAAATACATTTCATCAAATAAAGCTTTAGGTTTATGCATATGCTTACAGCTACTTAGAACTTCAGCGTTTTCCTCAGCAGAAAAATATTAACATGTGGTGTTATGCTGATGGAGCTGGTCGGATTCTCACAATTCAGTGCTAGGGATGAAGCCTAAGCCCACAGTTACACAGGTAGTTTTCTGTGTAAGGCTTTGCCTACTTAAAATACTGAAAAGCAGGAGCTCCATTTTAAGAGCACAGGTTCTAAAGCATACTTATCTGTAGTAAGAGCTACCATCAAATATTTCTGTTCAAAAGTCAGTAGTTAACCAGAAAACTAAGGCTCTAGATTTGCACCAACTTCTCTGTGAAACACTGTGAAATAATTATAATTACATTTCTTGATCATGTATTTTTTTTTAATCAATCAGTCACACATCTGAGCTATGTCAAGTGTCATAAAATACTAAATAATTGATGTTAGACTTATTAGAAAAATGCTTGATATTACTATTGCAAGAGAGCTGCATTTTGCTAATAATCACATACATCTAATTTAAACCATAAAAATTAAGAAGTATCAATTTACCTAGGGTAGGAAAATCCTCATGTTTCTTACGGATACAAGTAACTTTATCTTCTTCAAGATAGCTTTATATAGCTGATTGGACTTGCTATCTATGTATGTGCACAGATTGACACGATAGGGCCTCTAGAACTATAATAAACTAATTCTTATCTTTCTTTATACCAGGTGGCCTTTTTTACTCTGAATTATAAATTACATTAAGTCAAATTGCCTAAAATGTACGTAGCTTTTAAAAGATATTTTTCCTAAAAGAATTTTTTTTTTTATTGAAAGAGAAAAATGGAAGAAAACTGAACAGCTACTTTTCAGTATGTTGACTAGATTTTATTAACACATTTAATAATGAGACTTGATACAGTCAGAAATAGTCACCAATGCAAAAGTGCATAAGAATACTCCGTTACTAAAGACATTCAAAAACACTGAATATACTGTCAATATGTCTGGGAACAAGAAAACAAATATGAGATTTCTACAGAAAATAGGTAACTTCTGCTGTCAACTACTAGTTACAGTACTATTCTCTTTCAAATATTCCATACCTTTTTATTAACATGAAGAACAATTGAACTCACGGAGATGTGCAAAGAAAAGAATAAGAAGTGGTCAGGGATAAAAGCCTTTTTAAGTAAGTGGAAGATATTTCATAAAATTTAAATGTTTTGAATGTCTTAAATATATTTGCTATTGCTGCTGTTTTCTCAATGAGGCAACATAACAAAGGGAATTAGAAATCTCATTCTGTAAGAAGTCACTTTTCATGAAATTAAACAGCGAACTGACTTTTTTTCCTGCTTCACACCACAACACACTGTGAATGCTTATAGTAGAAAATATACATATTTTTACTGTCTCCTAAACCATGCTGCATTTTCAATTAGCTCCATGAACAGAATTTTTAAACTCATTTAAGAAAGGCTATTAAAAACTGTTTTATTCTTAACTTCGTTAGAGGCTTAATGTTTTATTAAAAAAAACAAAACACACACACAGAATTCATAGCATTTCTAGAAGGAAAAAAAAAGACATAAAATGTGTAATTTACAGAACTGAATCCACACGGAAAGATCCACATATCCATTTTGTCTTTGAAGTTAATATTTGAAAACGTTTTGTTTTCAATTTAAAAAGTGTTAGTCTATAAACTTTTGCTAGCTTATTGTTTTTAATAACTCAGTTGGTTTTCCAGACAGAGCTGTACAGATCACTGTACAGTGAAAACACTGAGATTAAATGCTGGGAAGTCAACAATCAACAATTAGTTTTTACGCTGTAGTTTAAGTGCTAATAAAGATGATAGTAGATGAAAACCCACATAAAAGGAAAATAAGATACTATCTCTCTAGAATCCTAAGTAAAAGCAGACAGTCTCAAGGATTTAATGCTGCTTACTATACAAAAAATGATGCGGGGAGACTTAGCATTTTCATGAGAAAGGAGGGAGTTTGGGATCCAGCAAAATTCAAAAGCTAATCTAGTTAAGAAAACATTTTGTACAAATAATTTACATTTATTTTAACTTCAGTATCATATCAAGCATAGATCTCTGTGTTTGTCCCACTTCTCTAATAAGAACTTCAACTTCATTCTTCTGCTCAAGCCTCTTTGTTTTCAGACAATATCTAATTTGAACTGCACTGTTTGCTTGAACTACTTTGTCAGCATTTTACCATCTGTATAATAGATGTCTTATAAATACATATAGCAGATTAATTAAACATTTATTTACAAGCTCCCACTTTTCTCTGATCAGTTTTCCATTATATTATCTCTGCTTTTGACTTCTCAATATTCTACTGATCCTCACTTTTTCAGTCTTCAGCACCTTCTTGGTTATTGTTTGTTTTTGCCTCACTTAAAATAACATGAAGGAACAGATGTGCATGAGATACAACCTAACCAGGTTTGTGTGTTTCACTTGTGACATTTAGATGAAAGAACATTTAAATTTCATTTAAATTATCTGGCTTAATTCCCAGAGATCAACAGAAATTGTGGGAGAAAGAAAGAGGGAAAAAAAACACAATTTCCAAGCAAATCAGTGGCTTTTTCACCTAGGAGAGCCTTTTCTATTTTAAAAAGAATAACAAAGCTACCACTTCATTATTGCAACTTTTCACAAAAGATTTCTGAGAAGAGTTTGCTGCAGAAGCACGATATATGGTTTTGGACAAAAAAGATTTGTCAACAAGATATTCCAGCTTTAACCACCAGCTAATGCTTCATTTAGAACAAAGGGAAGATCTAGACTTTATGGCTGAGGAGTTAACGGCCCAGCTGTTGAGAAACCAGAGCTAATTCAGCAGTGGCATCCCAGATCTGTAAAGACAGCTTTAGTGTTTCCTCTGTAACTAAAGGAGAAGCTATTAAGGTTCTGTTTGATTTCATTGCTGTTTTTTCAAGATTTGTGCTCACTAGTGAATCTGATGGGGGAAAAAAATAAAGTATAACACATTTTGTTTACAAAACCGATACTCAGGAAAGCTCTGGCAAAATGCAAATATAAAATTAATTCCCAGAGACAACAAAATTTGGGAAGAGGAAGAGAGATGAGATGAGAGCTCTACATTCAATGTCATCCAAAAATTTTGCTTCTTCTCGGCTCCTGATAGCCCATCTGCATACAGTATTTCACTCCTGTCAGTTCTTCTGGAGCAAACCAGCTAGTTCATGGAAACCTAATCAGTCAGCATCTCTGCGGTTTATTCATTTGGATTTATTTAATGTCATCACTGATGACACTATGGATAAGAGCTAACCAGTTTCAACTGTCTCTACAGTATGGTTCTTGTTCAACTTAACACCACCTTGTACCACACATATGTTCACGTCATACTTTAGAAAGGCTGCTTGTTGATCCAGTGTGAAAGAAATCAAGACACTTAACTGTCTAGAAATTCCAAACGAGGACTGAAGTAAAGATCATAGCTCTATATTTAACAGTAAAAACTACTCTGTACTCTTGATCATATAGCTTGAAGGTCTTACTTTCACCTTATGTTCTATTTTTCTAAATCTTGCTAGAATTTGTTGGAAAGATATTTAACATTAGGCGTTTTTAAAAAATTCGGTAGTTTCTATGTGGTAGTGTCAGGGATCTGATACCCGATCACAGTGACATTTGTTTCAAAAGGACAGAAAAACTGGTTGATATCTTAGGAGGGAGAAAGAAAGGAGGCAGACATTCTCCCCTTGAACTTTCATTCTAGAGAAAATGGCAAAACTGTCAGAAATGTCCTCATGCTTTACTCTTGTTCAATTCGCTGAGAGTATTTACATTATCTTCCCAAGAGTAATTTCGGAGGCAAATGGAAACAAGGTAACACTTCTTCAAGAAAGAAACATTTAGAGTCTTGATAGAAAACATCTCCAGCAGCATGCATTTTATCATTTTGTCACTTCTCCATGAAGTGAAACAGAAATGGTAGCAACAGGAATGTCTAAAAAGGCTACCTCATTAGCAAATTACCCACAGGTTTTGGGACACACTACCTGGGCCTAACTGTGCAACCCAGGCTTTTTGGAAGCATGGTAACCCTTATTTTAACAACTCATTCACATCCCCCCATAAATTCATTGCCCTCTACTAGCAAACACGTGGAACATCAGCTTCTGAATATTAAAAGGGAAAAATGAAAAACAACTACAAACATACACATTAAAAAAGTCAATAACCCAACAATAACAAAAAGCACCACTTGACCATAAATATGACAGATGCCAAAATAGAATTTGCCTTATGTTATCAAGTAATATTTCACAAAGCTTAAAGATAAAAGTCTATCCTGAAAAGAAAAAAAAGAAGGAATAGATGGACCTTTGAGTCTGGCACAATGTACAGTACATGGCAAAGTTTGGAAAGAAAAGTCTATAGCTTCATTTTTACATCATAAAGACAGAATGTGCAAGTAGCTATAATCCCCCTCTCCATTTGAGGGGACACTAAAACAACTGTTAATGTTGTTTTAGTATTATAAGATGTTTAATAGTAAAACTTACACTTTGGCTTTGCCTCAAATTCTGTGTTTTTGGACTTGGTCCTAAATCATCTATGTAATTTCTCACTTCAGTCATATTAAGAGATGCTTCTTACCTTCTGAAATATCACTCTACTGCTCCAACTGCGTAAATATAATTCTCCCATCCTGCATCCAACTAACATGAAACAGATGAAAAATGCATTATACTAGGAGTTCTCAAGGAATCATTTTCTCATTCACATACCAATCACTGATATCAGTGTGGTCTTCATATGTGCAACACATTGACTGGACAACACTGTGAGAAAGAAACCAAAGTTACATCCATTGGGAGTCCACTACAGATAGAGAGAATTGCATTGCATTTGGGTGGCTTTTTTGTTTGTTTGTTTGTTTTTTCCTTGTTTTGTTTCTTGATGGAGCAGGCACAGTGGGTGATGTTAGAAGATTTGCTAAGTACCTTTCAGATATGTTTGTGAGGTACTTCTCAGTACAGTACTTTATAATGTAAAATCTCTATACCTCAGTATAGTTCCAAATACTAGCAGACACGATCAACTCCGAGGAGACAGTATCCTTGTATGAAAGCAAAAACAACAAAACTAACTGCAATGCGAAGTTCATACAGTTATATACTTTTCTCATGCTTTCTATAACAAGCTTTAAGATTTTGCCTTACATGAACACTGTGAGCTGTATGGAGTTAAACTCTCCTTTTTGTATGTGTTATTACAATAGATCACTGAGATGGTATGGAATTCTAAGCGCATCAATAGCGAGAAGTAATCAGTGTACATCTGAAAAAGGTATTAATTCAGCTTAGAAGATTGAACACTGAAGAATGAACAAATGGAAGTTTGGTGTCTAGCTGGTGCATTTCACTACTTGTGATTGCTTCCTTTCTTATTCTTCCAGACTCTGCCAGTTACTTGCATTCAATGCAACAAAAACAACAACAAAAATAAGGGTTCTGGCAGCACATCCAGTGCAGAATTAATATAAATCAAAAGGCAATTGTTTTAGTATCTGAATACAAGAAATTTCACATACAGAAGAAAAGCTGTATGCAAAAGGATTGCATTCTTCAATCACAGTCAGCCAATCAAGGCAGCATAACACAAATGAAAATCCCCACTGAGTTACAGGTTGAAGAGCTATTGGAACTACAATGTGGCCATCTACTCCTATCTTTGCTACAATGCAGACAGATAAGGCATTATTCTGTATCTTTAAAAGGCCTTCCTATTGTGTTAAATTAATTCAGGTGAGCTACAGTAAGCGTGAGAGAGGAATCACAGACTTCAGCCAGTCCTGACAGAGCATAATGCTTTCTACCACGAGTAGTCCCAAAGAAGTCACACAGCATGCCAGGTACAAAGTATTTGCAGAAGTGAGCCCTCAGACAAGGCT
This sequence comes from Chrysolophus pictus, assembly GCA_037305975.1. NCBI lineage: Eukaryota > Metazoa > Chordata > Aves > Galliformes > Phasianidae > Chrysolophus > Chrysolophus pictus. Next base: position 37,341,574 of record CM074578.1, read on the forward strand.
ATAAAAGCTCTGGGTTAAGGAAGCACACATCGACTTGCCTCTGCTTGATCTGTTACACAGCTTGACAGTAACAGATAGCCAGTTGCATTAGTGTCAATGCTCAGATAAGTTTCCCTCAATATCTGTCACAAAAAACAGACGCTGTATCAGTGTGCCAGCTGTATTATCGGTCACTACATAGTTGATCATATTTAATAACATCCTCAAGCACAGACATGGCTAACAAGCATTACAGACTGCAATTACTATTGTGAGCCACACTCACTCAGATCAGCCTGACTCCGTGCTGCCAGCAACACACATTTGGTGAGCGGCTGCCTCCCACCTTTTCTCTCTCAAATACATTAACTTGCCTCAATATGGAGCCAGAGTTTGTTTTCAAATTCTTAATAGGACCACTGAAAGAAAAGAAAAAAATTCTATAAATGATCCCCTGGACTGTTTCCAGTGTAGCGTATTCTCTTAGCAATTGCCTTGGAAGCAAGCCAACAGTGAGAAGTGTTCTTGCAAATGAGCACACTGCTATACTCAAGTACAAGTTATCATTTAATTCTTTTGTCAACATCAGTGTGGTTAGAAATTAAGAAGCTTGTTTAATAAATAAGTTACTTGAATTCCAGTTACCAAACACTTACTTTCCTCTCTCTATCCCCACCACCACCTCTCACCCCTCTCAGCCATTATCCAGTATATATATTGCCTCTTTAGTTGGATACTTTCTCTTCTCTGTTTAAAGAGAAATAAAATTAGTATATTCATTACATCAACCATGACTAGGTCTGTAATCAAGAAAAAAAAGAGTCAGTCACTCCAAAGAAACATTTGATAGACCCAATACAGTTTTCAATGGGATACACTGGTTAATATTTTTAACAGAGCCTTAATACAGTCTGCTGAGTGGTTTTGTGGGGGCAGTTTTTCACATCACTATTATTCCTAATGAGATCACCCTCTTCAGTATATAAGCCCTCATCCTTTCTCAACATAACAATGAAAGATTTGTGAGAGGCTACAAAGGCCCCAGATCAACTTCACCTTGTATAGAATTTCCTACTAAAAAACTCATCAGGAACGCAATAGTTTTTTTCCCTGATGACAGCTTATTAATAATAAGCACATTTACTTTCCTTTAGGGTGACCCTAATCCTCTACAGAATTTGAAGTCCTTACATGGACATCTCAGGTTTAGTGACTGCAGCTAGGTTTGCTTTTGAAATTCTGTAGGTTTTTCTTTTTCATAGGTTTGGGAGTGTATGTAGGTGTGGTGAACTTGCATGTAACATTTCTCATTAACATGCCTCACGATAAAAATGTGACCATAAATAGCTTGTGTGATCTTATGGTAAGAATTATATATTTTCATAAACATTTTAAAAAATTATATCAGTCTTTAAACAAACTGTCTTGATTTTATTGTAAGCAGAGACAGCAAAATATTCTTTCCTACAGTACACAGAAACTTCTTATGCATGTAGACCCACTGACAGCAACACCAAGGGTATTTTTCTAAGAATCTGTGTAACTAAATAAGTCTTAATTAGAAAGTACAGCTCAATAGTCTCTGATTTACTAGTATTTCAAACTATTCACCATGATCCCCTAGAAAGTGAAAAGTTCCACATTAGTTTTATGCAAAATGATACTGCAGAAAGGGAAACATACTTCAATCTGGAAACATGATATTTTGTTTGAAAGATCTAAAACAATACTTCTGTGTCTAAATTTGTAAGCACTTACAACGCAAATCTCCAAAGCAGATTTTATTGTGTGTATATTCTTCCCATTACTAACCACACCTCATTCTACATTTATTTTCTCATTTTCAATTTCCTTATAATTGTCACAGGCCATATGAAAGAACAAGGTGTTGAACTGCTCAGAGATTATTAATACAAAGTTCTGTATCAATAAGTACAAGGAATGTCACCTTAAACTGTTGAAAATTTTAGTGCTGAATCTATATTTAAAAACTTGTATGAGGCACAACTGTAAACAAAAATATTTACTGCATATTTACTGCAAAGTAAAATGCAGCACAGAAGCACCGATTTCCATACCCAGAAGTGACTGATGTATTTCTGTTGCAGAGAAATAACAAAATGGTGCAATATAATCTGTACTGCACACTATAAAAGCTGTACGTCTACTTACGTTCACAGGTGTCTCCTTTCTGCTGATATCCTGCTTTGCAGATACACTTTCCAATAGGCACTAGCCATTCTCCCTCTGCGCTACAGTGCATCTTCGGAGAGTTCTCAGCTTCCTCCTCTGCACTGCTGACACAAGTTCCTCGTACTTCAACTAAAGAGGAAAACTCTGAGCCAGTCACTGTGTCAGGAAAAATAGCTAAGTTCTCAATGATGGACCAGCACTTCTTGTAGTAGACTTTCACAGAGACCAAAGCAATGCAGGCCCCTACATCCTGAAATGCAAGATAGAATCCTTTTTTGGACAAAGGTCCAATTTCTCTCACCTCTGTGTTAAGTTTCATTTTTCTCTCCCCCAGATCACCCTGGGTAAAACTTTCATCTGCTGCAATAGTGTCTATTTTTACATATTGATTTTCTCTGATATTCCTGCCAGTATCGTAGTCTGTTTCATAATAATACAAGTTAAAAGTTTCTTTACAAGTCCCCAGAACTCCAGGAAGACTGTTACAATCCCTCAGAGTGAATTTCAGTTCTACAAAAATCCTTTGTGCATTGCTTTTTGCAATCCAGTTAGTCCGAAGCCAGTTGTTTTGGTTCGATTCCATGACCTGGCATACCTGGTATGTTCGTATAGGAGTGTAGTTTTCATCCAGTCCACTAATTTCTTCCCACTAAAACAATAAAAAACAGTTAGTAATATAAAACAAGGATGCTACCAAATGTAACTATTGTGTATTTGAAAAAGCGTCACACAACTTAAGTCCTACTCCTTTTTAACAGGAAGACATCATAAAAAATAGGCTATTATTACAATATCCTTAAGTACTCAAGTGAAGAAAATAGATATTAATACAAGATCTCCCTCGATCTACATATAAATAACCTTCAAAAATCATATTCGCATCTAAGATCCAATTCCGAGGGAGAGCCTACTATAGTGAATCTGCTTTAGTGGAGGTGTGGACTAGACAGTTTCCAGAGATCCTTAACAACTCCTACAGCTCTGTGATTCTGTGAAGCTTCAGGAAAGGCAACCTGCTCAGCATATCAAGCTCTAACTCCACACTCGATTCTCCCACATTCCATTAAGGTCATAAGCAAAGACTAAAAAGTAGCTCCATTTCCAGGGAAATGTACTATCAGAAGTCTTAGGAACCCAAATTGCTTAGGGTTACAGTCTTTCTGTATAAAACACCGAATGGAGCTTTCTGGTGTACAGAAAACAGAAGGCTCCTGAAACTTATCAGGTATACAATTTTCAGTCCTATACAGGGAAAGTGGCATGAGAAGAAAACAAGAAAGTTGACAGAATTAAAAATCTGGAGGTGAGAAAACACCTTGGCAGTCCCCTTTTTGTTCACTCCATGTTCTGTTCTACTCAGAAACCAGCACATGTAAGCAGATGCTCCTCACCTCACTTTTTTCAGTGGCTGCATCCAAGTTAAAAGAAATGAACTTCGGTTGACTGGGTGTTCAAATGAACCATGAGATTAAATACTCAATTAAGAACAACTCACATGATTGAAAGTTTACTGGTTCAAAGCTTGGGTTTTGTTGTTAGGATAAGAACTGTGAAACAAACCAGTAAGTATGTAACAGATCTGCAGTCTTTAACAGAGTTTGGTTACTTTGGAATGTGCACCTCCAGCAATGGTAAACCCACTGAAATCAAGCAGGCAAATTTGCACAGGTACATCCAAAACAATATCCATCTCTCACCTCTTTTCATAACACTTTTCTTATAACACTTAACATACTGCAGAAACTGCAGCTGTAATAAATTAGGGTTTTTTTTTTTAACTATCCTCACCCAATGATACAGGCAACCATGACTTCTTATGGCACTTAGCCCTCTGGCCCTGTGTCAATAATGCACTTAAGCTCACGCTTAAGATCAATGACAGTACTTATGAGCTTAATGGTAAGCATGTGCTTAAGTGTTCTGTGGGACTAGAATGCTTGGCACCTCTGCAGGATGGAGCACCCCTTGACATTCCTCACACTGGTAACCAAGCGTGAAAGGTTGGTTACCCAGACTGATTTCCCAAACTAGAAACCATGCAGTATATAGTACTTTGCAAGCTTATTTGACAGTAAATGAGATCATTTTAATGTTGCTCTAATGCTCCAAGAGAAAGCAGATGTGGCTGACTTGATGCTGGAAGTTAACACCACAGAATGTATCATGACTGTAGATGCTGAAATGCACAGAAGTTGTAAATATCAAAGTGCATTTCGAAGACCTACAATTACTAAAGACATGGTACATATGGTATTATAAATTCATACATGCGGTATTAAATATTGAAATATTAAAAAGTCATGAAGTTAATTGCACTGATTGCATATGGAACCGTATTCATTTCAGAATAGAAAAAAGTCCATCATTACAATAGATTTATTAGATTTGAATGTGTAACACTTTTCTCCCTCTAAGAACTAACAAGGGAAGGAAAAAAAAAAATGGGGATTGGGTCACTGTCACGCTTAAGAATAAAAAACCCAAACAAAATAAAAACAAACTCCATACCAACCCAAATGTGACAAAAAAAAGATACAAAGCCTAAAAGTTTACTGATTTTTATAATCTCAATTGCATGTTAGGTGATGTTCTCTCTCAAGGCACTGAGCCAGATTCTGGACATTCCAGTTAGAAAAAGCATTGTATTTGTGAAGCGCAAGCACCATAAGCTCAACATGGAACAGAATTTGACCAGATTCTGAGCTTTGATGGGATCCTGCCACATAAAAACAAACAAACAAAAAACCACCAAACCAAAGCAAAGCAAAAGAAAGACGAGAAAAGTATATTTAACAAAAATCAAATCATTTTTCCAAAAACTACATTATTGAGTTTGTGGAATCAAAAACCCACCAGCACATGAAGTTAGTAGGTATTAGGGATACTCTAATGCTACAGTCAAGGAAAAACAGTACAAAACTCTACATTCAAATTAAAAGCTTTACGTTATGTTGTCTCTAGCACTGAATGCTGCAGTCCAGCCTTCCAAATTTTCCTAAAGCCATGGAATGTGTTTCTTTAAAAAAAAAATAGGGAAACAGGACTTATGGCTTAATTTAGTAATCGCAGAACCATTACTTCAAATGGTCCACTGGAGGCATACCTGTTTCTCTGTGGAAGAAAAAAGAAATCAACAGTATTTCAGGATAGGTTTTCACCTACATCATCTGAATTCACACCTCATTAGTATTTTTAAAGTGACTAATTCCATGTTGCCTTTTACAGAAAGAAAATTCAATTCTGCTTTATCCTACTTCCACATACAGTGATACGCATGCCATTCTATTTGACCATACCCTGTTCTATCTGTTCCAATATATGGTATTTAAACTTCTTTAGTTATCTTAACAATATTTGAGATCACTGTTAGATGTAACATTTGCAGTTGAATGAGGCATTTAACGAGTGTCTGGGTGATATAATCTGTACTTTGTTGAAGCAGTAGTTTCACTCAAGAAGTGTATTTTCTGAATTCATTCTCATGAAATCTTTATTGCACAGCAGACAACACAGTAACTAAAAGTATATATTTTCAATCAAAATTACATACTTAAAATAGTACTTTTATGTTGATTCACAGACAACTAATTCTGACCATTTTCATGCAAACAAATCCACTCATTAGCTTTAATTCATTTTTAATTTTTTACTGAAATTGTCTTCTACCTTTGAAAGTAGCCTCTTGCCATTTGTTGAATTTGACTCTACTTTCTTTCACCTTTAAATATGCTGACATGTGTAACATGCGTTGACATGTCTTTCATTATCTACAGGTTAGCCTAATGTAATTGTCACCAACCTAGTCTTTCAAACACCTCTGGTAGCAGCTTCAATCAATGCACAATGCTAATGCTGAGGTTATTAGCCATCATAAATGTTGAGCTCACATTACATTTCTTCTGAAGTTCTTACATTCGTTTCCAGTTTATGCTTGTATTGATTTTACGATCTTGCTTTTAAAGAAAGACACTTTCAGATTTTCATTCTTCTTATTTAAAGGATTTGTTACACTTTTATATCCCTACTCACACTTCACGCTCTTCTGGCTCAAGATTTCTTAAGGCGCTGAAGATTAAGGGCCTGATCCCCCAAGCAAGACTCCTTGCTCATGCAAAGAGTCACAATGGATGCTGCAAGATTGCTTCCACAAACAAGAACTAGCCATATAATTTATCATTTATCAGGCTGATCTAAGGTAGGACAACATACTCACTGTATCATTCTGAAAATGTTCTTTCTTCCTCAGGACTTGAGGAATAAGGGGTTTTGTATCACTTCTAATTCAGGCTGAAAGCAGCATTTATAAAGTTTATGCATACAATAAATAAAACAATAATACAGATGTTTCTAAACGTCTCATTTTTTATAATGATGTACTACTACACAATGGTACATTTCATAGAGTACCATGAGATTCATTTGTAAGAAAGCTGGAGGTGGCCTTAACCACATAATTGGTTCCTCGTTCCAGATATGAAGCTCCTTGAGATTTGGGGATGTTTCAAATTTGGAATGTCATTTCAAACACATCTGCAGTATAAATGTTTTTTTTCAGAGCACTTCAATCTGTGCTATTCAATTACAAAGAAAACATCATAAACAAATTTATGATCAGCCATTATACAGAAAATGAAAAACATATTTTTAGAAAGTTTCCACACAAAAGAAGGTCTGCTCTTTCTACAGGACGAAGAAAAAAGTGATTTAAAATACTGTGTTACAAACATAAAGAGCTTTCTGGTTTACCACAGAGGTCTATGTGATAAAAGATGAAACTAGTGAAAACATTTATGTGAACTTCCTAAGAGTCTCTATTTTTAAATTAGCTTATGTTTGGACATCGTAACCCAAGGTACACTTATTTCCATTCTAAAACTGAAAGATCCATAAACACTTGGTACAATTACTAAGAGAAATATGAGGGAAAGTTAATTTAAAGCCAGTATTGCAATTGCTTTGGTGAAATAACTACTTGTCTTTATGAATTTAATTTTTGTACAGACTACTTACCCCATTGGGAGGAGAGGAAATCCATTCCAACTCTGTCTGTTGTGCTTTAGAGTCCAGTAATATAACTGAAAAAGAAAAGGAAAAGAAAGGCATTTTCACTGTTTGTTAAATATAATACGTGGGAATACGAAATCAAATAATAAATTCTGAATTTAAAAAACGATAGAACACATCTTTTTAATTCATGTTATTGAAAAACAACTACGAGTACAGCTATGCACTTGCCTGTAAACAGATGATTAAATTATTACGTACAATCCCCATACAAGTAGATATACATCGTTCTGAGCAAACACATTGCTTACATTTAAGTGCAATGTTTTTTCTCATGCCCTAAAATATTAATAATCAGTGATTAATATGCATGCTCCCATTATCTCCTTTGTGATGAGAATATTCCCCATATGTTAGCTATTACAGAGAGCTTAAAACAAACAAACAACAGCATTTCAACACTTATCCAAACTGATTCAGACAGGGCTAGTATGTACCTTACCAGGAGTTACACAGCAAAGTAATGTCTTTTGGAGTAGGAAAGGAAAAAAAAAACAACCATCCTTTAGGTGATAGAGTAGTAATTCTATAAACAAATGACAACCAGGAATAAAGAAAATAAGAGACTCTGCAATTACCTCACACATCACATACAGAAATCCAACCAATTTACTTTATGGTGATGGCTTACTGAAATCTTCATGTCATTATAAGCCAGTGACACCTCTGCAAAAAGACATCAGTTCTGGCAGCAGTGCAATTATTTGCAGCTAAATGTAACCCTGCTTCATAAAGTGGTTAATCACAGCCTAATAAACCAACTCTTAACTATTTCACAGCACATTTCGGAAGATATATTACTGATGTTCTATTACCTCCAAACATATATTTCTAGATATGTTTTATATTTAAATTATAGTTACATGCATCTTCCCAAGCATATTACTGTCAGATTCAAATGGCACATATATTAATCCATGATATCAAATACATATACGTGAAATAATTTGTTATAATATCTTCCTACACACAATCAAAGCTGTAGAGCAATTGGCCACATAACAGGACTTGATACACTTTGAAGATTCCCTCTTCAAGACTGCACATTTAACTTCATTCTTTTATTTGGTAAATGAAAAAGTCATGTACCTAATTTAAATATATTCAGTTTATATTTAGCGTTTATAATTTTACTTACAGCATTTAAATGCTGGTATTTCAATGCACAATTTACAGCTTCAACATGATGCAACTTTTGTCAGGTCTCTTGAATTGGTTGAACTCTAGGTTCAGCTTTCACAGAATTTCATACAAAATTTCAATGAATGGAAAGACAGCATGACTTAAAAAAAAAAAAAAAATACACATTCACAAGTTCATAAAGCAATATCTACCATAGTAGCTGAACACAGAACCCTAACTTCCAGGCCTGTATTTCAGTAATAAAGTAGAACAACTCATTAAGGAAGTCTGTTAGTCTCTCTTAGAAAGATGATCTGCTTTTTTCATTAAGCTCGGATCCAAGGGGCTTTACTTTGCAACACTTTCTATAGAAAAGCAGGTGGTGTATGTGGTGGTTTGTTAAACAACAACATTTCTAATGATTCTGGAAGAGAAAGACTTAACCTTTTCAGCACCAGCACAATATTCCACGGCTGCAATTCATTATACTTTTTATTTGGCAGCAACTCACCGGCACATAGCAACGGGCACATCCCAGAAAAAAAAAAAAAAAAAAGACAACAAGGAAAACAAACAAACAAACAAAAAGAAAAAAAAAAAAAACTATAATAAGTGAAACGCCTTGCTCTGCAAATACCCCCGGCAAGGAAAAGCGTTGCGTTTCCTCGTAGCACCGAAAGTTACCGGGCAGAGCCTTCCCGGCGGGCAGCTGCTGCGCGTCCCGCAGCCTGGGGGCAGAGCCGGCTCCGCGCTCGGGGAGCGACGAGGCGACTCCGCGCACCCCTCCGGCGGCTGCGCGGGATGCGCACCGCGGACGCGCACGCTTCAGAAGTCGAAAGGAGGCGGAAAATCGGCGGGTGCGAGTTCGGGGAACGGGCTCAGCGGGGAGCCAGGGCCGCGCACACGCTCCGGGAGCTGCGCGCAAACGGCCGCGCCTCCGTCTGGAGGAGCGGTACCGCGGTCTCCGCCCCGCCGCCGGGCTGTGGGACAGCCGCAGGGGTGGCGGAGCCCCGTGCCGAGCCCCGAGGTCTCGCAGCAGGAGGGGGGAGTTTCTGAGGAGACATCCGCGCTGGCGGAGGGCTCTGCATGGAAAGCCGCAAGTCCCTCTCCCGGAGGGCTGGACAGCCCCCGCCCTGCTCCTCTCCGGCATCTCCCCGCGTCTTTTGTTTAGCTGCAGAAAGGGAACTCGGAAAACTTTTCTGCCTCGCCCTCTGGAGCGCTCTTCCGCGCCCGGAGGGGAGCGGTGGGAGCCATGCGGGGCTGAGCTGAGGACAGCCCTCGGGCAAGGTGGGGGGCGAGGCTGCAAAGTTCCTTTCCCGCTGCTCTCTCTCCCGCTCTTTCTTCCGCGGGAGTTTCCCGAGCCCGCAGCAGGTAGCCACTATTAATCCCTGTCCGCCGCTCGCCCCCTCCTGACCCTCCTTTAGCTGCGTTGATTTTCCCCAAGCGCACACCCATTACACACGCACACACGTATACGTATGCATTCACATCCCCACCCGCACACGAACAAGGAGCGGACCGACGCCCGGAGGCGCCGCCGCAGCCCCGTGGCCCGCACCCTCCCTGCTCACACGGCCACGCGTGACCGCCCCCCGCGTGGGGGTCTCGGTGCATCCCTGCCCCTCCGCGTCAGCTTCGGAAATTTCGCTAAAGGCTTTCTCCCTGTTCCCTCTCTGACCTCACCATCTCTCTTTTCTGTTTAAGGGCAGAGGACATTTTAAGGATTTTTTTTTTTTTTTTTAAATGCTTCAGCTTCAGGCTCGGAATAGGATTTTACTGCGTGCCAGTTGTTTGATGAAAATATTGACATATCCGGTAGAGAGGAGAAAAAAACCCAAATGCGTACCTATGTAGGGACACAAAAAAAAAAAAAAAAAAAACCACCCTCGAGTTCTCCCTCCCCACCCGCCCCTCCTTCCACCCCCCATGTGAAGATGGAGACGGACCTTCATCCCTGACTGTCAAATGCTACTAGGGCGCTCTTTTAAACGATCCCGGATTTTCCCAACATGGGAAAAAAGATCTCCCAGACGGACTTCGGGAATGGATTTCATATACCTCCATCGCTCTCCGAAAGCAAACTGCGCGCGGGATGGGATGGGCAGGAAAACCGACGTCCAGGCTTCGCCATACACCGTTACGACAGCGTTGGATTGATGGCAATAGGGAAGCCCCGTTGCGATACGCAAATGGTGTCAGGCACCCAGTCCCAAACCTTCCCCCCGCTGCCCAGCGATGCTGGCGATAAGCACACGCGCTGCGGACACTCGACGCCAGGACGCACCCCTCGGAGGAGCTCACCACACTCCGCTGCCGCTTCTCACGCTCCGCGCGCGGCCCTGGAGCGCCGCAGGGCCCCGGCGGGGAACCGTCCCGCAACGTCCCGTCCCGGAGGGATGAAGCTGCGGGAGAGCTCTGTGCGGAGCCCCGGGCCGAGGACTGTCTCCCCTTCCCATCACGTGCAATTGCCTCTCGGAGCTCATTCCCCGCAGCGAAAGCGGTTGTGCCGGTCTGTTACTCATACACACGCTCACACACAGAATTCCTCACTCGTTTCTCTCCTAACCTCAAGAAAATGCACATACAAAAAATAAACGCAACGCAGGGCTGACATGCAGCCCGCGGCTCCCTCCACTGAGCCTCTCGTTGCGAAAAGCAATAAATAAGCCCAAAGTTTAGTTTTCCGCACGCCTTTACCTTCTTTCGCAGCCTGTGCCTCCCCCGTGTGTGCAAAGCGGAGCAGCCAGACGGAGCACAACATAATCCAAGGAAGAAGCCGACTTCGCAAAACCATGGTGCAGGAGCAGGGAAATGTTATCTTTCTCGCTCCCTATTTCTAGATGCCGCCGCCGCCGCTTGGTGGGTGCGAGAGGACGGTGGCGAATTTGCACTGCGAGTCCCCGGCTCGGCGCTCCCTCCCTCCCAGCTGCCTTTCTCTTTCTCCTCCTCCTTCTCCCGCCTCCTCCACCGTCCTGCTCCTCAGCTCCGACTACCGCACCGGGCTGCCCGCCCGCGAGCCCCGACTGCAGCCCAGTCGCCCGCGCCGCGCACCGATAATATCAATGAGGGCGGGGGGGCGGGACCTCTGCGCCGCGGCGGCCCGTCCCTCAATATGACTGACAGGTCATTTAGACCAACCAACGGCGACTTTCTGCGGCCCGGCGGGCCGACCCGCCGATTGAGTGGCTGGGGGTGGAGGGGCGGGGTCGGCGTGCTCGACCAATCAGCGGGCGGCGGTATCGGGTTGCCGGCGGTGCTGGGCTGCCCGCGGGATGAGCGTGGGGGTGGCGGTGGTGGGATTGAGTGAGGTCGGTGTGCGGAGTCGGTTCGCGAACTCTGTCTGCTTCGCGTGCCTGCCCCGCGCGCTCGGTCCTACGAGTGAGAGGGGCGGCCCGTCAGTCCCGGCGGCTCCGTGTGCGCGCCGGGACATGGAGCGAAGGGGGTCCCGGTGCGTTGCCTGCTCGCGGCCCCGGGTGCTGCTGCCTGCAGGGAAACTTCGGCGCGAGGCGCACCTGAGTCAGCGCTCTGCCAAAAGTCAACTTCCTCGGGACTGCCATCGCTCTAGCTCCCGCCCGTGTGGCTCTGTTTCTCCTTACTCCGCTATCTGTGCTTTTCTGCAATCGCTAAGAACTGGTCAATAGTACATCGGTATTCATTTCGGGGCGAGGGGCGGCTGCTGTTCTTATTTTCCGTCCGTCGGGTGTAACCCGGAGCGAGGGCAACCCGCTAACAATGAGGCAATTTAAATAGGAGGAAGAAGGGAGGAAAAAAAAAAAAAAAAAAAGGCAGAGAAACTTCCAATTTCCTTCCGTCAGCTCTCACTCTCCGCGCCCGAAGTGCTTCTCCCGAGGATGTGCTGTGCCCCTGCCCCTCTGCTCCTTCAGTGAGAGGAAACCGACGCCACAACTCTGCACTCCCTACGCGGGGCCGCGGCGCATCACTTCTGCGGGCCGTCGTCCGAGCGCTGCGCTCCGCCGGACCGCTACCGGGGCCGTGCGGGGCTGGGCCGCTCCCCGCAGCCTGCACCTGGCAGGGCGCACCTGGCGGGCGTGCGACTGCACGGCGCGGAAAGGGATCCGCACGGCTCTGCCTCGTCCTTAGAGTGGAGGGAGCTGCCGTGTGAATGGGGTAATTGGTTATTGTCGTGGAGGCTGGCAAAGCGCAGGGGTTGTCATTGCGATTCGGTAGCGAGGTGATGCGAGAATCCGAAACAGTCCTTGCACAAACAGGGATGCTGGTACAGAAAATACGGCACAGATGGAAATGTAAATTGTGAAGGGTAATATAAATAGTAAGGAGTTGTGTTGGGAATCTTTAGGTGGATAAAGCAAAATTTCATGTATCTAACATACACACTCAGCAGTGTCAGATAAGCAGCCACCACACTCTCTGGGCTGTGAACACTTTCTCTGTGCTCTCCTCTTCACTTCTGAGAATGGAGTGCACCGTGTGCTTTCTGTTTGCCAAAGAATTTCCACTTGCTGCTTAGGCTGTGGCACTTTTTTATCTTTCATTCAGAATGCTCTTTTTGTACGCTGAATACCACAATGGATGTAGGCAAAGTGTGTGCTCTTGATGCCCTCATCCTCTCGTCTCTCGTTCCCATCCTCACACGTGCACTCAGAAAGGAGAGCTGTGCAAGCAGTGAGTTTACATCTATTCTGTCGAAAAGACTATTTTTAAAAAATACTCCCATACAGGCATTTTGTATCTTCTTTGTAAGTTTTCATAGATAAAACTAGTTTTCCTATGGCATATATAGTAACAGAGATTAAAGCAAATCTAGGAAGCCTACAACCTGGTCATCTCTCAACAATTCCCTGCCATTAAATGGAGGCATTTCAATACCAGACAACTATGCCAAAAAGAAAATTTTCAGCCTGCAGATTATTAAGTGATTTGTATTGAGACTTTGAATGTCTGTTCATAAAGACACAGGATCTTACACAATGGGCAAGATGATAGGAGAAGGGCATGAACAGTAATGACATATCCATGTCCTGCATATAGTTTAAGGCCACTTATTTTCATCTTTACCTGCATTTATGCAGAAATACTACTACATTGTACAATCCAACATGAGTAGAGGTGTGTGTTTGTGTAAGGATATTTAAAATTACACAAACATATTAAGCACACAAAGAATTTATTATTACATTGCTGAGTATGTAATGAAATTAAATAACAGAGTATATATTTTTAAGTGTGTATTTTTCTTCCCAATGAAATCATTTCATATGCTCTGTCTTCCTGATAAGTTGAGCTAAAAATGACTTACTGTCTATACTTCTTCCCAAAACCGTCTGCGGATGCATTCACAGTTACACCAAAGCAATGCAGATACACTGAGAAGTCATATTGCAGATTTTTTTTTTTTTCCTATATATGAAATCTTTGTGAAATTGACTCAGAACTTGACATTCCTTTCAGTGAATTTGATTTTCTTTTTCCTTTGCTTCTGTGTTGTGTTTTCTAATCCTTCATTGTATTTTTTAGGATGGCACAGCCCGTGCTGTATCTTGTCCAGCTGAGTGTTGGATCTTTTGTGAGCAAAAAAACAGAGAAGAAAAACATTACAAAATCGAAATACTCAAGCTAAATGGACCATAACCCTCAGTTTTGGCATCGAAATCTCTGAATCAAGGGGGGGGAAAAGGCATCTGGAAACTTCATTCAACTCAATGTGTTATAGTTCAAACACCATCAGAGTAAATGGTTAACTGAAACAACAAAATCAAAGATTCTAATGTTGCCTTTTGCTCTGTTCTGTTGTTTTGGTTTTGGTTCTTTTTTTTCCTGACTGAAAATCTGCAGGCCAGATTCTGCCTTTTTTTTTTTTTTTTTAATCTTGTGTGTACTTAGAATGGTTTTCTTGACACTGGCTTCATACTGATGCTGCACTACCAGCTTGATCCTCACTCAAATTCCCTTCTCTAATAGCTAACTATCTCTAACACATAACACAATTAAAAATTGTGATGTAAGAAATATGGGTTGAATTCTAAGGCACAAGCATACACAACAAATGATCACAACTTATATGAAGTTTTAAATTCACAAATTCCCTTTTTTCATTATTCAAACTTTCTTGGCTACCATGTATGGACTGAAGTGAATTCTGAATAGCGTCACAAAGGTGTTGAAAGTTTTCCTCAGGCACAGTCTGTGAAAATGATATTGAATCCTGGGTCTGTTCATACAAGAATGGCTTAAAATCAGTTTTGATCAAAAATACTTGAACTTCGTTTCAGAGTGGTGAAAGTGGAAATTAGGCTTAAGTAATAGAGAAATATTTTTAAACCCCCAATTTTGTTATTTGTAGCTGTAATCTAAGAAATCCTTTATCTGTGCACAAGATTTTCTATAAACTATGCAGCACATGTTTTTGTACAGTTTTTGTGGAATTTTTAATACAAAACTACAATGGGATCATGACATTTGACTTTCAAGTAATATACATAAAAGTAATTTTGTGAAACTTTGCATTTAGTCTTCCATGCATAATGACACATTCCAAATCTTGTCTAGAGGTGGATTTTCCTTATGATGTCAACTTCAGAACTTCTCCTGGGTTTATGAGTCATATCAGTCTATTATAGCAGTGAAGTTAATGCATTAAATACATGCTACGAGTTCACAGAGAAACTGTAGTGAAATAGGATCATCTGGTTGAAAAGGCAATCTCATATAAAAAGTCCTTTCTTTAGCTGAAATTGCAGTAATTCCATTATTTTAATTATTTCATTAAGAACAAATCAAAAATAGTGCTATAAAACTTCATACTTCAGGGTCTTCAGATACACCAGAATGGTAATAACAATTCACTGATAAAATTTTATCTCAAGAGACTTAAAATTATACAGTGTGCTAAATAGATGTTTAGATTCTGTTTTTCAAATCTGTGAATGTTACACTTGAAAAACATTGTTCAGAAATAGAGGAAAACTGGTGTGTCATCTTGTCAGTAAATGGAAATGAAATACTTTCTACAGAACAATACAAATTAAATTCATGTTAAATACACATGTGAGCATGAAATGTCTCTGCCTTTCCCAAGGCACAGTAGCAGAGTTGTACACAGTCCAAGAATATCCCGCATCTGGATCCTGTAAGACTGCTTCCCCTGATAAATCTGAATTTGGAAACTGTTTCACTGAGGCACACGAGCCTTTGGAGCACACACTGTCCCTCTGTTGATCATACTTGAGAGTTGTTTGTTTATCTCACTGTGTTGTGGATCTTCTCCCAGGAAACTTGAGCAGGGCAAGCTGGAGTCATCATCCCATAATAGCATCTGGAGATATCCTGAAAGAAGACAAAGTCCACTGCTCATCTATGAACCAAAGGAATGCCTCTGTGCACAGGTGCTACAGGAAATTACCATATGTATAGGCATGTTGCTTGTCTTCAGTGTTCTATAGGAGTCAAAGTTTCAGTTTTCTAGATATTTGTCATATTATAAATTGCGTGCTGAAAATAGTGATCATAAGGATATCTAATTCTTACTTCAGTTAATTAGTTGTAAGGAGATAAACTCTAGAAATATGTTCCAGTGATGCCAGAATCTTCCTGTTCTTCCTTAGTACCAGAGATATCTGATCACTTCCATCTGGATTCCTGGATTCCTCTTTCAGCCTAGCAGAGGTGAAAATCAGATCCAGTAGATTTCCTGTTCCCAGATATTGCATTCTCTTGCAGCCAGTCTCAATCTCCTTGTGGTTCTGTGAAAGAGCGCAAATGGGGAAAAAGAGAAAATAAAAGTGTTTTCTCTCAGTCTCCTTTCTGTGTTATGAGGTAGGAGGGGGAGGATAAAAGAACAGATGTTATAACCCTTATTTAGTTCTGGAAGATAAACTACAGATTGCAGTGGCAGGAGTTCCCATACTTTCACCTCCAGATCTGGGAAGTGCAGTGATGTGAAGCTTCACCACTGACAGGAAAGGTGCCAATGTGCATGGGAGAAATTGTTCCTTAAAAAGGAGTAATTTAAGAACTGCATCTCTCAGCAGTACAACCCTTTGCAGGTCAACCTCTGCTACTGTTCATGTGTTCTCATGCTCTGCCAAGTTGCTCTGCCCATACACCACCACTTCTGTTCTGATCCATAGATCTACCATCCCCTCAAACCCATCTCTCATTATCCAGTACAGGTGAGCCAGAACCTCTTAGCATGCATGCTGATTTGTGGTAGTTTATTTCAGGTAGTTATACTTAAAGGGTCTGTTAATTCCCAAGACATTACATATTTTGTCTCCTCCAAACATGGAATTTCACATGACAGCGAGTTTTACAGGTAAGTAATGCTTTATTCAGAGCACATTTATTTTACAGCTAAATAATGTTTTACTCAGAGCACATTTATTTTTGGCTTGAATTTGCTAACTGTATTTTCAGGACGTGATTTCTTTAGTGGACAAAGGTTAATAGAAGTACCTAAGTAACTATCTTTAGACAGTCAACTCTGGTTTATCTAGAATAGTAATCCTCTAATACAAATGCAAGGTTGATGCGTATTCGCTGTAAAATTAAGCTATATAGTGTAACAGAGAAAAAGAGGTTTTGCTATATTTGACCAAAAAGGGCAAGCTAACACCTGTTTGAATCAGGAATGCAGTCTGAAAAATAAACCATAGAATTGCAAAACTGCCTCTGGACCCCACGTGTCCCTCATGCAACCATGTTAGCTATCTCTGTCCCCGTGGTAATGTCCACCACAAAATGGATATTTTTTGATCAGCCAGTCACCATTAAAGTTGTATAAATTATTTTTATTCCATGTACACTTATCATGATTGTCATATGTCTAAAACCTCCATTCAGATAATGATTTCCTCTTGTAAGTTGTTGCATTGATCTAGGTGAGAGTTCAGTTCTACTCAAGCTGAATGAGAGTGACACTCTTAGGTTAGCACTAAGTATCTTTAAAGCTCCTTCAGATAGAAAACACTTCATTTTCAAGAAATCCTTTATTTATCGTTTTGTACATCTTTTTTTGAGGAGGAGGTTTGATCTGTAAGTAGTAAGCACTGTTTACTAAGTGATGGGATTACAGGGTTGGGTTTTTTGTACTTTTTTTTTTTTTTTTTTTTTCCCAATGTAACAACCTTGTAGTTTTGGGGTTTTCTTTGTTTCCTTTTGTTTGTTTGTTTTCCCCAATAATACCACAATAAGCAGTTGTCACTGAGTTGTAGCACTGTCAGTGATGTCCAGATGTCCAGGTGACTACAGTAAGTTTAAGATCCATCAATGTGACAGAATAGCTTTTATTTTTTATTTATTTCTTTTTTTTCTTTTTTTTTCTTTTTTTTTTCCTTTTTTTTTAGCATATCTTCTTCTTTTCTAGTGGATAACATGGCAGCTGTCTGCAGTAATTCATCTGTCATTATACTGCCCAATGGCTTGGAGGTAGGGCTTCCAATCTACTGCATAACCTTTCCTAATCCTGACTAACCTGAAAAAAATTTTTCCATATCACTATCTACCACCTCTACAAAAGATAATAAATATTTTAAGCTTAGCTACTTCTAGTAGAGATCTTGGAGCATCCTATAATATATTTGTTTTTATATTGAAATCAACCATTGTTTTCCATCTCATAGCCAGAGTAATTCTTGACAGATGTCTACCTTGCACTCTGTTTATTTAGGTCTTAACAGTTGTCTTTGGGGAGATTCAACAAACTGTCTTGTACCATTTTATTTTAAATTTTATTTTTACTCTTTTTAATTACATTATCCAAATCATTAAAATACAAGTAAATAAATATATGAATTAACATCTTTTATGTCCCTTTGCTTTTTAATTTTGTTCTTTATTCCATTTACAAATAACCAAATATTCAAATATCATTACATGAAAGCAAATGAATGAGTATAGCTGTCAGACTGAAGCATAAAATTCAGACTTATGCTGTCTGTGAGGTGATATGATTTTGCATTTTTTCTCCACATATTTCATTAGTACATAAACTACTAAGCAAAGTTCCATAATTACTGTGTTATAGTAGTAGCCCCCATAGAAACAAATCAACTTGCCTGAACTTCCTGTGTTGAGGAAAATGATAAAAAAGAGTCAAAGAAGTCTTCCAGATCAGGAAGGACATCTCAGAAAAATCAGTTTCCTGAGTTCTGGGAGAAAAAAAATAATGCAATAACAAAAAACAAAGAAGCCATTTTCCTTCTGCAATGTTAACATATACTTCTTCCTAATCATCCCATATGGATAGTGCAAATTTTGTTTTTCCCAAAAAGGGCACAGAGCTCTCAATGAATGATGGTGCGCAAAGCACCCTGTCGGGAGCCTCTTAACGATTTACAGCCAAGGGGCGCGGGAGCCTGAGAGAGCATTGTCACCTTCCTGCCCCTCTGATTCTGGGAGCTGAAAGTGCCCTCCCGTGTATCTGAGTGTTCTGGGGCCTGGATAAATGATGGCACACTCCTAAGGCTTCCCGATGGCCTACAGCATCAGTTTCAATTCTGCCTTCTCAGCCCGGTGTCAACCCACTCCTCTTGCCTCCAGCTTTGTCCTTTGCTTCAATTTGCACTGAAGGCTGTCTTCTAGCATGCCTATGCAAAGGATTTCCTCTCTCATGCAGAAACAATGGTTTCAGGACTCCAGTCCAGCCCCATTGTCCTGCCATGTAATGTGCCTTGCATATGACCAGCTGTAGCATAATTAAGCTGGATTTTAGGTGCTTAATCAGGCTCAGCAAAATGGCATAGTTTGTCACATTCCTTCCAGCTGAAATCAGTACATAGCTTTAAGTCTGCACTGCCTCTACTGTACCTGTGAGTAACTGCTGTCAGCTGGCAAGAGCCGCATCTGAATTTGGCTTCACTGAGAGATTAAGATCCCTTTCTTTCAAAACAAGTATGCAACTGTATCTCTTCAGGCTGAGACTTTTCAGTACATTTATTTGTAAAATATGCATATGTATGTGTCTGCATACATAATTTCCTCATAAATTCAATAGTCTTAGATAAATAGAATGTAGAGATAATATAGTTTCATGCATGCAATACTGTGTACAGAGGACCAGTTCCTTATCTCCTGTGAATTGCCATAATTGCAACAACATTATGCTGGTTGGGGCTTTTTGGCAAGAATTCACGCCAGTTACATAATTCATTACAGCATATTCTAACCTACTGAAATCTAAGCATATTTTTAGACATAGCTCGCACAGTCCCAGTGATTTTTGCTTGCAGATTCACTTTAGACATGCCCTCAGATTCCCCCTGGATGTGCTTCTGTCACTGTGTCACTTCAAGAGGCACTCTTGCAATCCTTCCATGTATGAAATTCTCACAGAAGTCAGTGCAGAATTTAGAAGCATTTACGCAATAGGGCTGGATGCCGGTCAAAGCACTGTAGGTTTTGAGCTCTTCTAATATCCCTCTGCAGACGCTTCAGATTACAAAGCACGCTGGGCCCGAGCCTTACCTGATGTGAATGCTCTATGTGCCTCTTAATGGTAAATTATACCACTTCAATCTTTCAAACTGTAATTATTTAAAAGGAATATATAATATCAAGCATCTGGTTAATACTAGATTTTTATTATTATTATTTTTAAACCAGATTTCTGCAGGGTTCTGTGGGAATGGAGGGCCCTCTCTCCACCTCTTCTCTCACCAGCTTTTCACTTTCCCACCACTCTAACGTTGCCAGGAGGCTGGGATTTGTTCCCAGGATATCTGCTATACTGCTGAGACAGTAATCTGGAGAGAAATGGGGATGTCAGAACTGTCTTCTGCCCATCCTTGTTGAGGCACGTTACTGCCTGTTCCCATACAGCACCCTGTCTCATCTAAGGACACAGCAGGTGTACGTTACTCCACATGCTCACTGTTGTGGCTGTTTCAAGACAGAAATGAAAGGTATGAGAAAGGGTAGGAGTGCAGTTCACCTTCCTCCTGACCTCTGCTGAGCTGAGGAGAGGGCATCTCAAGGAAGGGGAGAAGCAGGGATATGGCCACCAAAGGGGGAGGCTGTTTGCTGTGCTGTAAGCACTGCAAAGTGTGTAAGATGACTATGACAGCCACCTAACAGTTTTGTTGCTGTCTGAAATAGTTTATGTTGTTGCCATTGGGTATGGCGTGTTATCCATGCATTTCCTTCTTTTCTCTTTCAGTTTTGCTATTCATTGGGAATTATCCAATTCTCAGGAAGGCTTTTGACATCTCTTTTCAAATGTAACTTAGATTTCAAAAAGTGTCTGTCTGTAACCAGATGATGGAAAGTCAGAAAGGTTCATTAGGAGACTAAAAAAACAAGATTATTTAAAAGTGACACTTGCTTATGGCTTTAGCAGTTATGTCTCTCTAACATGCAGATGCGCTTGATAACCCACTTAACTGACAGTTAGGTCACATTAATCAGGCTGTTTCAGTAACTGCTTCTTTCTACCTGCAGTTGCATGCCTTTTTCAAAAGGAATTTCATGCTGTTATGGCCAGTTTAGAGACAGGACTAATTCAGCAGTGCCTTACTCACCTTCATTAAGGTGTTTTGCTGTATGAAATGAATTTAGCTAGTTCACGTCAAAATTACACCACATTCAGTGATGGGCAAAATCGGTGTGTAGAAGTTTGAGCTGAAAAAATGTATAGTAATGCAAAACTGTGGAAACCTAGCTTTAAATAACTGGTTAATGCAGCTCTGAAAGGCAAATCCCAGCACAGTACAGCACACAAACTGAAATAAATGAATGAATACTACATGATTAAATGCTTTCATCTGGAAATTTTGTTGCAATATTCAGAAACACTACAAATTCTTCTAATTCATCATACTCTTTGTTTATTACTAAAAAATTAATGTGCTGATGGAAGGAATTCATTACCCTTTCTACACACTTCACTAGTTGCAGGTCATTTATTAATCTGTGTTATCTGGTAAGAATAAAACCAGCTGTAATTACATTGTTAAACACTGATTAATAAGCAGCCCACATCACTAACATACAAAACAAGGAAGATAAAAAATGTTTTTAAAGATTTCGAGTAAAATTTGAACATTCCTTTGGGAATAAGGAAATCTGAATCTTCATCAATATTCATTTTTGAAAGATTCCATTTGCTTGTACAGCTGTATCTCTAAACACCTTTCGGAAACAGATTAACAAGCAAATTCAATTACGCTAGAGTAAACCAACTGCATTCACAAAGTGGTATTAATGTACTCACTGAAACATTTAGAATGAAACATTTTTAAAATAGTCTTCAGCTAAACAATCTTTTTTTTGTTTTGTTTTGTATTCTTATTTTAATAATGTATTTAGGTGCATATCTATTTTAAACCCACTTGTATTCTATAGATTTTAAAATATCGCAATTGGAAATACATTATTAAAAAATTGCAGTTTTCCAAATCTGTTTTGGTAGTTTTTTATTCAAATCATTTTGATTGAAGTGACACACAAAAAATTATTATATGTCAGAAGCTGAGATCATTGCTAAGCGTAAATAAGCAGAACATCTCTGGTATTTGACAAAATTGGGCATCTTATTTTCATGATATGGCTCTAAAGCACATGGAAAGACAATGATTTCAGAATAGATGTTTTAAAGTTGTCTGTTAAGGACAATTAGTTATAAATGACAAATCTTATTATTATACAGCGCTATCGCTAAAGCTATGTCGTATTTCCATTATAAACATATATTTCATATTTATACTGATAAGCTATAAAAATTAAGCCTGGGCTCAAATGTGGCATTTGCCCGGGATCATCTTTTCCTCGCAAAACTATAAGAAAATCCAGAAGTGTGAAGTTTGGAAGGACTTTGTGAGTGTGTATGTAACTTTAAACAAGGAGACTTTAATAGATTGGGAGAATGATGATTCAATGTTGTAAAGAGAGTCTAACTCACACACTGTTTTTCATTCATCCCTGAAAGGATCACTTATTTTAATGTTAGGTCATCTTGTAGCAGGGCTGCTGAAGTTCTCTGCTCAGCCAACTGCTACAGGTCATTTCTTCAAATTTTGTTACTAATCAGGGATTTGATACCTTTTTTCCATCTCACCAGAATTTATGCCAACTGAGAAGATGTTCTGTCACTGGGATTGCACAGGAGTTGCCATCAGAGTCTCTAGGATTTCTACAGAACTTATGATCTTAACTAAAGTTAGCAGTTCTTAATGATTTAATTGCACCTTTTTCTTTCTTCTCTTTTTCTTTTAAATTTGTGTCCAGTTCGAATGTTGAAGCTATTACATATGGCACAAAATAAGTACTGCTGGAAAGTCCAACAAGAATAAAGCTCTGAAGTGCTGTAGATTCTCAGTATTATGACTCAGGAAGGCAGATGTTCTGTTGGGTTTTTGAATTTTCTGGCAGATAATGAGAATTCCTTAAGTACATCTTGAAGAAGACCAGACCCATGTTTTGAGTATGTACTTGTTGCTGAAGGATGTTAGATGTTATCCAGTAGCTCTTTATTACTGATTTGAACTAGAATTTCCCTGCCCATGAGACTGGACTACGTACAACATACAAAGAACACTGTATGGAGATTACAGCTCTGCCATAGTTTACTTTGCTACTTCAATCAAGTCTATTTTAACAAGTTGTGACTTGTTAAAACAATCTTGTGACTGTGGTCTGGCACCAGCCATCTGGTAGAGGAGATTCTTTATTTTATTCCTCAGCTGGCTGAATCACCAAATCAAGGTTGTCCCTTGGAAATTCCACCTCCTCATGCCCACAGATTTTCAGGAAAGTTCTGGCTGATCCTGGCTAGATAATATTGCTCTATCAGCATAAATAATCAGAGTTGTACAATTTATTTACTAATACAGACATAGACTTTGATGCCACGCAGATTGAGAAGATGGCTATGGGGTGGTTTGGACTGAATAGAAATGTGAAACCAAGGTAAAGTTTGCTAGTACAAAATGGGGAAAACAGTTTCAGAATTTCAAGTTGATAAAGATCATGTTATTTGTAGAGTTGGTAACTTGAACAACAAGCACATAGACATACTCTGAAATCTGCACATGATATACACGTTAAAACAAATTCCTGGTTAGATTATCATGCAAGAAAAGACAATATGAGGAGAGGGATTACTCTGTCTGTCCTGTGCATGCTTTCACAACAGAAGAATAAAGACAATCTTTCAGCCACTACTGAAAACTTTTGTTCTTTTCATAGTAGTCTTGTAATGGACGCATGTTAAACATCACTGCCTACCACCTGGTATACCAAATGAACCTGCAAATGAACCTACCAAATACTGCAAGTGAACCAGAGAGTCCTTTCAGTGGCTGAAAAAGAGACTGGCCTTTTCATCTTCCCCATGTGATTTATGAGTACAACAATATGGCACGTGCTTCCACTAAACATACCCGTTGCTTCCTGTTATTTGGCGAGATTGGCTGGCTGGTGATAAATAGGATCCCAAGAGCCAAAATTCAAACTGGATTACTAACAAACTAGATTTGAAGAGGTAAGGAAAAGAAAAAAGAGGAGAATGCTAGTACAAATAAAATATTAAAAATACAACTTGTGAAGGAGAGAGAAGAAAACATAAACTAGAATATATAATAAAGATTCAGCATAAAACAATGAGATATCTAAAGTAAAACTCAATTTCTGCTTACTCAGGAATTTGTCAGCTTACTAGAATGCATATGAATATACTATTCCCTCTAAAGGAACAACTTTTGTGATGAATGATTTTCAGGTATTAAAAATTTAAGATGAGTAGCTTTCTATAGCATTATTATTGATGACATTATTATTGTTGCACTGAAAGTTACAAACCTATTGTTTCTCTAGAAGATAGAAGATATAAATAACAAAATGATTGATCTTGTGTTTTACCTTATTTAAGAAACAGTATTTCTAACAGCTAAAGACTCTTCTGATAAACTTGATTCAGTTATCCAGATGATGCTTAACATTGTGGATAAAAAGGAATTAAACTTTCCATGACTGACATACTTAATATTCTCTATAGCTGGAGAGTAAATAAGTCATTTTTTTTTTTACTTATTTGGTATTTAATTGTCTTTATACAACATTGGCCATGCTGCAAACAGTATAAATTAAATACAATTAATCTGAGGATGCATAAACTAAAGTGAAAAATGGTGAAAGCAGCTGAAATGGTAGAAAGGTGAAGTCAAGAGAATAGACCGATGAATATTTAACATAATTTTCTTTAGCAAGTATACTGTTCTTCTCATGATGTTTAAAAAAACGATAGTTTATTGAAGAAATAAATTTACTGGGCATTTCTCTTGTTTCATAAATAGTCCCAAGTAAATGTGCTAACTTATGATTGCTGGTATTTTCTGAGACTGGAAGATCTGATTAATGAAAAATACAGAGGTTAATTGTGCCGGTCCTTACTGATTTCCAAGGTTCCTTGCATTTTAATATGTGTAAGTATTCACAAGACAGAATTTTTTTGCCTTTATTCTGTTATTTCTACTGTTTCTGTCATGGAGTAGAATCAATAGCATGGGACTTAGGTAACCAACTGACAATACTGACTAATAGAAATAACATCATAACTTGCTTGGAGCTCATGCACATCATTTCTAGCCTGAAAATTATTGATCCACCCAAACCCTAACAAAAGTAATCAGTGATTCATTAGTCATAACATACCCAAATGTTTACCTAGTATTGTTAACCAATAGCCTAAACAGCGGAAATGAAGAGGAATTACTGAACGGTATTCCTTCCCTAAGTATTGCAGTTGTTTAATGACTCATCTGCAAATGATATGATATAAAAAAGTCATTCAACTCTTTTCTTTTTTTTTTTTTCACTGCAGGTTCAATTTCAATAGACTTAATTAGCATTACTTTTTTTTTTTTTTTTCTTTTTTTTTAATGAGCTTAGCTTAACTGCAGTAGTGTATTACTCATGAGTAGCATGTGTGTTGTCAGGGCTGGCCCAATAGTTGGTGTCTGTAATGGTATATCTTTGGAATAGAAGCATAAGTGTGCCTGAAGTATTGCTGAAGATATCACTTGTTATAGGCATCCAAAACAAACAAACAAAAAGATTTAGCAGATTTGACCACAACTGACTGTGCTGTCCCTAGCCTGGCAGTGTAAGTTTCTGCTGCGTTGTTGTTTGAATCTGTGCCTGTAATGTTTCTCAGTCTTGTTGCCTCAAACTAAAAGCATCAATGAACATATGTTAAAGAATTTCTTGCATATGAAAAGACTAAAGTTAGGAGCAAAACTGGAATGAGAACAGCCCTATAGGGTAGCCTGGGATGGTAGGAAAGTATGATATCAGCTTTGGAGAATGTCTGATTGCAGCTGGTTTTGATGCATAACTAGCAGGCTGTTCTTGATTTACCACTCTTCTCTCATATATACACTTGTATATGTAGGCATGCAGTTCTGTACAGTGCAGGCTGAAGGCAGTATAAAAAATAGAAGGAAGAAAGAGAAGCTCTGTTGTGCCTTTGAAGAAAACACTGAAGATTCTCCGTGCCTTCTGTTGCATGTTTTGTACAACAACAAAAAAAAACAACAATCATTCAGATTGCACAGCTTTTCCATATGTCTCACTTAGCCATGTAATATAACTGAAAGTGTTGTGGTATAAACTCTGCCGGCTTGATTAGCTCATGAAAGACTTCCCTTTAGTCAGGGAAGAGGCGGTCTGAGAGCAGCTAGGCAACACCAATATTCATAAATCCACGGGACCTGATGGGATGGCGGAGGTGATTGCTGAACTGCTCTCTGTCATCTTTAGAGGTCTTGGAGAATGAGGGAGGTGCCTGACTGGAGGTTAGCCGGTCTTCAAAAAGGGCAAGAAGGAAGATCCAGGTAGTTACAGGCCAGTCAGCCTCACCTCTGTCCCTGAAAAGGTGATGGAACAGCTTGTGCTGGATGCCATCTCCAGACGACTGAAAGAAAAGGAGGTTATCAGGAGTAGTCAGCATGGGTTCACCAGGGGGAGGTCGTGCTTGACCAACCTGGTAGTCTTCTATGATGTTGTCACTGGCTGGGTGGATGGGGGAGAGCAGTGGATGTAGTCTACCTTGATTTCAACAAGGTGTTTGATACTGTCTCCCACGACATCCTTATAACAAAGCTGAGGAAGTGCGGGATAGATGAGTGGACAGTGAGGTGGGTTGAGAATTGGCTGACTGGCAGAGCGCAGAGGGTCGTTGTTGGCGGTGCAGAGTCTGGTTGGAGGCCTGTAACAAGCGGTGTTCCTCAGGGGTCGGTGCTGGGTCCGGTCTTGTTCAACATCTTCATCAGTGATCTTGATGAGGGGATAGCGGCCACCCTCAGCAAGTTTGCTGATGATACGAAGTTGGGAGGATTGGCTGACACACCTGAAGGCTGTGCTGCCATTCAGCGAGATCTGGACAGGCTGGAGAGCTGGGCAGTAAGAAACCAGATGAGGTTTAACAAAAGCAAGTGTAGAGTCTTGCATTTGGGGAGGAATAATTGCACACACCGGTACAGGTTGGGGAATGACCTGCTGGAGAGGAGCTTGGCAGAGAGGGACCTGGGTGTCCTGGTGGACGACAGGTTGGCCATGAGCCAGCAGTGTGCCCTTGTGGCCAAGAGGGCCAACGGCATTCTGGGGTGCATTAAAAAGAGTGTGGCCAGCAGGTCGAGGGAGGTGATCCTCCCCCTCTATTCTGCCCTGGTAAGGCCTCATCTGGAGTACTGTGTCCAGTTCTGGGCTCCCCAGTACAAAAAAGACAGGGATCTCTTGGAAAGAGTCCAGCGGAAGGCCACCATGATAGTGAAGGGCCTGGAGCATCTCGCCTATGAAGAAAGGCTAAGTGAACTGGCTCTGTTTAGCCTTGAGAAAAGAAGACTGAGAGGGGACCTGATCTTTTCTGCAGTGTGTGGAGACAGGACAAGGGGAAACGGCCAGAAACTGCAGCATAGGAAGTTCTGCACAAATGTGTGCAAGAACTTCTTTACGGTGAGGGTGACAGAGCACTGGAACAGGCTGCCCAGGGAGGTTGTGGAGTCTCCTTCTCTGGAGATATTCAAGACCCGCCTGGACACCTACTTCTGCGATCTGGTGTAGGGAACCTGCTTTGGCAGGGGGGTTGGACTCTATGATCTCTGGAGATCCCTTCCAACCCCTATGATTCTGTGATTCTGTGATTTTATGCGATTTCATCCTAGAATCATAGTGGGTCCTCTCTAAAAGACCCCGGGACCTTGACATAAACATAGCTTTTGTATGTTGTGATGGTGCATTCATAGAGAATCTGATAATTTTCAAGGCTTTCTGTCTCCTGAGGCACCTGACTGGTGGACGTGCATGAAGATCAAGCTTTGGTTTATACTGATCAATAAATGAGTTTTATTTTAAAAAATACTTCAAAGCAACTTTCATATCTTCAGTTTTATCATATTTTCTGTAGGAAATCTCAAAAGAAGAAAAAAAGATTTTAATGGTTGGATATTATTTTCTGTCAAAGAGAAATGATCTGCTCCTGAAATCGAGTATCATAACACATTATGTGTCTCCTACCTCCTGAAATAGTGGCCTTACGGACTTCCCCAAACAATCCTGACTGCTTCATTCCTGTGTAGCCTGAGTAAGTGCTGGCCCTGGGCAGCACCATCCCAGAGCCCTCACAGGCGATTAAGTGTGTGTGGTACAGAACACAGAGGGTCACAGCTCCCTGCTTAAAGCCCCGCCCTGGTCCTGCTTTGTTTCTGAGTTAAGATGTAGCAACAGAACTAAATTTCTGCTAAAACTTTGATACCAGCATAATTTAGCTGCAGGTCCTGATCTTCAGTGATTAGAGAGCTGTTCTCATGTTAGGGAGTATCACTGCTGATAAGCAGAGAACAGGAAAGATCTTTTGGCATGAAATAGTAGCAGATTGTTCTGAATGATTATTTTTAATAGAGTGTGAATCACCAAAATGCCATAGAGAACAGCAAAAATGTACAAGAAAATTCTGTCAATAGAATACTATTTCCATGGACTATTTTGTATCATTACAAATTGCATTTGCTATAATAAGTTACAAATGTAATTTATTATGAGATAACATCAGGACTGAGACAAATGATTAAAAATGTATAATATACACAGTTTTGTTTCCCCTGATAAATGTAAAGTTTGCCAGGCTCTACTGCCCTCATTAGTATGTGACAGTGCCAGGAGACACTTTGATCCAAAAGACTAGATTTGCATGCTGTATGCTAAAAATGCATTTTAGTTTTAATAACAATCCAAGAGGTTCAGCATATTGCTTAATAAAAGATCAATGCAGTAATATGATTAACCACCCTGTGTTGCTTTCTTTCCACTTCTGAGAAAGGATAGTTCAGGAGCTGCATGGCAGTGAATAGGAAACTGACTAATTGACAGGCAAAACGAAGGTTTCCCTAAGGGTTTTTCCACCCTCCCCGCCCTCGGGGCTTTCTTTGTCGGTAGAATGCTGTTAACTCTTTTGTTTAGGGTCTCTTACCTTTAAGCAGGCTTGTGGAAGAGCTTTTCATATTTTTTAGCAGTAGATTTACTTGCTGAGTAAATATAGCTGATGAAAGAAAAGCTGGTGATCCATAAAAGACCGGGCTGCGGGGATCCTCATTAATCTTCCAATAGTTTTTGCTGTCATTCCTTTTTAAAGTTCCTTGCCTTGTAAAGTATTTGTGGAAAAAGTAGGAACACTTTTTTTGCCTTCCACTAAGCAATGACTTACAGCCAGATCCCAACAAAAGCTTGCACTCCCTTTCAACTAGTTTTAACTTCAGTCATGTCATTGCACGGGGTTCTCAGCTATGAAAGGGAAAACACTGTTTAACTGAGTTTTACAAAAGAAGGTAAAGAGGAAGTCAAACAAAAATAGTTATCTGCTGATTATAATGTGACTGTATCATTTAATGAACAGACGAAGAGGGATGCAATAAAATAAAAAGGATTGAGTATGTTCAAACTTCAGTAAGAGTATTCTTTGGAAATCTTCTCTTACAGAAACAGTGAACAATACGGCAATAAACTGAGTAAGTTATTATAATTAACTGTGATGGATTATGGCAGGACTATAAGAACGTTAGGATTGCGGCCTACAGTTTTGAAGATATTCCAAATTTGGGATCACTGAGCTAATGGTCATTGAGCACATATCAGAGCACAGACTGCCTCTCCTGAGAACGATCAAATTGGCTGTTGTTCAGATTACACTCTATTAGAACTTCCCAGCTTTTTAGTTCATCTATAACACTAGCATGTGTTTCACCCTGGGAAGAAACCATACAGAGTAATCTAAGCTCTTTCATGGACAAGAAGGTCTTACAGTTCAAAAGGCAAGAAAGAGTACAAACCATCAAAACATTATGAGTTTGCATAAAAATAATGGGAAAGAATTTTTAGTGAGAGGTTGGAAGAGAGATACAGTCTTGGATTTAATCTCTACATTTTCAGGGAAGAGTGGAATATCTCCAAAACAGGACATATTTTTGGTCCTCTTTTAGCAATATTTGGCAGACTTATTTTCAGAACTAGGTGAAAGTATTTTAATGGATTATTTTTCGAACCAAAAACTAAAACTTTAGGGCACTGAAAAATATTTGAACTTGGATTAAGTTTGACAAATACTTTTACTGAAACAAAAAATGAACAAAATAGAATGAAAATGAATCATGAGATTCATGATCCTTGAGGTCCCTTCCAACCCTGGCAATTCTGTGATTCTGTGAAAAATGCAAGAAAAAAAATATGAGAAAAGATACACTTAAATTGTCTAGTTCAGCTTTCCTATCCTTATCTTTAATTTGGTTGCTTGTGTGTATGAGCAATATTTAAAAAAGCAAGGAAGTCACACAGTGGCACATAGCATAGGTAGTAATATTTGTGTCTGGCAATCCTACTTCTGAAGCCTTCTCTGGGACAAGAGGAGGACAAGAGTTTAATGTTATTTCTCTTTGAATAGGAGCAGAAATACAAATTGTGCAGATATTGGCAATCCATTGTTTTTGTTCCATTTTCACATATTATATTTCTTCTATTTCGTGCACAGCATTGAAATCATCATCAAAGCATAAGCTAAAATTTAAGAATGAGTTTTATGTGCTTTAGTTTCAGAAAGCTAAATCATAAGCATTTTGTTCACACACCATCTAGGATACTTCTAATGTCAATGACAATACAAAAAAGTAGATTAAAAACCATCTAGGAATCAACTTGATCTGCAAATCTCTCTCCTGATGGTGAAGGAAGCTTAGATAGATGATTATCTATAAGTACTCTTTTATGCAAGTAGTAAAGTTGAGGTGGTTCTCAGATAAAGTCCCTCCTCATCTAGCAAGTCCTAGATTTGCCTTTGTGTTCTTGCTGTGTCCAATGAACAGCTTATTATCTGTACAATGGGCAACAATTCCAGAAGAGACATTAAAAAATGCTGTTCTGTGACTGAGAAACATACATTCTTATAAGACAATGAAAACAGTAAGAGGAAATGTCTACCAGATGCCCTAAAGTAACTATTTGTTGCAGAACATACTGTTAATTTATCTCTGAAATGTGATTGTATTGTCATTCAATAACTATACAAACTTTCTAACGTTATTTCCAACACTATAAAATAAAGTTATACAAAAGTATAACAATATTTTCAAGAGATGATTAATAGACTTACCCACCTTTGGCAATACAGAGAATTAGCATGGTATTTTCTATTTGGGAGGCTCATAGCAGTCTGGAAATAAGAGTTCTACTTTTCCTATGGACAAAGAATGATGAGTCATATGCAACAGTTTATTTGGGGTTATATCATCAAGCTCTCAACTGCTATAGGCATGCCTCTGTGGCAGACTGAGTTTTTCAGTGTATAGGTCAGCTGCAGACAGATGGCTAGTCCCTAAGAAAGCCTTCAACAGTGTGTTACAGGACTGCCTGGGGGCAAGCTCTCTTCATGGAAATGTGCTAACTTCTTCATCCATTCCGAAACTCCTTATTCCTTGAAACACCTGTTCCTTAACCTGGGGCTCCTTCACTCAAGAGAGTTATTTCAGCTTGTCCTTTTGTAGCTTTCGCTTTGTGTATATGTCTGTGTCTACTGCTGGGGAGTTAGAGGGACCTTTCTGACAGAGAAGAAGGTATTGACTCTCTGTGGTGAGGTTTGGAGCTGTTTGTAAAGAACAAAACACAAGGGGTCTGATTGTAATTGGAAGTTCTTCCCATGATGACAATAATATTAATCCTGTAGAGGGATAAACAAGCCCAGATGCTAGCATTAACTGCTATTTGTAACAATTACTATCACGGAGCAGGATCTCCATGGTTAGGGATTACATGATCATAAGTGAAAATCTGAGCCCTAAAGACCTATGGTTTATAATCGAGAATGAAGGAATAGCAAATAATACCTAATGGAATCATTAGTTTCATGTTAAAGGAAGGAGTGCCTCAGAGGATCAAGTATGTTAGCAGATTCCATTCAGTAGCAAACAATGTTTAGGAAAGACTTAACTCTCTTAATTTACATCAGAAAATCACTAATGCAAGAAAGTACTTAGAAGCAGAAATAAAAATGCTTCCCTTCCCCCCTCCCCCCCCCAAAAAAAAGCAAAACAAACATATGCACAGATACAAAGAAAATAATAGCCTTTTTCACTCTTCATTTTAAGACAGGCCAAGTAAGACCCACAGGAACTTTCAGGCTAAGCATGGTGCTATATGAACAAAACCAAGTTTACCTAGAGGAAGAGAGTGAGATGTGACCTTATTGTCTTAAAGTGTAACGGCGTTACCTCTAATGGTGAACTGTAAATTAATCAGTGGAATAATTATTATTTTCCAGTTTAAAAAATATATAGATGAAAATAGAGATGGGACAGTAAAAAGTGCCTTTAATAGGTCTTTAAGAGGTCTGTCTTCAGAAGATATTTTAATAATGTCATTCACTTCTAACATCACAGCTTTTGCTAACTACTTCAGCTTATTTTGCGACTGATTTGGCCAGATCCATACCCTCACTGCTCTCGCTGAGGCTAGGCCAAAATGTCTGAGCTGTTCCAATTTTGCAGCCATTACAATTGCACTCAGGATAGAAAAACAGAAGAGGCTGAGGAAGGGAAGTGAGGCAATAAGAATATAAGGAAAACACAGAAATACACTGAATGGATGAGAGAGGATGAACATTTGCTTTGTCTGGTAACAGTCTTTTTTGTAATGGTGTGGATCACTGGTCCTTACAGTGGACATCCTGATGATCTTAACAGAACAGTCCTGATGATAACAAAACAAATAAACAAACAAACAAAAACAATAATAGGGTCATTTTGGTTTTTGTTTGTTTGTTTGTTTGTTTTTTCCCAGACTCACTGTTAAATCCATTCAACAGGAAGATTTTAATTTCAAAGTTCTGATAAACGAGTTTAAAAGTGGAATATACTATCTCAAACTATTTTATTCAATATTCAGAACACTTTTTTTGTTCTATTAGTTTAGGTTCATTGATTTTTCATTGCTACAATCTTTATATTTAATAAGCCTGATCTTTACATAGGTGTTAAGCTTTATTAAAAATCTCTGTTATATGAATAAATTATATTTTCCCCACTTTCATACCACTTCTACCAAACAGTGATTGTATTGTTGTGTGAAATTTTAACCACTTTATACAACTGACTTTTATGATAGGAATATAAGGAAACAATAATGCATATTGGTGAGAAATGCAGGCACTTGGCTCAGCACTAAGCCAGACTGCTAGGAAGTGTTTCAAAGGCTTCAGGGAAAAGGGGAGCTTTAAGATTTAAAGGAAGATTTTGAATTAGGTTTGCAGATGTTCACAGGGGTGCCTTTCCAAATGTGAGCTTAAAAAAAAAAAAAAAAAAGACCTAACTGAAAAATTAAGTGATTGCACTTGGTAGAATGAAAATGTCTGAGATAATCCACAAATACTCTTCCTTGAATGTGTAAGCAGGTAGTCAGAATTCAGTACAAAAAAGACAGGGAAGCCGAGAAGACATAAAGGATGGGCTGAAGTGGTCCGAGTGCAAATCTATCAAAATGATCTTTATAGAACCATTTTGAATGAACTGAAAAAGAAAGAATGCCTGTCTTAGGGCATGAGAGAGGGACATTGCCAGATGGTAAGAATTGGTTGAAATATATAAAAAGGACAGAAGTATAGAGATAATTAAAAATATTTAGGGACAGTCTGGAAACAAAGATCTAAAGAAAATTCTAATTGAAAAATGGAAATAACTATTCATCTTTATTAGTTATTAATGTATGACTGCTCAGCTTTAATCATTAATATCAGTTTCTCTGACAGCTGAGTGATAGATCTGATCGTCAGTTAGAAAGTTGGTTGCATTCTTCGACAGAAAGAAAATAATAGAAGTAGTATTTAGGGAGAAGAACAAGATCTTATTTCAGCCTTATGGAGCCTGAGCTGATGACATCAAGATATCTTCAATACTTTATATCTTCAAGAATGAATCAGAAAGTTGAAACAATATTTTGATTTGTACAGGAGAAGAAAGTTCTGGGCAAAGTAATACTATGAGTTACCACAGCAGAGAGAGAATAAAAGCAGTTTGCACTTTAAGATGAGATAACTTGTGAAGAGAAAATGGAAGAGAAAAAGAGGGTCATCTAGAACACAATCTGTAGATTTACTGTGCTGAGGCTGCAGGAAAATGAAGATTTTTCTTTGGAAAAGTTACTGAAAGGCTGGTTAGAGCAGAAAAGAATTCAGGAAAGTATCAAAGAAGGTAAATGACACAAAAGTTTAGGAAAGGTCAGTACTATAAAACAGAACTGACAGATTACGATATAACAGGACTAGGGTAAAAACAACAACAAAAAAGTAGAATTTTTATTAAGAATTGTTTTATTATGCATGGAAGGAGAAGCTGGAAAACAAAGAGTATAAGTTAGAGAAAAACTTAGGACAGATTTTATAAATGGAATAGTCAATTAACTCAAAACCAGAAGAAAGTGAGATTGATTTTTCTTCTTCTTCTTTTTTTTTTTTTTTTTTTTTTTAATTGAGTGGGGAGATTAAATCATGTTTGTGTCATTAGGAGAAAAACAAAATTAAAATGAGAGCATGTGGATAAGAGGAAGGAGCAAAAATGAATGACAGGTTCTTGGGATCGAAGGCTACCTGTGAGTCAAGTGGAGAGCAGAGGAAAGAGACTATTTCTAACACTGCATAATGAATAGAATGATGGGTAAGAAGTCAAATAACATTATATCAGACTTTTCTTCGTAGAAATTAATGATTTTCTTCATAGGTACATAATCAAATTTTTATTTCTTCTTTTTTTTTTTTTTTCCTCAAATACTCATTATTTTAAAATATTCTTTTGAGCTGTAACTATTACATTACATGCTACCATGAAGTATTTTGGAGAAATTCTACAAAAAAGAAAATAACTAGGACTTCTACCCTCCAATTTATGTGTGATACACAGCCAGCTAATTCTTAAAAAATGATTTATTTAGAGCAATGTGCTACAACATTTCTTTGAATTCTATGGCTGTAATGAAAATGTATGCTACTGATACAGAACTAGCTGGAAATATTGCAGTATATAACTTTTCTTGAAGTCATCTCTTTCATCCCTAATTTTAGTCTGCTTAGATTTACACATTAGAAAACAGTGAGGCACAGCAATGGTTAAGGGGATTCTGCACGAACAATTCTTTCCCCACGAGAAGCAATCTGCACACCTATGTTTCTGGCCTGCATTCTCAATCACTTTTGGAGCAAAGAAAGTATATCAAAGTGTTCCTCAGGACTGGGAATGAATCCCACCTCACCATCTGTTACTAATTTTGGAGGTGAAGACCCCATGCATTATTAAATCACTAAGTTAAAAAAGTTGTGTTAAGCTGGTGTTAACCCACTACAATCAGAAATGTTAAAGTTCAGGCCAGATTTGGGACAGGATGTCAGTAGTGAATAGAAATTCCTAGCTTTGTATGTAAACTGATTTGGATTTCTTTGGGATGAAAGATGCTATATTTTATAAAGAATTGTCCTACAGTGTTGTGATGAAATACTGAGGTGGTGTGAAATTATACTGTATTCAGTCTTTGCTACAATGCCTTAGTACAGTGAACCAACAAAACAGTGAATTTCCAATTAAGGGTGCAGGCATACAGTAAAGAATATGTCCGCAGGCCTGTCTGATCTATGGTGCTATCCAAACTGTTCCCTTGTGATGTGTCAGCTTAAAAAGGCCATCCACTGCTTTGTACAGGTCAATGTTTCTGCCCCTGTGCTACACTGTACATCTTTTCTTAAGCA
Organism: Chrysolophus pictus; assembly: GCA_037305975.1. NCBI lineage: Eukaryota > Metazoa > Chordata > Aves > Galliformes > Phasianidae > Chrysolophus > Chrysolophus pictus. The sequence goes on from CM074578.1 coordinate 37,377,170, forward strand.
CTTCTGTAGGACAACAGAGGCAACACTGCAGGAGATAACAATTTCAACTTTATTTAGCGAAAAGCCCCAAAATATGGCATTGGACCAGAGCAATACCTGGATTGAGTCCTTCAATCTGGAGTTCTCCAACTTCCTGTAAATAGAAGTATGCTTTAACTTGAGTAATTTACAGGCTTACCTTCTTTCTCTGCAGGATTTCCCAGAAGAAATACATGTATGTGCTTCCAGAAAGCAATGGGCTTGCTGCACCTGAGCTATACAGATGGCCTGAATATGCTCAGAAAATCAGATGCATTGACCTGCCCATATGCAGCCAATAAGTCTGTGCTTTCTTCCAACGAAGCTGCCAGGCATCTGGAATTCTCAAAAAAATGTCCAAAATACTCAAATTCCACCTGGACATCATTTCCGGGAGGAAAAAGATGACGTCAGGGAAAAATCTGGACATATGGCAGTCCTAGTATAATCAGAATAACAAACTATGAGAATACAACATTAAAATAAACTATGCATTTGGTATTCTCTAATTTGTGTAGGAAATGTAGCATACCTGCTATCCTGATTTGGGGATAATTTTTTAATGTTTATTTTTTCTCCCATTTCATGGAAATTCATAAAAAGATATAAGGATGCTCTATTAGAATGCACAGCGCTTGCGAACTTCATAATGTTGATATTTTCTATAATGTCAAGCTACATTTTTCATGCTATTCCCAAGAGTCATTCTTACATGTATGAATATATATGCTGGATAATATCAAATAGCTATAAGAATTCTGTTGCACCTTCTTCAGTTAAAAAGCAAGCTTACTAACCACTTTTCCACCATAGGCATCATTTATGTTTCATGTATAGATTACCTTGCAGAATTAAGGTAATGGCTCCTTTGAACGTGGACATGCTGTGTTGCAATAATAGGACAGATTGCATATTATGAACCTGCAGTACTCAATGCAGAGTAAACATCCTAATGGCAAGTGGCTTCTGAGAATGCGCAGTAGTTGCTTTAAAACCACAACATCTTGTCCAATTTAAATTACTTAAACTGATTATTCTACGTTCCGGGCTAATTGTCTGCAAAATTTCATTATAAAAATCACAGCTGTTTCCTGGTGCATGCAATTTTGTTTTTTGTTTGTTTGTTTGCTATCCATTTGAGAACAGAGAAATATGTGTCAGAAATGCAGAATTTTTGTTTAGTTTTCAGAGTCACGTTTATTACAAAATGTTTAACATAGACCCAGTTTAAGCCTATTAAGCCTAACCTTCCATCTACACCACCTCTCTGCACAGATCCTTACTGCCATATTAAGGAATATGTGCCCATACATCAATGCCTGAAGACACACATGGCTTCAAAGCATACCGACTCAATCTGGGCATAATTTGTATAAAAAATGGACAGTATCTATTCTTATTTGCATATAAAGAACCCTAGACCTCTTCAGATATGAATCAGAACATCCATTTGACATCAATAGAAGTGCATGCACTAAAGCTAGCATATGGCCCACACTTTGTGGAACACAAGTGTTCTGCCCACACTTAAGAGATGCACACATGCACATGCACACAGTCACTATGCTTTGTACTTCTGTTAGCTGCAAAGCGTGATCAATTTAAGTAGCAAATTTCTTTTTTGTATTTCTTTATTTTCAGCTAGATCTCCACAGTGCTCCAGAAAGGTTTAACTGTTTTTTTACCGAGCATTCAGGCAGGCTAATAACTAACATTTTGCATAGAAATAAACTGCTGACAAAAGAACTTAATTTACCAGAGCAAAGGACTTTGTAGCTGGTGCCTTAAAAGTCCAAAAGTTCCATAGTTCTTGAAACTATGCAGACAAGGGTAAAAGTTGCTGCTTACATGAATGCCGCTAGCTGCAATAGCAATAATAGTGACCATGGTATGCAAGCAAGATAAGTCTGGCAGTCGTGCCTTATATAGTAATTGCAACCAATCAATGAATCACTTATTTCTGTGTCATCTCTCCAACTGCAGGCAGTGTCAGCTCCCTCCATAAAAGGCTGAGAATATTCACACTGCAGTTGCAGTGACTACTAACTCAGTAACAGGAGAGGGTGTTCTGGTATACACTGTTTAGTTACTTTTCAAAAACACCTGTGTGCCTCAGAAGTTTGAAAGTGGCTTAGCACTTAGGAAAGTCAATAGAAATTATGCACCTCAGGGCCAGATTTTTAAAGGCTACTATCTTCCATTGATTACAGGAATTAGGAACCTAAATACTTTTACAAATCTGGCACAAGAGGCTAAATCACATTTGAAAGTCGATAGGAATTAGACTCCTAAGTGCCTAAATCAAATGAAAAAAAGACGTGTTTTAGGAGTGAGAATCTTTATAATTGTATTCCCGCTAGTGTAACTGCAAATTATGGGTTCAATTATTCCACTTAGGCACAGCTCAGAGGAAGAAAGTGGTATGAAGTTGCAATGCCCCAGAGGAAAGCAGTGATTCCTAAACCCTTTCAGGAGATGCAGTATATTGCTTCATGAATTTTTGACTTCTGAGAGAAAAAATCATGGTTTTGTTTTCAATCTGTTTTCTTTACACCATTAGGATATAGAGTGATTCTACTGGTCTTGATTTGTGATCAGAACGTTGTTTGGTTTCGTTTGTTTGTTTTTAAATACACTATTATCATAGAACATAAAATGGTTTAGTTGGAAGGGCCCTTAAAGCTCCAGCCCCCTGCCTGGGCAGCACTGCCAATCACTAGATGAGACTGCCTAGGGAATTATTTCTTGCAGTTCTGAAAACTGATATAACAACAAAAATTTAGTAAACCATTTTCTTTCAGTTCAAGAACTTAAAATGCAAGTATCTGAATGCTGGCATGAGTGCTTCAATGAAGTAAACTACTAAGACTGAGAAGTAATTTTTTACTCAATACACGGACTCAGTATGAGCAAATGTGGCAAAATACAGCCATAAGTTTGAGACAAATAAGATATAAAGAATCTTAAAAACTGAAAGTAATAAATATCAACAAGAAGCTGAAGATTTTTTGTAGGAATGTATTGAAAAGCAAATTGGAATAGGTCACTGGCACAGGATTATTTTATTTATAATGTTTGCAGTTATTTTGTTTATTATTTTACCATAACTACATAAGAAAGTTAACCCATCACTACCAATAGAACTATGGTTGTACACAAAGTTTATCCCTTTTCATGTTAATCCAGGAGCTAACAGTGATCGAGATAATTTGGGGAGAGGCTAGGATATAATTATTCAAATAAGGAAAGAAAATAACAAGGACATTTCTGATATTTTGAAAATAAATAGGAGGACTCCAAAATGAATACCATGTTCGTTTGTTGCACTATCCCATCTGGACAACAACAAAAGTATAAACCTGAGCTACCAGTACCATATGCAGTTAACTAAATCCATTTCGTTCCTCATTTAGAAGTCAAATTACAGGAACTGAGGGTGGCATATACAGAAAGATACATTAGCATATAAAGAAAGATATGTAAATAAGGCCTATAAACTTAGAGAGAACAGAGGAAAGAAAAGGAGAGCACCAAGAGAGAGTTCATATAACATATGAATGGCGTATGTTATATATGAACATAAATTGGCAGTTGAAGAACCAGTTCTCCTGTCTATTCTTCTTGTGTACAGAGCCCGACCTAAGAAAGTCTTCCCCGATGCCCACATTCTGTTTTCTGTTCTGGAGCTAGCAGAATGACTGTGAGGAAAATGAGAAATAAAAAAGAAAGGAATGTGACAAAAATGGACGGTCAGCTGGAGGATGCTAATAAGTGGTATACCCAAGGGGTCTATCTTGGCACCGGTGCTCTTTAACATCTTTATCAATGACATTGATGATGGAATTGAGTGCACCCTCAGCAAGTTTGTCAACACCAAGCTGATTGGTGTGGTTGACACAGTGGAAGGAAGGGATGCCATTCAGAGGGACCTCAACAGACCTGGGTGAATCTAATAAGGTTCAACACAGCAAAGTGCAAGGTTTTGCATTGGGCTGGAGGAATCCCAGGCATGTATACAGACTGGAAGGAGCAGTCCTTGAGAGTAGCTCCTTGGAGAAGGACCTGAGGGTCCTGGTGCATGAAAAACTTAACATGAGCCAGCAGTGTGCCCTTGCAGCTCGGAAAGCAAATGGTATCCATCAGAAGAGGGATTGTCAACGGTTTACGGATTGTCAACAGTTCCGTGACTAGCAGGATTTTGCAAAATCCGCGCCTCCGGAAAAAGGGAACAGGGGACCCCAAAATAATTAAAAAACAACGGCAACACTCTGAGGAGAAACAAACTAATTTACGAAATATAGTATCGGAATGCAAGACACATAATACAATATAATTAGAATTGAAGTTAATCAAATATATTGAGGGAGAGAATGTCTGAAAGGTGGATAGGTGTCACCACAATACTGAGGTGAGATGTGCAGTCCAGCTGAGCAGCAGGGAGACAGGAGGAGAGCTGACGTAGAAGAGCACATCAGGTGACCTTGCCAGGAGTTACATCTCCTCTCTGACTGCAAAGTCCCCTGGGGAAGGTAGTTCTTCTTCTCTTCTGGATAGGTACCGGGAACTTGAGCATTAACAGTTAAACTCCCGGTGCACTACATGATGTTATGATGTGGAATACTGATAATCAAAAATCATAAAACCATGACAGGGGTGGCCAGCAGGGAGAGGGAGGTGATTGTCCTTCTCTACTCTGCTCTTGTGAGGCCCCATCTGGAGTACTGTGTCCAGGTCTGGAGCCCCCAATACAAGAAAGACAGAGAGCTGTTGGAGAGGGTCCAGAGGATGATCAGAAGGCTGGAGCACCTCCCTTAAGAAGACAGGCTGAGGGAGCTGGACTTGTTCAGCCTGCAAAAAAGAAAGCTGTGAGGTGACCTAATTGCAGCCTTTCAGTACCTAAAGGGAGCCTACAGGAGGGGAATCAACTATTCAAGAAGACAAATAGTAGCAGGACATGGGGAATAGGTTTTTAGTTGAAGGATGGAAGATTTAGATTGGATGTCAGGGGGAGGTTTTTTACTGAGAGTGGTAAGGTGGTGGAACAGGCTGCCCAGAGAGGTTGTGGATGCCCTGTCTCTGGAGGTGTTCAAGGCCAGATTGGATGGGGCCCTGGGCAGACTGGTCTAGCATTAAATGAGGAGGTTGGTGGTGGCCCTGCATGTGGCAGAATGGTTGGAGATTCATGATCCCTGAGGTCCCTTCCAACCCAGGCCATTCTGTGATTCTGTGATAAGGACATGGAAATGTCAAACATCGAGAGGAGTGCTCCAATACCTCTCATTTCTCCTTGAAAATATAATCAAAGGAGTGGGTGAACATTGGCTGCTGATGTGATGTGTGAAGATGTGAAAGGACAAGGTGACAGAAGTAGAGTCTGTGGCTGTTTACCTTGCCCTGTGCAGGTTCCTTTCCCTAGTACAAGGCAGCAGGAAGATGATGTAGAGGCTCTAGGTCATAGGAGGTCCTCAGGTTAGTTGGGTGCATGTATAAGCTAAAGGACCAAAGGGTAACGTTGAGGAGTCCTTAAGGAAGTGAAAGGGAGACTGTATCTGGTGCACATAGTACACAATTGTCTCCCTCTCACTTCAGGAAATGCAAAAGATGCCAAGAGTTGCTCCATGAACATGTCCACCTCACAGTGAAATGGGAAATATTCTATTTTACCATCTTCTAATAGTTGGAGAGCATATCATTTACCATGTAGATGGGGCACAAAAGTGAGTAAAGAGTGTGAAAAATTGTGTGAGGAAGTGTTTTCCCAGGCCAGTTTAGAGACAGAGCAGTTGCTTTAAGAGAGTGATTACCACATTTTGTAACAGATATTTATCAGAGATAAATGAAATTTCTCTTTGGAAGTATCTTCTTTCTCTCTGAGGCTAAATGGTTGTTCCCCTATGAGGAGGCTGTGCAGAAAGAAATGGTTCCCAGCATAGCAAATTATGAAGAAAGTGTTCTTATAGCCTGACTTGATTCTGACCTGCTATAAGGGAAAATTTCATAATGAAGGATCTAGCTATCAGACTGTAGTCATAAAATAAGCTTTGTTCCAAATTTAGTATAAAGAAATATTTGGTACGCTTTTAGGCTCCCCTTTTCAGGTTATTGGACAATAGACAATTTAAACTTTTTTTGTATTGCTCTATTAATACAATAAAGCCACCCTCTGAGAATTTCCAGTATTGCAGTATTTCCTGACTAAGTACTGCATTTCCTATACAAAATAAATCATAAGTCAAGTAATGCAGCAACAGAGTCTTGTCAATACCAGTTAAGAATACAGGGGGATTTATGAAGTGCAAGCCTTCTGATTCAACAACACAAGGTAACTCAAATAACCTCATGGTTTGATTTAGAAGCAGTGACCCATGAAGTTTGCTGCTTAAATATTATAAAAACTTGCTGCTAATTATCAGGACCATTACTGTCAACAAATTATGGCTAAGAAAATTGAACCTAACACTGTCTAGTATCCTATTCATGCACAGAAGATTTATAGATGCAATTCATACCCTCGCAAATCCTTTCATCTATAAAACGACAGGTATGATTTACCCATGTCACTTATCTATTAAGCTCAGTGAAATTCCAGGGCTGAATTCCTTCATATTTCTTTTAACAAGAGAAAGACATTTCAAATAAATTTCTTTTTCTATTTTTTTTTCCGCTCAGAGTAATTACCTCAACCATGTTGAGAAAGTGTTGCATGTGAATTCCGCAGTTGCAAACAGAAAAGTAATTTGTTTTTTAAAATCATGTGGCTTCCCTCCTTATGGTTTTAAATACCTAAATGAGAATTTATTTTGCAAACATTTGTGTATCAGTATTGTGATTAAAGTTAACAATGAATCTATAGCATAATAAATTGTATATTTCCGTGATATATCTAAGTATATCCTTTTGTAGTTTGGGGGATATGTATAAAAAGGTTAGCATTTAAAATCAGTTGCTTTCAGTAGGTGCTGGTAAAGACATCTCAAGGTATAATCAATTGTGGTTACTCGTCTTTTCTTTCTTAAACTTGTAAGAGGAAATTTCTAATTTTTTCCCTACACTGTATAAGCATTTTCTCTATTTGGATTGGTCATGAAAATTGTGTTAAGCATCTGAATTTATCAGCAATTAAACATACTTCTGTTTTTAATTAATCCTTAATTTTTACCTTAAAAAAAAAATCCATGACAAATATCAGAATTCTTTTTCCTGTGTGAATCTCAACATTTTTTTCTGCAAATGTGTGGAGAACTAAATTTCTACTTATCATTCATCACAAGTAATACTCAGGAAATTTCTTTTCTTTTTATGATTATTTAGCTTTTCTTTGTAGAGCAAACAAGCTATCAAATGACACAGTATAAGCAAGCAATCTTTTCTTTTAGTCTGTGGTACATTAGATTACCTTTGTGTTCTGAACACAACTTTTCTACTAACTTGTATTTGTCTCCTTCTCCCACATTATGACCTTTAAATACTGTAAACATATAAACATTCCTGATTTTAATAAATTACAAAAAATAAATCTATGGGAGCTTAAGGATTTTTCAAGTACATATTTATTCAATTGTCAGATTTTTAAAAAATAGATATAAAGAAATAATCAGTTAATAAATATCAAAAATATAAATTGTTCTTGAGTGAAGTCAGCTCCCACTTTTCTTCATGGAATCATTACAGTTTATTGAGTTAGGGACTGTAACCAAGAGGTAAAAATTGTTAACATTAAAGGAAAATATGCCTTCCTTTTTTGTTTCCTTGAAACAGTTAATTATTTTTTTTATTGGAGTAGAAACTCAATAAACTTCTAGCTTTGTATTAAACAGAGTTTCAAAAGTATGAGGTATTTATACATGTAAGTCCCTTTAGTACTAATTAAAACATATAATTATGTGTACAAGACTTTCCCATGTGCCACCTAGTGAACTGTCTGTAATAGCAAGTTTCCAGTCTAGAGAGAACACTATATGCAGAGAACAGTGTGGAAAAAAAAAAAAAAAAAAAGTGAATGGGCATTTCTATTAAATGAGAAGGGACCATCATTGACCATGTTGTGTATTCAGCAAATATTTGAAGGAAAAAAATAGGAGCTTATATCCAATCTGTGGTTTCTTAAGACAGTATTATCATTAGTTTCTGTTGGGTAGCTATGAGTAGACTATTGACAGCTTCACACCACTGATAGGTGAAACGCTTAAACATAACCATTTTTTTTTCACTTCTCAGTCAGCAACTGCACGCAGCTGTGTTGTTCATCAGATCCCTCTCTTGGAGCCAATTCAACATGCAATTAGCAGAAACTTTCCTGCATAAGAGACAGAGAGAGATAAAGGCAACAGAGAAGGAAGAAAGGAAAGAGAGAAAAGCGGGAAAAAAAAGACAGAGAAAGAAGGAGAAAGGGAAGGATCTCTGAGAGTACTTTTTTTCCTTTTCGGACTAGAGAAGAATCCAAACAACTGACTAAGAATAGATAGCTAATTGGTAGGCAACTTAAAAAATAAAAAGACATAGATTTCAGTCTTCATGGAATAGTGTTCAAAACAGATGCAAGACAAAAGAAGTGAGTTTACATCCATTACTCTACGCTGCAAAAGACTGCATAATCATTTGTTCTGGAACTCTTTGCTATATATAGTAAGGTTAAAAGGTTTTTAATTGTAGTGGGCCACATAATCCTGTAGGAAGATAATATGCAGACAAAGTATTTGAATACTTCCCCACATGATGACTGAAAGTATCTTTGTCAAATGACAACACTGATCTCAGATTCCCCAAGCATGTACTTCTATTTTTCCTGCACTAGGGAGCTCCTCCACTCCCACAGTGCTACACTCCACTGTCCACTGCCCCCTGACTTCCCCACAGTCTCTGCTCCTTAAGCTTACTTCTATGTGATTTCCCCAATGACTTCACATACTCAGCTGCCTCTCTCAAACTGGCTTTTATCACCTACATGAAGCACTCATGTATTTCTTTCCCTGTGGATTAAATTTATTGAAGGATTTTTGTTTGTCTGTTTGTTAAATTTTACAATCCTCTGAATTGTTTGCTTCTGTTTCACACAGAATCACAGAATTACAGAATGGCCAGGGTTGGAAGGGACATCAAGGATCATGAATCTCCAACTCCCCTGTCACATGCAGGGCCACCAACCTCCCCATTTAATATTAGACCATCTTCTTTGCTGGTTATGCAAAGCTGTCCTCCATATATATTATCTGGAATGTCCATTAATGCATTTCCTTTGGGAACATTTCCAGTACCAATGAGTTTCATGGGTAATACAGTTGCTAGCCTTTCTGCTGGGAATTTCTACTGCTTCTTCCCCAGTGACATATATCTGGCTTATGGTCCCCAGATTCCCAGGCCCGCAGTAAGGGAATGATTTTCCCATTAACCCCGCATAAAGTGTTTCTTTTCTGACATGGACTGGTATTTTCATTGACTCCAGTGGCAGTTGTTTTTATTGCCAAATTGGAAATCAAAGATTTATAAAATATTTGTGGGCTGTTATCTTTAAATTCATTCCTATAATGTTAAGTTTAATTCTGTTTATTATGCAAAGATATTTGAGCCACGTAGCATTTACAGGATCAGTTTTACTTAAAGTTTGTTAAATCTGCATATTTTATGGTCTTTCAAAGTCTTCCATTTAAGTTCTTTCTTCCAATGTTGATTAAATTGTTACTTAGGAAAATGACTCCAATCTTCTTCCTTTTTTGAGTAGTAACTGGAACTGAAAATAGCACTCCAAAGTGCACTGATGTACTGCTAAGAAATGCAGCATAATTGCCTAGCTTGTTTAACATGACACTCCTAATAATACAACTCAGATAGCATTTGCCATATTTGAAATATGTCTTGTTTTTGACTCATTTAATTCATCATCTGCTAAAATACCTAGGTTCTTCCTTCCAACAGTGAATTTACAGGTTCTCACATTTGTGCTTCTGTTTTTTTTCTCCTACCAGGAATACTTTGTGTAGTATTATTGGATTTTCTATTCTTTTTTTCTGAAAAGATATCTAATTTATCGTCAATATAGATATTTTTTATTATTGATTGGACAGTCATACCCAGAATCCTCAGTCATGGTTATCAACCTTCTGCCATACTCTATATTTATGAGGTAGGCACAGACTCTGCCATTTAATCTTTCTTGTACCTCTAGGATATTTTTATTACTTTCAGCACTGTATTTATCTGCAAATATAATTAACATACTCCCAACTTTAGCCTTCGAGTCATTAATGAAAATATTGAATGATACTGAAGCCAGAATAGACCCCTGAGAAACCAATCTTAATATCTTCTGCCAAGCTGATTTTGAGTCATTAATAAACAGAGTGGAAGAATAATTTGTACTGACTAATTACTGGATGAGCCTTATTTTTTCATGTTTACTGATTGCTAGTGAAAAGATCATTTTAATATAAATATTTGAGTTTTCATTAAAAAGCTACTGTGAGAAATCCTTGATTACAACTCCTATCTTGAAATGTAAGAAATTGCATTGCAGGGTATGCTTTGAATTGTGTACAGTGATGTCACAGTTGAGGGCCTATATACACAAAACAGTCAGAGAGCAAGAATGAAGCATAAGAATAGAGTTTACCTTTCATTGATTCCTACTATCAATATGATTTCTGTCTGAGACCAACCACTTACTGTTCTAGATGTTGTAGTTACTATTACACACAATGCACACTAATGTGTCTATACCAGTGAATTAAATGTGCATGAGAACATTTTTTGGTACTGAGGCCAACTGGCATGATGCTGCCTGCATCTCTGCTGGCAAACACTCTTACTGCCAGAATAGGGTGTTTATTGGAAATGAGCTACCCTGTACAAGCTCATGAACCGTCTCTGGGAATGGTCTGGATTGCGGTACTTGGCATGAATCAAAGTAGTGCCAAAGAACATTTAAGCATTTACTCATATAGACAATCGTGTTCTTGCACCTGGAAACAATCCCAGGCATGAGTGAACTTAATATTGTAGATATAGTTTAAGGGCCTGTATAGAGTGTTTTTGTGGCAAACCGATGTGTTTTAAATTTGCATACTACTATGGTGTTAATTATTTCACTTATCTTCCCTAACTGTCTGTGTCTAGGTATGCCTGGTACCTCCTTGGTTCTCTTCAACAGTACAGCTTCCAGGATTAGTTTTCACCTTGGACCACTGTCCTTGTAAAAAAAATGGAGTACTTTGGTGTCAAATAACTCACATCCCATTTTTCAGCCAATTTCACTGCCTTTTTTCTTGAAAGCTTTTACTGAGACTGGAGATAGAGGAGATCAGCTATTGCATATGAAATTCAACAAATACCCAATACTTTTTGATGAATATAGAAAGCAATTAAGTACCAGTGCCACTGAAATTGGTGTTATCACTTCAAAGAGGTATCCCAAACCTGGTTTGTTTTTGAAACATTAAAAACGTTTGTCTTTTCTTAATATTCCTGGGGAAAATATTCCATATTTTAGTTGGCTAACCTGATATTTTATTCAAAGAAATCATGATTCAACCAACCAAATTCAACTAACTTCAAATCCTGTTTCCATGTATCCATGTACTACATCCTGGACCTCATCTTGGTTTGCAATGTTAAGATTGTGTTATTTCATATACTTAAATTTTCCCACTACTCATAGCAATAGTACTCGTAGCATAGTCAGGGGAAAAATGAGAAAAAAAAAAACCATCTCTAATGTACGTATTTTATTGTTTCTGTTCACTAACATGTAAACACAAAGCTTATTTCCTTATTTTAGAAGGGAAAGATGCTGATGGGCTTTAACAACAACGAAAGATGTAGTCTTTGAAAAAAAAGTTATTCAACAGAAAGTGGAAGCAATGAAGCTGTCTTTTCTGCAAATTCTATCCTGTGATTTTTTTCCCTTTCTTCTTGCCACAGATGATATTTCCCTCCCTCTTCCTTCCAGTTACATAGCTTTTATTACTTGCTATAGATGGTTTGATGTTACATTTGTGATGATTGCTTGCAAATATACAGATGCAAAATGACCAGATGTCTGATTCCACTAAAGGGAGGTAGAGGAATAAGTTGTATTTGCGCTTTCCTCAGGGGACACAGTAATTTGGGGCTCTTTCCTCTATTTAAATTCTTACTATTATATGAGGTTTGAAATCTTAATTTTTTTATAAAATTGGCGGATACTGGTAAGTGACCTCAAAAGTTATTTGTAGAGCAGAGTATGATAGCATAATCCTCACTACACCAAGAAACAAGACTAAAATGATACATCTGGAATATATATCAGAACTTCTGCTTATATATTCATGTAAGATTTTTTATAGATTTCAGCAACATTCAGTTCATACAGTGCAATAATTTCCAACTAATCAACTTTAAATTTCTCATTTTTATGTGATCTGACATACAAATCTTGTTATATGATTCTTTTAGTGTTATTCAGGATGTTTTACATTATTAGATCTTGACCAAGAAATATTTATGTAAAATGGCTCTATGCCAATAATATGCCTTTTGTTTAATAAAAATGCACTGTGAACAGTTTAAGAGGTGTCTGTATTTAACGGTGAATAAAACACTGACTGTTTCTTTCTACAGCCAAGTTGCTGTCTAGCTTGAGGTGCTAAATAACATAGAGTAAAGTTTGTGGTCTCTGCTAAGCCTGAAAGTGGAAACAGCAGAGAAATTGCTTGTGCAAGAGGTTTTGGAGCAGGGCACAGAAAATGGCTTAGGGCGTAAATGAAGTAATAGGAGCAAAAAGTCTAAAAGATATTCAGAGTGATTGAAGGCTTTCACTCACAAACATATGATGATTAAACTTGGCTAAAGTCGCTTGGAGCACTCTGCATTACCTTTTCCTCCAAGAGTGCTGTCCCATAGTTCAGACAGCTATGTCTGCATGAAGCAGCTTCTGAAAGTCGTGATTTTACAGCTGGCTCTTTGCCTTGCTACATTGGTGGCCAGTTGTAGTGGTCAACAAACAGCATTGATCTGGATTTTGCCAGCTTTGAGACTGGCCACCTCTGTAAGAGGTAAGGTGAATGTTAGCAGGAAATTGCCATTTCAGCAGCAAAGTTTAACCTACTTGTACTCGTGTCAATCCCAAGATGGAGTGGAGTGGGATTAAAGGTAAAATGTAAGGTGAGATATTGAGTAGCCTTCTCTGTAACTTTAACCTTGCTTGAATTTTGGGAGTGCAAAGCACTTATCAGTCATAGAAAAAAATCATTTTTGAATCTTCCCCGCCTACATTTTCCTGTTAAAAACTAGCAAAGTGCTAACTCCTGCTAGCCTTGGGGAGCAGTCCTTTCACACCTCAGGGCTCCATGATAATAGAAGTCATTTCTGAAGGCACTGGAACCTCTTCAGCAAGTCATCCTTTCAGCAAGCACAATCCTTTCTGAGGTGTGATTTTATATGTGTACAAATAAATATATATATCTTGCAGCATTAGTGCAACCCAAGGAGTGATCTGCTGTAACATCCTGAAATGAACCAAGTAAATATTTCAACTTTTGTAGCATGATCTAAATACCAAAAAAAACTGCTGTCAGGCTCTGAAATGATAATGAAAGGCCTTGAGTCAGATTCTTACTAAAGAGCCTTGTAAGTTTTTGTGTGCATAGTGCTCCCCTTTCCAACTACAAATCACAGTTATATATTTCAAGTAGCTTTAATTATATTCTTAAAGCAGAAGGATTATAATCAAAATGTGAAGAAAATTATAGCTTAATTCATGCATATATACTTTCTATTATACAGATATTATTCTTATCTTTAGGCCATTGAAACAGGGTTTCTTCTGTTAATATGGGATTAATATTCAATTAATTGTTTTTCTGATTGGTTTCATAATTCTCTGGATTATTATTATTTTAATTATTCTTATTATGGACAGACTGAAATCAGAAACAAAGGACATTTTTTCATTTGTTTGCATACAACATTGCATGCCCTGAATACAGGATCCAATCAGATTCACAGTTTAAGGCTACAAAATTAAGAACTCTACAGGTTTTGGTTAAATACAGACAAAAGCATCACTTGAACAACTGACCTATATTTTCTTAGCTGGGAACTAAGTAGTGTGAGACAGATACTCAGCCAGCAGGAGAAGGCAGGGGCTAAGAAGAATGAAGCACACTTCAATTCCTTCTTCTCTTCAAGCATACTTCCCAAAGTCTGTTCCAGCTGGAAGCCAAGGAAAGGAGTCAAGTGGTAAAAGAGGGCTGGGAAAATCATTCCTTCATACCTTTGATTAAAGGAGAGGGGAAAGAAAGCTACTTTGGAGTGGGACAAAGCAAGAGATATGCTCTGTCTCAGAGGAAGGATAGGGGACTATTTTCAGAAAAGAAAATAGATTTGGATTGTGAAAGCTGATAGGATAGAAAGATGACTGAAGAATATCTGTGCTTAACTAGATCTACCACTGGCAGCACCACTTGCAGCACTGCATCAAGGTCCTCATTACGTATCTTATACTTCTCTGTTGGGACACTTTCACAGCAGCATCCAAATCTCCTTGGAGTTTTCCTTCCTTACTAGTTTTCTTTGTAACTAACTGCAACTTAGGTGTCTTGACAGGAGCCTGTTGTTTCTATGGGTCTGATGGCTTGGCCAGCTGTCCTCTAATTTGAGTGAGAAGATAATTCATCCCCTCAAATCCTTCAAATATCCATCTTCAAAGCCATAGTTGCAATGTATTGAGGAACTAGACTGAAGTTTGGTCTCTCTAGATATCTTTTCAGATGGTATGTAATTCTGAAAGCCATTTCCTATCAAAAAATGAGATAAGGCAGATCCCACAATCTGCCTCCAGTGCTGAATGCTTATTTATCACAGCAGCAGTAAGGAGCCCCAGTTCAATGCAAAATTTTATTGCACTTCAAAGGACACTTAATCAGTAACTCATTTGTAATTTAATTTTATTATACTTTAACATACTATACATACAAATTTAGGGACTTAGTCTACAAGTCTTTATTCATGCAAATATCTCCATTGCACTTTGAAAGACTGTTTCTGTGATTACAGAATGAGCTATTTGGTTATTGGGAAGTAATACTGCTGTTAATCAGACAATATCATTTTCATAATAGTTATTCAGAAAAAGGATTTATAAATATGTCAGAAGGAATGGAAAAAAAGATTCAAACAGTAAATGTGTAAGAGAAAAAAATCTAATAACTATCTTTATTATAATGCATAAATAACAATAAATTTTGGTGTATCTCAATTGACCCTTGCATAACTATCTATCTTAGAACTAATTTTTTAAGTAAGGATCCTTACATAAAATCAAACAGCCTATTTCTGCTTAGACATTGTACAGAAACTGTTAGGTCATAGCTTGAACCACTAACTGAGCACCTGGTGAAGGGACATATCCAGCCCTGGGAGCACAGGTGTGAGCAATTCACCCAAGGTCCACCCCTCCCTAACTTCATTTAAGGGCTGGAAACAAAGGGGAAGCATTTCTCTTTAGATATTGTCTTCTCTGTGAGTCTCTGGAGTGCTCTTATCTTTGGAAAGGAGTCAGTTGTTTCTTCTTTTTTAGTGAACTGTCACTACTGTCTTAGTTGACCTGAAACCAGTAAAAAGCAACTATGTTTACTGTTTCATATCCTTACAGTCATCTATAAGAGGAACTTTCTTATTTTTGCTCTGGGTGTAGAAAAATATGTTTAGCATTGTTTGCTGCTGAAACTATGTCTACATTGAAAGTTATGCTATCATCAGTAACAATATTGATAGCTGACGTAATTGCACTGGAAAAGGTTATTCTAGTGTAGACAATATCCAAGTATATAGCTTTGGGGTCAACGCTCTGTAAATTATGTGTTTAGCAGCGTGAGTTAATTGGTTAGTGGGGTTTCAATAACTTCTATTTTCATGTGTTAAAAAATTTTCTTTTGCAATAATTCTTACAACTCTGAGACAGAGAGGAAGGAACGTATTCAGCAATGAACTCTGTATTAATTGGTTCATTTTTAGCTCTTTAAAAGATACTTACATATACTTAATTTACACTTATACTGGTAAATCACAGAAAACCAGAATGTGGGTCTTACCCCTGACATGCGATTGTCCAGTATCCAGCTATAAGTATATATCCTGATACCCCTTTTTTTCTCAGCCTTACTATTACCTTCCAGACAATATTGAAAGGACAGCCTATGTCAGGTACCTTTCCACCTGCAGTTTGGGTGCAGTCATCCTGTTTGGCAGGCACATGTATAATTGAGTACTAAAATTGTGCCATACAAGTTAGGCTCAGGCCAGATGATAGCCAATCTCCTGATTTTTGTTAGTTTTTCTTTTTACTGATATACACTTAGTTTAGACCCCCTCATCCTGCATTTGTCTTGCGTCAGTAGGAAAAGGCATTGCCAATAGGTGATCCAAGTTGACAAGTAAATTACTTGTCTAAATGACCTTAGAAGGATCCTTCTTGACTAGCTGAGAGTAGATGTTATTCTAGTCAAAATTTCTTGAATTAAGTTATTGGCTGTGTGACTGTGTCCCTGGTGGAGGCAGACCATGAAGGAAGAGGAATATTTTCCCACTGAAATGGCAGTAGCAGCAGACTGGGAGCTGCAGAGTGAAGATGACGAAAGTGCCAAAGGAGATGAACATACATGCTGCAATGTGCTATATAGAGATTGTAAGGTGTGGGAAGCTGTGAGGTATTTGAAAGTTGAGAGGTAATTAATAGGCTTGAAGGGGATGAAAATCAGTAGCTATATTTGTATAGATAATTGTATATTATGTCGCCCATTTATACAGTAAGCGGGAATCTTTAAAATACTATTAGGAAATATCTTCATGAGGCTTTGACTGCAGCTCTCTTGTGCTGTCCTTAGATGTGAATAAGATCATGTAATAGGTGAGGCAAGGCTTTTGAAAAAATAAAATGTAACATATTATTTCAGTCTCTTATCATTGTCAATATTAAAAATAGGTTGTTTTGTGGTTGGCAATTTTCACTTTTCCAGTGGGGTTTTGAATTTGCTTCTTTTCACTTTTCCAGTGGGGTTTTGAATTTGCTTCTTTTCACTTTTCCAGTGGGGTTTTGAATTTGCTTCTTAGTATTAAAAGCCCAAAATATCAGACATCGGAGGTACTGAAGTTGCTTGCATTTCACTGACACTATGTTACCTCTACCATGTGTGGTTCCACATCATAAACCATCGTGAATGGAGCATGTTACATCCATGTTATTTGTGTACCTCCTCTAGGACTATTCACTCCTATATTCATATTTCAAATATCAGACTTAAAGGACAGACTCTTCAAATCACTTGACAGCAGAGAATGACTGGTAAGCAAGCACATAGCTTGTAATTCATGCAAAAGCATTTTTATGGTGACAGCAAATCTTTATATGTCCTTTCTGAAGGAACGTTGTTGACATGGAACCATTAAGATTTGTGGATGACTCTGTGTGCAATGATTGACAAAGTACTTGTGCTGTTGTTGGTAAACGTTGTTCTTCAATGGCTGCATATGTATTATCAGAAATACTTTGATGTTGTGACATATTGCTGTCCACTCTTAAAGCTATGATGTGTCTGACAATTGCAAGATAGCAACTGAGTTGTGTCTTCATGAAGTAATATAGCTAAATAGTTGTTTCTCATAAATGTCACTCAATTTTTGGAGTGCTAAGATGTCTCGTGCAATTTGAAAGGAGATCATAAAAGCTTGAATTCATCTTAGAACTAGCACACATTGGATAGGAGAGAAAAGATATTTAATAGTTATGTATGTATTTAAATGAGCAATAGAGCGCCAACCCATTGTCAAGGCTATCAGCCGACAGTACAGACTATGAATCCAGATATCAATGTGCTTTTCGGAAACAGCATGTAGTAGTCACAATCCATATCTTCATAGTAACTTAAAAAGAATCTGGAGTCTGCTAAAAACATTTTATAGTAAGAGAAATTAATGAGATAAATGTAACTGTTCTACACAAACTGCACATGTACTTAGCAAAAATGAAGATCGTACATATTCACTTGGAATACCTGAATTAACTCCTTTGAGATATACTAGCATGCTCATAGCTGATTGCTACATTTAACATAATTACTCTTCACTGGGGCTTTTTACCTATGGCTGGAATTTGAAACTGCATGCACTTACAATAGAAACAAGACGGTTTTCTTAATAGTGATAGTGATAGAATCAATGGAATTACAGACTAGTGGCCTAATTCAATTTATGGTAGATACTGCCTGACTGAATTTTACAAGCAAGATTTTTTTTTTTTTCAAACTCTGTTCTAAGAGTTACTGATTTCTTTTTTTTTTTAACCAAGTGTCGGATTTGTTGTCTATTGCAATATGTAATATATATGCATTTGAAAACCTCATATATGGTCTGAGAATCATCTTTGAATGTCCTGATTTAGCTTTGTTGACCAGTAGCAGTTCTCAGACTATAGTTACTAATTGCTGTCCCCATTCAAAAATTAATTAATGGAAGAATTCTAACTGAAGACAATCCTGGATAACATAAATGATTTTTTTTTTTTTTTTTAAATACTATACTCTGTAAATATCGTTGTTGGAGAGATCAAAAAGAGGATAAGCTTCAAGAGAGTAATTTGGGAACTTCAAGTGGCCTTCTTTTCTAGCAGAATTTCATCCTAGTGAACTGTTTGTGTGAATTTCCTATCCTTATGCTAATGGATTCTGTTGACTTGAAAGATAGGTGAACATCTATGAAAATGATATCAATCTTGCTGAATATAAAAGCTTTCTAAAGATTCAGTAAACAGATCAGTTGGCTAGAAAATTAATACAGACAGTGAACAAAAGTTCCTGATAGTTACAAAGCACTGAAAGGTGGATGTATAAACTTTAGGGTAGAACAGCATTTTGAGAAGCATCCAAGCAGAATCAGTGCAAAGCAGGAATGATGCTATAAACAACATTAATAATAAAAATGACTTTCTCTCTTTCTGCAACTAAATACATAGTTTACTCAGTTCATTTCCAAAGGAATATTTCAAATATAATCCTTTTTTTTTTTTTTTTTTTTTCTCTCAGAAGCCTAAGTTTTCTTAATAAATTTGTTGGAGAAATAATTTAATGTAAACATTGCTGTAAAAATACGGGTGCCAATAAATCTTAAGGTGAAATAAGGAAATAAAAAAAATTGCTGTTAGTTTCATATTATTCTTGGCTTTGGGTCAGGGCTATAAGCAAAGGTGTGAATTACATCGTTGACAGGTGAGAACCTAAATGACAAATGTGGGTGGCTAAAAGACCAAATTCATGCTGGTAAAAATAGTTTCATGACTAGTATCTCGAGTGCCTGTACAATAGTGGGTGGACAGACACATACCATTTCATACCCACCACTGCAGCGTGAAGATCACTTAAATGTGTTTTTCATTTGTTTGGGTTTGATAGTTTTGTTTCTTGTTTTTTTTTTTTTTTTTTTTCTTGAATTATAAAGCCTCCTTCTAGAAATCTGTACATATGTTTATCAGCTTCAAGCTGCAGAGTCTAAATTCTGCCATCATCTGATGTTCTAAACACCCACTAGATTTTATACTTTTTAAAAGTTTATTATATTTGATCTTCTTTATTTTAATTTTGTGCCTGGACTCTAAAACACTTATCATGCATAAAATTTAAGAAAGTTCACTGAGATAAAATAAAGCTTGTTGATAAAATAGCACTTAATAACAATACATGGGAACTTTTGTTTAAATCAGTGTCTCAAAATACTTTACAAATATTATTTGAGCCTTGTAGAACATATCAGAAACATAAAAGTTTTATCACCTAATTTTACGGAGCTGGAAATTGAAAGTTTTGACTTATTTAGCTACAGTGATTCAGGATACTCCCCAGTGGTTTGTGCTAATACACAAGTGCGTGCACGCAGTGAATGCACTGTGCACTGCTGGAGGTGCCTGCATTCTGCCTCCTGCAGGAGTGAAATGTCAGCAGTGGAAACTATGTTGCATGGGCAAGGAGGGAAGCTAGAACAAGTTCCAAAATGTCTTCCTGTAAAAAATCTAGGAATATACTGTACATCATGACACCGCTCTTGGGTTGATAATATGTATTCTATCCCTTTCTATATATATGCATTCTATCCCTTTCACCTGAGAGTGAAGTTCAGGAGGTTACATCAGGATTTTTCCTTCTCTTTATTTTCAACAATTTTATGAAGATGATACAAATGTCAGTGATTTTGCTGTGAATTTGAACTAAACTGTCTTTCAATTCATAATGACTATAGTCTCCTTTTCTAAGACATCGTATAGCCCAAGTTGGGTTCAATATCAGATGCTCAACCTACCCTACCATCAGCTCTTCTTGGATTCAGATAGCTGGTGGAGAAGGGATTTGAACACATTGAGTTCACAAGCAGAGGTCTCTCCTGTGAATTATTTTATTCATGTCCTTGTATGAGATTTGCAATTTATATGATTTTTATGTATTTCTGTTGTAAATACCAAATTCCCTAACAAGAATTCTACAGAAGCATCATTAATAAGCAGAACAGACAAATGTAGCAGATAAGCTCAAATAAAACAGCTACATGAGCAAATTAGTTCTTCATCATAGTATTTAGCAGCAAATACATTGTCCTACAGCTGAGAAGCATTGATTTTGCAGTATGCAACACTTTGTAATTTACCCATTTAGGAAATTACCTGTCATGGGTATTTTTAACAGTGAGCATTCAGAAATAGTGTTACCAGACAAAACTCTCTTGCTTTACTGTTTCTTTGTTTCTGAAAATTAGAATATGATCTCTGAAGCATGAGAATTCCCTAAAGGCTGTGCAGGCTTGGCAAAAAATGTATTCTGGTGGTATGGTTATTGGCATCTTCTCATATCCACATGAACTAAGAAGACAAGTTCACCAAAGCAGTTAATTTCTAACTTATTTAATTAATTAATGACATGGAATTAATAACTGTAGAAACACAGGGATTAGAACAATTTATTATTATTATTTTTTTTTAGAAGATGCTAAATGCCTGTACACTACCAAAAGTTTATAGTTGAAAAAGCAGCAGAAAAACAAAAACCCCAAAGTAGTTTGTCATTAGAAATCATATACTACATTTTTCAGAATGGAGCAGTTAAAATTTGAATCTTATCTACATTTTCTCTTAGGACTTTCTCATTTCTTTCTGTTCATTTTCTGATTATCTCTTGTAGTTCTGTATTTTATCTATATATTTAGTTAATTGTAAAGCATTTCTTTAAGTGCTGAGTAGCATTATTTTATGAAGTAGAACAGATGGGTTCTTCAGTCTTTATTTTCTTCTTTCACAGAGATACTGTGACCTAAGTTAACTAATATTTGTAATGCAGTTTAAGATATTTTCATGTGTTACCCTGCTAGCACAGAAATAAAACATTGGATCTGAATCTCCAGCATTTGGTGCAGTTTAGAACTATGCTGTGGGTGTGATGAGCACAGTTTGTGACTGGCAACATTGATGAGCACTTCCAAAGGACAATTAATCTTTCCCATCTCAAATACCAAATTTAGGATAGGATGTGTCATAAGTTTTTCTCTTCATTTCAATCTACTTCTCATTTATTTATTTATTTATATTTATTTATTTTTGCTGAGAGAACATATGTAACTATCCTAAAGTAGCCTTTAACAATAGCTAAAATTAGGTGAGATGGCAATGTTGTTATGGACTATATATGTTTCCTTTCATTGATTTTAATGGAGTAGTATAGAAGTCTGAAATTTGAAGTTTTTCTACAGGAGGTGAAAAAACTCAAATGAAAAATAGAAATTCGTTTGTAACTTGGAAGTTATAGCTTGCAAGAAGTTTAAAAGAAACTTTAAGTCACTGCATTAGGAATGAGAAAAATTAGTCAATAATTCAGTAATCAAGTGGGAAATGTTATCAGAAAAACCTCTGAAAATACAAGAAGTGACATTGTCTTTTGTAGTTTTTTTCTCTTAATTAACAGTAGCATAACAATTGACCCTGATTGTGTAATGGTGAAAATTCAAGATATAGTAGAAAAAAATAGGTTAAAATCTTCTTAGATAAGCCAGAATTCAAGTCAGTTTCACCTCTATGAAACTGGCTGAACTAACTTCAGGCAAGTTAATCGTTATTTTTGGGAAATGAAGAAAGGCAACAAAAATACCAGAGAACTGGTAAAAAGATGTATTACCTAACCTGAATAGTAAAATGAAATGCTTCATAGACTGAATTTTGGGCTTTGGAATAAAAATCAGTCTATTTGTAAGCATTTAGAAGATAATAAGGCAGTAAGTAGTAGCTAACGTATGCTTGTTAAGACCAATCATGTTAAATCAATACCATTTCCAACTATTCCTTGAAGAAAAATGAAATATGTTGTTTTTCTTTATTGTTCTAAAGTATGTTTTGTTCTGAGCATGGTTTAGTTGACATCATAATCAAAGCAGCTAAACACACTACAGGTAAAACTGTTATAAAGAGCACCAGAAAACATAGTTAAACATAGTTTGCTGTTAAAGATTTCATGAAGCTAGGTTGTGCAGATGTCTGTTCTGATACTATTTCTTTTTTAGCAATAATTGGAAGTACATTTGTTTCACAATAATATACTGGAAGAGTTACAAGTACTTTGGAGAGCAAGAGTATAATTCAAACTGATCACTACAAACTGGAGAAATACTTGAACAAAAAGAAGTGTATTTGTAAGGAAACATGCAAGGTATTACATTAGGTAAGAATAATCTGCATCTACAAATTGTGACAGGACTGTCTAGATACATTAATTCTAAAATTCATCACCCATCAACAATATCATATTTTGTGAGGGGAAAACAAAACAAAACATTTTTGTTTAGTACATAAATATGTACCTATTTTGGAAAATTTTGTGTTAGAAATAAATTCTTTCCACTGCAGTGCCTTAACTGGACACATTCCAAAACATAGTAATAGGAAGTAAAGAAAAGACAAAGTCAGGAAGGAGACCTGAAACAAGTGAATTGTTAAGTCTTGATATAAGAGGAGAAATAATCACAGTTGAATATGTCACACAATTTTACAGGGAAATAACCTGTTTTGTATTTGTAGGTTTTAAAATGTAAAATAATTGACTTGAATACTACAGTCGGGATCTTAGCCCATAAATCTCTGAGGATCAAGAGGCTACCACCTCTTCTTTGGGCAGTCTTTCTCAGAAGTTGAACAACCCCAAAGTAAGTCTTTTTTTTCTTTTCAACAGAATTTCTTGTCTTGTGCATATTGCTTGTCACTAGATATTTTAGTCCTTTCACTGGATATTGAAGTCTGTATTTTTCCTTATACATTATAACTTGTTTGGAGGAAATGCTTAGTCTCTGGGTTCCAGGACATTGCAAGAAAACAACCAAGTACAGAAGACTGAGAGAACTTTATATACTAGTAATAACACATCTATCAGAAAACCTGATCCATAAAGTAAATTGAAAATGATTGTGATATTTTAGTTTCATCTTCCCATTTAGCATCAGTGAGAGCCCAATACTTAGTATAATTTTTATTGTCGAGCAAGCTTATTCTTTAATATTACTTTCATTTGTTGTTATGAAAACTTCATAATAACTAAAAAGTTTAATAAAGGTGGATATTCTTTTGTACATGATTAAATAAATTTTATCTATTGCCATGTGAGATATAAAGATAGAAATACTCTTGAAATGTGGATTATTTCCCCCCTCTTAAAATAATTTTATTTTCTTCTTAAATAATATTTAATCAAAAATTCCAGTTGGAAGAAATAGTTGCTTTTTATACTGAATTAAAATGCGAGCATATGTGTAAATGTAGTTTATCATTCCTATGCATATTTCTTTTAGGGTGTAGAACTAAAAATGTAAATTAAAAAACCAAAACACATAAATATTGGAACTAGGAATTAATCTTCTATAGAATTTATGAAGTTTACAATATTTTTTTTTTAACCTGAACAGTTTTAAATTCTGAAACGTTTGCTATGTGATTTTTCTATGGCAGAAACTAATATTAAAAAATTATCAATTTTATATAATTACATTGCCAAAAAGCATTTGACTTTAGCCCATCTAGAAAAGTATATTAAATATTTACGTTAATAACATGTTCCCAAGGTCAGAGAAAACTTAATATAAGAACAATCTGGGCCAAGACTATTTGATTATCTTCCTTTTTAAACAGAAAACAATTCAGACGTCCTTTTTTATGTCTCTATTAGTAGTACAAGAAATATTCAGAGTGTACAAATAGTATAAGAAATATCCCAATGCTGGATTAGGTCCAGACAAGGGCCAAAAATACAGTCACAGGGCCAGAACATGTCTTCCATGAAGAAAGTCTGGGAAAGTTGGGCTTCTTCATCTAAGAGAAGAGAAGGGTTAGAGTAGACCTCATTGTATCTTCCCAGTACTTAAAGGGAGCCTGTACGTAGGAAAGAGACATAGTGATAGAACAAGGAGGAATGTCTTTAAACTAAAAGAGGGAAAATGTAGGTTAGATGTTAGGAAGATATTCTTTACCATGAGAGTGATGAGGTACTGGAACAGGTTGCCCAGAGAAGCTGTAGATACCCCATCTCTGGAGGCATTCAAGGCAAAGTTGTATGGGATGCTGGGCAACATGATCTGGTTACTGGCAACCCTGTCCATGGCAGAGGGTTGGAACTGGATGATCTTTAAGGTCCCTTCCAACCTAAGTTATTACATGAATGCTATGAACATTCTATGAACAGTTCCTCAACAGACGGTTCCTGGTTTTTGTGGATTTTTTTGTAAACAATCTGTTTCATAAGCAAAAGCTTATGATACTTAGAAAGAACATGGAAAAAAATTCATTGCTGTGTTGCTTGCAGTTTACTTTTCTGATTAAACGTTTTTGAAAAAACTGCAAACAGATCCTTAAGTTGCTTTGCTAATTCAGAATATAAATCTTTTATTTCCACATTCATTATCTTTGTCTCCCAACTCCTTTGGAAAAAACTTCCCTTATTTTTTCCTCTTTGTCCTTTTACAATAATTAGATTGAATGATAGTCTCCCTCTTGGTCTCAGCTAGCATTAACACCTTACCTGTTTGAACTCAGCTTACTGCAGTTGATGCAATTAGGTGGTATTTGGTGACAGTCCTTTCCTGGATCTAGTCCATATTGATACTAATGATTAATAAAATAATGTAACAACTTTAATCTCTCAAATATTTCAATGAGTGGTTTTTTGTTTTTTTTTTTTTTAAATTGGAGTATTTTGCTTCACATCGGTAAAGAGCTAAGTATTTTAATTTCTGATGTTTAAAGTGTGACACATGGCTTCACTCTTGTCTTTCAAGTATGGAGTTATTAAACTGAACTTCTCAAAATAGGGGGAGGAATAAATTTATAGAACACTTGTACCTGAAGTTAGATATGTTCATATAATGCATATTTGAATAATTTATTTTTAAAAAAGATCAAATTTATCAGGTAATCTGATCTGCAATGAATAACTCATTACCTTGACATGTCGTAGTACTATATGCAGTTCCACTTGCTACCGGCAAGGCCACAAAGAGAAAAAAATCATTACTACTCACCTACCAGTTCTGCAGGAAAAGAATTAATTTTGAAGTTTGCCTTCAGGAAAGGTGGTTACATGTGTGCAAGAATTTGTGCATCAGAATAAGAAAGTTTTCAGATTACTTCATCCCATTTGACTTCTGCATAGTACTGTGGTAAGGAAAGCTTCTCCGATGAGAAACCTGACACCTTTTATCACTAGTGGGCGTCAAATTCAGTAAGAGAAACAGATGGAGCCAGGGTAACTGCAGCATCTGTCACATAGGCGGCTATGAAATTCATAAACAGTTCTGTGAAGGTGAAAATTGGCAGATTAGTTTTCTGGTTGTAATACAGAACCATGAGATCTGGGCTAAAAAACCATCTCCTGGATGAATCATTCTCACAGGTAAGAGTCACCAGTTTTCCTGCCTACACATCCTGTTCTAGATTGGGAGTAAGTATAAGACAATCAAGCTGATAGAATAGATGTCTGCTGGGAAAGTAGGTGGATAATGCTGAGAAGTCTAAGAGCAACTATGTGACTGAGATGTTATGTTGTGTACTTGAAGATGGAAACTGCTTTTTTGGATTTTACCAGAATGGGTCTTGTTATAGCTCTGTTAGAGGTAAAGAGTGAAGCGGTTGGGGAGGGAATAGAGACTGCAGATGTGGTATTACAGTGAATTCCATGGCTGGGAAAAAAAATAATGCCTGCTGCTGGCATAAAGAGTATTAACTTTCTGCCAAAATATGTGAAACAAGAGATAGGAGCTTGATTGTAGAATTCTGCTGTTGATGTCTCATATCTCAGAAACTGTTTCAAATCATGTGCTTTGAAATATGGGGGTCTAATGCTTTTTAGTGGCCATGAATAGGTAACAGTGGAAAAACTAATTTAAAAAAATTGAGTCAAATTAAGTAAAAGATTTGGGAAAAAAAAAAAAAAAAGAAATGAAAAAAAAAATCAACAACCAAAACAACCAACTGAAAAAAAAAAAAAAGAAAAAGAAATATGCTAGAATAAAGTTTGGAATGAAAACCACTTGAGGGCCTTGGCTGCAAATAAATGAAGAGAGGAAAAAAGTCACTCAATCTGGCTGAAGTAAATGAATTATCTTCCAGAAGTGAACTCTAGCAAGCAAGATGTAAAAAATCTGAGAATGACTAGAGTTTCAGCTGATAATAAATCATACTACTTAAGTAATGGCTAGAATAATTGCTTTAGAAGCCTCAATAAACTGTAAACTTGATGACTGTCAAAATGTTAATTGAAAAATTGTTTGAAAATGTAAAAAAAAAAAAAAACCAACCCTACACTTCAGACACTAGCATGTCATTCATTATCACTAAAAAGTAACGTCCTTCACATAGAAAGCTACCATGCTAAAACCAATAGTTTTTTCTTTTTTGTGTGTGTGTGACTGACAGAACACACAATGTCCATTTAGTGAAGTAATCAACGTGGTATAAAAAAAAATAACAATTATTTAATTGTCCTTCATCACTCCATCTCACAGTTCCAAAATAGCTTTCAGTTGTGTGTATGGCCGTATGCTCAGTCATTCTTCCGGATTACTATTTGGTTCACTGTAAAGAAATATGAGAATGAAATATTTCAGAAGGTAAAGTCATGAGGAGCTTGTTGAGTATGTGCCTTCATAGAATCATAAAATGGCTTAGGTTGGAAGGGATCACAAAGATCATTAAGTTCCAACCCCCCTGACACAGGCAGGGTTGCCAACGACTAGATCTAGTACTAGATCAGATTGCTCTGGGCCTTAAACACCTCCAGGGATGGGGCATCCACAACCTCTCTGGGCAACCTCACTACTCTCTAGGTAAAAATTTCCCCCTGACATCTAATCTAAATCTCTCTTGCTTTAGTTTAAAACATTCCCCTGGTCCTATCACTATTTACCCAAGTAAAAAGTTGTTTTTCCTCATGTTTATTAACTATCTTTAAATACTGAAAGGCTGCAATGAACTTTCCTCACAGCCTTCTCTTTTCCAGGCTGAACAAGCTCAGTTCCTTCAGCCTATCTTCACAGGAGAGGTGCTCCAGCCCTTAAATCATCTTTATGGCCCTCTTCTGGACCCTCTCCAAAAGTTCCACATCTTTCCTGTGTTGCAGGTCTTAGACTTGGAATCCAGCTGAGGACAGGATAGAAAGGGACAATCACCTCCATGTCCCTGCTGCCCACCCTTCTTCTTATGGAACCCAGGATACCACTGGCCTTCCAGGCTGCAAGCACACACTGCTTGCTCATCAGTTTTTCATCAACCAGGATCCATAAGTTCTTCTCAGCAGAGTTCTTCTCTCAGTCTGTATACAGAGCTAGGATTGCCTCAATCCATGTGCAAAACCTTGCACTTGACCTTGCTGAACCTCATTAGGTTCACAAAGGCCCACCTTTCAAATTTATCAAGGTCACTCTGGATGACATCACTTCCTTCTGCTGTATCAACTGCAGTGTTCAGCTTAGTGTAATCAGCAAACTTGCTGAGGGTGCATTCAAGCCTACCATCTGATGGTCACTGCTAAAGGTGTTTAGGAGTACTGTACCCAAGATGGAACCTTGTGGTACACTGCTCTTTACCACTTTGTCTTCCAAGCCTTTGAAATAATTAGAACTGCAATGTTTTACTAAAATTCAGTATAATATAACATATTACTGACATCACATCTCTGGCAATGACCTACATCAATTATTCTTCACGGAATGACGTGAGCCATTAACTTCATGTAAAAAGTAATATCTGAAGTACTGGACTGCTCCTAAGTCTTAGAGAACATCAAATACATGGGATAATTGAGATTACACTTTACAGCTTCCTGATGTCCAGCCTTGTGCTCTATCAACTGCTATTAGGTCTTTTACTTTAATATTTCCAATATTATTATTTCTGTAAATTAACACTGAAGGTAGGAATATACCAATGAGGTAACCTAAAATAAGGAACTTGAAAACAAAATCCTGGAGATAAATGCCTCAGGACAGAAGTGTGCACTTTTAGAACTCTGGGAAAGGCTTATCTTGCCTCAGGATTAAATTATCTTGAACTGGAAATGAATTAAATTTTCTTATTTTAATGCAGATTTTGTAGAATTGTTTGAATTGCTTGAATTGGAAGTGACACTTAAAGGTCATCTAGTACAACTTTCCTGCAATGAACAAAGATGCCTACATCTAGATCAAGTTGCTCAGAGCTGTGTCCAGACTGACCTTCAAGGTCTCTGGGAACAGGGCATCCACCACCTCTCTGGGCAATCTGTTATAGTGCTTCAGCATCCTTATCATAAAAAAAGTAATTCTTATGTCCAATCTAGCTTTCTCCATTAGTTTGAAACCATTTCCCCTTGTTCCGTCAAAACAGACCTTGCTAAAGAGTGTGACCCCTTCTTTCTCAGAGCACTCCTTTTGGTATTAAAGGGCCATGGCTCAGTAGTCTGCCTAATGCAGCTAGAACTATTTCTTTAAATTCTCCATACTATCCTATTTATGTATTTATGCCCTTGCTTTGCAAATCATATTTTTCACTTTCCAAATATATCCTGTTATTTAATTAATAATTTTGTATCCACTTCCAAAATATCAGTTTGAAGTTAAATAAAAGCTAATTCTCTCTACTTAGCGTTTATCTGTTTCTTAAACAAAATATGTTATCAATGCTGATTTTAAATCTTATTTCTACATTAATGACAGTATGAATATCAACTCTTTTTAGTTAATTAGCATTTTATTCAAAGTATGCCTTTTCATATTTATCAGTCTCAACTGTAATGGGTTACAAAGAAGAAGTCTACTATATATGAAATTTTTGTTTGGATGACCTTTTAGAAATTGAATTATTTGAACTGTTGTTTTTTACTGTACTTTGATAAATAACAGTTGACTAAAATTTGGTGCAAAAACTGAACCTTCTGAAAATACATCCTGTTGAAAGAGCTAGTAGCTTTCTTGGAACAAGTACCCTTAACTTGTCAGTCTGCCAGAACTTGTAATTATTAAGTAGAAATTTAGTGCCTTCACTAAAAGGCAAGATGTAATTGAATAAAGATCAGTTAATAAGTAGATGATGAAAATATTGATATAGTTTTAAATTTAAACTTGATAATTCTTTTCCTGATATCTGGTAATGATGAAGTCTGTGTAAAAGTTCTAATAGGACTTGTTATGTTGAAGAACAGTTTCTGAACATTATGGAAGTCTTTCAGTAACCCTAACCCAATGAACTTTATTCCTTTTTAAATTGTGATAATCAGTTGGTGGACATCAAAATACATTAGGTGGGAATATGGATGTCTAAATGTACCACGGGAATAGTACACTGTGGGCTGTTTCTGTTACAGGATGTTTTTTTCTGACTCATCATGTCTTTTCTTCTGATTTGACCCTTGAAACCTGGAGCCCACATAAAGGACTCTGATGCATCCATCAGAGTTCTGTTTGTCTTTATTTATTTATTTATTTTTAACTGTAGGGCATACTAAAGAGTACGGCAGGAAATAGAAAAGATGGTCTCCAAGCTAGGAAAGCAAAGGAGCTGCATGCAGATGTCTGAAGTTGAATTTGGTACTTGAAGTTATTTGCCACATTAAAAACAAACTTCTAAACCGATACAATCCAAATTCCTAAGGTTCCTTCCTCCATTCCTGGGCTGAGGAATTGTTGTCCCAGTTTGCTCAATTAAGTGTCTTCAACTCATGTTACCTTTTCATTTGATCTGAAATTTGTGTAACTATTTTCTTTTGAACAAACGGGATGATTCATCCTTATAAATATATAGTTATGATTGCCTATGTCTCACTGGTATCCAGAGGCTGTACAGAGCAGTAAATATATCCTATCAGAATTTTTTTTTACACAGCTAGAACTTTAGGAATAATATTCGTTTATGGAAGTGATTGACATCTTTCATATATTAAGCTGGAAATACAACCAGAAAATTTGACATATGCTCTTTTGTTCACTGTCACATGATATTAATTTACAGGAGTAAAATATTTTAATTAGAAGAAACAAAATAGAAATTATTGGCAATCTTCTAATGTTTACATTTTCTTGGGAAGGGAAGATTTCGTATTTATGTTAGAAATATCACTTTCTCCTATTTCCATGTGCTTTTCCATTTTGAGATTTTCTCAAAAACGAAGGCCCTAGCTGGGCTGCATACATTTTTCCAATTGAATGACAGGAAGCAGAGCTCAGTGAATAATGCTCTTCCATTTCATTGTCAGTATGTCTGTGTCAGAATGATTTGAAAATGAAATAGAATTTCAAAAGATGAAAAATTCCTTTTTTGAGGGGGACTGAATATAAAACTTTTCTTAATTGTAATACTATGTTCAGAAAACATTTTCAATTAAAAAAAAAAGAGATTTTTTTTCTTGCTTTTAATTAAGACATCTAGTTTTGTAATTGAGCAAACAAAAGAGACTGTAATTATGACTAGATGAAAGCTAAAGTGCTGTACCAGGAAATGGCTACTCTCAGGCTGTCTAATTCTCATACTTTTTCCCAGAACAGCGATTACTGGACATTACTTCAGACAGCTTTTTGAGTTATATACCCATTTCATCTGACTAGCTTAGCAGTTCTTGCATTTCTATTTATTTTCTCCTGGGAATATGGCATTTTACATATACTCAGAATGCAATACAGCCTTTAGACTGTTCGCTGGAGGAAATTATACTTACTGCAAATATATTTAAGCTGATTTTAATTTTTTTCTATTAAATTTTCTACTAAAGTGTTTTAATCTGGTGATGCTTTTCACAAACAGCTCTTGCTAGACTAGACAGAAGTTAATGGAGGGAAGGTGGTTTGCAGACTTCACCCTTACACAAGTAATGGCTTCCTTGCATGAATGATTACTCTTGCTACCTCAGAGAATTACTTGTGAAAATTCATTATTTTGTAACCAGAAGACAGAGAGACAGTATAAACATGCTGTAAGTATACTCTCAGTGTGAGATTTGTTGTATACCAATATACAGAACTATTCTAGTCATATAGTCTTACCTGTGTTCAAATTTATTTCCATATGGCGTTTAGCCACAATGAACATAAATTGTTTGACATAGTTAATCCTAATAAGGATCACATTCTAATTCCACTTGAGTACTTCTGCAAATCTCTAAACATATGGCTATGTGGTTGTGTTGGAAATTTTCAAGAAATGTGGAGGTGTGTGTTTGAAGTTGGAAGCTGACCCATAAAACTGTAGTACAGTAAAGAGATTCTATTAATTTCCATAATGATACATGCAGATAAAAAGATTTTTATCTTTTTTTGTGCTAGTTAATTGATTACGAAATGTATTAGAGAATAATGATCTCAGTCAGATATCTGTTAACCCCTTTTTCTTTTACATGCTCTCTTAATGTCCATCACATGGATGTCTGTGGAACACAAAATGACACATGTACTTCAGTGTTTTGTTTTGTTTCTGTGGGCAGGGAGGGAGAAGCTAACTTAATTATGTTATTTAGTTAAAGTGTAGTTTTACCCGGACATGCAAAAGAGAAAAAGCATTTAGTATTAATCAGTAACGAGTTGGGTGCTTCAGATCAGCAGAAAGTCTACTCTCAGAGGAACCTTCTTATAGTTACGATAGCTATGTTTCTCTGTGCTTTGTTTAAATACAGCTCAGTAGCTTTGATATTGCAGCATTATACCAGCTCTTCTTTTATCAATCTGTGCTAAAAATAGGATTTTTTTTTTCTCATTAGAATAATAAGTCGTGTAAATCATTTCATAGTCTCACACTTACTCAAAAACGTGTATTTAATTATTCCTGAGGCCTG
This sequence comes from Chrysolophus pictus, assembly GCA_037305975.1. Lineage (NCBI taxonomy): Eukaryota > Metazoa > Chordata > Aves > Galliformes > Phasianidae > Chrysolophus > Chrysolophus pictus. The sequence continues at coordinate 37,409,518 of CM074578.1, forward strand.
TTATCATAGAATCATAAAATCATGAAAGGTGGACCAACTTTCAACTTGTTCTTGAATGCTTCCATGGGTGGGGTACTCACAGTCTCTCTGGGCAGTTCCAGTGCCTTACCAAACTCTGAGTCATGAATTTCTTTCTAACATTTAATCTAAATCTACTCTCTTTATTCTAAATCTACTCTCTTTAAATCTAAATCGACCCTCATTTCTACCACTGCAGAGTTCAGTACCTGTTTGTTTGGACCTTCTTGATTTTTCTTGATCTTCAAAATTCAAAAGTTTTCTTATAAACCATTCCCTTTTAAGGTTCAGGTTTGTCCTGAACCGTAGGAATTCCTTGACTTTGAGTTTAGAACATGCTGATTATAGCTGTTGTATCAAATTTCTTTTGCCAAATTGATCTGGACTACTTTCAAAACCAGTTCCTGTCTTTTTCAGATAGTAGTTTCAGTGCATGATATGCCCCTAACGCTATCTTCTAACTCATGCTCCTTCTTAATCCTTGTCCTTCTTGGTGATTTTCAACATTCTTATTACATCTTTTTTTAAAATCTTTTTTTTTTTTTAATTGTTTCTATGGATCATTTTCATCATTAATCACTATATTCTCTAAATATCTTATGCATTGCCAATTAATTTCCTTCTCTCTCTCTTTTTTTTGGGGGGGGGGGAGGGGGGAAGAGAGTGTGAGGGGATGGGGGAGTGGGGAAAAAGGCTTGAGGAGGAAGTGATTTTAGATAATAATTATGTTAAAGGAAGACTTCCTTTAAGAAGAAAAAACTTCCAATTTTCATACCAGTTATTTGCAATTCCGATTTTAGGCTTGTTATGTCTCCATATCCATTCTTCAAAATTGCTCGGATTTAATCCAATTTGTTTAATTTCTAAATCTGTGGTCCACTCTTTAACTGTTTTCTGTTTTTATTGACAACAACACTGACACTGCAGCTGGAACTCACAACAGAAAAACCTTTTGGACTACCATCTTAACCATGATCCATGCTTATAACTTTTGTAATCAGAACTGTCTTAATTGAAAAATGTGAAAAAATCTGTACATTTAAAACAAACAAACAAACAAACTATAGTCTACACCTTCATAAGATAAATAAAATAAGCAAAAGTCATTTTGTCAGAGTAATATATTTTATTCAGGAAATGACCAAGACTTGTTTTCAAATTCTATTGTGCCTTGGCTGGGAGTACTTGCCAGAACATTGTTATACGCTTATTAACAAATTCAGTACTGTAATGGATATTATGATTATATCTCTAACTCTGCTATTTTGCCTTTAGTTGACTCAATTAAAAAAAAAAAATCTTTTTCAAGTTACCATCTTCTATGTAGATCACTGCTATTGAGTCCTTCAAAATTACAATTTTCAGTGGTAGCTCATTTTTCAGTTTTGTTTGTTGAATTTTGCTTCTGTTGAACCAAATTCGATGCTGTCTCAAAATGTATTTATTTAATAGAACTGTGCCTTGGAAAACCATTGGAAAGAGATTGATAATTTGTTCTGCTTAACTCCAGCTGGTGACCTAAGACAACATTCCTACTCCATCTTTCCATGTTTTATGTGATCTCTCTATCTCTCAAGTTGTGTTTTTCTTGCCACTGTCACATATAATGTTAGTTTGTGATAAAATACAAACTCAGCATCACACTAAGACCATGTGAAATCACATGCCAGCACAGAAGAATCACAGATAAATGGGACTAACACACAGGAGTAGATTGACAACTTCAAGTTCAAAGGTCACAGATTCTGTGCTCATAATTGCAGGGTGTTGGGCATCAAAAAATGTTATTAGATCACCTTAATGTAAATATTGCTGAATTGTGTAAAAAGAAGCTATCTGTACTATGAGTGATATGCTTGTCTTTAATGAGAAATACACCTAAAGATTTAAGGATTCTTAAAAGATGCTAGAAGATATGCTTCACAATCTGAACTCTGAATTTTATTTCTTCTTGATTTGTTCCATGTTTGAACTCTCACTAAACTGAAGTAAAAATCAAGCTTGATAGTTGTTACTGTATGCCAGATTTATTACATCTTCAAAATCAAAGCTCATGTAAAGATGTTCTTGTTGAATTATTCATTAACCAGGAATAATTCAACCAAAATGTTTATTTAATTGGAAAAAGAAATAACAAGCCAAAAACAAGAATTAAAAAACAAAACAAAACAACAACAATAAAAAACACCCAATAAATTAACAACTTCATCTTCTCTTCTTCTTTTTACTTTCAAATTGTATTGAGGAACTTCCTCACAAATTTCTAGTCTATTTATTTTAACAGAAGTTTTTGATTTCAAATTAGAAAGATGAGTGCTTGATAAATTATGGTGAAGGGAGGAGATCAACTTTTCATTTTTTATTGTACTTCTAAAACTCTCACTGTCAGTATTTCCATTACTATAGGGAATAATAACTGTTTGTTTGTTTGTTTTGTTTTTTAAAGTGAAATTGCTTTGACTTTGATTTACATGTTTTCAGCTAAAAAGTTTACAGCTTTGTCTGCTGGTGGTATTTCTGAGAAGAAACTTTCTTCCATATATATATGGCAAAGCACTTTACTTCTTGAGTGAGATCATCTCCTTCAGATCTGCACCACTGGGAATTCAAAAGAGTCACCAATGTAACATGAAGGTGATGTAAAAGTTCCCTAATTAGAGAAACAAAAGTTAGATATATGTACACAACTGCCTTTTCTCTGTCTGGAGAAGACATACAAAAGAAAATGCCTAATCTCTACTGACTCATGTGAATCCATCCATGGAAAAAATGCAAAACCATGCTAAGACTCATCGGATGACAGACACCAGACTACAAGGGGAAGACTAATATCTTCTTAATCAGTGCAAAGAATTGCTTGAAAAACAATGTGGTATGTACAAATATCCTTTGCTGAAACGGTTCATTGAATTTGATATACACAAAAGTTGATGTATTCTGTACACATCCTCTAAATAAATATAAGTAATTGCAGTCTAATTTTATGACTGAGTGAATTTCATGCTGTTTAACTATTTGTATCACCAAAATATGGTAGGTGGGGCATGGGAATCTCTGATAACTTGAGAGCCCAGATTTTTAGGTTTTATTTTTTTTTCCCTGTGAAAGAAGGCTTCAGGAACATGTTGTGCATGTATTTGTGTCTCTTCCCAGCAACTTTTTAGTAAAAAGCTTAACTGTAGACTATTGTAATGTCAATTGTAATGTCAGCTGAATAGATAGAGATATCAGATATCAGTTAGAGATATCAGAAATACTATTTACAGAAAAAAGAAGCAGGATGGAAACAATTGGTGTTGGAAGATGAAATAACAGGGAAGAATTCAAGTTTTGAGGAAAAAGAAGAATCACCGTTTTTGGACTATTGGAGTAACAGATAGCAACAAGAATTCTGCAACTTTGCAATTTTTGGTATCTGAGTTTTAAATGCACTTAAGTATACTTGTTGAAATCTTTGTACCTTGTCTTCACTCCTTCTTTTGTAATGTGTCTATTTTATTAATAAATTGTTAATTTACTAAACTTTATCATTTCTACTAGGTATATTTTATGGCTTAAAACTTACAGGTACATTTCAATAAACTTGTATCTATTTTTATAAGAGATCTTATTTATAAACATTATTCATTTTTCATTCTTGAAAATGTTTAATTCCAATAAATGATTTGTATTACTACAGAATGAATGTTTCCTAGGAATAATCAAATCCATGGTAGAAATGGAAAGATAGAAGACACATCCATCTCCTGCTGTAAGAAGATTTCTATGCTTAACAGAAGCTCTATTCCATTTCCTTTCCCAAGACTTAAATGATGAAGAGTATGTCATTTCTGACACACATTTGTCTTACATGTTTTAAATATAATCAGTAATGGGGATTTCAGTCTTTTTTGTTACTAAAATCACTGTTTTTTTTTTTTTTTTTTGCTAGTATATAACATTTTTTTTCTTGTTGCATGAATTTTGGTCCTCTTGACTGAGATGACAGAGAACTGATTTTTCCTATTTTATTTGGAGTTGTGTCTATCCACAAAGACATTTCTGTGTATGCATGCTCTAAAATTTGTGTAATTGCTTATAAATACACAGACATGCTTCTTCCTCTCCTTCCCCTTCCTAAGCCTTTCTCTTGGCTTAAGGTAGGCCAGATCATTCAATATTTCCTTTCAAAGTAGTCATGATTTTTTTATTTATGGCTGTTTTTATTTTTCTCCTCTGGCTAACATTTTGCTTGAAAAGAATGGCCAATATTTTGCTCAGTATTTCACTGAACAGGGAGGAAAGACTGCCTCATACTTTTATTTTCCCATCATATTTGCTTATGATGTCTGCATTTTTTTTAACAGCCTGACATTTCTGATATATGTTCAGGCTAGAATCCCCTATAGCCTCCTGATTTTTTTTTTTTTTTCTTCTGTTTGTTTGTTTGTTTAACTGTTATCTAGTGTTATCTCCTTATATTTGTTTTATTCTGTATTTGAGCAGATGATGGTTACTGCTGCCTTATTTGCTGTCCATTGCATGTGTCCCTACAATTCCTAATTGCTTCTTATTTTTTCTCTGTAATGAACACTTTCAATTGTAATATTGCCTTCCAAAGTGCTCTTATGTTTGTATCACCTGAGAATATAATAAAATACAAAGAAAATCATTGGTCACGTTTTAGTTGAGAACAAACCCTGCACAACCTCATTCAATATATTCTTCCATCTGAATATGAATTGATATCTGTTTTTTCAGCATGGAAATCCATGAGTTTTTGTATGAATTTCCATTTTGTTCTGTAATTGCATGTTTATTAATGAAAATACAACATGGAGAATGTAAAATAAAAATGTCTACCATTTTTCTTCTGATATATAGGAATTCCTGGCAGCTCTTAAGTTTCTTCCAGTACCCTGCACTGATGATGGTCCCACACACTTAGAGATGTCTCGATTGCGTCAGCAGTCTCTAATCTCTCCTTCCTTTATCTGAGGATGTGATACCATCTTCCAGCTACTCAGACTAACTGTCCCAGTTGCTGCCTCATTGTTGATGTTTTCTTGTTATGTACCTCAGCCTTTTGAGTGTTGTATCTTGACCACTGCCAGGGTATGGAAATATTTAGAGAAGGGATTGCGCAAAGTCATGAAACATTAGTGAATTATACTATACATAGCAGTAGTGATGACACTTAACTTCGTCTTGATGTTAGAAAGAGACTGAAAAATCTGCAAAACATGAATTTGATAAACTAGATAACCAATGTGTTTATCTGCTCTAAATTGCAGATTTAAATTGTAATCAAATTGTCAAGAATATGATGATTCATTTAGAAAGAATTTTAAACAGCAGTGGATACATTTAATATTTGCCTGGGTGTGCTTGCATCATAAACTAAATAGCTAGGGTAGTGAACTTCCCTAATTGTATTTAGCTGGTTGGCTTTTTACTATTTTTTATTATCAGCTTTTTGCTATTTAGTCACTGATCATGGAACAAGAGATTTAAACCACTCTGGCTTCAAAATGAAGGATTCAAAGTATGAAAAAAAAAGCAGAGGAAATGATAACAAGAACATGGGAGAGGGGAAAGAGGGGAAAGGGTAAGGAGGGAAGAGAAGCAAGTACAACAAGAAAACATTCAGACAAATAAATACCTACCTGTGATTTCTGTACCAGCTTTCCACTTACTTTGGTGGGTATTGAGGCCCCTGCACTACAGACAAGACATAGTCCTGCTACAACTAATCATATTTTGATAGTGCCATATCCAATAAACATGAAACTTGTGAGCCAGTTAGGTAGCTAAACACATGAAACTGACTTTTAAGATGTTTACAGTCAAAGGGCTTTTCTCCTTACCTATTTACTTACTGCGTGCTTGTTGAGTCGGCCTGATCTTAGGCTGTTCTGTACAGCAATAAGAACTAGAGTTTGTTTTGGCTGAAGCTGAAATTGCCGCACAGATACACACGGCTCGAGAAGGGGGAGCTTTAGAAGGCACAGTGACAGCAAAATCATCTAATCTGCAATATAATATTATAAAAGTTCCTCTCTTACAATCAGATTTGGTGCAAGTAGAAGCAGAATTTGATCTGATCAGAACACAAGTAATGCTCTAATTCTTTCTTGTCACTAAACACTATCAATAATTATTTTTAAAGCTACAAGAAACAAAACATGACAACTCTACATGATCTTAAATGTTTCAGAAAACAAATATATTTAAACTTAAGCATGTACTTAAACTTATGTCCCTTTGTTTATTGATAGTTCAATTAATGAATGGGGAGTAACAGTATAGATAGCTGCTAGAGCTCTCAATTATTTTGAATTTCTTGAGAGACCAGTATAGATGCACAATTGTCTGAAACAGACTAACTTGCAGTTGTATTTACATGTGTTCATATACACATATGTATTAAACCTGCAAGATAACAGAAAAGAGCTTAAAGATAGAAGAGGGAAAGGATATACTTGTAATTAACCCCTTGCTGAAGGCGTTTTGGGGGGGCTAAGCGCTGATTAGAAGAGTCAAGAAAAAATCAATCACTTTTGCCAAGACCAAATCATTTTTGGCCCACCTTAGAGTAATAGTTTCTCCTGTAGGTTTCAGAGTACCAAGACATCTGAAACACATAGGGAACTGCTCTTAGGTTCTACATGCAAGCCCTCTGACCTTCTTGGATAACTTGAAAAGCTCACAATATGCAGCTGCAGAATTGTCTCATTCACAGGTGAGAATAGCAATGTAGAATGTCCTGAATATGTCTCTCTCAGTACAGATGTTGGAAAGATCAAAACATTTACTACTTAAATCAAGGGAATTTTCAAAACTGTATCCTGAAGACATTTAAAAGACAAAAAGTCCAGACTTGTGATTTATCTCAAGTTTCATCCTTCCTCGCTGCCAGGACATTATGGTTTTATAAGCATGTATTTGAGTTATCAAATATAGCTGAGCAATTTCAAGTGTTGACCAACAAGATTTCTGGCCTTTTTTTTTTTTTTTTTTTTCTATCCCCCCCTTCCCCCCCCCCCACTTACAGAATAAAAAGTATAAAAATTGCTTTTGAAATATGTTTCGAGGTAGGTCATAGTATCCGATGCACTATGACCTGATTCAAGGATTTTAGTTTTTTAAAAAATTGCTATGTACTCTAACAACAAGAAAGTATCCATGTATGACTTTAGACCTTGATACAACTTAAGATGTATGTGGTAGTTTAACTTACAACCCTTTCTAACACATCCATTTTTATAGGTATTAAAAACTGGCAGTAAGTCAAAGACTAGCGCTGTTGAAGGTAATACTTAAAATCACAGCAGATCAGTTTGGAATATATTATGAAAAGTCTGGAAATCAGTAACTATGTAAAATAGAATTAAACAGAAATTGTGACTTAAGGAACTGAAAAAGCGTTTTATAAATGCACAAGGTACAGTAATTTCCTCTGGAACAGTCGAATTTCCTCTGGAACTAGTCAAATATAATTCAAGCATAATGAAAGCGCTCTATTTTTGTATCTGATTCTATCTTCATTTTATGTACTCATTATAGGTCCAGTGTAAAGCCCATTAAAGTCAGTGTTACTCTTCATGTTGATTTAAATGGCTTTTAGAGCACAGTCTTCCTGAATATTCTTACACATCCAAAATATAATTCCATCTACATTTTATTTGATGATACAATATGAAATGCATGCTTGAATTTCTGCTTCTGTTTCCAAATTCTTGGTACTTTTTGAATCTTAAATTTAAGCCTTTTGGACATATTGTTATTTTTCCTAGCTATTTTTTTCATGGACTACTTAAATGTATTCATTGGCCGTTAATGTTCATAGTTTGCACATTTTATGCTTACCTGCATATTATAAGGCCATTAATATTATCTATTTTCTCCCAATGAATCTGGTAGCTTCTGTCTGCTTTTCAAAAATGTACCCATTTTTAATTCCAAAATGTCAGACTATATGGAGGCTGTAACTTCCCTTGTTAGTTTGTTTCCTTTGTACAGCACAGACATTGTTAAAACAGGCGTACCTTCTATGCCTTGTGTTGTAAAATCACTAAAGAAATGCTCTCCGATGTAAAATTATGATGATAAAAATAATAACAATGAGAAGAAGAAGATCAAGGCATCAAGAATTGAATCAGTACTTCAAAAATCAATCTTGGAAGCATGGGATAGGCATGTCACTCTACTTCAGTTCTTCAAATTCTGCGTAGTACATTGCCAAGCAATTCTCCCAGTGCTTAAAGTAATGCACTCATGAAATAACTTTTCCAGTGACCAGATAACCCATAAAATACATGACATAATAAAATACTGCCACGTTTAGAATGTGTAATAATTCTGAAATCTCAAATTAAGGATTTTGTTTGCCTGGATAGGTTCTTGAAATGACAGATTCAAGGAAGAAAAAAAGATAGATTACATGGATTTAAAGCAGCTAAAATCCCACCAAATTCATTGTGATTCAGAACACAAACTCATACGCAAGTACACTTTATTTTCCTAGTAACAATGTTAACTCAAAATTTTGTTGGCAATGTGAGGAATATCCTAAGGTTTTTCAATTTATTTGAAGAACCATCAATGAAAAGGCTAAAAAACTTAGATATTAATTTCCTATGCTAGGAATCTTCCTATACTACTATCCTATATTAGTCAGTAGTTACAACTCATCAGAAAGATTAAGCTGAAAAAGAAGAATGACATTTTAATGAAAGAAGGCAAAAGTTTTTATTAGATCTAGAATCTGAATTTGACTGCCAATGATGTCAAAGTACAAAATCAATCTATAACACACATATCAGGAACATTCTTTATATCTGAATATAAAGGTTACAAAAAATTCAGTAAGTATCAGATGTTGTTCAAAATGTGGAATGCTAATATTTTGGACATGAGCACTTGAATGCAAAGACATGTATACACTTGCAGAGACTCACCCACATTGACATTTTAGTGACATTTTCATTTCATAAGAGGTTTAAGTACCTACTGATCAAAATCAGGAAATAAATAAAAGGCCTGTTTTAGCTGCAAGAATAACAGCTTTTGAAATTTCTTTTGCCTTTTGTGTGTGTGTGTAGCAATGAAGTTCCAGCCTGAGCAATTCTATGATTCTATGAATGTGTTTTCTGTACACCTTTTCCCAGAATCCATAGTCCTGGAAACTGACCATGAATTATAATGTCTTTGTTCCCTTTTTGTCCACACTTCTTCTTCTTAGACATGTACAGGCCGTGGTAGTAAGACTCTGTTCAGCACACAAGTAATTTAAACAGTAGGGTTTTTGTTTCCAGCAGCCCATTTGTGAAGGAAATAATATTTTTCAGTAGAGAAGATTGTTCTACCTGTACTACTAGAAAAAACGATTTTTGGCCTGAGTTAAAGAAGGATAAATTGCACTCACAGGCTGCATGGTTTGAGCATATATTCAAAGAACATGGATTTGATGCCTGTTTTGTCCAGGAAAAGGACTCATCCCTCCCTCAGATACTTGATGAAACACTAAAAAAAGCAAAAAAATTTGGGTGATTGGTGGTGATATCCCCCACATTAATCGGAAATATCTATCTTAATATTACTTTGACATCCTGAAAGTCATAGTAGTTTTGTTTCACAAATTTTTAGACATTGTCTATATTAAATATGTTAAAAAACTGCTGAATCCCTGCAGAGCATTTCACCATTATAAGTTTGTTAATGAACAGCTGCCAGTATTTCGTGCCTAATTCTTTGTATTTGATCTGCTCAAGATGATTTAGGAAACCTCCTTCAAAGCTGTATAGACAACTGGTTTTACAGGAAAAAAAAAAAAAAGTTATAATGCAGACAACAGATATGTTTCCTCTAGGCTCTGATGAGTACATATCCACTTCCTTTCCTGTATTTCCTGTCTGTCTATCAGCCATGAGTGCCTCTTACTGACCATTACTAATCTCTTTTTGACTTCTTTCTCATAAACACATAAACGTAGCCACATGCGCATGGAAGATAATTTCCTCTTCGGAATTCTTTCTAAGCTTCCTTTTTATTGTTTTCTTAAAGGTTCTTCCTCTGAAATCTTCCAAATTAGATAAGCAGTGAAGGTAGAGGAAAGTGCCCAGGCAAAAATGTGATGCTTTAAATAGGCATTAATGAGTAAAGGTGCAAGGGTATAACTGAATGATACACACCTATTCTTAACCTTTCACTCCGACAGAGTTGTACTGAGGAGTTATGCTGAATTTGAGTTATCTTTCTCCTTTATTATAAACTGCTAGAAGGGCCAAAAGCCATCCTTTCAGTTATTAGCAACAATTCAAGCTGTTCATTTGATACCCAATTACTCTGTCACTCAGGAAACACTATTCATTCTGGGCAGTTTAGTGTGAAAAGCTGACAAGAAATGTGGAGAAAAGTTGGGATCATTGTTATTCAGCTGTGTTCCAGGCTTTATAACCCATGTAAAAATACCTGCAGCCACTCTACTCTAGGCTGAACATTTCCAACTTGCTTGCTTTGTTCTTGAATATATTGATAAAGGAGTATATAGTCAATAGTATTCAGCTTACTTTTTGCCATTAAATTCTTCCCATGAAGAATTTCTGGGAAATTGCATAAAGGATTCAGGGGGCATTTTTATGGCTTTCTGCTAGTACATTTCCAGACTTGGATAATTAGAGAGTAATTTACCCATATTAAAATCATTGCACAAAATTTACTTGATATGAGATTTCATTTACTGTTTGAAAAATTGAGGTTGTGGGAAGAACTTATTTGTTTTCCAATCATTCTTCTATTTCATTATAAAGTGTACATAATTTAAGCTGAAAAAAAAGCCGAACAGAAAACAAAACAAAACAGGATGATCTTTAGAACAGAAACAGCAACCTGCACCTCTGTGTTAAATCTTTTCATTCATAGTCTATTCTTCTCAAGGAATGCATCTTTCCAAATGAAGAAAAAATATTACAATATGAGAAAGGAGTTGTATTTGCTGTTTTGGGGAATCAATATAAAGTTCAAAAGATTTTTAAGGGGAGTATTCATATAAGAAATTCATCCATGCATATTGAATGTGCTGCAGCTATCAATGTTTTGGCTTCTCGATTTTGAAGATCAAGGCTGATAAGGACTAGTTAATTATAGCCATCTTCCAACTATCTTAACAATATTTACACTAGAAAAGATGACCGTTTTGAACAAACCTGCTGGCAAAAGAGAAATTTGCTTGGGGAAGAATGGACATATAGGAAACACAGAATCACAGAATCACAGAATGGCCAGGATTGGAAGGGACCTCAAGGATCATGAATCTCCAACCTCCCTGCCACATGCAGGGCCACCACCAACCTCCTCATTTAATGCTAGACCAGGCTGCCCAGGGCCCCATCCAATCTGGCCTTGAACACTTTCAGGGACGGGGCATCCACAAGCTCTCTGGGCAGCCTGTTCCATTACCTCACCACTCCCTCTGTAAAGAATTTCCCCCTGATGTCCAACCTAAATCTCCCTCAGCTTAAAACTATTTCCCCTTGTCTTGCAGTTATCTACCCTTTCAAAGAGTTGATTCCCCTCCTGTTTGTAGGCTCCCTTTATGTATTGAAATGCTGCAATGAGGTCTCCCCGCAGCCTTCTTTTCTCCAGACTGAACAAGCCCAGCTCCCTCAGCCTGTCCTCGTAGGGGAGGTGCTCCAGTCCCCTGATCATCTTCGTGGCTCTCCTCTGGACCCTCTCCAACAGCTCCCTGTCTTTTCTGTACTGGGGGCTCCACACTTGGATGCAGAAAACAATGAAGTAAAATTTGTGGAGCACAATGGTAAATTTTTTGTCACAAATGAAGATGATAGGAACATATTGTAATATCAGAAAGCACTGTGTGACTACGAGTTAAGCCAAGATAAGACACATTTGTCCTGTAAAATTGCATAACATGTTAGTTTTCATCACACACAATACTGTGAAGGAGAAAAGGATCAACACCTGGAGAGAGAAAAGTTATATGTCATAAGGCTACCTGACAACTTAGACTAAACTGAGCAGCCCAGAACATTGAGGAGAGAGGAATCAGGAAAATGCTTATGGAAATTAGTGTGAATTATGTTGTGTGTTAGGTAAAAATACATTGTTTTAGACTCTTATGTGATTTGTATGTATGAGGAATTTTGGCTGTCACACACTCTTGCGTATTCAAATAGAACAATCATAAAAGTACAGTTCTGGGATTAACATATGCAGAGATCTCGTAAAAAGAGAATCTGCTGCACTTGGCTGAAAGATCATTGCTTCACTTCTACAGAAGACTCAAGGACAAGATGTTTACAGAATGGGTGTTGTAGGAGATGAGAGAGGAATCTATGCAGAAATAGAAAAGAAATACAGAAACACACAAAATGGTAAAGATAAAGCCATACATACCACCTGGACATCTGGATATAGTATATGGGATTCAATGGATTGATACCCTACATAACAAATTTTATGTTCCCGTTTCCCACCTTCATCACTCACTACTTCAAATACTAGTTGAAAAGATAGGAAAACAAGACAGCCCGAGGCAATATTTAAGAATTATTGTTTCAAAGCATCCTCTGTGTAAATGGAAGTTTTATCCTCTGTTCCTAAATAAGGGAGGCCTCATTTAGGAGAGACCATTGTGACTTCAGAGGATTCCCTTTTATGTGAGTTGGATCTAGATACCTGTGAGAGTGATTTTCCAATCTAAAAACTCAGGACAGAGCCAGAGGCAGTTCTCAAACAGTATGTGCTCAGATTGGAAATACCAATAAGGTCCAACCATCAATACATGCCTGTGACATTTCTAGTTGATGTCGCTCAGTGCCAATTCTATCCTCTTCTTGAAAACCTTCAGGGATGGTGACTCTACCACTTCCTTGATCAGCCTAGTCCAATATCTCACCACTCTTTCTGAGAAAAATTTATCCTAATATCGAACCTGAGAAGGAAGGATGTAAGCACCACTTGAATCAATGGCTACATCTGTATACTTGCTACTGAAACAGACATACAGACATTTATTTGGGTTGTTGTTTACTTTGTACCAGGTTTTTTTTTTTTTCTTTTTTTCTTCTTCTTTTTTTTTTTTTTTTTTTTTGCTAAACATTATCTTCTATGTAATTGGCACATTTCCCTCTACTTTCTTTATCGCTTAACATGTCTGATGTATATGTGCAGTAATAATAACTGTGCTATGAAGACAGATAAACAATTATGGTATTAGCACATAGCTTCGTCTGGAAATTTGACTGTCCTTAACTATTCTCAATGATTGAAAAGATACATTTTTATGATTTGTAAAAATAAACTAACTTGTTATCTTATAGAATTGGATCATATTCCTACCTTGTACTTATATATGTGCTTTTAAAAAAGTGGTATATTGATTTGTATATTATTCTGAAACTTCTCAGAGATTATGAATGAAATTCAACTATTGTACTTATGGGATTAAAACCCATTAAACATTATCATTCATATATATTTTATTTACATTTTTCAGAGAAAAGGAATAGGGCATGTACAATAGCACTGCCTCTGTGAAAATAAATATATAAATGAAATCAAATAGCTTCCTGAAAAATTCTGAAAAAGATTAGTTCTAGAATGTTTCTGTTGTTGTTGTTGTTGTTTGAATGCCGTTTGAAAGTTACTAAAGACCAACATACTGGAATTCAGAGACATTATTTTGTTAAATCCTTCATTTGCTTTATTTTAACATATTATTTAGAAATTTTTAACATAATGATACACATAGCCTCTACAGCTAGCTTTTTAGAATCTAGTAAAAATGCATTCCTGGTGTGGAATTCTATTATACAGAAGAAAATTTCAGTCTTTTCAGTTGTGTAGGAGTATTTCATAAGGACTGCTTGTGTGAACAGGACATGTGAGAATTTCTGTATAAATGAATTAAGACTGCAAGTGAAAACTTTCACTAGAATATGTTTCTTGGCTTGATAATAGTGCAACAGAGAGCAGAATTTATATAATTAATAATCCTAGCTCAGTATACTCGTTCCATCTTGTAATTATTACAAAAGATTAAGAAAACTATATTCATTTTAAGAATTACATTTACATATTGTATCGTACATAACATTTATCCTGTTGCAAACCCTCTCTAAATTCAGGGCTTTTATTTTTTATTTTTTTAAATAATAAACTCCCTGACAAAAAACCATCAACCAATGAAATAAAGCCTGATTGACTGCTGTAGGATTTTTCAAATTAGCATTGTCTAGCAACTTCTGCTTTAGCTGTCTTTTTACACTTCTCCCAAGAGGGAAAGAAAATAAGACTGGCTTTTGCCACAATTGTAAAATTGCTATTCTGTAGGAAAGAATGATCAGAACAGAGCTGATCAAATCAGCCCTCCAGGTTTATCTCAGTATGTAACTGCAGTGATGCTTTTTTAAGAAATGGGCATCTCATCCATTCCTGCTTACAAAATTTAGGGTTTCTGAGTTCTGTAATGAAATGCATTTTACATTAGATACACCATCTAAACAACTTCTGGAGTGGAGAGAGATCTCAGCACTTCCAGTCCTAATTAACCTGTGGGTTTTCTCTTGTGGTATGACTTGGGCCTTTTAAATCTTATGTTTCTTACAGCGTTGTAGCACAGTTTCGGTGGGTGTCACGGAAAGCTTCTTCCTCTTCCAGAAAATTGTATTCCAGCAGCTAGTGAAAGTTTTGAGAAGGTGGATGCAGAAATTTGAACTCCCTCCAGCTGAAGCAAGAGCTGAATTCAAATGGTACTCTAAGCCTTAAAGGAAAGGTTATTGCATGCCAACCACATCCTATGGTGTTCTTTTAGAAGAATGTACATTCTTGGAAGCCTCTGACTTGCTAATGCTTGAGGAGGTGATTTGCTTAGATAAATCCCTCCTTTCTGGATTCCAGTGGGATGGAAGCAAAACAGAGGAGCAGTGTTTTACATCCCTACAAAGCCTACAGTGTGGAATTTTAGAGAACTATCAACTCAAATGTCAAGTATAGACAAGGACAAATACAGATGCTTCTAGTTACAGAGATGGCTAGCAAGAAATGGCAGTAGTAGTGGTGGGGAGCAGGAAAACAGTTGTGATACAATTGCGAAGTTAGATAACCTACATTCCATTTGTATGCTGTTATTAAAATACAATTAGCCTTTCATTGATGACAAGATTTATGACAGAGCACAGGCAAAGGTACAGAAAAAATGATCATCCATACTATTTGAGTATACTCTTCAGAACAATGTCACTCTGCTCCAACTAGCACGTGAGAAAATAATTTTCAGGCATCCTTTGGAAATTAGCAGAGCAGGAATCATTTCCAGCAGGCAGTTTGAATATCGTTAGCTTGTTTTTGATGGCAAGAGAGCTGAATAGTAGCAATATGCCAGTTGGCTTTTGTTTTAAAGAATGCCCTAAGCTCTGTTTAGTTTGCTAGTCTAGAGTTCTATTGTTTCTTACATCTAAATCGAAGCTAAATCTTTCTGTAGTTTGAAGAGGTGAAGGCTGTTTTAGGAGACTGTCCTGATTTAGAACTGATCTTGAAAACTTTGTTCATATAAATTATCATACCTCATAAGTTCTACTGATTTAGCATCAACATGCTACCTATAAAGTAAGGACAAACACTTGTGAGTGAGGTTTTGCAGAATCAGCAGAATCATGCTGGGACAAGTGCAAAAAAAACTTGGTATCTGTGCAGTAGTGCATCATGCTTTCAGTTTGCCTTGTTTCTAAAAGCCTAAACACCAAAGCAGCCTATCTCACCATTGGACTGTTTACACATACATCTGCTGATTCTGTGGCCTTTCCTCAAATAAATTGTCAAATGTAGTTCTTTATTTTTATCCCCTTATGAGGATGACGAAAAAGAATTCCACTAAAAATGCTTTGTAAGAAGATACAGAATAAGAATATATAACTGTGCATTAGCTATATGAGCTATATGACTTTTTCCTTTCATCTTTTCATCCACTTTTTTATCTAGTTTGGATGTCAGGGAATTTCTTCTTTGAAGAAAAAGATATGATATATTTTATGTAGTAGCCTTAAATATTCAAAGCCAAAAGCAAAATGTTATTAATTAGTTAGAAAAGAAGAATAGTGGCCAATTTTATTATACTATATACTAATTATGGTTATTATATTATTGTAAAGAATTTTCAGTGGGGAAACAGAGCATCAGGTTTCTTATGTAATCTTAGCTGCACAAATCTAAGGTGAAAATATATATCTTGAACTTCAGTTTGGAAAGAAACAAGAGTGATGAAAAGGTGTAAGAAGCAGAGTGAAGAAATATAATCAACTGGACTGTTCCTTTTCTTCTGCCATCCATACTTTGTGACACCTGCTACAACTCATCATTCATCCCATGCTTTCCACATAGTCCACCACCTCTACCAATTCCATTACTATATAATCAGTTTTGTACCACTCTCCTGTTCACTTCCTAAAATTTTTCTATAGCAGCTATCTTCATCCTTCATTTTCTGCACCTAGCTCTCACAAAGTCTTGACAATGCCTCTGCCATCTGAGAGAAACTAATGTGGAGAGGACTCCACTTTTTCCATTCATTTGTAATAAACAATGAATCATAAAAATCTTTGCTGGAAGGAATCATATAATGGTTTGGGTTGGAAGGGACTTTTAAAGATCATCTGGTTCTAGGCTTCTTGTCGTAGGCACTGGCATTTTCTGTTAGAACAGGTTGCTCAAATCCCCTTTCAGCTAACCTTAAACAATTTCAGGGATGCAGCATCTGCAACTTCTCTTGGCAACTTGTTTTCATCTCCTTCATCCTATCCCTTTTTCTCCACATTTCAACTACCTATATTTTAACTTGTGTTAATCACTTTTAGAATAGACTTAGAAGTTTTTCTCATTTATTTTTGTCCTTTCCTTTAAACATAATTCCTAACGTTGCTT
Organism: Chrysolophus pictus; assembly: GCA_037305975.1. Classification (NCBI taxonomy): domain Eukaryota; kingdom Metazoa; phylum Chordata; class Aves; order Galliformes; family Phasianidae; genus Chrysolophus; species Chrysolophus pictus. Next base: position 37,426,456 of record CM074578.1, read on the forward strand.
TCTTCACTCTCATCATTAATAAGAACAACCGCAATTCAGTGGTTCTCTTCTCTGACCTCTATACTACTTGCAAATTTTAGTTTACAATTCATGCAAAAAGTGCATCAGATTTACGTTCATCTGAGACATCTGTAATTCCAGTGCTGCTGTTATATTCTTATATGGCCATCACCTGTTTTCTGATTCCAGGATTTATCTCTGTGTTGTTTGGACTTATTAATGATTTTCATTTAAAAGTTTTCATTTTCATTTTCACTAGTTCACTCTGGAATGAGTCCAGAGAAGGGCAACGAAACTGGTGAGAGGTCTGGAGCACAAGTCTTATGAGGAGCGGCTGAGGGAGCTGGGATTGTTTAGTCTGGAGAAGAGGAGGCTCAGGGAAGACCTCATTGCACTCTACAACTTCCTGAAGGGAGGTTGTGATGAAAAAGGGTCTGGCCTCTTCTCCCAGACAAATAGTAGGACCCAAGGAAATGGCCAGAAGTTGTACCAGAGGAGGCTTAGGTTGGACATTAGGAAAAATTTTTTCTCTCAGAGAGTGGTCAGGCACTGGAATGGCCTGTCCAGGGAGGTGGTGGAGTCGCCGTCCCTGGCAGTGTTCAAGAGGCGCCTGGATGATATGGTTTAGTAGCTTGTGGTACTAATAGGAATGGGAAGGTGCTTAGACTAGATGATCTTGCAGGTCGTTTCCAACCTTGTGATTCTATGATTCTATGATTCTAGTGATTGCTTCATGTCTGATGTGAGATTTGATTAATTATTTTCCTTTTAGTCTCTCGTGCCTAAGTAAAATTCTTTCACCTGTCAATTTATTTCCTACTAGGTCTCTGCATTTCTTTACTACTCTTCAGTGTAATGCATAGCTTAACTATCTGGTCTGTATGCTTGCAGAATCTATGTAGCATACTGGGTTTTGTTTAAAGCTTGTAACTAGGCTAAAAAGGCCTACAGTTTTCCTTGCCCTAATCACTACTCTCTGGATTAGGTGAAATTCTTAATCTAGTGGGCAGGAAAACTAGGGAAGACTATGCTCAGCTCAGACAGGCTCCAGACTTTAAAATAAAAGGGAAAATAAAAGGCATTAAAATTTTAGGAAGCAGAAAAAAATGCAATATGTAAAAGGATTAGTAGATTTTTAAGATAAACGAGAAAAAAAAAACAAAAAACAAAACACCAAGCTTCAAAGATGGTTGGAATATATATATGTATTTGTAATTTAGATGGTGCAACATACAGGTGGTGTGAGTCAGGGCACTATTAGGGTAGGGGACCATGAACAAGATTTTCTGAGACAGCGCAAAGTGAGAGACTTTCTTATTTTAGAGATTATTTTAACTTTTTTTTTTTTCTTTCAGATTTTAATTTTCATTTTAAAATTGATCTCTTCTAGTTTGTATTCTAATTAAAGCTTCCTCTGAATATTTCTAAGTCCTTTGGATGTTTTTAGTATAGTCATTTCGGGAATGCATGCAGACAGATGAACTCAAAATTCAGAGTGACCCAGAGTCCTGTCCAAATGCCTTAACAAACTTTTGATCCTGTGAGACTGTCAGCATTTACTTGCTCCACTGATATTCTCAGAATTAAAATTGCTGAAGCATAATATGGTGGATGCTTACTTCCTTATAAATTTGTTTTGTTCTTCAGTCAGTACATTTTTCATTCTAAAAGAAGTCTACTCTCTTAAGTTAATTGATTTCCATATCTAAAACCAGAGTTTCTATATTCTTCAAATCATTCTTCACAACATCCTTCTGCCCCCATTTTTCTCTCCTCGGAGGACTTTGCCAATTTCTTTTGAGAGAAAGGAGATAAAACAGATGTTTCTGTTTTCTTTCTTAGATCTTTTCTTTTTTCTTCTCACCCTCTCATATTTCTCCAATGGTGAGGATGGGAAAACTTTATATTCTGTTCTTCTTTAGTTCTACACTGTGTTCTTGAACATTTCATGCCATCTTAACTCGCATTTTCTCACATTACTCTAATTTTTTCTACTCTTAGGAGAAAAAAACACACAATAGAAGAACAGGAACAAGAACAACAACAACAAAAAACCCAACACACCAGAAGCAAAATTTTCAAACACACATTTGTACTTAATTCATTGTCTTCTTTTCCATTTCTCTTGCACTTTTTTTGTTCAAAGACAATATATTTTATCATCAAAAACTTGTTCAGTTATGGCTTCTTTGCACTGCACTCTATAAAAGCCCTATTACTTCTGTCATTTCTGATGGCAAATACCTGAACCAATGTTCCAGTCTCACTCTCTGCTCTGGCTGTCATCAGCAGTCATGTTCTCAACATTGCCACTCTTTTCTTTCTCTTGAAAAAATGACCTCTTTTGCTGTGGTGACCCTGTTCTCTTCTGAGTCTCTGTTACCTTGTCCTATAAAGACTTCTCTTCATCCCTTCTTCACTTCTCTATGGCTGTATGTTTCATATATCTATGCCCTTGGTCCTTCCGTCTTCTTCTAATCATAGGTAACCTTAAACATACAAGTTCAACCACAACTCGATAGCCTGAAACTTCTTCTGTAGAAGAATCTCTTTCTGTCCAGAGGAAAGTTCTGAATTGTTTCTCTAATATTTCCTCATAACTGTCTAGTCACCTCCTTGAACACAACCATAACTAAACAAATATTTTAAGGAAGGTTTCAAACAAAAGCTCTTACTCCCTAAATCTGCCTGCAGACAGAAGTACCTATGCCTATCATTTTACATTTCTGATGCATACAACCTTTCTGGGTCCTCAGGTATAGAATACATTCAAATATTGTATTTTCCTTTTAACTTAAATCTTTAAGAAACAACTTTTCCATCCATTCTTATTATTCCTAGTATAATTAGCTTAGATGGCATCTGTCTGATTTCATGCATTTGTATACAGACATATCTATTATCTGCATCCATGTTTTTTTTTTTTTCTTTTTTTTGTATTCTAATCATTACAATGGAATTTTTACTAAAATAGATGTCCAAATCCGACAAAATGTTTTTCTTTCTTCCCACTCTATAATTAATTAAATAAATAAATAATCAATCAATCAATCAATCCTTTATCTTCCTGTATCTTGGAGGACTAGCTCATGTGTAAACACTCATGTTGCAGATTTCTAAAATTAGTTGAAATCAATCTTGTCTCCTTTTCCATTTCTTTCTTTAACATTGTAATTTTTTTCCTTTCAATCCTACTGATGTCAGGGTATTCCCACCCTTAGACTTAGCCTTAGAGTCTATCCTTGGACTTAGAGTTGACTCTAAGTCCACTTCAAATTAGTAATGCAAGGTCATTTTCTCAGATCGTAGCTTTGATTGCATCATTCATACTTACACATTTCTTCAGCAGCTATACGTTTCATCTGAAATTTATGGAGCTTTCTTGTTCACAGCCTTTAATCTCTCAATTACTCTTCAGAATGACATCCACATCCAGTTGCTGCAATTCCATATTTTTCACTTTAAATATTTTTCAATAAACTTATTTTATAGTTCCTCCTGGGCTCCCCTGCATGTTTAAGGGAATGTTCCCACAAACAACTTACAGCACAATATTGACTTATCTTTTTAGAAAATCCTACCAATTGCCTTCTTTCCTGTTATGTTTACAAGAAGTTTCACAAGTGCTAGGCTTCTGGTACACTGATCCTCCTGAACTCATGTAAGATATTACTGTAAATAAACACTTGCTGTTTTATGTATCTCTGAATGTCAAAATCTATCTTTTCTCTGTCACCTTGAAAATTCACAATGAATATTATTTTTATGATACTTCAGTGGAATTAAATACTGCTTTAGTGTTCAGTAAGAATAGCTATACATGTTACTCAATTCTTGTAGAGTAAGAAGAACAAGACTGCATTTTAGATTGAATTTTTCACTCATCTCTGCTGGGAATTGAAAGCTATTTACAGTAATTCAGGAGCATTCCTATTAGATAACTCAGCAGTGACCGAACTGGATTATGTATCATATTTTAGGTTTCAAGGAAACAAAATAATATCTATGAAAAAAATTATTTTCCTCTATCAGATCTTGTGTTCTTGTGCACTTCATATGTTATTTCATATAAATTTCATATACAGGCATTTAATTTTCATAAAGAAAGCAGTATTATTTTGGATGCTTTACAAATGCATACACTTTTCATTGAATTAATTAGGCATAGCTAAATCTGAATTAAAAAATACATAGATGAGTGAAGGTGAGTGGTACTGAAATGTAACAGCGGATTAAGGAAGATATTACACTGTTGTATATACTTCTGGTACACTTAATATTTTTAAGGGTCTGTTTTGTACTTTCTTTCCTTTAATCTGTATGTTAAAAAATTTAATTCCTTATAGAGACTACTGAATAAAAGAGTATACATATAGTGTTGTTCCCTTTATCATCAGTAGTCAGGAGAGTATTTATCTAAACCTGATATTTTCCTCTTCACTTCATTTGTATAATCTGCAGACATACGCATAAACAATGAAACTTTCCTGTCAACTTTATATAAGTTGGGATGCAAAAAGCTGTAACTTTATTTCATTAAGCTCAGCTCCACCTCATAGGACCAAGGCATGAATTTCTAGTGATTGACTGCAGCAGAATGAATATCACACACTGTCACAAAGAGCTAGTGCACTTTTTAAAAATGAATTTATTTCCATAAATGTAAATGATGACCAATTGATTTCATTAAAAATTATGGATTTCTACTCTTAGGATTTCTATTTGCATATTTTCTCCAACTACTGGTTTTCGAAGTGCCACTTTAGGCAATTTTTGTAGAGTGACAGATACAGATTTTCATCAGGACTGTAGCATGGTGTTGCCTGAGATTTCAACTCTAGAGGACAACCCCCATTAGAATTACTTAAAATATGCTAAATTGCTATCAAGACTTAATTCCACAAGAAGATGTATGTGTATTCAGGGTTATGACATTCTTTGAGAAAATAATAATAATCCAAAAGATAAAGCTTGCAAATAATCACAAAGTCAGGAAATAATTAATTCACATTGAATAAAATAATCCAGAAGTATTTTGTAAAGATTTGAACTGACAGGGGAAAAAATCATCTTAGTAGGACAAAAAAGTTAAAAATCACCTGAAATGCTAGTGAGATTATGTTATACTCTACTTTCTAAAACTGTAAATCCCTTTTTTTTTTTTTTTTTCCACTCAGTGATTTGACTTTTTTTTTCTTGGCTACATTCATACATTCTTATTAGTCTTATAATCCAAGTTCATAGCTCTGTCTCAAGGGAAACTTCCAATCATGTTTTTAAATGGGAAAATGACCTTAACTGATAGCTGTGTTTTGCTTCCTCTGAGGATCTTGAGTACAGAACCTAAAGATTTGTATGTTTATGAAGGAAAGGAGACTGTAGAAGTACTAAGGAGGAAAGGAAGCTGGAAGATAAAGGAAAGAATACAGAAGAAGAAAATCATAAGGGAACTGCAGCTGAAGATAAAATGCAATACAGCATCAGACTACAAAAACAGATGAACAGAAGTGTAAGGAAAAAATTCCAAAAGGTGTTTCCTCTAGAGATCACGTGTCACAGATGTTGCAACTACTGAGGAGAAATAGGATTTAAACATCTATCTAGCTAGTAGCCTGCTGTTGTCCTGGTGGGAAAATAAGTAGTTCAACATACAGCTCATCTAAACCAAAGCTACCCTGTAAACATTTAGGAGGTTGGGAAACTTGGGAGTTTCCTAGAACCTCTTTCTTATACAGTTCTCTTCCTTTGTATCTCTATAAATGCAAGAAATATGTATAATTATGTACAGTGTATATAGACTCTGTGTTAGTTGTGTGTGCATGTACGTACAACAGCTACTCTGAAGGTAATGACTCCTATTTTATGATGTTGATACACAACACCAGAGGTGGATGCTGGTGGTATGACAATAGAGGTTGAACATTCCTTTACATTTTGTTGCCATGTGCAGCAGAAGGGCAATCTGGCAAAATGGTGTCTGATGTGGATGTGCATATGAAGAAAAGATGACTCATTGAATGCCTCCATGTGGAAAAAAAATGCACCTATTGACTTTATTGACACTTGCTGAACATCGATGGAGACCAAACAGCAAATGTGAGCACAATGAGGTGGTGAGTGGTGTGTTTCAGCAGTGGCAACAGTGACAGTGATCACCTCTGCTGGAGCAGATTTTTCTGAACATGTCATGCCAACTCTTACTCATCACTGGTGAAAAATGCATAACTAAGCATAATTACCGTGTTGAAAAATAATGAGTTGTAGCTGAGAAACTGCTCTATCAACTAATGTTGTTGTGCCTTTTGTGTCTGCTGTATTTTCTGTGGAAATAAATAGGAGCATTACTTTCAGTGCGCCCTGCTTATTTATGTGTAGGGGTAGATAGAAGCATATATATGTGAATATATGCTATATAATTATGCGTGTATGTATAGAATCATTTGTATATATTCTTTTTAATCCTGACTGAGGTCATGTAAAATTTTGTTTTGGAGTTGGCTGGAGAAAGTGAGACTGCATGCAAAAATTTCATACCTATGTGCACTCTTGCACACATTGTACACTGATTGTTTTAATATTTAAATGCAAATGGTAGATCAGTGTTATAATTCATTGCAGATGTTCATCAAAATTAGAAATTTTTCCAGAAGGAAAAATCAAAGCAAGTAAATACTAAAGGTTTGGAATTTGAATTGGATTCATACCCAGTGTACTTCATAACATAGCTATTTAACATCATTTTTAAAATGAGCTTAGATGTGGAATCAGATTTATTTCTCTTTTCTTATTCTTATAAGAAACAAAAAGATTAGACAGACTTTGAATAAAATGGCTTGAAAACACAATAGAGCTAACATTTGTTCATCTCCATCCCAGGAAATCTCTAGTCTGAACAGGACTGAGAGGTGTAAGAATCTTCCTCCTTGTAAAACAGCCCCTGTAAATTAATCTTCTGAACATGACATTAAAAAAATGTTCAAGCCCAGTTCTCAATTTAACTTTCTGCTGTTGGATTCTGTTGAAATGAATTTTACATCTCTGTTGATTGACTCTTGGAAAAGTTGCTTACAAATTGGTTACAGCATAGACAGAAAATTCTTTCAGTGTTTAGACTTAAAGCCACATTAATGATTTTTCTGACTTAAGATTCTGTATTTGCATAGCTGGTAAAACAGCAGATATTCACCTCATTCTTCTTCTATTCTTTTTTACATTACCATAAAATTATTTTATGGGTCACAAATGAGGCTTTAGACTTTTGAACTTCAATACTCGGCTGAGAACAAATTTATCAGAGTGGAGCTGTGGTAGAGCCAATTGAAGTCAGTTGAGGTGTAAGAATGTGTTTAAATAAAAGTAAGAATAAGCATTGCTGTTCTTAAACCATGTTAAAAATCATCTGTGCAGACAAAATCTGATCATTTTTGTATGTGTTGTCATTACTTCAGTGTAGTTCAAATAAGTTTCTGTAACATAACACAAAAAGGCACTGAAGAGAGACTTTTTCCCTCTTTGTGTTTGTATTTTGTATCGTTCTTTCCTTTTTCCCACAAAAACTCAAAGGGTTTCTTAGCTGAGACCAATAATTTTCCAGACATCCATTATCTGAGTTTTATTTTATAAGAAGTCCTGACAAGAATCTTATGAAGTTCAATAAGGGGGAGTGCAAAATCCTGATTTTCGGAAGGAATAACCTCATTCATGTCTACATGGTTTGTTTTTTTTTTTTTTCAGTTACAAAGCAACAACATCCTGAGCTGCATGAGAAGGAAAATTACTGACAGATCAAGAGGTGTGACTTTCCCCGCTCATTCAATGTCGGTCAGAAAAATTCAAAGTGCTGAATCATAAAATCATAGAATCAGTCCAGATGAGTTTAGCTCTGGTCTCCCCAGCACAAGATAGACATAGCCATATTGGAACAAGTCCACCAAAGGACCGCAGAGATACTTATGAAGAGGCAGATACAGTGAGATGATGAGAGAACTGGAACTGTTCAGAATGTAACAATTTATTATCCTGCCCAACCTGCTGCAGTTGATCTTTTAGTAGGAGCGGTGGGCTAGAAAATCTCCAAAGGACCCTTTCCATCTCGATCACACTGTGATTGTGTGATATGATGAAATAGACAGACATCTGGAAAATCCTGCTGGGTGTCCTCTCTGCACCCCTCCTGAGGCATGACAGTACCATTACTGTAGATACTGGATATTTCTCCTAATTCTCTTCCCCTCTTAGCTGTGGATAAGGCACTGCTGTAAATCAGGTGATTTCCAGAGGCTGATTAAAAGCATAACAGCATAACAAGAGGGTCAGCATCTTATCAGAACCTTTTGTTTATGCCTCAGAAGCATCAGAGGCCAGCTGGCTGGAAGGGAAACCAGCCATGCTCAGAATGTAATCATTGCTGTGTAGCTGGGGGTAATCCTCCCAGCTGGCAGGTGTTGAAAGACATGTCAGTCCTAAGAAAATAAGTCTTTATAGTTTTATTTTTTGGTATGTTAATAAATCTGTAGACACAAAGATATAGATGAATAGCTACATTCATCTACAGTCATGCAAAACGGAATATTACATTATATGATAATTTATATGTTTGTAATCTTAAATCACTTTCCATCTTTGGTTAAGGCATAGTAATTTTAAGAAACTGTTACAACACTTTGAGATGAGGTGCCTTTAACTAGGTACTCCTTTAGTGCACTTTTGTGAAGAAACTATCCAGACATAGTTTCTGGGATACCTAAAAGTGACTTTTCTCTTGTCCTTATTTAGGAGCTGGAAGGAGATTACAGTACATTGTGTAAATTTAATGTCACCCTGGCGGGAGGTGGCAGGTTAGGAAACCTGTCAGTCACTGATTTACTGCTCAACAGTAGCAAAAGGCTTTAGAACAAACCCCACAGGAGCATATAAGCACTTCTTTTTTGTCAAGATGTCAGGACACAACAGAGGTTAGCCACTAAGCTTAAAAGTGATTTATGAAAAAAAGACCACCTGGAGATTATCTTATTTTTATCATTTTAAAAGGACATAAAAAGATCATTTTTTGTCATATCTTTTTCCTGGTCAGTACACAAATTCACAGAGGGACAATTTAGTCATAAAAAGGCCATTGATGTTATGAAATTGTTCTAATTTCTAAAGTTGCATGTCATTTATTTCTGTTATTTGGAATGACCTGCAGTGCATTTTATTAAGTTACACGTTATGTTTTCTGACTAAATTTTAAATTTACACTTTCAAACAGCTTAATTTTCCCCAAGCTGCAGGAAATATTCAGAACCTGCTAAATATTTTAATGTTGAGAGAAACAGAGACCATAAAGGAAGAATGTTGTTAAGGTCTGTGGTATATTCAACTAATTTTACATCATTCATGGTTCCAGAAAACTATAATTTAAGACATTCTAAACTCTTAATACCAATCATATGAAAAAATAGCACTTCCTATAAAAAGCCAGCAATAAAAATAACCTTTGTAAAGAATAAAGACTAGCAGTAGAAGTCATAAATTGAAACTTCAGTGTGATTGGATTAATAAAAAAATAATCTGTAGAATCTCAACAATCTATATTTAATGTCAAGGTCAAGACTCAAACATGATAGTAACATAAAACAAAGCTGAGTATTATTTTTAGCAATAACAGTACCTTGTCCAAAGTTGCACTTAAAGCTGGTGTAAATTCAATACAGATTACTTACCTGTTTTCCTTCTTATAACTCTTCTTTAAATAAATAAATAAATTATTAAATTATTAACTAGAAAATGTTTTATTAACTGGAAAATACATTATTAACGGGAAAAATGCAGTTTGGTTTTACAGTTACATTGTGTACCGCTTCTCTTATTATATGGAACTGGTTCGAACTAAATGGGAAAATGTTCTGCAAATCTGTGCCATAGACTGTCTGACAGAAACTATTTTCAGAATCTAAAATATTCAGGGTGAACCAGGCACTGTTTATGATGACCATGGAAAAATGTCCTTGGATTGCATATCATATAAAAACAAGGCTTGGCTCAAGCTTCAGCAATATAGACAAAACATAATTTTGGGAAGTCAGGAAGGAGGGAAAAGAGAGAGCATGCTTAGAGCCTGATCATAGTTGGGAAACTGAAGTTTCAGGATGGGAGCTGGGTCCTAGATTTCACAGTGTGAAGGACCCCGGAGAACAAGGGCTTTCACTCAGTGCCTGAGAGGCTGGAAGAGATGGAGATCCAGCTACTGTGTTTGAAATGGGGTAGCATTTCTTCAGTTCCCATAGGACACTGACCCTACGTTGGCAGTCACAGAAGCTGAGTCTTCTAGGGCTAAGTCACAGACAAAGCAAGTAACACTCCTGACAGTCAGCTGCTGCCTTTGGAGTTGTGGGAAAAAAACACCCAAATCTCTGTTAATTGATGAAATATACCCATCTTTTCTTTAAGAGGAGGACAGAATGATTACTAACTTGTTTTTTGTATTCCAGCAGAAATGATTTTTTTCGTAGAGGCTAGGTGGAGGAATTGAAACATTCAGCTCAGATGCATGTGACTAGCACTCCTCCAAAATACCAGAAATACTTCTTTTCTTGGGGTATTTTCTACTCAGGAATGTAGATGCAGAAGACCTGGATATTACAGAAGTCAGAATAAATTTTTATATCCGTACCTGGACAGAAGACTGTTTACAGAATTTTTCAGGGCCATCAGGACAAACTATGTATTAGGAAATTTTCATTACTCTGCATGCAAGTCACTGATTTGGAGCAAAATATTAAAAATGTCTTGTCCACCTGATTTGATTTTCAAATCGAAACTACAAGTTTGCTGAGGAACACACTGTCTCTGTTATTCAGCTGAGCAATAATATAACCTCTTTTTGTTACATTAATTCTCTCAGAATAAAAAAAAATTCTTTATCACAAAGTTCCTAATATTTATCAAAAGCGTTTTATAGTTATACAGTGCTATGTCTTTCTCATTTGATTCAACTTCTACAAATCTTATTATTTTCCTATTGCTTGCATGAGTGTAACTTTTAAGGTATTTTTGGAGCCATGTGTGTAGAAAAGCAAAACCTAGAATAAAAGTATCCACCAAGTTTTCGGAGTATTGAGAAAGAGGATGTCTCCTGATTACAGATATATGCCTAAAGTAGCATACAAAAATATTTTTCTTTATGTAATTTGTACATTTATTGACTTTGAGTTTCCATTTCTGCTGCTACCATGGCTACAGAATACAGTAGCATTTCTGAAAGGCAACATCCTTTTCAGTCACTATAGAGCAAAATTATTGCAACACTGGCATACATGCAGAATTGTCTTTTAAAGGCTGATTCCATGAGACTTTCTAACATCCCAATTCCAGCCTTTAGTCCATCTTCATACCTATTTTTATTGTGTTTTTCAATGAAATCCCTAAATTTCTGAAACAATTGGATCTGGCAATCTAAAATACAGACATTTATCCTATTATAGTATACTTGATAATGAAAATAAATATATTGCTATTTTTAACTACTTTTAAATAACTTTTAATGTCTCATTTGATTTTTTTTTCTTTCTTTTTGAGTGATAACTATTCTGTAAAGAATGTCTTTAGTAATAAATGCAAAAATAAATCTTGGCAATTTTTACACCGTGCTAGTCCACAGTTTCACTGCCATTTTACCATGGCAAAACTCTTGTATGTGGTCTGATTGGAAATGCATGGAGGACAACTACTCTCTTAAATCTTGTAAAAAAATAAGTCCTCTTTACATGCTTGGAGATGTTAAGAAAAAGAAAATGTAACAGACTTGAATAAATATATTTTTGTGGCATGCTAGGTCACATTCTGCTCTTGTATGACTCTATACAAAAAAGTTTCATCTAGTTATCTGATGTTCTATAGAGAGCTTGACAATATGAGCTTGTATAAAGATATTTTTTCATTAGAATTTGGATTTGATCTTTATAACTTTTTGAAATCTGTTCTTTTCTCCTCACCCAGATACTTACTCATTATCATCAGATGATCTCCTTATCTTTTATTTTCCTTATTTATATGAGAGAAAAAATGAAAAAAAACTCTCTGGACATCTCATAATAGACTATTTTACATTTGTCATATAATTTTTGTTGATTTTACATACATTTTTTTAAGAAGAACATTTTGTAGAAGTAAGTTATATGTCTTGTAGAATGGTATAAGTCATTATCCCATAAGCCTTGACTATTATCTCAGAGATTCTAGTCATTATATGCTGACTAAATCTAATACATGAAAATATGCAGTGAACATCCACATCACGATAACATTTTTAACCTTCTAGTGATAACTGTAATTTTTTAATTACTTCTCTTTTCTGTCTTATTTCAGTCCAAAATCAGGAAAGTACTTTTTTAAGAAAAAGTAATCAAGAAAATATATTTAGAATTTGTATAAAGAAGTTGTGAAACATAAGTTCTGTAAGTATACTTCTGTAATATTTTGTAATCTATTCACAAAGCATTGATGACAGTACATACACTGTTGAATACATTTTCTTTGATGTCATATAATTATCTCTGCAATATACATCTGTTGTAAGACAAATCTACAGGCTCATAAGATATCTGTAAAGAATTACATGTATGAAGTTAAAATACTACATTAAGGTCATCTGTGCTCTTATTTTTTCTCTGAGAAAAGGCAGAGGGCCATCAGCATAACTAAAAATGAAACTGTTCAACAACTCGTTCTTATTACTAGCTTTATTATTACTCAGATGATAGACATATTTACAAATGTTGTTTTCAAAATTTTTAGTAAAGGAAATTAGTGAGGGTGTTAGTCTGAAGAACTAAGAGAAAAATAGAGAGAAAAAATGGCGAGAAAAATGAAGTATAAAGCATTTAAAATAGTAAATATGAAGAAATAATTCTCTGCCACAATGTATACAGGAGTTCCAAAGTGGAAGTGGAGGCTGCAGTACACTTGTTCAGGCTTATTGTATATCCAGGAATTGTTTTGTCATGTAACTACACGGAAGATTCTGATTCCTGCGGCAGAGAAAGAATGAGCTGGAACAGAGGATGTCCGCACTTCAGTAAAGCAGAAGGGAAATGATGGTGCAGCTCGAAGGACTGATAATTCTACTCAAAGTAAGGCACTGGGGGTAAGAAATGCAGTGCATCCTCTCTGCAGTTTGGTATTTACTGTTTTGACACTTCTACATTGCTGGTCTTACCTTTATAAATAATTTATAAGGAATACGAGGAATTTGCTAGAAATCATTTCCTTACTGGCTCTGCATATTGGTGCAGATGGTCAGTGACATTTCAGGATCATATGCTGCTTTTTGGGTTTAAATACCAAGAGCACTGTAAGGTTTTGGAGGAGTGTTAGATTTGGTGATCATCTGCATGGTATTCTGGGTAATAGTTCCATTCCTCTGAGAGTAATTGGAAAATACACTAAACACAGAGTACAGCTCCTCATGGCAAAGCATGGCAGTGTGTTTTACAGAGCAGTAGTGCACCAAACCTACGTTGGTTGGGTCTCCTTGTTTCATCATTTGGTAGTGTTCTACTCTATAGCAAACATTATTCTTTGGATTTCTGATTATTCTTTTCAGAGCCTACTGCCAGGGTTGAGATCATAGTTCATCACTAGACTCTGAAATATTGTTGTATGCTTCTTTCCATTCTTCAAATTGGACATGAGCCTCATTCTATGAAATGAATGAGAATACATCATCCTCATTCAAAGTGTTTTTTATCAAAGAGATGCAATAGGAGGAATGGGAGAGGGATGAGGAAGAACTTCCTCAGGAGGATGCTGAGGTAGTGCAGTGGTACCTGGAGGGGCTGTGCCATCTCCATCCTTGGAGGTTTCTGACATCCAACTAGACCTGATCTGAGATGAAGTTGACTCTGTCTTGGCACGAAGTTGAACAGGAGACCTCCTGAGGTCCCTTCCAACCTGAGTTATCTCAAGATCCTGTGACTATTTTGTCATTACTTGGCTTTATGTTCTTCATTATACTTGGAATTAATGATCTGAGAGGTCTTTTCCGACCTTAATGATTCTATGATTCTAAAGTAAAGCAGCTCTCATAGGTCTCTTTGAAAGTAATGCCTCCTATTTATTTCTGTGGAAAATACTACAGAAAGAAAGAGCACAATAGCACTGATCCATAGAGCAAATTCTCAGCTACAAAATACTATTTTTCAACATAGTCACCACCGTTAACTATGCATGCTTGCCAGTGATGAACAAGAGTTGGCATGCCATGCTCGTAAAAATCTGCGCCAGCAGAGGTCAGTGCCAGTGTCATCACTGCTGAAACGTACCTCTCACCACCCCACTGCGCTCACATTCGCTGTTTGGTCTCCATAAATGTTCAGCAAGAGACAATGAATGTCAGTAGGTGCAATTTTTTCTACATGGAGGCATTCAGTTACATACCTTTGTATCATAGGCACTTCCATGTCAGATGCCATTTTGTCAGACTGCTCCTCTGCTGCCATTTGTTGCATGGCAACAAAACTTAATGGAATACTGATGGGGAGGTGCAACCTTTACTGCCATACCATCAACATCCACCTCTGATGTCACGGGCCAACACCATAAAATAGCAGGCATTACTTTCAGACCAGACCTAATATGTATTTTCATATACTATTCACATCAGAATCTGTCTTGTTAAAGGGTGAGCAACAGTTCAAGTGCTGCTCTTGTTCTTAGAAATGTGCTTCAGTCTTTCCCATCTGCTACTGATGCTTGTTGAGTTTTCATGTTAAGGTGAAAGAGGAAAGCAAGAAACATGAGGCAGCTCTAGGGAAGGCAGAGAAGGCAAAGAAGAATAAGTAAGAGGAATAAGACTGTCACTGAGAACAAGATTGAACACTTATTTGACTTACAGAAAACAACTTGTGATGGTTTCCTGTGAAATGAGGCAGTTCCTGTCTTTTCCTTCTCTCAAGTACAAAAAATCAGCCTGGCCTATGCAGACTGCTCTGAGCTTAAGAGGGAAATGTTTCTCATTTCATAGTTCCTTATTAAGTCTATAGCACCCACTAAGCTTCAGGAACATCTTGCTGACATTCAGACACACACACACACACACACACACACACACACACACACACAAAAGTATTTCTTGCAGAAACAAATATGTAGCTAATTATTTAAATAAATACATAATTGTAGACTAGTGTCTTGGCTAGTTCAGACATATTTCAGTTTGGCAACTAAATAAATCCATGTGTTTTTCATTTTTTTGTTGGAAGGCATTTGAATCACAGGCATTGTTAGCAAGTGCCAAAAGTCTTTTTTTTTTTTTTTTTTTTCCTATTGAGAAGTGGAGCACTGCAGAAAAAAATGTTCAGCCTAAAATACACAGTACATCTTTAGCATAACTGAGTTGTAAACCATTATAAAAATAGTATCACTATATGACTCTTTGATCAACTTCTCTTTTTTATCTGATCTGAAAATCTGATTTGTAAGTTTCTTGATGTATTGAAGTTAAGATTCCAAGTTATGATCCCAAACAAGAATAAAATTTTATTGTGGCACATTTTGATGAAAACAAATAAATAAATAAATAAGGCTGTTTAAAATCTGTCACAAAGTCAAGGGCCAGAAGAGGTGAACAGCTGTGTTCATTGGGAGCATGAGGAGAGTAAGGAAACTGTAAAACAAAAATGTGCTTTATGGTAATCAGCATCTGAGCTACAGCCAGCTAGTCTAGGGGTTGTCATCTTTTGGGGAATTACTATATTACATTTTTCAACATGTACTACAGAATTTTACAGCAAATACTTCTCAGTATTTTGCCTTGCCAGCATCTTTTATTTAGAAACGTGTTGTTAGGATTAGTGTGTATTTTAAAGTCAGACAGCATTATTAATGAAAAACAAAACAAAAGAACAAAAAAACACCTCAGAGAATATTAATGCTTTGAGGCCTACTTAACAACATGTACCATAGTAAAATACTAAATCAGCATCATTTTGTTTAATCTCCCTTGTTCTGCAATATTTTTTCCTCCTCTCTTGATCTCTACCATGTCAATGAATTGGTTATATATAAGAAAAATTAGAGAAACAGACTTTTTGTTTGCAACTCAACAAAGATTTTTGAATGGCTTAGAAAGCAAACCTTATTTATAGATGTGTTTTATCCACGTGCTTTCAATTCAGAAGAAAATAGTGTTTTAAATATTTGAGCTTGGGTGAAGGAGGTACATAGGAAATATGAACACCCACTGCAAAAAAGAGAGATTGCTGGTGATTATATTCCTAGCATACAAATCTCATACAAAAATCTGAAAATACCATTTTGATGCACTGCAACATTAGAATCATATATTTTCATTCTTTTCATCTTTTTAAAACTCTAGAACTGTAACATATAATTTTTAGAAAAGAAATGAAACAATACAATGCCAATCACATACATCAGTCCAATTTGAGAGGACTTGAAGGTCCCTTTTGAGTGCTATCTTTCTCCTTTCACTTTGTTGAGATTATCTTGTTTTGAGTAGGTAGGGTGAATGAAATGTTGACTATGATAGACTCTAAGAGGAGGTCAAATGAAATGTGTCAGAAAATATTAGTGATCTTAAATCAGCTATGCTCTTTCAGAACACTGTGGTTGGAAAACTCCCAGAGTTTTTTTCTTATAGGAAACCACTGTAATTCAGATATTTGTACCCTAATTTCCAAATCTGCTGTTATTCTCTATCACAAAAATTCCATTTACTCTTTCCTTTACCTGCTTCCTCATTTTGGTGGCGTTGTGACCATGCATTCTCTGCATCCATTTTTGCTCTGGAGAGTGCTCTTCAGGCTGCTACAGGTTCTCTTACAGTGCCTGCCCACTGCTTCCCAGTTCCCCCACCTCACACATATGTGTTGTGTTGTGGCTCTCACTTGGCAGACTCCTAGCTTTACTGCGAGGCAAAGGCTAACAGTTCCTGCTAAGTTCAAGATTCAGACAAGTAATTCTTTATTACAAGAGGTAATTGTTTCTGAGCTGAGAGTAGGGGAGGCTATTTTCATCTGGACGAGGAGCTGCAAGATATGGTTTAGTAGCTTGTGGTAGCAGTGGTAGTGTGAAGACGGTTGGACTAGATGATCTTATAGATTGTTTTCAACCTTATGATTCTATGATTCTATGCCATCCAGTCTTTCAGGGAGGACATTTGCTTCCCTCAACATCAGTTTCTGGCAGCACTGACTGATTGTGTATCTCAGCAGGAAGTGTAAGGCAAGAATACTTGCCTTTCAGTATGCTGAGGTACTTCTATACCTGGCCTGTGAAAGCTGCTAGATGGGTTTTGTTTTTCCCTCCTAGCTTACTGGAAGTGGAGCTGCAGCCATCTTTAAGGAAAAAAAAGTATGGGTAGCATACTGATACGTACTATTGAGAACAGACCATGGCCTGCCTGTACATGACATGTACAGTGAGCTGTAAAGTAAAAATTATATATGAATATGGATAACACCAAGAAAGAAACCTGTACCACTCGTGCTTCCACCCCTACTGCCAGATTCGGGGATTAGAATCAGAAATAAAAATCATCAGTTAAAGACACAGGCTGTAAGATAACCAGCAGGGTTAAATCAATGTGTATGTTGGATTTAATCAGTTATGTCTGATTAACATATACTTGAAATGAAAAAAAGTCAGTGTCCCATGTGGGATTGAAGGAGATGTTTCACTTAGTCCTTAAGATCAGAGAAGTTCCTAAACTTTAAAAAAAAAAAAAAAAAAAAAAAGGAAGGGAATGACCAAATATAATATCTATTGATTCTGCAATTGAAATAAGAAGAGCTTTGACCAGAATGCATAAGTTATGGAGTGTTGTGAACCCTCTATGACTGTGTCTCTGCAGTGACTAATTACCTATGGACATTGCTATTAGCCCTGATCTTCAATAAATAGGTAAATGAGTAAGAAATATGAAAAACCCTTGTTAACAAGCTAAGTTTGAAGTAGTCAGGATGCTTTCAGTGTAGTCAATAAAATCTGTCAGTGCAGTTATAAAAAAGCTAAGTGGCACAAATGCCAGAAAATTAAAAAAAAAAATTGGTAAACACAATTGGAAAAGAATCACAGAATCACAGAATTGCTAAGGTTGGAAAAGACCTTAAAGATCATCAAGTCCAACTGCAACCTAACCAAACTACCCTATCTCTAACAGCCCTCCGCTAAATCATGCCCTGAGCACCACATCTAAATGATTTTTATACTGTTAATCAACCACCTCCCTGGGGAGCCTATTCCATTGCTTAACAACCCTTTCAGTAGAGAAGTGTTTCCTGATAACCAACCTAAACTTACCCTTGTCCTGTCCCTGTCATCAGTGACAAGAGACCATTCCCGCTCTTGCTGTAAGCACCTTTCAGATATTGGAAGGGAGCAATAAGGTCTCCCCTCAGCCTCCTCTTCCCAAGACTAAACAGTCCCAGTTCCTTTAGTTTCTCCTCATAGGGCATATTCTCCAAGCCCTTCACAAGCCTTGTTGCTTTTCTTTTGACCTGCTCTAGCACTTCAATGTCTTTTCTGATTGAGGTGCCCAAAACTGAGCAAAGTAATCGAGGTGAGGCCTCATCAATGCCAAGTACAGGGACAGAATGACTTCCCTAGTCCTGCTCACCATACCATTCCTGATACAAGCCAGGATGCCACTGGCCTTCTTGGCCACCTGGGCACACTGCTGGCTCTTACTCAGCTGCCTATCAGTACACCAAAGTCCCTTTCCATCAGGCAGCTTTCCAGCCACTCCTCCTCAAACCTGTAGGATTTCCTGGGGTTGTTGTGACCAAAATGCAGGACGCAACACTTGGCCCTAGACCAAGTTGACACTTGGCTCAAGTCCTTGTAGATAAGAACATACCTGGAAAATCTCCTTAGACTAGTTAAGAGATTTATCAAACTCTCAATCAAGATTTATGAAAGGAAGTTTGAATGTGAAGAACCTGTTAATAGCATTCAGTTTGCCGAATTTGTCTTGATAAACATTTTTCTTTATTCTCAAAAGTGTATTTTCTGCCTATCGTTTTAGAGTGAAGTGAGACAGAGTACATTTGTGACTATACTCTTTGAAGCACTGGAAAAGACACAAGTCCCAAACCAGCATGCTGTTCTTCCATATGACAAGCCTTCATAGTGTGAGGAATACTATTTCTACTCCATATTTACAATATCAAAGGTATTATGTTGGTATATGTCCCAATTATTCTGTTAAGGGTATTACATAAAACAGAAGTTACTATTGTAGGATTTGAATGACTAAATTTCTTTTTCTCATCTGTCTTAATTTTCACATCTCCAACAATGTTTTTCAAGTGCTGTAACTAGCAATGTGTTTCACTCATGCCTACATCTCAGGAGGATAACATCAAGGTTGAACTCGTTATTTCTTTAAGCCTTGTAATGCTCAGACTCTCTAACTTCTAATATTGAAATATCCCTGGACAAATTCTTACAGGAGGGCAATTTTTATTATTTTAATGAAGCACATCATCTTGTAATGGAAGCAGTAACCAAAATATTTGGTTATGCACAGCATATACTCAACAAAATAGAAACAGAGGTCAAGGAAAGAAGGAATCTGTCTTTAGGAGTGTTTCTATTACTTATGACCAGTGATTGAAATTTTCTACTTGCTTTACTGCTGAACCTGCTTCTGGGTGGCAAAGAAGACAGGCACTGTGCTGGAAACCAGCTCAGGCACATAGGAGGAAGCTGTCTTTCCCATCTGCTAGAGATGCAGCAGCTGAGTGGCATAGCGTTATTTTCCAGATAATCTTTCTTGAGTGGCTTTTTGCAGGCAGCCACATTGTCTTAGGTAGTACTTCCCAGAAATATTGGACTTAGTTTGCGTAAACTGCAGACACAAATGCAAAAGTAACAGGAGGATTGTCAGGCATGAGCCAATTCTAGGCAAATATACCAAAAAAAAAAAGGAAAGGAAAGGAAAGGAAAGGAAAGGAGAGGAGAGGAGAGGAGAGGAGAGGAGAGGAGAGGAGAGGAGAGGAGAGGAGAGGAGAGGAGAGGAGAGGAGAGGAGAGGAGAGGAGAGGAGAGGAGAGGAGAGGAGAGGAGAGGAAAGGCAGAAATACTGAGGTTTACTGAACACACTAGTCTCAAGTAATACAATCATTTTGCAGGCTTTGCATGCACTCATACCTGAAGCTATGGCTTTAAAAGATGTAGGCTTTAGCAACTGTAATATTTTTAGATATTTTCACTGTGTTTGTCTGATACTATATCAGCGTCAATATCTGGCCTGCTGGATGAATTCAGTGAAGGAAGGAATCCTGGTCAGTTAGTGTATTAATTACACATATATTTTTAGTTAGCACTTTTCAAATGAGTGATACCCTGACCCAGTTCATAATGACACCACACATAGAATTGTGCTGATGTAAGTGAAGGTGATGGCAAGCTGCAGAAAAATGGAGTATAAAACATGGAGAAGACGAGCGTGGGGGGGAATCTTAATCCAGTATTGCTGTCAAAGCAATACTTGTTCTTGGGAAGCCACAATCCTGCTTGCATTAAGAATGCATGATAAAACTACCAACTAGGCAGAGACAAAAGAAAATTTTTTCACCAGGTTAAATTCTCTCTGTCATAGAGAACAAAGTGCGGTGCCTGATCTTTTGTGCTGCTGAGTCCAGGTAATTTCAGTGCCCTCAGGGTAATTTCAAGTAGAGACCAGAAAAAGCAGTGCTTTAGATGGCCTAAAAAGTTTTGTTATGGGAAGAAAGAAATCTTCCACGTTCTCGTTTCCTTTCCTCATGGTAATTGCTCTAGCTAACTGTAGCTTTTATTTTGTTACTCATCACTAGTGAATATTTTCCAAAGTAGAAATTTATATTCTTATGACTAATCCTGCACAGTCAAGCCAAGTTGAATCTGAAAATTCTTTCTTTTTGTCAGTGTGCTTGCTCTTTTTACTCATTTACTGACTGGAAGCAGAGCACTGAAAGCTTGGGAGAACCCACCTGACAAACATAATTTGTTAAGCTTCTATTCCTGAAGATAGCTTAGTTGGTTAGAATGCTGCATTTGAAAGAAGGGAAAATTAGGGCAGCAAAATGAACAATAATTAAAAAAAAGTGTTTGTTTGAAAAGATTGATTTGGCAATTTGAAACCATTTTTGTTGATTAAAAAAAGAAAGAGAAATTTCTTAGAGAAGAGAAAAATAAGGTTATTATTTTCTACATAAAAAAAAAAAAAAATTCCTTAAGCTCATCAAATTCTTTTTTCCTCTCCAACTGGTTTGGATCATAATTAAAGAAAGTAATAAGCATAATTTTGAATCCAGTCTTTTGAAACTGTAATTGTGTGGTCTAAATCATGAAATAAACTTACTCTGTATCAAATATCAGATAATGCTGTTACACATTTTGACTATTTACTATGCGTGTGTGTACTACAGATAAAATAACAGTTGTCACTAGGTACTGAAATAAAATTTCTCCTTTACAAATGCATTCATGGCTAACCCAGGGATCTCAGAAGCAATCAATGCACGTGAGTGACTGGAATGGGTGGAATCTGGATCTGCCTCTCTTCACCCTCATTTTAGGGTTAGCAATCAAGCTCCTCTTGAGCTGTCACTGGTTGTTGGAAGGGGCTAGCTAATATTATTTCTTTGTTATTTTCTCTTGCTTTGTAGAGCTTGTGTACCTGTAGAAGGTGCTGTTATTGCTTTCTTTTGCGGCTCAGTGAAGTACAGGAGATAAGGGTATTATTCCTTTCTGTGTGCTTTTAACCTATATAAATATGCCAGTACTGTCTAAAAGCCCATTCTGTAGGTGAGGGAGAGTTAACTACTGAAAATGTGGTGGAGATCAGGCTAGGGCTGCACTTGGTAGACTTGTGAAGGGAATAAGAAGAAATTGTTAGGAGAAAAAAAAAACAACGACAACAGACACCAAACAAGGTAAGAGAAGTAATGGTGGCTTGATATTTAAATCAGTACTTTCAGGGATGACTACAATGGAGAACTATCAAATTCCTAGAACAGCCTGTAAAATGTAAGTATCAAAAACAAAAGAATGTCTACCATCTACTGCAGAATCTTTCATGTGAATATTTAAAAGAATTATAATTTTGTCTTCAGTAGTATTTTTAAATAGTAATTACACATGTCCCTTCCCTGTTTTTTTTTTTTTTTTCCTAGTTTTCTTCCCCTTTCCATATTGTTGTTGAGCTAGAGAATCCGTGTATAGGAGAAAACTTACTCTAAGTGTTTTTTGTAAAGCTTAACTTTTCTTTTAACATTCTAAAGTCTTCTTTTGTCAACATATCCCATGCTTAAACATCGAATCACACTTATAAAACTTATACCAAAGTAATTATATTCAAAATGAGATTACAATGAGCAGATTACTAAGAAAATTATCTAGCACTTTCAGTTCCAATTTCATCCGCATTTTAAAAATGTTAACAGATTTTCTACAGGTCAGATAACGGAACAGAGTTCACATTTTCAAACTAGTTTTACTCTCTATAAATCAACCAAATATTGTGAAATCTATTATTCTATTTCATTTTATTATAATTAATAAAATATAAAACTATTTAATTATTTCATTTCTATTTTATTTTTATTCACTTACAAATTTCTGCATATGTCTACAGCCAAAAGTTTCTGAAGATCTTTAGACTGCTAAAGTAAGATAGCTTCTTTCTTTTTCTTGAAGATTTTAATATTGCATTCTCTGTATTTGTTCGTGTTTCAGTGATCCTTAGTATAATGTAAGGCATATAAGTTCATGGTTTTTGTTTATCTTCTGTGAGAAGCTGTTTAATGTTGGTAGCATTTCTATTTAATTTCTTTCTCTCCTTTGAGTTTAGTAGGAAAGTGAATCTGTGGCGGCTCTTATGAAAGCTTCTTACTATCAGATGATTCAATACATGAAATAAAACTCTGTTGTAAAGGTTTTGGATAAAGATATTTTCAGACTTACAGCCATCAAATTAAAATCATGTTTTTCATTTATGTCTTCTCTGTAAATAATGGTTCCTATGGTTACAATTAATTTTTTATACAGATGTATTTATTTTGTTTCATTTTAATTAAGCTTTATTTTTCAGCCACTTGTAATGGTGCTGGAGATCCCATAGCAACTATATGTTCAAATTAATTTTTGTTCTTTTGTTTAAACTGCCTTACAGCAACTTAGTTGTTTCTCTAAGGCCTTGTTCTGAAATAACATAAGTTTGTTTAATAATATTTCTCTTCCTTTTTTTCCACCTCGTCTGTAACAGGATCAGAGGTTTAAACTCACTGAAAGTTTCATCCTTTTACACAAAATATGCAGATTTAGCTTAGTGTACCTGGGGGATGTGGGCAATTGCTACACATGTAACTGTCCAGGTAGGATTTCACCTATCCCTTTACATGCTCATATGGCTTGTGCTTTGAGATACTGCCTCTAAGCCAAACAAACCTAAGATATTGCAAATATCAATGATTTGTTAAGAAGAAAATACAATAAAAACATCCTCTATTGAAATAAATAATGATTACAGATGTATATACCATGCAATCTTCACTAACATTAAGTACTTCTTCATGAAAGAAGTCATATTGAAGCCAGTGGGAACTTTTGCAGGAGTGAAGATAATAATATACATGGTCTTTCAAAGACTGCACTGTGAGAGTGGCTTGAACTAGCTTTGCCTTTTGCTTTTGTCAGATAAGTTTTTAAAACAAAAAAGCCATGGAAAACTGTTTTAGTTTATTAACATTTAAAAGAAATTCAGAAAGTATGTACAAAGACTAGCTCATGAAATAATGTCTAAAAATAAATTATAAACCCATTAAAAATTTTGATAATTTCAAAGCCTGTAAAACATTAAATAATATGTTTTCTTCTTGGTTTAGACCACCAGGAGATAGATTTTGAAGATAAGTCTGTTATTTATTACACTTCTTCTTGAAAGACAAAGAAATAACACTTTAGCTTTTATACAACATCTATTTGGAATAGCCTGTGATCAGCAAGAAAGTCATCTGGAATACTGAAATATCCAGCCTATTTTTTTTTTTTAACATATCAGGTATTTTTGAATTAATAATGACTATAAATAATAGGCCCTGGTTCTCAGAAGGAACTTCAGCCACCATAATATTTGCTTAAAGGGCAGTCCAGAAGAACAGAAGCAAACAAGGGGTTATCTGGAGTGTCTTAATGACAATTTCAGATTCATGTGTTTGAGGAAGTGACAAAGGGGAAATGTACTACCTGTCCGATTTGCAAACAAGGAAGGACTGAAAGCTGAGGGTGGCCCTGGAAGCAGTAATCGTGAGATAAGGAAGTTTAGGATCCTAAGAAACAGTACTGATAAATATATATGTATTCTGCGAGATGTGGTTTAGTAGCTTGTGGTAGCAGTGGTAGTGTGAAGATGGTTAGACTAGATGATCTTATAGGTCGTTTCCAACCTTGTGATTCTATGATTCTAAACACATTCCAAAAACGAGTGACGCACAAAGCAATTACTCGCTACCAGCTGATCAATGCTCCAATGCTCAGCCAGGCCCTGAGCAACAGCAGCAACTTCCAGCCAGTTCCTCACAATACTGTTTTTTTACATGCTGGCACATGATATGGAATGTCCTCTTGGACAGTTTATGTTAGCTGTCCTGGTTCTGTCCCTTCCCAGCAACCTGTGCTCCTCCAGTCCTCTGGCTGGCAAGAAAGTACAAGAAGGTGAAAAACTGAGATGTCCCTGGATCTGTGCAGTCACTGCTCAGCAACAAATAAAACACTGGTATGTTATCAGCATGTTTTTTCTCCTAAAGCCATAATGTAGCATCATATCAATAACTATCGGAAAAATAATTCTGAAGCTGGGACCTCAGGTTAGGGAGTACTGAAACAAAAGAGAATTTCACAGGTACGTTGAAAATGATGGAGTATACACAGCAATGCTGAGAAATCTGACTACAGGAATCTGACTACAAGCTGAGAAATCTTACTACAAGAACATTCTTATAAACGCTATAGAGACTGGGAGAAGTTCTTGAAGACTGGAAGAAAGCTAGTATGGTTTCTTTCTTCAAGAAAGAACTACAGACTGATCTGCCTCATCTTTATACCCGGGTCAGTGATAAAGC
Organism: Chrysolophus pictus; assembly: GCA_037305975.1. NCBI lineage: Eukaryota > Metazoa > Chordata > Aves > Galliformes > Phasianidae > Chrysolophus > Chrysolophus pictus. Next base: position 37,451,561 of record CM074578.1, read on the forward strand.
AGATTATCTTCTCAATGATTTCCAAACAACATATGGAAGATAAGAAGGCAAATGGGAGTTATCAGCACGGATTTATGAAAGACAAAATGCTCCTGATGAATCTGACAACCTCCTACAATAAATTGATTGGCTTGGTGGGTTACTTAAAGTAGATCCTTGAAAATAAGAAAAATAGTATCAATAAACAACTGTAAAAGAAATAATTTAAGTGGCTTACATGGAAAAAGGTTAGTATTGGAAAAATCCAAGGGTAGAGTCAAATTAAGGAATAGAAACTAAGTTCATGGAGTACTTATCCTCATGCCACAATTCTCTATAATCTTCTACGAAATATTTTGTGCAGTGAGTGAAAAACAGCAAAAACAAAAAGAAGATCTCTAAAATTTCCAATTCATATGTCAGTTCTCTAAACTTCATTTGGCTGCAGTTAAATTAAATCCTAGAAGTTCTAATCTATGCTGTATGAGTTGCAGATAGTTATTTTGTACTGGGATATTTTGCTTATTCTGTATGAATATTGGCATCAGTTTCTTTAATATTAAAACACTTATGTAATGTAATTTGTCATTCATCTCAATTTTTTAAGGCACTTGGATATTTTCTCTAGTGTGTCTGATTTGAAAATGTCTAAGATTCATTAACATAAATCTTACTTGTGTGCTAGAAGTACATTTTAATCTTGTTTAACAAGAATATTGTCCAGCTTCTCTTTCAGTATACACCAGAAGCATTTTTGAGACATATCCTGTCACTTGAATATTATATATATTTTTAATATAATTTTATAGCTCTTATTGCTAAATTGTGTGGTCTTTTGTTTGTGGCAGTCTTTAAAATCTGTTGGGCTTCTTTGTTGCTGTTTTAGTGGTAGTTTTTTGCTAACTCTGGCTGCAGTAATTATGAGAATTTGTAACTTTTATATTTATATATAAATTTTCTGTATTTCATAATATTTAAATATTTTAAAAGTACAATAAATTGACAAATAAGCATTTTAATTGGAGGGGAAAAAAATATGTTTCTAGTACATTTCAAAATGATTTTAACCAAAGTTGTGGCTTTAATTACAGAACTTATCTTTTCAACATTCTGCCTATCCCTTTGTGATGATTTCTTTGTTATAGTCCAGCGTTTCAGTGTATTTTTTGCTTTTCTAGCCCTAAGAATTTTTTCCCAGTCTTTCTGTTGGGTCTTCTTCACTGGATAATTATTCCCATTGAAATACCATAAATGTTATTGGCTGCGATTCTCTTGGCTACAAAGTGTGCAATATCTTTTATTTCATGAAGTAATTATTTACTTTTTTATCATTTATATTTATGATGTGTTACTAGTCTGTGTAGGCTAGGACTTTCAACGTATCTGTTAAATTATAGTTCCCCCATAACACTCTATTTTTTCCTCATTCAGTGCTGTTACTCCAGTAAGAATCCTTGCAGTTCACCGGTTAGATGTGTTGATTCAGAGCAGCCTGAATCCTGTGGTTCTTTTACCCTTTTCAAAATTATGTCCTACTTAATAACCATCCATAACGGTGTTACTTTCTCCTAAACATATGTTCCTCCAGTTTTCAGTCATGCCAATCACAGCAGTTTTTTTCTCATTGATTGTTTTCTGTTGCTTACACCTCTCTTCGGCACAAAGCACAAATGAATATCTCTTAATTTTGTAACTGTTATATTTCTTACTGCAGCTAATTTCCAGCTGAGAATATTGGACCTTGTAAATCAGATTCAAGCTGTTTCTTTTCTGTGATCTTCTCCTAGTCTGGAAAGTAGATAAGTTTTTTTCACGAAACTAAAATCTTCAGCTTCCCAATATTATCACAAGACAGTAAAAGGACAGACATCCTTTAGAGTGTGATTCATACCATTCTAAATATGAAATCTATAACAAGAGAAACCAAGTGCCAGATTCTGCACTTCAGTCAAAACAGCCTCTTACTCTGCCCCAAACCTGTAGCACTGTGGCCTAGAGGAAGACATCTGAGTGTGTGGAATAACACTCAGCGGAACAAGAGCCAGTAGTGTGCCCAGTTGACCATGAAGGCTAATGGCATCCTGGTTTATATCAGAAACAGTGCAGCCAACAGGAGCAGGGAGGTGGTTATCCCTATGTACACAGTACTGGTGATGCTGCATCTTGAGTGGTGTGTTCAGTTTTGGGTCCCTCACTACAAGAAAGACACTGATGCACTAGAGTGTGTTTAGAGAAGAGCAGCAAAGCTGTGGGACATCTGGAACACAAGTCTTACAGGGAGCAGCTGAGGGAACTGGGATGTTTAGTCTGGAGGAGTCATAAGGGAGATCTTATACTCTCTACAATTCCTTGAAGGGAGGCTGTGGCAAGGTGGGGATTGGCCTTCAAGTTGTGCCAGGGGAAGTTCAGATTTTATTTTAGGAAGAATTTTGTCTCAGAAACAGTGGTGAGTCATTGGAACAGGCTTCCCAGGAAGGTGGCAGTGTCACTGTCTCCAGTGTTGATGTGGGACTTAGAGACATGTTTTAGTGGATAAAGTAGTGATGAGTTAATAGTTCGACTGGATGATTTTAGAGGTCTTTTCCAACTTTTATGATTCTATGATTCTAGAAGGTCTACATTGCTGTTGAATGCTATGCATATTGTTTAAACAGCAGCAGTACTAGAAGGTATAAACTTGGGAATTTTGCAAGTCAAAATTTAGATCTTTAAGAGTCCAGCAGGTTTTCGATTTTTTTTTTTCCTCCTCAAGTACGAATTTTGTTTCTTTGAAAAGTAAAACAGACAGCAGATCTTAATTTTTAGCAGAATAAAATAATTAAATGATCTCTATCACCCTATTCTTTAAAAGCCAATAATATTAAAATTATAAATTTCCATTATAATTAGGAAGATTCCTAAGATTAGGAATTAAAAGTTAATTTTAAAGGTTGAAGACATACTGCCTGGAAATTATACTTTTAATCCTTTTAATGGCATATACCTACATTTATCACTTTTCAAAAGCGAATATGGATATGTTCCTACAGTAAGAGCATCATAATCCGGTAAGAATTGATATGTTCAGTTTGAAATAGCTGATTACTCAAAATATATATATTTAGTTCTATAATCTGTAATACTACATTTTAACCTTATTGATTACTGACAGCTTTGCTCAAATTGCTATTCCCAGTAAAAGTTAGTATGATTGAAAACTGTATCAAATACAAAATGTGCACCAAGTTTAATTTGTCTTTAATTTTTGGGTAAAAAGTTTAAAAGTACAGTGTCAAATCCAAGGGATCTATTGAAAAATTCTGCAAGGGTTTTGACACAAAGTGTTAATGGATCTTATAGCAAGCGTCACAGTATCTTGCACTTAAAGGCTTGGGATATTATATTTCTATGTCATCCATATATTCGTTCAAGTATCAACTATCTTAGCTTCACAATGATCCTTTTATATACAAGGCACCATTTGATATGCATGCTTTCAGTCAGCAGTGCTAGGTTAAGCAGTACCCAAAACTCTACCCCCTGATCCTGTTCATTATTCATGCTTTTAGCCACTCCTTATATTCACCTGCACATCTATTTGTGTGGGAGTGCACTAGAATGAGGAACTGATCCTACAGGAAAAGGTGTCTTTTCCTTTTATTGGATTCCTTTTTAACTGTATTAATTACCTGTTTAGGTTCACTGCATGACCTTTCAGACTAGCAGAAAGGCAGAAATGAGGGTTTAGATTAGATGTGGGATCAGAAATGGACTATGAATTGTTGAAATTGCCTTCAGCACTGTTATTATGTATAGCAGTGGAGGAGATGTAGAGCTGAAAGCCAGCAATGCGTTGCCAACTACCCTCAAGGCTAGACAGTGGTATCAGGATATGCCCCAACATTTCTGAATTTTGTCCAGGTTGAACAAAGTAAACTGTGAACAGCCATCCTTGTAGTAGACTCCAGCAGTCTTTTTCACCCATTGTGCATCTGCCTCTCATGCTGCTTCCACAGACACAGTTCATAGAGTATGGAAGTAGGGATCAAGACAGGCAAGCCTTCTGGCACAGTGATGCTTAAAAGTGTTTTGTACAGGTGAAATATTTCTGTGAGACTTTATTTCTTCTTTCCTTTTTTTTTTTTTTCTTCTTTTTTTTCTGTCAAACTAATGAACTGAGAAATCATGTAGGTGTGTATTCGAAAACCTCCTCTGCTGTCATTTCTGCTTGTAAACTTAATCTATTAGGCAGTATACCATTGTCCTCCACTTCTCTGAACAGACTCTAAACAAAATTAAAAGATTCATTTTATTTTTATTTGCCATCGTTACAAAATCTGTGAAGTCAGAAAGCACTTGTGGCATTAAGTAATTAAAAAGAAAAAAAAATCCTGTAGTTGTGGAGATATAACAGCAAAAATCATTTGAAGTCTGCTATGTTACTAATATGTTTGTTCTGAACGCTATCATATGCATCCACAGGAGATGTATATTTGCCTTTGTGTGAGTAGGTAAAGTATTGCTAAGCCTTCATATGCTTCTTAACTCACTGGTCAAAGCATATAGTTTACACTTGAGACACTCATTTCATATTTGCTCCTTATATTCTTTGGAGCCTCAGAAACTGAAATATAACAACAAAATAACCTGCTGGACTGACAGATACTGTAATCATGTCAGACTTTATAAGCAAAGAAGAATTTGGGCAGGTCAGTGCTGACTGAAAGAACATCAAGGAGAAAAAAAGGTAATGGAGTAGGGGTCATATGTCCATATATATAAAACTGCTAGTGCTATTTCATTTTGCAGCTATTTCTGCCATATCCCCTTTGTAATTTTGGAATTATTTTTAATATATAAAATTAATGACGAAAATTATCCAGACAAGATTTATTTGTACAAAATCTACAGAAAAGTAAACTTTATGTTATTTCTTTCATAACAGCTGAGTAACATTCTCCAAAATACTTAAATAACAGTAATAACACTATGTGTGTTTGATATTATACTTAAATTCTTGGAACAAGTTTTTGCTTCAGATTATTTTATGTACCAGTACACCTGTAACCTTTCAATTGATTTTTCTCAGATATGATGTAATAAGCCTCTTACATGAAGCAAACTCAAATTTGAGAGAAGTGACTTAAAATGGTCATGTTGCTAGTCAATGGAAATCAGAAAAAGAAGATGGGAGTGAAATGCCCTAGAAATCCTTTTTCTGGATAAAAAGAAACAGAGTTTTAAAGACCTGTGGGCTTTCAGATGAGAATATGGTGGAGGTTTATGTAGGCAAGTATTCTGGACACACCTTGCAATGTGGTATTTGCATTTGCCTGCTCAGGGACGCACAAATACATCTTAAGCACTGCTGCAGAAATCCAAGGCAGTGCAAAATCCTGCAGAAGACTACTGCTTTTTTCTAGACTGAACACCGCAGTCCTAAACTATGGAATTGCTGAGCTACTCGGAACTGGGAACCCTTAGAGAAGGCTCATTGACCACTCGGTTGGTAACCAGTTCCCTTCAGTACTTCTCGGCCCTCATCCTGGGGCTCTTTTCCCTGCTCAGATATCTGGACTCACTGGACAACAGATGTTCTTAACCTCACTGAAATAAATGTGGTGGAATTTGCTGGAAAGGATATGTAGAATACAACACAGGACACAATAATAATGTATTCATAAAGAAATGTAATTATTTGGCATTGTGTGGCCATGTTTAACATGCTGAGTATAGCTGCTATGATGTCATAACAACAGATCTTTGTGAACTCATATGAAACTTCGAGATATGGTTTAGCTCCACATAGGTTAAATTTCACAGTTTAAATGCATATTGCATTCATACACTTTGTGTTTGAAAACATGACTGGTGAAGCAGTGTATTTTGACAGCATGACAACTTCACACTAAAAAATTGGCATAGCTATAATTTAATCACTTGTTAATTATTCGTCTTTAAGGATATGAGTTGACTTCTATTTTAAAGTGTTTCCTACTGGTGTCTGATGGAGGTATATGATGCGTTTATTAATGTTGAAGCTTTGAGGAAAACAGAATATTTTAGGAACCCCGCTCCCCCCCACCCCCCCAAAAAAAAAAAAAAAAAAAAATAGCTGTAATAAGAAAGTAACAAGGAAACTGTCCAGTTGGAATAATCTGAAGCGGTGACAAAACTTCAAAGAGGAAATGGTAAAATTAATATAAACTATAGTTCCCCACCGTGATACTCATGCTAATATTTAATGCTCATTAAAGACAGTGCAAATGAAGCCAAAGGGAAAGCCTCAATCATCAGCTGGAGTCCATCTTTGCTCAAGAGTTGAGTGAATCGGGTGTATGTCTGTTTGATGTGAAAAATATCTGGAAATATTTGCAAGTCCGTACTCTGGGCAGACCTGGTAGAACCTCAACTTAACTAGCTTAGAAACATTTCTGAGCATGAAGGTATTGAAATAAATAACCAAATGCCTTCAGAAAGTCACGCTGGGCAAAGAATGAGTCAAGCATCCTGTCAAAAATATCTCATTGTACGTTGGTGAGCAAGCAGAGCTTAAGTCGGTACTCTAAAAGATAGACCACTCAAATGAAAATGTCCTGGTACCAATCCAGATTTTGCTCCAGATTTCTAGTAGTTCTGACTCCGGCAGCTGACATAGTTTAGAATATGACCATTTTAACTGGTGACTTGATTGAATATATTTTAAGATAGAAGGCAAAATTGATTTCTTCATGATTTTGAAAAGTATTTGGAAGACAAAATTTCAGAGTGTGCTCTGTGTAACTACACTTCTTTTTTTAACTTTCAAACTGTAAAGCATTTTTGCTTTTTTTTTTTTTTTTTTTTGGTGCTAAGTCTTGTGCTAATCATATGCTCAGAAGCAATGTTTTAATGGTAAGTAAAATCTGCAGGCAAGGAGGGCCATATCCCATTGTCCTAGTTCCTTGATATAGTATCAAATTAAACTTCCTCTAGGCAAATTGACCAAAGGAGCAAGCATCAACACCTGATGTACTTACAGAATCTCTCAGATTGCACTCTTCTCTCTTTCTCTCTTTTTTTTTTTTGTGTGTGTGTGTGTGTGTGTGTGTGTGACGCAAAATATATTTGACTAAGTGAATAGGATCTGTGAAATCCAATCCAGTTAGCATCTTAAATGCCTCTGCTTGCCACAAATGACCAATTAAGTAGACAAAGGAGCTCCTTTACACTTCAAAATGAGATAAAAATCTCTGCTTCAGATTTCAGAAGTTATTGATCTTAGTTTGAATATATTAAAAAATAAAAATAAACAGAAATCACAGCTTGAAAGATAACCCTAAGAAATAAACAAGAGGGAACCCTTTTAATAGGAAGATTCTTCACTGGTCATTAAACACAATCTGTTATATTTCAGCTTTGGTATGATTCATTTAACTTCAGTGGAGCTGAATATACTAGGGACTGATCTTCCAGTTAACATGGTTGTTTCTGAAGTTTTCATTCACTTGTTTTTCATGTATATATCCTTTTTGTTGATGAAATGAAATCAACATTTTATATTCGCATAAAAAAAAATCATTGTTTCTACTTGAAACACATAGAAATAATGCACTGTAAGTTAATTACTTTTTGAAGTAGGCAGAAAAGGAAAGCTCCTATTTGATGAATGGAAAAATATGGTCTGACAAACAAACACAAGAACACACAAGTTTGGTGCAGTCTTAGTAAAAAGAAGCTCAATCCAATTGTGCTCATAAATCCCATACCAGGCTTGTCTTTGTATTATTTTTTCTTCTCAAAAATACTCCCAAATTCCATGATTCAGAAGACTGCATGACTTGTTCATATATAAAGTATAATTTTGAATGTGTAATGCAAACCTACACATTCCATAGCACAAGCTGATGACTGAAAACTGATTTATGCTGAGATTATATTGAATATACTCCCACTGCTTCCAGAATACTGTGATAACACTTTGGCATGTAATGTTGGACTTTGGTGAAACTAAAGCCCATGTAGACTTGTACCAATAAATCAAATAATGTCCAGGAATTTTCCCAGGCACAAGGACAAGACTGTCTATATTGACTAACTGTTACTAATCCTTTGCACATGCTATTTAACGTTCTCTTAGACAATTCCCAGACACAATTCAGGATGTAAAAAGGGACTATTCGAGTTATGCAATTTGTGAGCAGCCATCCTGCTTCAGAATCTGAAGAAGCTACTGTATTGACGTAGATCATATTGTCCCTGTGAACTGAAGAGCTTAGGAATGTTCATGGAATCTTTTAATCTCTTGTATAGATGCAACTGCTTGTCTAAGTCCAAAATCATGATTCACAATATCCAGACCAGTTATGTTTGAGAGCTTTCTTCCTCTCAGATATGAATTTTTTTCCATAGATGAGTACATCTCAGTTTCTAGATATCTACCTCTAGTTAGTAACACTTGTATGCATGTTGTGAAAATGACAGTTTTGAAGAGATAAATACTTTTCAATTCACTTTATTATTATTTTTTTTTTGTCACTTCAAACAGTGAGATAATGAAAAATGGGTTTTGCTCTGTTTTGTTTTTCTTTTTTATCTCCTTTAAATATAATATTGTTTTACTTTCAAGTGAAAGGACTATTTTGAGTGTTTCCTAAAAGCCATATTTGGAAATCCAATTATTGCATGCTCACTTGTGTAAGTATTCCCACTACAGATCAAAGAAATCAGACCTAAGTTAGTCAAGTGTTGAATATTAAGAATCACAGAATCACAGAATGGCCAGGGTGGAAGGCATCTCAAGGATCATGAATCTCCAGCCCTCCTGCCACATGCAGGGTCACCAACCTCCCCATTAAGTGCCCAGAAGAAAACTGAAGTCTATGATTAAATATTTCATTTAAAATTTTGTTAAGAGAATAAAAAGTGATTTTAACGTTCTGAGGAGATTTAGAAGCTAGTTGACATTTAGTAGCTAATCTGTCAGATGAAATAAAAAAAAATGAGTTAACATTTACCTTTCCTCTCTAAATAAAGCATAACAGAAATTATCTTTCCTGAAACAACTGTTAAATAATACATCATGGTGGAAGGACAGTGCTGGCCTAAGGTACAATTCAAGTGAAAATGTGACTGCATTTATTTTTTTCAGTTACTTTTTATTGGAAAAGGAAATTTACCATCATGATAATCATCAGGAAAAAAACACGTTAATGAAAAAGAGAAGGCAGAACTTGAGCATATTCGAAAGAAAACAAATGAACAAAAACTGATAATTTACATGTAAAAAAAATGAAAATTTACTTTAATATCTGACAAATATTTTCTCTTGATTAGTCAACTGAAGAGACAAATTATTTCAAAGTAGCTTGTCAAGTTATTTTGGTCTATTTGGAAGTCAAAGCGGCTGATGCAATAAATTGGTTGAAGCTAGGAGAGCATTTGTTAGTAGACTTTTCTTTTAATTTCTCAGTGCTTAAGATGGCATGCAGGTTATGGAGATTATAGAATATCTGTCCCTATTAATCTTTTTTTTTTGTGAAGTGAAGGAAATGTAGTAAAGACATCTTATCCTGTTTCTGTACACAGAGAAGCACTGAATCACTTCTTCAAGTCCCTCAAAATGTTACATTTCCTTTACTTCTGTATTTCAGTGAACAAAACATTATACATTTATCTTACTATTACCATAGCTTCTGTTTGGCAGATTGACAATTCTGAATGCTATGACACGCATGTGCATCAGTATTAATAAACAGCAATAAAAAGCAATCAGGAAAATTGAAGGGGGTTAAAGTTCTGAGGAATTATTCAACATAAAGCAAATAAATTTGAAAGTGGCCGTTTTCCTTTTACTTCTAACTACTAGTCTGTCAGGTTTCTTCAGCAGAGTCCTGACATAGCACTGGGCAAAAATACATATTTATTTTTTTGTGGAAAGAGCACTGAATTAAATATCGCTTTTACTGTTTTGCAAGTGCAACTTTTCACAGAGCTCTGAGGGAGCTATATAGACATAACCAGAGATGATTCATAATGTAGGAAAATAAGAAATATTAGCAGAGTTAATAAACTAAACTGTCAAATGCTGACTGCCTCAATCCTCATCATTTCTACTGGCTACTCTACATTGTTGGTTTTTTTTTTTTTTAAATAATATATTCAACAGGTATCTATCCCAAGCTTTGACTAGAGACAGGCAGTCTTGTTAAAAAAAGCTTATCATTTTGCTACTTGCAACTGCTATTGTATAAGGGTTTACAGTATGCATTTGTTTGTTCAAAAGAATGGTTCTAAGTTCTGCAAAAAAGGTTGTATGCAGAAAGACCTGTTTTATTTAACTTAAACAATAGAGCCTACTGATGTCTTCTTTTTCTTTCCTGTTTTCTTGTTATGTTTGCTCCAAAAGAATATACTTCAGAAGATGAAACCACAATTCTTAATATTTGGACAGAAAAAGGAACTAAAAGTCATTTAACAGATTAAGGCCAGAATACATTTCCCACATTTCAGAAATGTGGACCGAGATTTCAACTTAGATCAACCTAAGTAACTGAAGTCTTATTTTCTAACAATACTGGTGTTTTCTTATCTTTTGTTGTCCTGAGGATGCAGTTTCAGACTTCAATAGAAACTACAACATCAGTAACAGTCAATAGTGGCATTTTTCTTCTAAAATAACAAAGAAATTGTCAATGATAAATGCAATTAAAAAACTGCTAATAGAAATTTTCCTTAGAAAAGGAAAGGCAGTCAGGCCAAGAAACTACAGCAAAATCTTCCTAACGTTTTCTGTTTCAAGACCTTCAAGTGCTTTACTTTTTCTTTACCTTTTCATTGTATCTTTTGGGAGTAATAAGACTTTCTTTTTGTTATAATTGTTTGCTGCAGGATGAAAGATCACATCTAGATTGCCCTAAATGTGATTGTCTCTCCCCTTCTGCTGTCTGATATTGTACAACAAAAAAATCATATAAACTCTGACTGATTGAACTCCACCAAAATGGTCATCCTTTGCATATATACTCTTCAGGTTTATGTGCTTTTAAACTGTTAAAAAAGAATAACAAATCCCTTTTATAAATATTGGAGAAATCAATACATATTGTAAAATAAACTTGAAGGCTTTATGGCAAACTCTTGTCATTGTCCTTTGCCACAAACACACATCTCTGTATCTACTTACATATATATGTGTAGCCGAACATGCGTGCAATACTTCCTATTAGAGTTTGGAATTTAAATAGGAGTGGAGCAATGGTGTTTAACCTACCGTGGGACAGACAGAAACCCTAATATTGTGTAATAATAATCATAGCTCAAGCTGCTGATGTGAGTTCTCTTGGATAACAACAGGGTTACTCTTTCTATTCTAAGTGATATCAGTAGTAGTCCAGAAAAATAAGTCTGTGCAACGTAGAAACATCCATAATGTGTTATAAACTGCTGGTGGCATATTTTGACTCATACAAAATCCCTATTGGCATTATATTGGTAATATATGCATTGTGTTCTCAAAGACTGAATAGTAACACAGAAACAAGAGAGAAAAATCCACCCAGGAAAGTCCTAATGAAAATTGATTGCAGAGGCTGGAAGAGATATAGTTTGTCTATTCAGTATGAAAGCTAACTGCAGTTTTTCTCTCTTTTTTTTTTTTTTTCATCTCACTTAAAGACTAGAAACAAAGATCTCAGGATTTTCAATGGAGCTTTGCCATCTTTAATTAACAGGAATTTGGACTATTTTAATAGAAAATGTCCTCAGTGTACCTGCAGGTTGTTTTGTATCAACAGGTTCCAACAAGAGAAGCCAGTTGGAGTTAAGTATATCCATAGTTCTGAAAATACTAAAAAAGGCAATTTTATATTGCACATTCAAATGGAGAAAAAATTAAGGATGATTATGTGCCTAACTACTAAACTACTAAACACTGTGTATTTGAGAATTGTGTCTAGGTTTTGGTGGGTCCTTGTTTTATTTTTTGTAATTTTTTTTTGTTTGTTTGCCTGTTTTCATATCCAGTGCTTAGGTTTTTTTTTAAGTAGAAGTAGTTACAAAGTTGCTGACTCTTTTCGTTATCTGGAGTGGATTTTTTTGCATAATCATTTGAAGCACCAGAGATTTTTAAGGTAAACATTTTAATGAACAAACAGCCTATTAGTGTACCCACGCAGTTTAGGCAATTCTTAAATAGTCAGCAGCTGAAAGTGAGTTTTCAGGATCATTATTTTTGGCAAAAATGTACTTCCATTATCATTATTTGTTTATTTTCATTGAATGAATATAGTTTCCAAGTTTTTGGCTTGGAATACTGAGGAACTAGCTAGAAATGAAGACCTTCTTATCTGTTTACCTTTCCTCAGATATTAAACAATCACATCTAATTCTAAAAAGAAAAAAGAAAAAAAAAGTTCTTTCATCTTCTTGGTAGTTGGACATCCAAAAAACTTAATCTTGAAGTATGAATGTTTTTAAAATCACAACAAATAAAGCACATAAACCATGATATTTTGAGCAAAAGGAGGTAAAAGTTATAGAAACTGGGGGAAATGATAGTACATATATTTTGTCATTCAGAAACTAGAGAAGGGTGATTACACTGCACTGCTATAGAGGAAAATCAAGCTCACTGTGGAGGATAATCAAGGAAGTAGAAAAGGCTTTGAGGGAGTGTAAAACGACTGGAAGGAGAATATGTGCTGATAGATGTGTTCACAGCTAAAAGAGTGATACCTCTGTAGCATAAAACTCCATGGTGGAAAAGAGGAAAAGTATCAACAATTGAGCACAAGATTTTGTCTTAGCAGAAAACTTTCACTAACAAGAAGAAAAAGAATATTGTTTACTGGCAATTATCTGGAATCTTCTTTGTTTAATAACCAAATGAACATTAACATCTGAATCAGATACAGTAACTGCCAAAACAACTTATTTTTAGAATAAAATTTATTGAGAGTATTCTCTGAATATAGGGATATTTTGCAAGTTTAAGGTACAAGTTTAAGTACCGCTTTCTGATTCTACGACAGCTAAACATAATGGAGACTGGCATACTAGAAAAGTTGGAGATAAGTAGATTTTTGTAGGAATTAACAAACTACTGGTTAAGCACAAGAATACTGATAGAATGCATCTACATTAGCGCTCAGGAGAATACTTTTGAGGAGATCTCTCGTCCTCCCTCTTCTAGATCGGTTGTCTCATGTCCCCTCTGGTTCATATTGTGGAATGCTCTAAGAGTTCATGAACTACATTTCTCCTGGAGGGACCTAACTCTGGAATGTATTCCAGGACCGCATATAATATTATCCAATTGCTATCTATCTCACAGGATCAGATTCAGTTTATGCCAAATAACTCCCCTTCATCATCAGTAGTTTTCACTCCACAGAGTCAGTTCTATTTGGCTGTACAACTTGTTAATTCAGGCCACAGCTAGTTCTGCAAAGTGTCACATGCTCCACTTTCACCACTCAGAAACCTATACATCATTTACACAAATCAAAATTAGAAGAGGAGAGGAAATGGAGATAAAGTAATATAGATAGAAAAAAAAAATCATATTAACAAAAAGATTTAGTCCAAAAAAAAAAAAAATTGATATATTCAGTTTTGTGTCTAGAGACCTTCATGCAGCAGGAATATCTATTTTATATGCCCTAGCAGACATCTTTAGGTATATGTGCACATATGTTTATATAAACACAAGAAAATATTCAGGGTTCCATAACATGGTACAAAATTCAAATTATAACAAAATTTAAAATTAATTAGACTTTTACCAAAATGCACTGAAGGATTTTTTTTCTCTACTGTGCAGCAGAAATACTGGCTGTGCAGTGCTGTGTATTTATAGGCAGCTAATGAAGACATATCTAATCATCATAATTAATTGGTATTTTTGAGCTTTGGGGCCTAATCATAGAAACTTTCATATGTTGGCACAAACTGATTTTAGATGTGAGGCAAAAATTCATAGGGAAACTTGATATTTCTTTGTTCAAGTTTCCTTTCCATTGAGCCTCACTACTGTGAGCTGAGTATGACTTAACCCTCAAAACACCAGATGAAGTGCTATACAAATTAGCTAAGAGAGGAGGACTTACAGGGACTCCATGTAGAACAGTTTCATATTTGCTCTGGGAATTTGCTTGAATCAGGCTAAACTTTAACTCTGATTAATCAGCATCACATCAGTAAAATAACTGAGCCATTTTCATAGCAACCTATACAATTTCGAGATGTTTTTCATTGTTTTTTATTCTAAACTCATTTACACAAAAATCTAACATCATACATCTCTGTACATGTGTTATTCACTTGTGGTTATGTATTCATGCAATTGACTACATTGCCTGTATCTAATAGTCAATACACTCAGCTCCAAAAGCAAAGCCTTCTATTTATTTCCAAGGAAAATCAAACAGATATAAAGAGCAAAACAACAATATTTGATACAGCAAATTCTGTAAGTGTTACAAAACACTTCTTTTCAACACAGTTACCACCATTAGCTATGCATTTTTTCCAGTAATTAACAAGAGCCTGCATGTCACACTCATAAAAATCTGTACCACCAGAGGTGATTCACTGTTTAACAACTGCTTTGACAGTATTATTGCTAGGAAAACATTGCCTATGCAGTCCATCTTTCATCAGTCCAAACAGATAGAAATCAGCAGGTACTGAATCCAGACAATATGGTGATAGGATAGTTCAGACAAAGATTGGCAACATGCTCCGCAGTCTTCAAATTGATATGAGGCTTGGTGTTATCATGTTGCAAGAGAAAGCTTGCCTTCTTTTCTGGCCTTAGTCAGTGTTGCAATGTAGCGGTCAGATTTGATGGTTTATCCGGGTTCCAGGAAATGCAGACAGATCACCCCCTTTTCTATTCCAACAGATAGTGCACATCACTTTGCCTGCTGAGGGCTGTATCTTGAACTTTTTCTTCAGTGGGAAATGCACATATTGCCATCCCACAAATTGCTGTTTTGACTCCAATTTGTAGAGTTGACACCATGTCTCATCACTGATAATGATACAACTCAAGAAATTGTCAACTTTAACCACATGCTGATAGAATCTGACAAACTTCCATATGATGTTCTTTCTATTCCTATGTGAGCATTCATGATACCACGGATGCAACTTCTGCTATGTTCCAGTGCTGCCACCATAATTTCCAGTGCACTGAAGATGATATTCAGCTCTATATACAGATCCCTGGTTGTAATCCATCAATTCACATGGATGATCTGATCGAGACACTCTTCATTTCATGGCATGAAAGCTGTGCATGGGCCTCCAGAACACAGCTTGTCTTTCCTTACATTGTCACCACTGCTGAAACCCATTGCCTACTGTGCTCACACCTATTGCTTGGTCTCCATAAACATGGATGAGTGAATGAATGAGTGTCAGCAGGTGACATTTTTTTCTGCATGGGGGAATTCAGTGACACACTTTTGCTTCAAACGAACTTCCATGACAGACACTATTTTGTCAGATTGCACCTTTACTGACATTTTTCACACAGCAACAAAATTTAATTGTACATTGGCAGCAAGGTTCAGCCATATCATCAATTTCTGCCTCTGATATTGTGGGTCAGCACAATAAAATAGGAGGCATTATTTTCAGAGTAACCCTCATAGAGTGAATTGGAAGTCTGATTTTACTTGCATTTGCTGAAATTAAAGTTCTTTTTATTTTAAATGAGGACAATTCCCCCATAGGTTTTACAGAATTAAATCTGTTCTCATTTCTGTTTTAAATACACATGTACAAAGAAATATTTGTAGGGTAGAATTACATAAATAATCTGTGGATGTACAAATAATACTCTCTAGAACATCCAGTCTTTCAGCTACTATTGATGAATCTACCTTTCAAACATCTGAAGTGAGTACTTCCAACTTGCTCTGTCATAAATGTCTTATGTAACCTAGCTATTTGAAATGCTACCTATTGTAACTGTCTTCCATCTTGCCAGGTATTGGCTACTGGATCAGGGAAAATTTATACTCTTTGCCAATACAAAATATAGTAGAGGAAGTAATAGATTGCACTGTGTTTATTTTCCTGTTTAATCTAAGCTCATATAAATTCTATTAAATATATCGACTTGTATTAATGTTAAAAGTGATAAGTGGCAGAATAACTCTACCAGAGTCTTAAGTCTCTCTCAGTTTATCAGCCAAATGAAAGAAGAATCTGAACTTCTTGTTGTAGGAGCAGGAATTCTTAAGAACTATTTCTAGGCCTGCTCACAAAGAAAAGGTCATTAAATACTTCCCTTACATCCAGTAAAGTGCTTGAACTCAAAAAAACAATACAAAGATGTACCAGTGTAGTGCTTAAGTGGTACGCATACCATTCCAGCCAGTGCACTTTAAGGGTATCATATGAAGCTAATTAGATGCCTATATGAGTAATCTATCGTTGCTGGGACTTAAACAACTGGTTTCCTATTACAAAAGAAATAACTTTATTTCTCTAAAACTATTTGTCAAGGAAAAGTACATTCAGATATTTTAAGTGTCCTATCTGAGTTCCAAAAGAAAATTATTTGAACCATTAAAAAACAGTGTTAGTCCATTCTTCAAGAGGAGAAATGAGAAAAGACTGCATGATTTAAGTGAGTCTATCAGGAGGAAAAAAAAAAAAAAACACAACAACAGGGACAAAGTTAAAAGTAGCAACACTTATATCATCCTTTCAGTTTCCAGACATGAACTAGTAAGGCCATTAATACTACAGTTTTTAACAGATGGCGATTCTAGGTTGGACATACACATACATCATCTTAGTTTCACCCTCTTTAATTCCCACTGAAGTCAGTGGGAATTTCATCTGTGTAAAGGAGAACAGAAATGGACCTTTGGAGATATTTTTCCTTTGTCTTAAGTGACATATAGTTAAATGCAGGAATTAACAAAGAAATGAAACTGTCATGGGGTACTGAATCACATGGAATTTTGTTTTAATGCTCATGAAATAAAAGTTTGTTAATATTTAACTTTCTGAAGGCTAAAATGAAAAATCCAAGAGTGAATAAATTGCCCATAGAAAGTCTATATTTGCATTCCTTTATCTGATGTCATTTTCCTTGAAGATTCACAAACAGTCAGGGCAAATTATCTATTTTCTTGTTCTTCAACATACACGCACAACAAAATAATGTATATATGACCAGAAATCTGAGGAAGTTATAATTTTTGTGAGCCTAAAATCTTTTGAGTTGGAAGAGACCTCTAAAGATACACAAGCCTTTTGCATTCTTAGTAATAATTTATACTTTTAGACGTAACTTCAGCTTTAGATGACCCCATAGAATGCTTTTGATCTTTAACTAGTATAAAAGCATAGGAAAAAATGTGTTATTTTAAGCACAGTTTACATAGCCACATCATAAAAAGCAGAAAAATTCCCATGTGCATTTTGGTATATGGTGATCTAGGCTGTAAACCTATTCTGACGAATTGTGTTTATTATGATTGATTGAGCTAATTGAACAACAACACAGATATTCCCTGTAGGTGCATTTTTCTCTGATAATATTTGTATAATAACAAAAAAAGTGATGTTTCCAGTTCTCAAAAAATAATTATCTTAGTTTTTCTTTGCCTGCCAGAACAGATTGCTTGTCTGACTGATACTAGTCAAGCAGGTAAGCAGGCTGTTTTCAAAGCTTGACCATACTGAATTTAACCATTAAATGTCTTAATAGCTTTTCAGAATGAGATGTTCAGTATATCATTCTTAATGCCAATACATATAAACTATTTTTCTGAATTGTACTGTATCTGCTTTAACAGTGTTGCATGGTCACAAAAATATTTCTTAGCCTTCTCATCAGGGCAATGACTCTCCTAATACGTTTAGTGATCATATTTCCTTGGCTTCCAAGTTGTTTCTGAAAGACCTGAAAACACTTCGCACTTCACTTATCTTTGTTACAGTGAACTTTGTGCTTAGTGGCATCTATACATCTTTGTCAAAAAAATGAGGAAAAAGCCTAAAATAACCTTTCATGAAGAATCAAAAAAGTGCAGACCAGAATATTATACTCCTTAAATTGTACAATGACTTCCTCAGAAACTGCAAATCATTGCCTTCTTATTTATGAGATTCTACATTACTGAGATATATTTTTTAATAGAATGAAATAAAATTAAAAAAAGTGGAGATCAGCTTCTCTTGGGTTTCTTCAAATGTCTAATGCAAAGGTGAATGAAATTCCAGGCTTAAAAGACTGAGAGAAAACTAAAAACTTCCGAATGATAATCCAGGATAGATCAGATTGTAGTTTATATTTAATGCAGGATAAATTTTGAGTAGTTTTTCTCATGAAATCTCTAATATCTTCTCTTCCTATTTTGATAAAATGTAGGATATGAAAAAAGATGTTTAAAATACAACAGACCTGGTTGATGTGTTAAATTTAACATACTGAAAATAGTTTTAAATTTAAAGGAAGATAACAGTCTGACTCATGATATCAAACTAGTTAACAAGTTAGTGGAAGGCAAACTACTTTATTCAAAGAGAAATGAAGACTAGGAATACATATTGTAAAAGTCCCATATAATAATCTGAAGGAGAAAATCTATATCACTCATTAATTAATGATTAATAGAATTTCCATGATGTGATATAACATTAAAAGTGCACTAAGGCTGTGCTGTGTTTAGTGAGTTGGCTTATAAAGCTACCAGCTGGAGCCAAAAAAAAAAACAGACAAATTTTAAAAAAGTGTTTTTGAGATCAGCAATTCCTTTATAGCCTCACAGTGTTCTCTATTCAACAGTTCTTTTTTTGTTTCAGTTCAGCAAAATACTTGAATTAAATTGTGAATCGGCAGCAGTCAAGTACAGTAAAAGTGAAAACATTGATTGGAGCTTTAATTTACCTGTGCCTGCTTTCCATAATGTTGGTCAAAATAAACATTCTTCTGAAACATAAGAGAAACTGTGAATACTTATAGTAACAGGAACATTATGGAACTGGGCAGCCTGATCTAGTGGTTAGCAATCCTACACACAGCACAGGGGTGGAGCTGGATTACCTTTAAGGTTCTTCCCAACCTAAACCATTGTATAATTCTATGATTCTATGATTGATTGTATGATTCTATGACTGTTCTGAATTTTAATTAAAATAAAATACTTTTCTAAATAATATCCCACATTTGAATGCCACATCTGAAGATCTGCAAGATTTCTTTGTGCGGTAAAACTCACATAAGGAATGTTCAGGCAGCCATCCCGAAAACTCTTGGGGAATCACTCAGACGTGAACCAGGACAAAAATGTGTCATGTAAGCAATCACAAAAAAAAAGTTCAGGAAGACCATTAAGTAGAGAAAATCATTGAGCTTCTGTTAATAGTTTATGTGTAGTCCCATCTTCCAAAAACAAAGAAAGTTGAATTCACAGAATCATCAGTATGTAAAGACATTCCAGCCAAAGCTTTGATATGTACTGTTCAATTGCAAAAAATAGCGTGATTGACAGAACCCTGCTGTTTTCCAATCCCTATAAGTATTTCTTTCTTTACCTATATGTATCACCAGGACATTTGAACCAAATAGTGGGATATTTTGATCACTAAAGAGAAAACAATTTCTATTGTTTGATGGAAAGCTCAATTTTACAAGGATACCCAGTGACTCGTCCTATCACTTCACTGCATGCACATCTAAAACACGATTGATTCCGACACATCTGTTACCAGCCAGTTACTGGTGACAGAATCCTATGAATAAAAATCAGAAGCTATTTGTTGGTAGGGACATCACAATACTTTCAAAGTATTGTGTATGGGTGTATGGGTTCAGTCCATGAAATAGATTATTGACTTCTTTCCCAATGATTGCCAGATAATGAGCAAGAGTTGCCTCATCATGAGACATATTACTTTATACTGGCTTGTTAAACAGAAACAATATTTGATCGTGACAAACATTAGCTGGCATGTCTTATTAGTTTTAATGAGGAGCTGTATGTTATATAGTGTGTTATATAGTTATATAATTCTAGAGAATTTTGTCCTGACTTGAAAGGGTACATACTGCAACAAAAGACTTTTTCCCTTTTATCTGTTGATGTGCTGTTGGTGATTTGGTCTGAAATGTGTAGACTGTATTGTTTTGCTCGACTATAATGTATTTATACAGACAAAGCTAGTCACATCAGAGGCTTCATCTGTCATCCACCATTCTTTATGTATTTCCTGGATTTTCTCTCATGTGTAGTCTTTCCAAAGATTAAAGAACTGGCTAAGCCAGCTTCTCTATTTTCTGTTCATTACCACAATATCACTGTTATTTTTTTATCCTTATAAGAGAAAATATATACGGGGAAGATATTTTATGTGATTTGACTAAACTATAGAAAGAGTATCAAATAAAAAGGTAAGGATAGTATTTATCTGTGTATCTCAGACAGTGTGAACAAGTCTGATAGAAAATGTATTCTATTTTCAGAAAGAAATAACAATGGTGGAATTGGTTGGTTGTGCAATTTTTTAGCTCACCTAGCAGTTCCATGCTGATATCTTATTTATCAGGTCAAATTCAATTTGGTTAAACTATTAAAAGTTCTACCTTTTCTTCCTCAAACAGTTCTTCACTACTCCATTTCTTAATCATGATGGAGAAAGCCATCTTCCTGCTTGAATGTTAGTTTAAATTCAATTCAAGTGCAAATATCTTACTGTTTATATTCTCTTTAAATATTGTAAGTCTTAATCCATCCATAAAATAACCATTTCTCTTAGTCCACAAAGTTAAATTTCTGGTCCATGTTTTCTTCATATCTTCTTGTCTACTTCAACACCTGATGTACTCAAACTAATCTTATTCAACACATCAGTTAGTCACTTTGTTACAGTTGATTTTTTTGCTTACGCATTACATTTAATCTACCAGTTCAGTTTGATCAAGCATAGAGCTTCTCTCCAAATTCAATACATTTCTGAGAGATCAGTTCATGTCTTGAGTTTTATTTAAAATTTTATCTCAGAATCTTTCATTAATTTTTAAACAATATGCTCCGCAATATTTTCAGTCATATCCTCCAAGCTTGAGAGAATCTTTCTGTGTATAATTGCTGTAACTCAGCATTATTTTCCTTCTTACAGTAGTTTGACTGTTTCTATCATGTTTTCTGGTTCCTTGTAACTCTCATTTATCTGAAAGCATATACTCAGGATGGAGTTCTACTTTATAAGAAATCCTTTTTGCTCACTACAAACACATACAATGCCTAGTATAATAGGATCCTGATCCTTAGATTAGTTTGAAATTTTTGGACAATGAGCAAAATTAATAATACGATGATTTGGTGATGGAAACTGTATCATTTCTACTTTCCACCAGAAAACCACTAAACTACTAATGGACTGACCTAAATACTCCAGATTCTGCATGACTTAAATCATGCAGTAGTACACTATGAAGCTAAGGGATGCTTACCAGAGAAATAACAAAGTATATGAATAGAAGCATTTTCCTTTTACATAAAGTTCTGCTCATATGTACTATCATTTTATCAGCGTGATTTTTTTGTTTTACTCTTCCATAAGACTTATTAACAAATTCTTTTGATTATTACAAAAATGATGATGATTCATGCATCCTTTCTGTGACCTTCAAAGAAGGCATTTGTCTCTCCTACTGTACATGATCCATTGAGATCAATTTTCAAAATCCACTGAATCTCAAAAATATTTTAGGTTCTTTTTCCAGGCAAAAAGACTGTGACAGAAGGTAAAAAGGAGCACCCTAGGCAGGTAATTCAGTTATGTGCAAAGAACCACTTTATCTTTCTGAAAAGCAGATAAGGCTCCTAGTAGGAGAGGACCACATACTCAACCAGCCTTATGGGCCTATGCTATGTCTCATACCACCAGAAAATGTCTTGATGAAGTGGAATGTGATGTTCTGGTAATTAAAAAGACATTTTAATTAAAGTACATTCCTTCAAGAATAACCTATTTTATGTGAATCTCCCCTGGAAGGTGCCTGGTTGATTTAAACGGTGTTGTTGCTTTTGACTTTTTTTCATTCTATTTAGTTTCTCACATATTGAGATTTAAGTACAGTTAATTATAGTTGATTCTGATTACATCAGCTCTCACACAAAAATTTGTAGGATGCTCCTTTAAAGCTTCATGAATTTTTCCAAAGCATGAAGCCTTAAATAAACTCTATTCTTTCTGTGAAAATCTCCAGAGTACAGAACTTTTGTGTCACTAGATTTACTTTGTTAAGATTTTTATCTGAATTTTTTTTTTAAAGTGACAACAACTGTCAATCTATCACCAACTTCCTAGAGATGCTTCTTCTGTCTCCCTAAATTTAGACTACATATAACTCACCTTGTAAACACAACTGAGTTATTCAGGCTCTCAGAGGAAAACTCAACCACGCTGTGGTTATTTTATGGGAAACTTATGAAGGCAAGCAAACACAACTCCATACACTGAATTTCTCCAAAGTTTACAGAGATTATTCAACGTAAGTTTATGGTGGCAAGAATACAATTTCTTATGAGTTTGTTAAAAAGGAATGAAAGCCTTTTGAATAGTCTGATGTACACACCCAAGGCATTAGATAGATTGCCATTATTTAACTTGTACCCTGGGCTACAATAAGCACAGTATAGCTAATTAGTAAAAATAAATGATTATCTTTGAAAGTATTGTTGTAACATCATCTCTAGTAATGTGTGCAGTTCAATGTGTCCACAATATAAGAAGGATATAAAAGGTATTAGAACATCTCCAAAGGATGGCAGCAAAGTTGGTGAAAGGTTTATAGAGTGTGATGTGTGAGGAGTAGTTGAAGATACTTGGTTTGTTCAGCTTAGAGAAGAGGAAATGGAGGACTGACCTCGTTGCCCTCCACAACTTGCTCATTAGGAGATGTACAGAGAGAGATGCTGATCTTTTCTCTCTGGTGATCAGCGATAGGAGGCGACAGAGTGGTTAAAACATTATAAGCAGAGCTCAGATTGGAGAGTGAGAAGAAGTTCTTCATCAGAGGGTGGCTGAGCCCTGGAACAGGTTTCCCACAGCAGTGGTCACGACCCCAAGATGCCAGAGTTGTAGCATTTGGAAAATGTTCTCAGACATAGAGTTTGAACTTTGAGTAGTGCTGTGTGCATCCAGGACTCAGTGATCCTTGTGCACCAGTTCCTACTCCAAATATTCTATGATGCTAATCATTCTAACATTCAGCATTATATATCCAAATTCTCTGAGAGGAGCAATAGTAAAGAAATCCCTTCTGCTAAATGCCTTAGTACCAACTCATGTTTAACAATTTTTTTTCAGTGCACATTTATGACCATGAGGATGAATGTATTCAGTAATCTCCCTCACCATTTTCATCCATCATATATACAAGAAAACAAAACACCAAAATTAAAACCAAAACTTGTTATTCTATGATCATTTCCAGAACTTCTAGTGTCTTCCTTTCCCATATAAATCCTGTCAGGTCAAGGTAAGAGTAAAGTTATTGGCTTCTCTCTTGAAAAGCCCTGTTTAGTTCTATTCAATTGCATATTTTCACAAAGCTTGTGAAAACTTGCTCTCTGCTACACATCTGCCTCTTAAAACCAAGTGAAGCTGCCAACTCATTTCAAAAGTCAGTGTTGAAAAATAGACCATTGTATACTTGTGTACTTGAACATACATGAACACAAACCCAACATATGGTTACAGTAACTAGATTTATTTAGGAAAACAGGCAAATTCAGATTTCTAAATTAAATTAATTATAATTAATAGGAAATAATAACCAATAATTACATATATTATTAGGTTTTTTTTTTTTTTTTTTTTTTTTTTTTTTTTTTTTTTTTTTTTTTTTTTTTTTACTTTGAGATATTTAGTCACTAGAAAATAAGCCATATAAGCAAGTGGAGAGATACCATTGAAAAGTGAGAAATACATAGGGAAATACTAAGGGGGAAAAAAAAACAGCATAACAAACAAACAAAAAAAAAAACAGAACAGATGCAGTTAAGCAGAACTTTGGCAATATAATGCTCACCTAAAATGCAGAAGCATAATTAAGTGTAGAAGCAAAATCTATTTCCATAAGTAGCTGTTTATAATCATATACAATTGGCATGTCATTATTCACAATACACAAAGAACAAATGAGAACAGAAAGCAATATTAGACTCACAGAATTAAGCTCCTGATTAAGTCCTCATTCAAATAGCTAAGCTTCTCAATCTCTTCTTCCTCTCTTGTTTCTCAAGTATGGCCATTAAAACTCACTGACAACATCATACGCAAAACATTTGTCTCCTGCCTGTTCTCCATAAGAACAACATGAAGCTTAACAAGGGACAGAATGGCTACAGCCCATCAGATTGAAGGTAAAAAAATTATCCAAATGATATTAAAAGTATCAAGCAAGAGAATACAATCTTCTCTTCTTAAAAATAATTGCCTTTTTTTTTTTTTTTTTTTTTTTTTTTTACATTAGCAATAAATTAATCCTTATTTTGTATTGATGTAAACCTGAAGGTGACAGAATGTGCATTTATAAATTGTGGACTGATCTGGAGTATTCTTCATGAATACTGACTGTAATTAAAGGTAATAGGAAGTTTCTCTGCCTTGTTAAATAAAATTAATACCATCCCCCAAGATTTCAAAAGGAATTAAGAGATTTTCTTGCTCATCTTTTACTTGATTATTCAACTTTTTTAACTGTCTTCAAGGTATGAAGTTATGCTTCTTGCCACACTGGGCATAATTTTTTTGAAAAGATGAATTTTGAAAAGAAGCACCACCATCTCACTTTGTTTACTTCTCAGAATATTCCTAAACTAAACAAAAAGTTTTGTTTTCTATTTCAGGAAGGAATTTACGGTAAACAAAACAGGAATGTGTTTTCACATCTCCTCATGCCAAGGGACATGATGACGCATTACTTCAGAGATGCATCTGTCATATTGAGCTACATAAAGTGACATGATAGAATGTGACATGTTGATGAACAGTGTGACACAAACTACATATTTCAATATATCATTCAACTCAGAATCATAAGAAGTCCAACATTTAAAAGGAATAGAGAAAAGGAATAGAGATCTCTGGATTTCAGAGATTTTATTTTTTTTTAATTTCTTTTCTCCTAGTAACACTAAAGATTGCCTGAAAAATATGTACTTCATTCCTGTGTGACTGGCATCTTGTTAGTCACACAGAAAATATAATTATTTTCTTATTATGAATTTCTAGCTGCAAAAAATACCCGCCCTTACACGTAGGAAAGAGTAGGAAAGGGGTTTTGTTGTTGGTTTGTGATCTTTTTTTTTTAAGGATATCGAATCTTGTTCTGGATCTGTGTATTACCAAGTTGTGAATATTGTAGGCAAAAAAGAAAAGGTAAATTTACCTCAAGAAAAATTACAAAAAATTTATAACAGCTGACAGCTGCTGTTTATGAGAAAGTATTTTAGTACAGCAGTTATTGTACTGTACTATTACCAGACTGTGTTATAGTTATGATATATATAGGAGTTTGGATGTAGAAAGAGCACAGTATTGGTTACTTAAAGAAAAAGATCTATTCCGTTCTAAATTACTTGAGTAGTGCTCATATGTTGTAAGTAAAGCCACAGGAGAAAGTATATTGGGAGTGAAAATATTTATTATATATAATGTAACTTTAAGAAGTAAAGCCTTTCTTGTATTTACTTATTTATTTAGTAGATTTCATAGTCAAACAATAGAGTTGCAGAATGGAATTATAATACACACTAAGAGGAATCTAAGAGAAACTCAGAGAAAATGTGAAAAAAAAAATAGAAGTAGAGGAAAAATAAAGGAACTCCATCTTGAAAGTTGTGAAAGAAAATATTCTCATCTCAGTGTTCATAGGATTTTAAGAGAAGAAAAAGGGCTGGGGAAAAAATAGGGTATGCCCATAAGCTCATGTGTTTAAGTCCTCAGGAATCACAAAATAGCCACCCTTCATGAATATTTCTCAGGTCTCCTCTCTATATACAATGGGGTAATGAGGAATGATGAAAATCTGGTCACTGATTGCTCAGAGACGCTGAAATTTTCCAGTCTACGATTACTACTTGTACTAAGGCCAAATCCAAGTTTTATGTAGTCCCAGAAGAACGCCACCACCCACCTTTACTGGTTTCAAACTGAATTGTCTTCTAAAACTGGATCAGTTTAATGATTCAGAGAATAATAGACAATAACAGAGACCACTCAGCAAGCTTTAAGACGCTCATAACAAGAAGAAGATCATATCAAGCCTTCATAATACACTGTTGAAGATATGAAGGCCATAGTCATTGTAAATCACTGATGTCCACACTGATTCCACAACATATGGAAAAGAAATAACTTGCAGGTTTGTTTCTTTTCTCACTTCTCAGTCATCTCTATATGTCAGTTCAATGGACTCTGCTGCAGGCAGGATGTTTTGGACTCTATTATCAAAGCCAACAATTTAAAACAAAGAAAGCACTCCACAGGAATGAAATCATAGCCTTTTCAAAGTTACGCACAAAATTTTACCCAGCACAAAGTTTGTCCATGGCTTAAAACACTTCTAAAGAGTTGCTCTTCAGACAGCTGCAATGATTTTATTTGTTTTCACAACTACAAATACTCACGTCTCTAACAGTGCATTCTGCTCTATCCCTTTGCATGATCTTATTAAACAAGGTACCATTTTAAGGTAACAGTATACCATCTATACATAAATTCCATTTTCCGATTCATATAATTAAAGGATCAGCTTAAATACAGTTGCAAATGATTTAAGTCAGCAAAGAATGTGGCTCATTCTATGAACAGGAGTGAAATTAGTGAACAGCTTTTGAAATAGTGTTGTTTTTGAAGAATTGATTATTATCAATAATTACGGTGCCGATGATGACTAACATGACTTTTATAGATCCCCATAATTTACATGGCTTATATGTTTAGGAGGGGGAGAAATAGGCTTCAGCCTATTTGGGGAAGTAAAAAAAAAAAGTAGAGCAACATGTCAGTTTCTAAAAAGAGCATCTAGATAGGCTGCATTTTAGAGCTATCAACACTATCAGCATTTAAAAGATGAGACGATGAAAGTAAAAATAATGTGATAAAACAATTCACAACTAATATCAGGAAAAATGAAATTTCAACATTGCTGTCACTCTGCTGACTGAGTTGACAATTTGAGCTGATGCAGGGCTTTTTAAAGCTGTGATTGGCCTGCCAGCATGGATCTGTGTTGTCATGCTGAGGGCCTCTCTAATAGCCCAGAGGTAGCAGGTGGCTGCTGACTTACAGAAACTTGCATCTATTTTATTATTTGCTGGCTCTTTTATCCCTGACAGATTCAAACATAAATAAATTCAATCAAGAACCTTTGCCTTTCTATAATTTCATTTGGTACCTGTAGCCAGCTGCAGCTTATTTCTAAAATAGCATGACAACAACCTCAGTGACGTGGCTAGAAGTAAACAAGATGTTTTTTGTCCTAAATGATGATACCTGGGCATCTGAAACATGGAAGGAAAGAAATGTAAGTTTTTTCTTGGATAAAATATTGCACTTCAAGACAGAGGCCTTAGCTAAACTTTTCTCGAAAGTAAAAGGGTGAAAAATACAACAATATATTGTTTTGAATAAGAGAAGAGCCAAGGTATTTTGAAAACTGTGCCTACTAAGTACAGTGGACAAAAGTATGACTTGGTATAAAGTAGTTACACTTTTAGTGCATTCTTGTATTTCCATGTTCTTCATAATGAACAGGGTGAACATGGCTTCTAGTTACTCTAACACAAGCAGTGGTGAAAAGCTGATATCCTCAAGTACATTACATAATTCAAAGGAGCTGAAAAAGGTCACCAATTCTTAGAGTCAAAGAGCATGGCTTGAGTTGGAAAGGACCTTACTGATTGCCTAGTTCCAACCCTCTCCATGGGCAGAGTTGCCACCCACTAGATCAGCCTGTCCAGGCCCCATCGAACCTGGCCTTGAACGCTTCCAGGTATAGGGCATCCACAGCTTCTCTGGGCAGCCTGTGCCAGTGCCTCACCACTCTGAGTGAAAATTTCCCCCCAAACAACTAATCCAAACCTTCCATCTTTTGGTTTAAAAACATTCCTCTTTATCCAACCACTATTAGATCATGTAGAATGTCAGCCTCCCTCCTATTTATAAACTTCCCTTAAGGAAGGCCACACTGAGGTCTCTCTGGAGCATTCTCTTCTCCAAGCCTATCTCCCTCAACCTTTCTTCACAGGAGAGGTGCTTCAGCCCTCTGATAATCTTTGTGGCCTTATCTGGACTCCACTTTAACAGCTCCACATCCTTCTTGTCCTGAGTGAAGGCCTGGACACAGTACTTCAGATGGGCCTCATGAGAGGACAGTCATCTTCTTCACCCTGCTGGCAACCCCTCTTTTGATGTTTTCTAGGCTGCAAGCGCGCACTGCTAACTCATATCCTGTTTTTTGTTCAACGGGACATCCAAGTCCTTCTGGGCTGCTCTCAATTTGCGAAGTTTGCTCATTTGCTAACTTTGAGTTTGTCTCTGAATGCAAATGCTTCAGGTCTCTTAGTGGGTGTTGCACATCTCTGAGGTTCAAGTTACTCTGTCACATACTGTCTGAAGAAAAATGAGGCCTGCAGAAAAGTTATGTGCCTATAAAATGTGTGTATGCAGGCTGTTTCATGATAATTTAATTGATAGTAGCAACCCATTTTCATGAATCATTTCAATGTAAAAATGAGAGTTGCCCAAGGTCAGTAGAACTTGTACTTTGCAGAGGTAAATGAGCTTCAATAAGGAGAAAATATTTATTAATAAATATTGATACTGTACACTTGTGAATTTTCTTTCCCTTGTCTTTTTCAGAGATTTTTGAGAAATCTATTTCCATCAGTATCTGTTTCTGACTTTTGAATCAAGGCAAATTTCTTCTTCTCTTTCCATTTATATTTCACTTGAATTATAGTATACATTACATAAATCAAAAGCACATCTTTCAGGAAACATCTACTCAGCTGAAGTGAGACAATCACTGTTTCACCATTTGTCTGAACTGAAAGGCTTTTAAACAGTTTTCATGTTCTGGGAAGGAGCATTTTTGATGAAATGGTCTTGTTAGCTTTTATACAGGTAGCTCTATCCCAAATTCCTATTCAATTATTTGATCATATTGCTGAATTGCCCCTCTCTTCCTTCAC
Organism: Chrysolophus pictus; assembly: GCA_037305975.1. NCBI lineage: Eukaryota > Metazoa > Chordata > Aves > Galliformes > Phasianidae > Chrysolophus > Chrysolophus pictus. The sequence continues at coordinate 37,480,735 of CM074578.1, forward strand.
TGGAAAGCAATAAATACATAGTACGAACCCAGATGACCCTGCACATTCCCAGTAACATCTCATTCTTCCTGCCCTAGTCTTCCCTTTCTCCCTCTGTACTTCTGCAAAATGTAGGAATGATATTAAGACATTTAGATTGTTGCAATACATTTTCATTCAACAGTATATTTTCCCATTGTTCTCAAAATGAAGCTCAGCAGATGAGGAAAAGTGTAGCAGTGCAAGCCAGAAGTCGAAGCATTTGTCAAAAGGCAAGAAATATGAGTTTTGTTAAGTCAGTTAATAAACAACAACCAGAACAGAAAAAAAAAAAAAAAAAAAAAAAAAAAAAAATCCTGTTCAGTGATCCAGTGATTGGGGTTCAATTGCAAAAAGTCCCCAAAATTGTTTTTCTCTCTTTTTCTGGAGTCTCTACTTAAAAAAACCTTTAGTATCTTAAAAATTAGCTAAATCTTTATTATATTTGTTACCTTAAATAGGTAAATCATCATTGTCTATATGTTTGCTGTGGTCAAAATATCTGTAAGATTCACTACATAAAATATTTTGCCATATTATTTTTCTATAGTCATTTTTATCGCTTTGTAGTGAAGGTTGAGAATTTTTTGCAGTCTACAAACGTTTACACTGTGATGTTCCACCATTCAGCTCAAGTCAGCATTTCTCTATGCACTTAAATCTTGCTGCATCAAAAATAAAGTTTTATACAATCCTGATTTAAACAGTAGAGTCTCATAGATGAATAACTGATGTCTGGCAAATTACAAATTTAAGTGCCTTCTACTATGAATGTGCTCAGCTGTCTGTGTGTGCCCCAAGCAGCATGTATGTGTGTGTTTACTCATATTGGAACTCTTGGTCTTAACTAGAGGTGGAATAAAATAAAAAATAATAAAAGTATGGACTAATGAAGGTCTAGATATGGTAATTTCTATCTATTATTTTCTACAGTAAAAAAAAAAAAAATCTAAAATTAATTAATAAAAATGTGTTTCCAAGTTGAACTCATTAAAACAATATACAGTGGAGAATAAGGCCATAAGGAGATTTGAAATAAGAAAGAATGATTGAATGTAAAAGGAAATACATTCTTTGTAATCTTTACACAAAGAGCGTAATAACAATCAGGTATAAAATCAGTGATAAATATTTTCTGGATGTGTGTGAAATTTAATAATCTAAGTGCCATCCTGCTTCCTTCCAACCACTGGTAAGTAAATGTTCATTCTATTTATTTTGTGTGTGTGTGTTAATGATGTGACCTAGCAGGTACAGGGACCAGGCAAAGCAGATCCACCTGTGGTCTGACGCTGGGTGGAAATTTATATACACAGTAAATGGAAGCATACAGAGGCACAAATAGTTAAGTTCAGACAATTGAAACTTAATTTAGGATCTAGGGAGAGATTGTTGAGTAGACAGGTCTATGCTTTCATTTTTCACATATAATTTCACCACTTAAAAGGTCCTGGGAAGACCAGGATTCCACTGCTTATACTCGGATGCACATCTTCCTTCAAATCTATCTCCCTGAGCAGAGAGGAATAACAGTTGTTAGTGAATTAGTAAACAACTGTGTTGTGCACCACATCTTATAGATGCATAAATTCCTCTTCCTATTTAGACATCTTCTGATCAATTTCTCAAATAAATAAATAAATAAATAAATAAATAAATAAATAAATAAATAAATAGAAGTGCCAAAACTGACTGATGGAATCAGCAATTCAGTATAACTAGGCAAGCATACATGAACAAAAACAATCAGCTGAGGAATATGTGGGGAAGTGGGATTTCATTGGTTTAAAGACAAGACTCAGAGTGGAAACTTATCTAAGTGTAATCATGTACTCAGATAAATATTTTTTCCAGTTCTTTTGTGATGGAAAAGATAATCTCACCAACATTGTATCAGAACATATGGTTGCTAATGCGCATTCATTTGGTGTTTAAGTTATATCACTGGGTAAATTTTGCACAGTTTTTTGAGGAAAAGACACCTGAAAGCTTTGTTGGTGAAATTCTTCAGGTAGAAATTCCAAGCAGACATATCTCTCAAACCAATTTCAGTGCTTCAAATCCATTTTTAGTTCAGAAGATTTTATATTATAGGGATCTTCTAGGAGTTAACTTCAATACATGCCCAGAAGATGAAACAATGTAACTTGTACCTGTAAAGCCTACATTTAGCCTATTTGTGTATGAATAACGATTGCCACACTAAATGTTTTTTGTCAGAGTCCAATGGCTCTCTATCTTTTGAACTTCCAAAAAAGCTTGCCACATTTGATATTAAATATTTAGAACTGAAAATAATTACACTTAAAAAACATACTGAATGGTAAATACAGGTTTCAAGTTGTTCAGTAGAAAAGCCACACGCTATGAGTCAGACCGTGTGTGCAATGTTTTAATTTCTCTAATAAGACAGCATAATGGTCCATTATTGTTTTTACATGCCACCTTACTGAGCTCTTTGAACAAATTTTCTGTCAAATTTTCTTTTAGCTTCAATATATTACATTTGTATTGACCCTAGGTCCTTTCAAAACATTATGTTAGAGAAACGTTGAAGTGCTTCACTGAAAGTGCTCAAAGCCATTTAGAACCTTCCAGTAAACATGTAGTTATTTTTCTGTCCATTAGAGATATTATGTGGAAATTTATGACTATAGATGTGAATATGTATATGTATGCACATACCTATAATTGTACATTTCTATGCATATATTCACGTATATGCACTAACAGATAAACTGTAGAAATCTAAGTATTTATTAGAAACATGCTATATATACAAAAACATAATAAAAAATCACAGGAATGCAGATAGATTAATTAGATAATCTCAGCAGTTTATTGACCTCATATATTCTAGGGTCTGCTTGTTTTTCCAGAGGAGTCTCCTGATCCATTAACCAGTGCAACAAAGGCCACATTCATCTTGTGCACTCATAAAGATAGGGTACATGTGAATGTACCATTAGTTACGTGCCTTAAGAACTAACAGAAGACTCTAAGTAAACATGGAAACAGTTTCTGTTGAATAGAGAACTTGGATATGGCAATTCTACTACGACAAATTGACTGAATTTTATGGGATTGCTGAGGACATTCAAGCCTAACAATTTTAAACTTGCTTATCATGTGTGCTCATAATAAATAACACTTTTCCAAATTGTCTTCAGTCTGAATTTAGTTTCAATTCGCTTCTCTCCAGAAAGTACAACCAGAATTGTGTATAGTGTTTGAAGAGTCCTATGGTGCCTTCTGCAGTGATATAGACCCTTCTCTATTTTTTTGCAGGTAATTCCCTCTTCTGGTAGTTTCCTAGCACAAAGGAAACTTAAGTAAAGACACTTTTCAAACATTAATATGGAATTAATTTCATTACTATGTTCAAACTATGAAGCTGCAGACATGAAATGAACTCCAGTACTTTAAACAGTTACTAGTGATCCTAGCGATGGTAAAGAAACTATTGTGTGTTTCTTAATACAATATATTAAATCATTTAAAAAGAGTTTTGGGACATTTAGAACATCGTGAAACAAAGGTGTGACATGAATTATAATTAGTGAAAGACAACTGCTAATTGTAAGTCTGAACAATAAAGGTAGTGACTGATTAATGATGGAAATGTGTAACTTCTTGCAGTGGAAAACCAGTAATGGAACAGAGCAGAGAAGTATGACAAGATCAGTTATATAAAATATCAATTACAAAACTTAGAGCTTTAACACTCTTTCAAATCATCATGAATGCAAATACATAAGACAGGAAAGCATAATGCTTGAAAATTTTCAGTTAGGGAAAATACACTGTCAAATGTTGCTTCCTACTTTTCTGTTTTGTGATAGATTTGAATACAGTGAGGAGTGGTTGTAGAGAAGATTTTTTATAGGCAACAACAGAAATTAGTAAGGAAGAAACTTCAGAAAGTACCGTAATATGAATTTTTGGAAAGCATCAAGCAGCAAAGATTATCATACTGCAGCACACATATGTGTTTTCCGGAAAATGTAGGAATGCCAAGTAGAGGTGAGATCTGACTTCTCAGTAGTAAACAAGAAAGACTGAGCAGCCACACACTGCAAAGAACCTTGAGTATAAAAATAAATAATCTCCATTTGGTTTGTTAGAAGCAGAATTAATAGAAAGATGCATATAGAATACCATCATTACCAAAGCAATGAACTATGAAAATGATATTTTGCTGAAGCATTTTGAATATGATGAGAACTGAATGAAAGCTTTATTAGTGTAGCTTCATAGGAAAAGGTACACCTTGGTGTAAATTATGAGATGTCCTGAAAGTTGGTTGTAGCCTCAATCTGACAATAAGGAAAAATGATAAAGCCAAATATACCGTTCAGGTTTGAGTCTCTTATGATTAAGATTTTCAGTGATGACAGAGGGTCAATGTGATGACATTCAAAGAAAATTTGAAAAGAGAAAGAAGAAGAACAAGGTGATGTTTTTCACTTGTTTGTTTCATTTTTAAATCAATAAAAACTTTTTTTTTTTTTTGCAATCTTGAGTTTGTATTTTATGAAACCATTCCAGTGCTCAAGGAGACAGAACAGGACTTCATTTAAACAAATCTTTAAAGCTGCACTCAATTTGCCAGTGGTGATCCATCCAAAGGCAAAAGATGGAAAGAATGGTTGTGGATTCTTTTGTCTGCTGTAGATTAAAAGAAAAAAAGCACCACATTGTGATGTTTGGAGGACATCCTTAGGAAATGGCAGACGAAAATTAAAAAATTACGTTAGTTAGCCTGAATGAAAGTTATCCTAAAGTGACTCTGTAAGTACACTGAAGTGACAGAATGATTACAAAATTCTAAAATATCTGGCTTTTGCAGTCAAATAAACCCATATATCTAGGTCTATATGAAATGTTTTCATAAGATAAATACAACTGCAGGAAAAATTAGGCACTTATATGTAGAGGATTGGAAAGAAATGTTCTGAACACTTTTTAAAGGCACAATGGTCAATTAAATATATGGAGGGTGTTTTGAGCATCAAAAAAGACTAACACCAAAGCTGCCTAAGAGATTTGAACTCCTGTTTCCTGTTTATTTTAAAGCCAGTTGTTGTTGTCCAAAAATCAGATTCACTACCTGGCATGCCAATCTCATACACAGAGACAAGAGTTATTGCAAAGTTGCACAAGTTTGGGTGCTGGGTGGTGTTCCTCAAAGTTAACATACCTAGGGATTTTCATGATACTTTTTAAATGGATATTTTTATCATTATTCCCCTACAGCATCCAGCCTACAATTGGTCAGTTAAAGTTAGGGATAATCTCCCTATCTGCAGACTAGCTTGACATGTTAATTAACTACGTGTTTTTTTTCAAAATGTTCCTATTTTCAAAGACAAGTTTAGTAGTTGCATTGTGATTAAGAGTTTCTCTCTAGTCACTTCAGTAGTTTCAGGGATGGTCATTCTTACTTAGATAACACATTTGCTGTATTTAGATACATATATATAAGGATATATGTACAAAGATTTGTATAAAGATAATTTTTTACTGAAAACTGTCAATTAAACTTTCATTTTTAAGGATGGTCATATATGAATCAACACATCAAGATGTCACTTCTTCTGTACAGCTTTGTCACATATAGCCACTGTTTTATCTTTCATTTTTATTCCTTGTACTTGTCACATAATGGCCTGCTAAACATACTAAATATCTTTACCATTGCCTTAGACTCCTTGAGACAATAATTAAGTGATGGGAAAGTTTCTGATCAATGTTTACATAATTTTAAAATGGTGACACATAAAGGACTTTCTTGATGCACAAAATAACAGAAAACAACTCTGAGTTCCAGAGACTTGCTCTTTAGGACCAGAAATATTGGTGAGTTTAAAATGTAAAACTATTAACTGGATGATCCTTGATCCCTGACATGAGCTGCCATCCACAGCCCAGTCACTGCCTCCTCATCTCCCTGTGGGAACCACAATCCTAAGAAGATTACATTACACAATCAGCTTGAATAGAGGACAAACATGAAGAGAGTCCATTAAACCTTTCACATAATTACAAGCCTCATTGTTTTGCAGATGAGCAACATAAAGTAGAACATATGCATGAGGCCGCTTAGTCACTCTGGATAGCAGTGATTTCAACTATGTGAGCCTAGTTGATTGCCAGTAAATGAATAAATAACCTTGAAGTAATCCTTCGTTTCTGCTGGAAAGGTGCCTTGCTTAAATACCAGATAATGAAAAAATGTCCAGATACCCTTTATCATATTTTTGCTTCTCTGTTTTCTATATACTACATCATAATTGCTATGGTCATTGGTTTTGTTTTTTTTTTTTTTTTTTTTTTCCCCATCTGCTCATACTAAAATACAAAATTGGCATTTTGAGGGAGTCTTATTAAGCTGGAAATAAATTAATAGGACTAAGTAGTCTTCATACAGTATCTGATTTAAAGCACAGGTCTTATCTAGAGAAAATATTTTTCATAGGGACGCGACGTCCTGAAGTTATCAGTTTCTATGGCTGTATGTCACAACAAGTGGATAAAAGGTGATTTATTCAAAACTTAACTGGCTGGTTTATCTTTGTAATGTGCTCCTACAAAAGCTATTTTTCATTTTCTGTGCTGAGTGGCTGATGATCATATTTCACTTATGCATATTTAATAGTAATTTTCATGTAATGATTTTTTCCAGTATTATTTTCCTCAAATGTCAAAAAACTGACTTGCTTATTTGATTTTTGAGTATTGCAATAATAGTAAAGAGCTCTAATTTTAGATCAGAACATCAGTACCCTACCATACTACGGTCTCATCGAACTACAAGTCATGCACATCTAATTAATTGCTCACTTAGCCAATCATTACTGTTAGAATTCTTCCTTAAAGAAGGAGGCTGAACAACAGAAAGATAGGTATTGCTCTACTTGACCCATAAGAATATACTAAAAACTCACTTTTACATTGATATTTTAACAAAGGATTGCACAATATTTTTTCCGCTCTGAAGTGCAAACAAAATTAGTGATAAATCAACAGATTCTTGATATACTACAATGTGGAATAATGATATGCATTAGTTTTCATTTATCTGATCATTTAGGAACATGTTAATTTAACAAATGTTTGATTGTTGTTGTTGTTGTTTTCTTTTTTTTTTAAACGTGCATTAATCTGCTATACTAGTAAAGATCCAATCCCAACTAGTATTTTTTCTCAACTAGTATCTTGTAGTTATATATTTTTCTTGCCTGATGGTTTCTTTAGCTGAGCCAGTATTAACAGCAGACCAGTGTTTCCATTGCTGAAGCACAGCCAGGGTCAGGCCAAACCCTTTGGCACAGAACAACCGCCTTTAGCAAATAGTGACAGCATGCAGACACATCCAGGGCTGCTGGCCTAAATTAGGCAAGGGGTTATGCCATACCATGTGACAACTTTCAGAAGGCTATAAAAGAGTGGAAAATTGGTCAGGTGTTGGTCAGCAGCTAGTGCGCAATTGCATTGTGAATATATATATATTGTATACATATAGGTATAATTGTATTTTTATCATTTTTTTATTTTTCTGTCTAAGTAAATAATTATTTCAACCCACAAGTTATGTTTTGTTTCCAGCTCCCTTCTTCATTCCACTTTGTGGGGAGTGAGCAAACAGCTGTGTGGTGCTTAGCTACTTGCAGGGTTAAACAACAACACCTGAAGGATATCAGATTGTTGCATTGGATCTGTATATTCTTAAATTTGACTGATGATGTATTAGGTTTGAATTTAATTCTAACAAATTTAGGGTCTCTTCATGCAGCTCTTTAAGAAGAATACAAATAATCTCTCCCAATTTAGTATCATCCGCAGACTTCCTTATTGTGCGTTTAAGTCCTGCATATATATTGATGATAAAAATCTTAAAGAGAACTTGTTCTAAAATAGAGACCTGAAGGAAACTGCTAATGGCTGGCCACTAGACCATTTGTTATAACCCTCTGAGCCCAACCCATTAGTCATTTGCTCTGCCATGACATTATGTATGCTGGATATTTTATCCATAATGATATTATGGCAAACAGTAGCAAAACCTTTGCTTTGCTATTTCATTCAAAAAGATTACATCAGCTGACTTATCTTGGTACACTAGTTGAATAAACATCTCATATAAAGAAATTTAGTTCACTAAGCAAGACTTCTCTCTCTTGAACTCATGGCTATGACCAGTGGCTGTGTTGACTTCAAGTATTTTTCAATAACTCTCTGAATAAGTTTCTCCACAATTTTACAAGACACAAAAGTGACACTTTCAGGCCTGTTTTTGCATTTCTTTAAAACTGGAACAATGTTTGCCATTTTGCATAAAGGTTCCAACTAGTAACTCTAGATTCAGGATCCTGCGCTTCCTACAAGTGAAATGAGAGGTGAATGAGGCTTATTGTGTATGTTTAACCAAAAAGGAAAGAGAAGTCTCACACTGAGCGTGCATATCAAATTCTTCACAGGTGGTGGACTTTTACATACTAACTTATTATTATACTTTAGTTACTTAGCCTAAATGCCAAGAGGTAATGGTGGGTGAAACTGGAAAGGGCGTCTGGTTCAGTTAAGATTTTCTAAGAATGCTGTGATGCTTAATGAAAGCAAAGAGTCAAATCCCAGAACCATGGAGCTGAGTTTCAAAAGAAAATATTAATAAATCTTTTTTCCATAGGATCATAGAATCATAGAATTACTTAGGTTGAAAAAGACCTTAACGATCATCAAGTCCAACCATGACCTAATCATACTATCCTCATTCTGAGCTTTCTTAGCCTGTTCTTGATGGGGACAGGTAGGTCACCCCTGGTTTTTGAGACTTTCAACATGCAATACAAGAGAAAATAAAAAAGCCTCCGAAGGGCACATATGTGCTCCTATGAACTAGGGCAGAATGTTGTGATGTGAATTCACCAAAAAGAAAGCTCATACACATTCCACTGAAAATCTGCCTCAACCAATATCTGGTAAATCAAATCAACAACCTACAGAAACTAAGCAACCAGAGACTAAGCAGGTTTTGTGCATATACTGTCTATTTATTCATTTAATAGTCCTTATTAGGAAGAGATACATACGCATTAGCATGAAGAACTTGTAGAGCTCGAGTCTCTTTCTGCAATGGTAGGAAAACCAGGTGATTATCATGTCTTTTTTTGCATCTATATGCATCCAAACTAAAGAAAAGTTATAAGGAACACAGAAAAACTTAAGAAAAGCTCAAAAATAATGTATTGTGAACTTCTTCATCTTTCAAAATCTATGCTAATATTTATTATTCATCACTGGTCACATACCTCTAACACTGAGAATTGTTTTTTTTTCCTGAAGAATGGGAACCCTGTATAGCAAAGAAATAATAGCATGAATTAATGTAGTTTGGATGTGTCATGAACAAAAATGTAACAGGAAAATATCTTAGGCAAGCATATAGATAGACAGAAAGTGGTTGACTCAATTTAGTTCTCCTCCAACATTTCTCATAAATCCGTTTAATTCCCTTCCTGTACTCTGAAAGGAGGTTAAAATTCTTCCATGGTTCTAATCACAAACCTTACATCTTTTCTCATGAAACTATTAAATTATATTCCATCAGTCCTCATGGATCTATTCACTTTCTGTCCTACTTGTACAATTCAGTGTGAGTAGGCAAACTGCTTATAAAAAGCTTGGGATTAGAAGTGAGGATCTGTTGCAGTTTATTGGTCAAAAACAAGTGGAATTACTCTCTGAGGAGTTGAAGGAAGCCTATGTGAAATCTGTCTATATTTTACTTGGGTCCTTTGGGTCCCATTAGTCCCTTACTTTCATTATCCTAAGCAGCAATTCATTTCACTTACTCTCACCTTCCCCTATGGCCATATTATTCACAATATCATGATGTAATAGTTTTACTGCTTTGTTTTTTCCCCATAAAAATTTATTGACATCATAAATAAAATATATTTTTCTAATGTATTTGCAACAATTACTGTACTCTTACCCATATAAATATCAACTACATGCCTATCGTATAAGTATTTTACATGATGAGAAGTCCTAGAAATAAAATAATTGTATCATTGGTGATTCCATAATAAATACTCCTCCCAGTCAATGATATAATGGCTTAGTTAGGAATAGTCACTTTTCCACTGTATGATTTTGTTTCAGTAAAAAAAATGAATACACTTAATATTAGATGCAATGGGTAGCATGCTGAATACTTCAGATACTGGTGTGCCTTTCCAGTTGAGTTTTTGAGGCAATATTTAGGCACAGGCAAACTAATTTTCTTTTGCTATGTATTACCTTGAGGTTTCCAGATATTCTTGCATACCTCAGCATTACACACTGCATGTATAGAGGGCTTTCTTTTCGCCTCTCAAGCGGTTCCTTTATGTTTTCATAAATAAGAGACTGTATTCATTATATGAATGTTCATTGTTACTCCAGTTACCTTAAGAAACAGTAATATTTGCACACAATTAGATATGTAAATTAATCAGAACACTTCAAGTCAGAAGTTCTGAGGAGGAGTGGTTTGCTAAATGTTGAAGTGAATGAACAGAAAGTTTCACACTGTTCTTGATGGATGCATATTTGCAAGAGAGGAGAGGAGAGGAGGGAGAGAAGAGAAGAGAAGAGAAGAGAAGAGAAGAGAAGAGAAGAGAAGAGAAGAGAAGAGAAGAGAAGAGAAGAGAAGAGAAGAGAAGAGAAGAGAAGAGAAGAGAAGAGAAGAGAAGAGAAGAGAAGAGAAGAGAAGAGAAGAGAAGAGAAGAGAAGAGAAGAGAAGAGGAACATGGGGATTTCTTTAGTATGCAAATGCAAAAGCTTTTATTTCTAAACGTCAAAGCAAATTCTTTGGTATTTGGAATCCATTTCTCAGATCATTTTCTCATTTTTGAAAATTGTTGAAAGTAAGCATTTGCCTCACATAATCTTCAATTGATTAAATAAATATTTAATAGCAGAAAAAATATTATTGAAAAACTCTTTTTTTTCATGCCCAACTACATTCAGTTAGTGAAGAAAACATTTTTACAAAACCATCTATAATTTCATTCTATACCTGACCTTTCGGTTTAACAACCAGCTCAGTTCCTCATGAAAACAGTTTTAATGCTCTTCTCAGGCTTTCATTCTCTTGTAGGTCCAGTGAATGCATTCAGTTGAGCAGTAAAAGTTCACAAAGCCCATCTCATAAATGCCTATTTGTTGCTGTCACTCTCTTACTCTGCAGTTTTGCCCATGTCTTTCTCTAAAATAATGCAGTTTTAAAGACATAATCCTATCTGATGAGAAGAGCTTACATTCATAAATCTTTTTAAACATAATGGAAATTTTGTTTGTGAGGAAAAAACACTGGACAAATAAAACCCAAGTTTTTTCATTAAATGTAAATGTTTAAAAGTTTTGATCCTATTATCTCTCAGTGGCTAGCTGTCAGTATTCTTTATTATGCTCTGCTTCTGGGTAATCAAAGTGCTAGTAGGCAAAAATTGTAATCTTAGATTCTTGATCCACAAGAATTATATTCAGGCATGAGTTTAAGTCTTATGTAAGAAAAATATATTAAATTTTAAATCTTCTAATTTCTAAATGTTTGAACTGATATGATGTTCTAAAATGGATCTTTTTTCATTAGTAGATCCTATGCTTTTGTGAACATTATGAAAATCTTAAAACAGGAAAGTACGATATTCAAATTTGTCCTTCTTCGAAGTGAAAGAATTTGTTAAAAAAATCCTTTTAGATGGCATGCTGTTTTGTCTCTGTAAAGAAAGAAAGAATAAAAACTGAATTCACATTTCCATAATTCACATTCTTCCTTTAACCTGAAACTTGACAATATCCATTAGAATATCAGAATTATGAATTAGTACATGCAATATTATTAACTTTTCCAATAGCAACAACAAAATGCAACAAATCATCATAATGGCATTTTGGAGAAACCTATTAAGAAATAAGGAGAGAATGTAAATCTACTATGACACCAAAGCACCACAGTCTTTATCAGTTTGGGCTCCATCTAAGAGCCGATTAGAGTCAAATAGGGGCAAATATTTATCTAGATCATACTGGGTAGCAATTGCAATTAGGGCATCATTGTATCTAACTATATCTTCTTAATTGATTTAGAGTAATCTGAAATATTGCTTGGATTTGTTTGCTTTGACAGTTTCAGTGTCTTGTTCCGTTTCTGATGACTATGAAAAATAAGGATAATTTAGAACTGACCATGCAAAGTTACTGATAAAAAGCTGTACTTAAAAAACAAAAAACAAACAACTAAAAAAAGCTTCCTATAAAACTCCCAAAGGATGATACCTTTGAATGTATGTGAAATCCCACACCCTGTGTTGAAAACCAGATAGAAGAAATTACAAGCAAAAAACAATACTTCTGAACTTGGAATATTAACTAAGAAAAAGATCATATGGAAGAGTTACAGTTAAGCACGTTATTAATTGAATGTAATGATTTTGGTATTAAAGCTATGAAATAAAGGTCAGGACCTTTTGTAATAAAAATCAATTAATGAGGATGTGTTGTTCACCTTGTAAGGGCTATTTTAAGGTATAATACAGTGTTGTTTTTGTTTGCTTGTTTGTTTGTTTGTTTTGTACAATAAATTAATAAGGATTTATGTAGTGTAAAAAGTACTCCCAGATTTGCTTCAAAAGTAAAGAGAACTGGAATAAAAAGAAAGAAAAATGAATCCTGGACACAAACAGGTTTGTGCTAAAATATCTCAGATTAGTTCACACTTCTGTATTTATTTCTATAGACTACAGAGCAGGTTTCATGGATTTCCAAGTTTGTACAAGAAGTCTCCAAAAGGATTAGATCAGAAATTTAGAATTTATGCTAGAATTTATCTTGCACTTTTGTATAAACCTTGTATAGCTGGTAAAGATGAGCATGGGAGCAATGTACAAAGTCTTGACCCAGTGATCCAGGTTATATTTTTTCTAGCACCTGGGAACAGTGACTTTGTACTACAGTCATTCTTTCCATCTAATTTCAGTCATCTAAAATAAATATACGGTCTAAAGATGAGAGATGGGCATCCATTATTTAGATCAAAATCAGTTAATGTATATCCAGACATTAATAGATGAAATATTAATGGCAATAAAGATATTATATCAATTTGTGCTGTAATTTATATACAAAAAAATATTTCAAAAGCCCACTATATGCTTAGGATGTCAAAATCCTTGCTGCCATGTTTGCACTACCTGATATAGATAATCAAAAACTAGTTTGTCTTTTTCTCTCCAAGAACAAGTAGCTAGTATTAGTCAAAGAAGAGACTATTAGAGACACAAAACTTTCCAACTTCTATTTCTAATTTTATCCTGTTCAGGTCTCCACTAAGAGCCACATACCAACTTTCAAAGAAGCAGGGGCTAAAAAACAGAATGGACAGTTATAGTTGTAATATTTTATTTTCATATACTTCAGCATGGAGGTGTCCCAAATGAGGAAATGTTTGTTTTATTTATTTTGTTAATGGTTTATTGAAACTCGTGATTTTCATCCAGTAGGTATCTATCACTCAAGTGGAACAAAATCCACAAAAGTAAATGCTATAAATAAAGAACTAAGCTAACTACAAGGACATGCTCATTATGTAAACCTATTTTAATGTCCACTCAATGAAAGTTACTTGTATTATGTATATTAACCAACATCTGCTTTAGCTCTTTCTGTATCTCAGTCAACTGAAAATCACATTTGAATCTGTGCAGTTATGATTCCAATTGTGTGAAGTTTGCAATGAAATCACTTCACTGGGCTTCAGCTCAGATAAACAGTGAAGACACTTAACTTTGTATTCAATATGTTATGTAAATATTTCTAAATATAATTAGATGACTGGCTGCAGAGGTGCATTGATAAGAGAAGAGAGAATGGCCTCATGTTGCACAAGGGGAGGTTCAGATTGGATATTAAGGAAAACATCTCTGAAAGAGCAGTCAGGCACTAGAATGGACTGCTGAAGGAGGTGGTGAAGTCACTGTCCCTGGAGGTGTTCAAGAAACATGTAGATGCGGTACTTAAGGACATGGTTTAGTGGGCAATACTGGTGGTAGGTGAACAGTTAGACTACATGATCTTAGAGGTCTTTTCCAAGCTTAATGATTCTGTGATTCTATTATCACCCCTCCCCTAATGATTCACAATCATGAGATATTCCTGATATTAGACAACTAAGCCAGCAACTTCTTACAGAAGAACAAAAGCAAAAAGTGTCATTGTCTTTTCTGTATAACTCTCATTTTACAGGACTGATAGAGCTCTTCCATTGTGCATAGCGCTAATAAATACTTGCTAGGTCAGATAAAGGTGGTGGAACAAGAATCTCAGCACTGTGATAGATAGTCACCAGTGAGATTGAGTTGGCATTTTTTCTAGCTTTCAGGTTAGAGAAACAGTGTGAACATTAACTGCACCTTAAAGTGGAAGATCACTTGCCTCATTTGTGAATTCATTGAGTGATTATCTAACTTTCATGGAATCATTGGTCTGGAAGAGACCTTAAAAATTATCTATATCCTATCTCACTGCTATTGTCCTTACAATAGATCAGATTGTTCTGTAGTCTCTTTCCAATTGCAATTGTTACACTTCGTGTTTCGTATTTCATATTTCTATGAAGTGTAATAATTGCAATTGGAAAGAGACTATAGAGTATCTTGTGATATTTGTGGCCCTTAGAGAACCTTCCTCAGAAGTGGGAGATATGTAAAGCTCCAAAAGGACCATGACTTTCATCCACATTTTCTGCAACACTTTTCAGAATGCCTTTGGGCTATTTTTGACTGAGAAGTTAGCTAACAGAAGGCCCACTTATAGAACCTTAACAAATTGAATGTATGAAGTGATCTCCCAAATGCTTTCTACTGTCCAGAATTAGGACAGTAATTTTCCTTCTCCATATACAGTTAAGTGATCGTATTTTTAAAATAGAATGTATTTTGGGGCAGGTCTTTAAGAGTTTTAAAACTTGGACCTAAATACCTAAATACCCGAACTACAAAACTTAGATAAAAAGGGTTTTGAAATTTAAAGTCAAGTACTGCTTACCTAACTTTTGACATTTATATCTAAGCATTATGTCTAATTTAGTTCTCTTCAGATGCCCTTGTGAAGTGAAGAGAAATGGAAACTATCAAACAGAGCTCCTAAAAATAGTGCTGAAATGTTTGTGATGATGAGTCATCAAAATGCAACATAAAATAATCTGTATACAAAATAATATTTTAATAAAAATTACTCAGAAATCCATTGAACCATAATATTTTTCCACAGTAATTATGTTCTTTGTACTACATATTTTTTAAGAATCTTAAGGTACAATATGCTATATTTACTTTTTTCTAATTGTCAGTAATGTAGCATGCTTTACCATTAATTTCCCACAAGCCTTTGAGCAGTTTATCTGCCATTTGTTAATTGGGCAGTAAATATTCTGAAGCTGAAGGAATACTTTTGCAGTACTGACTCCTGGTGTTCAAGGAACATTGACAAAAAGGCCAGTGGTATTAGGTGGCAGAAAAAAATAATAAAAACAGCCAACCAGGCAACCAAAAAATACCTCACTCAAAAACAAACAAAGTAAATAACAAGAACAAAAGAACTACTGTGAAAATCTTGGCCACCAAAATGAGCTTCATATCGATAGGAGGAGAACTGCGACTATAGTGTGAAATTCTCACAATTTTTTTTTGGAAGGACTCAGTTCAGATAACAGGGAACTAATGCTGAGAACATTCTGGCAATGAATTTCCTGTGGCACCTCCTAGAGATATTAGATTTTTTTTAAAAAAGAAAACCAATAGAGATATGTAATGAAGTAGCTGACATCCAATCAGATCATAATTATTAAATATTTGAGATATTCTGAATAACCAAAAAATTGGGATAAAATATAAACACTCTACTAAGAATGCCATATTCAGGTAAGAAAGAAGTAATATTCTGTTTTCACTTGTGCTACTGGGTAGCATTTCAGTACAAGTGCTTTTTTTAGTAATTGCAGAGAAGTAGATTATATTCAGATTTTCATTCCAAATTAAACAATACTGTCCTTCACAGGCACTGGATTCTAAAAGCTGCTTTTGTTAGTATGCCGACATTTCTCCAAAATAGCTTTGCTATTTGTGACTTGCTTACTCTTTGAATAAACAACCAAGACTGCACTTTGTAACTAAATTCTCCCGTGCCTTTTTATAACAAAGAAGATATCAGAAAACTTCTGTCACTCAGTTATACTTGTTACATATAGTTGACTTGAACTCATGTCCAGAAATGTACTTGTGTTTTGTATCACTGCTCCACAAAGCAGGCTTCTGGGATTTAATTTCGATCTTTGAGTTGCAGTCATCCTTATGGTACAATCTTCTCTCAGAAAAGGATACAAGAACTGTTGTTTTATTTTCAGAATATATTTAGGAGAGATATACCTCCCACCATTCTACTAATATTCTCATCTGCTTCAAAAAGGCTAAATAATTTGCAAAGGTGTTAGGAGCTGTATTTTTAGTGACAGCTTATGTCTTCTTGGCACATTCCTGGTGCAGCAATGTTAGCAGGCCTCATGTTACAGAATCTCCTGATCTGTCACGTATTAAAGCTTTTCTCTGGATATCCAACTACTTAAAATACTTCTTAAGAGTGTCAGGCTCACAAGTGGAGATATTTCTTTAGTTTGGATTTAAATTCTGAGAAACTAAATCAGAAAAGGTAGAGTTCTAAAGGTCCTTCTCCAATCAGACATCTGCAGTACTTCAAATCATATTGGACAAAATAAATAGCTCACTGATTCTGATTTCATGCAGTGGCAAATGTATATTTAAATGAAAGTAATAAAACCTAACATCTATTGACAGTTTTGATAGCAGAGATAAATGCCATGGTATTCAGACAGATTGTTGAATAGTCATAAGTGAAAGTTTATCTCACAGTCATACCCAACTAATAAAATTCCAACCGTTTTTGATTGGAATGTTCTGGGTGATATGATAAACTTATCTACATTGCTTAAATTGTTATAAAGAAGAACTGCTAGCAATAACTCACGTAGAACTCATTTGAAGCAGCATGCTTAGAAAAAGGAAAGTTAGTTCAATGATAAGGATGACAACTTAGAACTTGGAGCTGCATTAGAGATACATTAGAGCTGCTAAAGCATTTGGCCTGAGCAGTATTGAGGACTGTGCAGATAACACAGACTAATAGAGTTGTACTTCCTTGTTTTATTTTGTGGTATCCTAATATACCTATGTGGTATACTAATATACCTATACCTATACCTATTAGAAATGATTCTAATATAAAGTGAGTAGGGTCAAAGAAGTCTGACCTCAGATCTGTTGGCCTAGTAGGAAGCTTTGACCAAATTGCTAAATTTCTCTAGTTTCTCCCTCCCTAAACATGATGAACAATCCCATTTACTTTTACAAAAAATCTTAAAATTGTCTTATGACATATATTTTAGGAATAAAAAAGGTGTAAAAGCTGTAATGGTAATGTAAAAATCCTTGCTGTGGGACTACAGCTGCATTTAGAAGAGGGACTCCAGTTTGCTTGAACCATATATATGTGTTTTTTTTTTCAAATATTTACATTTTCTTATGAAATTAATAGAAAAATATGGGAGCCCTCCAGTGGTGAATATAATATATCTGAAATTCACAGTCTTCTTACATTGCTTGTTTGCAACACACTTGCTATAGTTTTCTGACATGTATGTATGCTGATCTCATTTTGATTAATAGGACTTGATATCATAATTTTCCCTAGATTTGTAGATCAATCTATTTCCAGATGACATTTGTAGGAGCCCAGAAAGCTAAATTTATGTCACATTATTTCCTTTTCTAACTAGACAGGAAAATATTTGGGGACACTTTTCTTTTCTGTTTTCTTGGCATTAAACTACATGGCTAATCATAGTCTTCTCCTTCACAGACCTCTCATCCTTAAGGATGGAAAGACTTTTGCAGTTCTCCACCATTGCAGTAAGAGAGATATTTGACTGGCCTCATCCCCCAGGGATATTTGACTCCTTGGATTATGATGTTAATCTAGTCAAACTTTGCCTTAAAACTGAAACCTGTGGGGCATCCTTCTTGAAAGGCTATGGACATCTGTCCAATCCCAGCCCTGAAACCACAGCATCAAAGCAAGTTATACTGCTTCAGCAAATGAACTCACATTTTGGACTTCTATGCTTCATTTGTTATGAAAAGGTGGAGATAATATTTCTGTGGAGCAGCCTTCCTCTTGCAAGGAAGATCATAATCTGCCTTCCAAAGAAACATAACTTTAACATGCTCCATTTACAGCTGTGAAGTCCACTGGGAGTACATTTCTTCCCTAAGCTTGCTAGTCTTTTAACAATACAGATAAATCCTTAGTATGGATCTCCTATGCCTTTAATTCATGTTTGTAAGATTTTTAGATATTTTAAAGTTAAACATGCCAGCATAAATGTCCAATGGCATTTCCTAGTTAAGTAACACAAGTGGAGTTAAAAGCAGTTTTCTTGGGAGAGATCTCAATAAAAATGTCGAAAAAAGCAGTCTTTTCAGAGACTGTAGCAGTGGAAACAATAGGAAACAGAGAAAATGCAAAGAATTAGACATTTTTCTTTTTTTAAGGGAGATACATTTTGTGTGAAATTCACAATGATAAAGAACTTGGACCTCCCAAGAATATTTCTTCAAAGCCATTGGCATCCGAAGTATTTATAAGCAGCCTTCAGCAAAAACTATAAAATCAGAAACCCACTGTAGTACCATTATCTGCAATAAAATTGTCACAGACACAGAAAATCTCATCTTACTGATGCAGATGTACACATGTGCATGCACTCATTCACAGAGGTTTGCATCATGCGTAGCCAGAGGAATATTTCTGAGCTCAGCTATAGGAGGAGGAGGAATGCTTTATTCTGTTTTTGTTTTCTTCTCTACTTTTCTCATTTCACATCCACTGGTATGGCACTGAAGTATGCATAAAGCAGAAATAAGATTGTAAGAGGTGGAATTTACTTCACACCTTTTGCCTTTGGATTTTTACCATGTTTTATATAGCAACTGCAGGGTCCAGGCCTCCCATAGTCATGAAAAAGTAAAGGCCATATTTAACTGCTGGTGTAGCTATAGAGTGTGATGTGTGTTTGTTAGTTCAAGACATCTGCTCTTTGTGTCAGCTACTAACTCCAGACACCACAGAGTGTCCCTTGTCCCCTGCTAGGCTGCATGTGGAGGCAGTGGGCTGAAGCTATGCATTGCCATCCAATGGAAGTGGAGCAACAAAAATATTTGTGTACAGCAGGAACTAAGTGACAGGAAAAAGAGATATTTTCAGCTGTGCCTGAGAGGTTAAATGATTAGTGTGTGACAGCTGCTGACCCTTTAACCACTGGCTGGATAAGGATGATTAACTGTCAGAGAGGCTCTGAGCTATGTAATCTGTCAGAGACAATGCTGGGAGGATGCTGATTTTAGTTGCTTGGCCCACATTATACACAGTTCCCTTATTATTGGGAGAAAATCAGAATATGCTGCAGACCAAGCAGCAGTGTGCTCAGGATGTGCACAGCAAGCCTACCTGGATCAACTCCCAGCTTGGGCCACTTCCATACTCCCTTTGTGCTAAAACCTTTCTGTTTCAAGGACACAATGGCTGCCTCCCCCATGTGCTCCATGCCACCATTACCCTTTGCCATCCCACAGACCTTCTGGAGAACCCAGAGCCTCTGGGCTGTACCTGCCACAACCCCAAGCCAGCACCTGGGAATGTCTCAGTTATAATCTTGTTGCTAAAAAAAACCTATTGTTGACTAAAAATAACTATTCTGTGGGGAAAGGAGGGAAGGAGGGAGGTATGAAGAGAATAATCTAAAAAAAAATGCAAAATTTAAGGATGATAAGTAGATTTAGGACCTAACAAGCTCATTTGTTTGCAATAGTTAAAAAATAAAAATCATGCTCAAATGCTTCTAAGACAATTTTGCAATTTTTTACATGCAAATAAACTTTATTATGCTTGTAGCTGTCAGTTAATTAAAATGGAGCTTGGAGGAGCTTGATGAATATTTACTTAATATTTACAGATAATTTATCCCTTTTAATGAAAAAGTAAAATTTTCTTTCTTTTGGCTACATCTTCCACTCGTCATATAACTAGCAATCTAGAATTTAGACTTCTAAGCTAGCTGTATTATGAAAGTCAATGAAAGAATAGGCTTCCTCAAAGAACATGTCAACATCTACACTTGATCAAACTAAGTGCAAACATGGAAGTGCTTGTCCTTTTCAATTTGCTGCATGTGGATCCCAAATGATTGTTTCCTAATGTCTAGAAGGCAAAATTAGTTAAGAAAATTCCTATCTGACTTTCTAGTTGATAAGTTTTATATTTTCACTAGGATTTTTATCTCCATAGTTAGAGCTATGTAAAACTTTTCTTAAGCATGCATAGTACCAGAAATGTTCTGCCAGTCTCTTAGTGTCATCTACTGTATTTGCTTTTCAAATACCAATTCATTTTTGCCTACAATTATCCAGTGGCTTCATAGCAAAATCTTGTAATGTTGTTAGACATTTTAACATGATGAATGCTTTGGAAGGATTGATTGCTTTCACCTTACAGCAGTAATTTTACTCCTTTATATCTAAGGACCAAGATTACAGGAACTCTGTACAAAAAGAGAAGAATGGCATTATCAGTGTTTTTGCTGTTCTGTCTTAACTCTTTCCATAAATTAACCATGCAGATTGAATTTAGTCTCCTTACTTTTTATTTCAATGATATGTATTGATTTTCCTCCCTCTGTATGTACGAAGGTCTAAACTGAGATTGTAGTTCAATAGATTTTACAGTTTTATATGAAAACAAAGTCACATAGCAATGATAATGTTCTCAAATGTGAGAGTATACTCTGTAAACAACCTTCTTCAATGGTGGCTCCCAGCATTAAGATACGGTATTCTGCACTGAATCCACAGAAAATAGATTTCCTTGAGACTCTGGGAGTAATAGGGCCAGAACTATTATAATGCATTTTCACAACGTAATGGGAAGAAGGAGCAGAAAAAGACAACATCTGGCACTGGCAACAGTTGTAAAACCTAAAAAAATAAGAAACAAAGTTGGGTGAGGGAAAGTTTATTTTGTCTTTTACTTATTTAGTGGCAAGAATTTTAATCTGCAACTATTTTCTTGCTTTCATTTTTTTAAAAAGTTTTTTGTTGTTGTTGTTTTCTTTTGGCACTTCTTTGCCTTTATTTTTCCCTTCAAACCTTTATTTCATAACCAGAAATATCTCCTAACTTCAATTTTGGCATATTGCCAAAAATGTATGTGCTATTTCAAAGATTGTAGGGGCTTACTGTAAACAAATAAACAGATAGATAGAATCATAGAATGAATTACAGAATCGCAGAATGGTTTGGGATGGAAAGGAACATAAAGATCATCTAGTTCCAACCCCCTACCATGCGCAAGACTGACACCCACCAGCTCAGACTGCCCAGGGCTCATTCAATCTGTCATTTGACACATCCACAGCTTCTCTGGGCAGCCTGTGCCAGTGTCTCACCACTCCCCAAGCAAAAAGTTTTTCCTAACATCTAGCCTAAATCTTTACCCTTTCAGATATGTTGTTCAGAGACAAATTCTGAGCCTCAAAAACCAAAAAGATTCATGACTGATCACCAATGTGAACGATGTCAGATTCTCTCCAAGTGGGACCAAAATCTATTTTAACTCAGACAATGAACATGATGCCTCATTAGTCTTAACAAGTTTCATTGCAATGGACTTGCTTGCATTTTCACTTTAAGGAAGAAGTCAATCTATATGCATTTCAATATAATATGCTGGTTTGTTCAATATAATTGCACAATTTGCTAACAAGACATTTTAAAGAATTGTGATGAGAAATCTAAATGCAGGTAATCTGAAGGCTCTAGTTAATATGCCTACATTTTAGCTCACTAGAAAAAGCTAATTTCTGCCCTTTAATACCAAGAAGCAGTTTTTTGATCCCTGAAAATGAGTAGTTCAATATCATTGAAATGTCTAAGTGGTGAAGTATTTCTACTTACTTTTTGTTTACCATCAGTTCTGAAAATAAATAAAAGGTCCAAAACAAGTCACTATAAAGTGGGTTATTGTGCAACATAGCGTAGTTGTAATTTAGTATGGATGAGTAATCTTATTTGCATAATATAAATTTTACCCTGATTTTATAATGAATTGACTGCGTGAGTTCACTGACCCACAATTGGCTACAATACTAGAGTTCAGGAAAAGTGATGACATACTACATTGTAGCAGTTCAGTGGAATTGAAAATATAATAGCCAAAAGCACAGCTTTCTGAAAGCATCTGGGAAGAGCATCACTATTGCAAATGATCCTTTAAAGATTTTCATTTTTGCTGATATATTATTGTTTGTCTTTTTTATTTTCTTATTTTCTTTCTTTTTTCCTGTTTACCATGTCTTTTTGTGCAGCAGCAAAATAAACCAGGCAAGTGGTTAAATACTGTTTGAGGGTGATGAAGAGCTGGTGCCAAGGTTAATAAAATTATTTCATACACAGATAGTATTTTCTCTTAATTTATGTATTAATAGGTCTTTTTCAGTACTCCTTCATCATAAAGAACAAGTGTATGTACACCATGACAGAAAACTAGATTCAGTTACAACAGCCAGTATGAAACATACTTTAACTCTCCGACAACATTTCCTGACATTTATAGCACAGCTCCTGAGGGCCTTAATGACCATCATGTCAAGTTGAATCTACTATTAATATACCTCACTAGTAAGGAGTAAGTATTGTGGGCTTTATCCTGAATGTGAAAGGTCCATATTTCACAAAGGTTATGAGTCTAGTTGAGTTATTAAAGGGTTTCATATAATGGAAGAAGAGAGTAATTCTTTTCTTTCAGTAGTTACTGCCTGTGGTGCTGAGACTTTATTTTCTTAACTCATAGAATCATAGAATCACCAAGGTTGGAAAAGACCCACAAGATCACCTAGTCCAACCATCCACTCATCACCAACAGTTCTCATTAAACCATGTCCCTTATCACAATGTCCAAATGTTCCTTGAACACCTCCAGGGTCAGTGACTCCACCACCTCCCTGGGCAGTCCATTCCAATGCCTGACTACTCTTTCAAAGAAGTAATATTTCCTAATGTCCTGAATCTCCCCTGACACAGCTTGAAGCCATTCCCTCTAGTCCTATCACTAGTTACAGGAGAGAAGAGGCCTACCCCCAGCTCGCTACAACCTCCCTTCAGGTAGTTATAGAGAGCAATAAGGTCTCCCCTGAGCCTCCTCCTCTCCAGACTGAACAATCTGAGCTCCTTCAGCCGCTCCTCATAAGGCCTGTGCTCCAGACCCCTCACCAGCTTTGTTGCCCTTCTTTGAACCCACTTCAGGGCCTCAATGTCCTTCTTGCAGTGAGGGGCCCAAAACTGAACACAGTACTTGAGGTGTGGCCTCACCAGTACTGAGTACAGGGGGACAATTACTTCGCTGTTCCTGCTAGCAACTAACTAAATAAAATAAAATAAACCACTGAACAAATACATAAATAAATAAATTTAAATTAAATTTGAAGATATCACTGATGAAAGCTAGCGAAGACTGCAATATTGTACCAACTCATTACCTTGGTTTGGAGCATTTTGTTTTACAAAGGAGCAAGAACTTGTCTGCAAGATCAAGCCTAGAGGACTAATCTGAAACATTACCAAATTTACTGAAAATTTCAGTCAAATGTCTTAAACCATTGAACACAATGAAGTTCCACTGAAAAAACTTTCCCACTAAGTGCCAGTTATGATCACTACTGTTTTCTCCTCTTACCTGTTGGTATGAAACTTCATGTAGTTAGCAAGAATTAGATCTATGGGTCTTCACACACAACTTTCAATATGTTGTTCAGGACTTCCATGTTTTCAGGATCATACCAGGCAAGAAAATTTTCTTTTACTCAAGAACCATTTCTATGAGTAATCAAGAAACAGTGCCACCTATGTAGCAAACCAAAGTCAGAGAAAAAGGTTTTCAGAATTAACAGGTCATTTCTGATCATTCAGTTTGATGGATGTGGATATTTCACAGCATCATGGAATACCTTTCCTTGAAAGTTCTCCATGAAAGTCATGTACTCCATGGACTCATGTACATGAGTCCCAAGCTCAAAGCAGGCCCAAGCAGCTTTCTCAGGGCCTTGTCCATTCAATTTTTGGAAATCTTTTCTTTCAAGAAGATAAATCATCAGACAATGGCACTAAGCCTCCCTGACACTCAGCCCTAACTGAGATATTCTCACTGACACTCAGAAGGGATACATACCAAATTTCTTCTTTCTTTTTAAAATCTTATCCAGAATGCGTTTCTCCTGTGAAAATATATAGGGCAGGATTAATCCAACCCATATGACTGCATACATCTTTTGCTACATTTGGAATTGACAAAGAGAAAACTAAGATTTCTTGTCCATGATACATTTGATTTACAGTATATTTCTATTACAGATGAATAGTGTCCCTGGATGTCTTTTTCTCCTGAATACACTGCCAGGAAAGACTAGACAGATTAGTGCAGCTATTGACATGCTTGCTGTACATATTTTAAACTAGGTAAGCTAGATCATAACTATGAACTTTCATCTAAGTGGTAGCAAAAGAACTACCTGTCGAATTCAGAAGTAATGCGTTGTGGTGAAATAGTTGCATGTTATAGGTTATAGGTGAAAGAATAAAGAAGGGGACAGACTCTTTAGAGTGGCCTGTTATGATAGGGTGAAGGGAAATGGTTTCAAATTAAAAGAGGGGAGATTTAGAATGGGCACACAAAAAGAGATGTTACAGTAAGGGAAGTGAAGGTTGGAACAGGTTGCCCAGAGATGCAATGGATGTCTTGTCCTTGGAGACATTCAGGGTAAAGTTGGACAGGGCTCTAAGCAATCTGATATAGATGTAGGTGTCTCTGTTCATTGCAGGGGAGTTGAGCTAGTTGATCTTCAAAGTCATTTCCAACTCAAACAATTCTTTGATTCTACAATTTGATATCCTTCAGAAAGCATTCTGTCATTTTTTTCTGAATTATCATTACATATTTTTAATGTGTGTATATATACAAGCAGTGATTTATATATATGTATATATACATTATATTTAAATCACTGCTTATGCTATTTCATTTTTCCATAAAAAATAACTGAATAAACATATGCAATGTGACTGGAATTATTTTAACAATACTCATGATGTAATATCTCAGTAATTCATGGTCTGTTGATAGAATGAACTTAAACAAATGAATTTGCTTCTAACATTTTTTTTCTGTTTTCATAGTAGACTGCATAAATGAGAACTGAAATAAATGAGAAGAAAACTTTGGAACAGTGTGTAATAAAAGGGCATATGTGCATTTCGTATAAGGAATAATGAATGTGATAATGTTCGAAAAGTAAGAGGATATCCAGATATTCAGTATTCATTATTAAATCTATATCCTCTTTTTTTTTTTTTTTTTAATTTTTTTTTTTTTTATTTATTTATTTTTCCCTTCAGTGTCAATACTGGAGTTTTAAGTCAAGGTCTGAGTGAAGAAAGGTGTACATGCTCTATTGCAATTCATAAATACAAATTTTAGCTAAACTGGAGCACTGCTGTTAAAGATCTTAACAGCTTTAAGCAGTAAATGTAATAAAAGATATAATATGTATTCACTGCAAAGAAATGAAGAACTGGTGGATATTGTTTACTTTGGAGGAACAGAAGATTAAGAAATTTCTAATGTACAGCCACCTGACGTAGAACATACAGTATGCCTACATTTCTTTCAAGGAAATGTACAGTTTGCATCATTATTGGGATACTACAGTCCCTGAGAAATTCACCTTCATTTCTTAAAAACTTTTCTCTTTTTATGACATACTGCACAACCAGCTGTTTTTGCATATATTCCAGACTGTAGACAGATCTGCAGGAGTTAAATGTTTATCTGAAAATATGTTTGCATCACATGAAACTTTTAACATCTTTCTTCTGTAGTTATGAGACTGCCATAGAGATTACTATAGTGTCATTTACCTAGGATGAAAACAAACAAACAAAAAATAAAACCTCCAGTATATTTTCAGTTGCATAAAGTGCTGTTAATTCCAGGCTTAGATATCATGAAAT
This sequence comes from Chrysolophus pictus, assembly GCA_037305975.1. Lineage (NCBI taxonomy): Eukaryota > Metazoa > Chordata > Aves > Galliformes > Phasianidae > Chrysolophus > Chrysolophus pictus. The sequence continues at coordinate 37,506,987 of CM074578.1, forward strand.
TTAAGGACTTATTTTTCTCACCAAAATTTGCATTTTGACCTGTAGCTACTCTGCCAGTCAACATTCCTGACTATACTGATTCATAAAATCACAGATTTTTTTGGATTAGAAAGGATCTTTAAGATCTCATCCCCCTGCTCAACCCCCTGCTATAGGCAGGGACACCTCCCTCTAGACCAGGTTGCTCAAAGCCCCATCCAGCCTGGCCTTGAGTGCTTTCAGGGAAAGGGCATCCAAAACCTCACTTGGCAGCCTGTTTCAGTGTCTCACCACCCTCACAGCAAAGAATTTCTTCCTAAAATTTCTGCTTAAAAATTGTTTCACATGGTCTGATGTCAACTATATATTTAATGTGAATTTGATTGAAATTTTTGTTTGCTTATTTTTTCTTAAGTACTTAGTGTCTTGTGCCACCTTTCTGATACATAGAGCAACCCTTGTATCAAACTCAGAAAGGAGAACCTAATTTAAGGCAATTTATGTTGTTGTTAGTATTTGGCAATTCAGGTGTTATAACAAGTTAGAAACTGATAAATTCTATTAGTACAGGGAGAATCGAAACAAGCACTGAATCTCTGAATCTTCGTTTCCTTCATAGTTAAGGGCAATAATTGCTAACAGTTTTGTCAGCTTGTCACATAATGTCAATGGAGATTCCACAAACGTCTGACAGTATTTTCCCTTCCATTTGTTAGGAGGTACTAAATAACAGAATTCTGAAGTGAGTTAATTTTCTTAGGTAAGTTTGTAGTGAAAAGGATGTAAATGGTCTTTCCTTTTTTATTGAAATGAAGTTTTTGAAATGTAACCATTCTGTGAACAGAGAATTACTATTGCAGTGGCTTTATAGGTCTAGCAACACAGCTGAAAATATTTCATTTTAACTTCCACAATCTCATGCTGTGATGTTTTCCTTGTTCCTTATGGGCAGGTCATTCTACATATTTCCCACAGAATTCCCACAGAGGACCTTTGACACAATCTTGAAGATACAAAAACATTTGGATGAGCCAGTCTACAAAAATGGATAAACATTCTAAAACCTTACTGGGTAAAATAATATGAAAAAGCCACCAAAGGAAAGTTGATTACCTTTGTAAGAATGTCTTTTCAACTTCCCCATTGTAGCTCTTTTGACAGCGTCCTGATGCTCACGAATGACATCTTTGAAGAGCTTTTTGAAAAGTAAATGTTGGTATGCTAATGTATTACATATAAGAGCCAATGATAATATGTGGGATACTAGCACATGTTTCTTCAAGATGGTATGGTGGCTTAGTAATAAAACACTAAGAGTCCTAGGCTCAACAGCAAGTCTCTGAAAGACAAAGAATGGAAGAGCTATATGAAGAAACATGTTTAAAGTCTGAAAGAATGTGACATAAATGTGTCACATTATTCAGCTTTAAGAGATTAAAAAAGAATCAGGCTTACAATGAATTTACTTGAGATGCAAAGTCTTGAAAGTGACAAAAATGAAAACTTTAAGGTCTTCAACACCAGGCTGCAGAAAATTTGCAAAAGTGATTTTTAAACACAACTAAGTATTGGAAGCAAAGTAATCATGAGAGTACTTTAACATATATATATTGCAAAGCTACTAGTAATGTAAGATATTTTAAAAACCCTATGTATACTTAAAAATTATACTTCAAATACGTTTCAAATATGGTTTGTACGGTTTGTATTTTTTTCATGCTATTTGCATGGAATCTACTGTTTCCCTGGTGCAAATATGTTGATAACTGTGTCCTCTCAATCCATATGTCTTAGACAATATCAGGTATGATCCATAAACTTAAACTGAGGTAAAAGAGACCCATTTTCAAAAAACAAAAACAAACAAACCAAAAAGCTAAAATGTTTTAAATCAATATCCTATTGAAGAAAATTTATTAAGATAATGTAAAAAATATTACTGAATATAAACATTGACCTCCTGTGTTCACTCTTTCAAATTTTACTGCTGAGGCTCATCATTTTTTCAGTCTTTATTTTGTCTTCCTTCAAATCTTTAGGGTAAACTGCTCTTCTGCTATTGTTAGCAGTTTTATACTGAGACACCCCAAATGTTCAAAATTTAGAGGACTTAAATGTTCATACTGTAGAATTTTTTTTTACTGTAGAAAGAAAGAAAGGAAATTCTTTTAAAATATCAGAGTCTTTTTTTTTCCTGTATTTTTTTCTTCTTTTCCTTCTTGAGTTTGTAAATTCCTTCTCTCATCTTCTAGGCTCCAGGGAAGAATGAGAGAAATATTGGTATATATATATATATATATATATATATATATATATATATATATATTATTTTGCATTTAACTGGGTATCCTGGTTTGGGCTGGGATAGAGTTAACTATTTCCTTAATAGCCAGCATGTACTATGTTTTGGATTTAGGGTGAGAATAATGTTGATAATACAGCCATATTTTGGCCGCTGCTGAGCAGTGCTTATACTAAGTCAAGGATCTTTCAGCTTCCTGTGACACTCTGCCAGCAAAGAACTGGGGGTGCACAAGAAACTGAGAGAGGATAATCAGGACAGCTGACTAAGATTGACCAAAGAGATATTCCACACTATTTGACATCATGCTGAAAAATAAAACAGGGGAGATTTGGCCATGAGGAGAGACCACTGATCGAGATCTAGCTGGGCATCTGTCAGCAAGTCCTGAGCAATTACATTGTATATCACCTGTTTTGTATATTCTTTTGTCATAATTAGTATTTTTATTGCTTTATTTCCTTTCTGTCCTATTAAACTCTTTTTATCTCAATCTTTACCTTTTCATCTCTTCCCTGTGCCACTGGGGATAGAGTGAATGGATGACTATGGGATGCTTAGCTGCCTGCTGGGTTAAACCATAACACCATAACTCACCCAGAAAGCATTCTGTCTGAAGGGGGAAGTCCTACCTTTTCTTCCCACCTTATAGAGGAAAAATGTATGCCTTTGCCTACTTTTTCATATCTATTATTAAAATCCTATTTTCTTGAAGTTATGCACAGGTAGTACAGTATTTGCTTTAACTTCTTTTAGTTGACAGCTTTTCTTTTTCATGGTGTCTGACACTGTGGAGAGTTCCTTTGAAGGGTCTTGTACCATGACTTATGTTAATTTTTTCCTGATTTGTGTAGTATAGTAATGTTATAGAACAAGATTACAAGAAGATGTTTCTGTCACAGTACTTTAAACCACTACAATTTATCATAAAAACACTGATTAAGTAATCAGACGCTTGAAAGGAAAAAGCATATGCCACCAAGAAATCACTGGAGATAAATTTCTGTTTGAATATTATTAATTTCTGGCACTTGAACTGATTAAGAAAAGTTTTGAATTTCTGCAGCTATAACTAAGTTAATAATGATAATTTGTAATTATATTAATTTCCTGATCTCAGTGGTAGATGATGAGCATTTTTAAAAGAGGAAAATTTCAGTTTTTCAGTATTTTTCTGTCAATAGATTTTGATTTTGATTTTTAAATCTAGTTACTGCTTTATCTCTCTGTTAGTACACGTTCTTTCATTTACAAAAATGGATGCTTTTGCCTCATTTACAGTTCAGTAAATGAAAATCCATTCTATTTGTAGTAGAAAGTAAAATGGTAACATTAAGTTTGCCATTTCCATGGTACAATTGAAACTGAATGACATGATTTTATTAACAGACATTGGCTCAATACTATGACTAATAAGAGTAAAGTACAATTCATTTGAGTACCTGATAAAAAAAAAAACTTAAGAATCTGTTTTAAGAAACTTGGTGAAAAAGATTGCAACTACTTGTCATATTGTGCAGCCTTCTCACCATGTCCTGCAGCTTATCTACTGGTTGCAAGTGGTTCTCCACTTGAGCATACATTTTGCAGGCAGGTTTCATGCCTGTCTCTGCCCCAAGAGAAACATTTAGGCATTCCTATAGTCTGAGATCTGCCCTACAGCCTCTCTTTGCAACAGCTCTGTCTAGGTGAAAGTGTCAGTCAGCGCTAAAGCAGGTGGAGGAAACAACTCTTTTGGAGGTGAAGACTTTGGTCTGAACAAATGCCCACCATCTTGTCTAAGCAGCTACTACAGTAGCTTCCCAGGTCAATTGAGGAAGATGTGCAGCCCTTCCCACTCAAATTGTTGGGCAAACTGCTATGCCCTCTCTGTCTCTGTTTTCATGATCTGCTTGCTCCTGATTGCTGGTGCCCCTTATGTACGCATTTTTTATTCCTAAGCCTTGTAGCATTTCTTGTGTGGGCTGCCAGGTCCTGGTAGCCCTCTCCACTACTCTTGGATTTCCCTGGCCCAGATTTTCTTGGTATACAGGCTCCTTCTGTGTTCACCATGATCAGCTTCAAACTGACTAGCTCTCTAGAGCAGCATGCTTCACCATGTGACAGCTGCTCAGATTTGCTTGATTAAAGAAGAAAGGGACATATGTATTCCTTGGCACTCAGATGACACTTGGTTAAATAGATGTGCACCTGAAATCAATCCAACTTGGATAAGAGAGTATGATAATTGTAAAACTTACTTATAATTATGCAAGATTTTGAGGACTCAAACAGGGAAGATAGAAGCTCAGCATGTTAAATGCTTTTCAAGTTGAGAGAAGCAGCATTTTCATCCTATCAAAAATGTAACTTTATTTATAAAAGTTGCTAAGGGTATCTTTGGCAAAAATAGAAATGTAGGACCAGGAAGCATCAGGAATCAAAAGGAATTTGATGTCAGTATGGCAATTTAAACATTTGCTAGGGTGGGAGTTCAACTCCTCAAGATGAACAGCACCTAAAATGAAGACTTTTCAGCTTCTTGATTAGCTATTTCAACAAGTAGATAATAGAAGTATATGTACTTCTTTAAATGTACTTCATCATTTAGGGACTTTAGGGACAAACTAAATACAGATCTGAAAGAACTCCTTTCCTCTATTTAACAACCTCTCTTTAAGTTCTTAAATTTTCAATGGTAAAGGTAGACAACAGCATTCCTGAATAGCATGTATTTCCATCTAGAGATATTTCAGAATTATTCAAAAGTATCACTTAAAAGACTTTGCAAGTTAGGATGACAAATTCTTCCTTTGCACACCTTTACTTGCTTCTACTCTTCTTTGTTAGTAGTTAGGCAAGTAAGGAGAGTCCTATTTTTTCTGAAGTCAAATATGCTAACGTTGTGCATTTAATTTTCTAAGCCTCATTTAGGAAATAACACAAGCCTTTCCACAGGCCTCTCCCATCCTAAAATGCATGCCTAAGGCAAACGGGATGAATAATTTCCTCTGGAAGCTTTTCCCTCTCTACGTGGACTACACTGGCTTTAACTGAGTGGAATTAAAATTCCAGTCAGGTATTGTATAAATTAGGTAACTGACTAAGGCACTTTAGAGTCCATCCTTCTTGCTGCATTTCATTAAAATTACAGTAATATTCACATGTGAAAATTTATAAGAATAAATAACGTAATGAGAATGTATATTTACACTTGAACCATTTGCTCTCATCACTACGTGCTTACACTGTGTTAAGGCACATTGGACTAATTCTTCTCTCCTTCAAAGGAGGACGAGGCACTGTTTTTCAGATTCGTACATAATACACTTACTCCAAAATTTTGAAGATCTGTTTTCTAGGTCCCCTTCAGCCACTGGTTGGGGGTTCAAATCCATACTTTCTAGTCCCATGAAAATCTTATTAGGCTTTCTGAATTGAGGTAACATTCTGAGGGGAATAGATATCACACCTTTGGACAAAATTTGAATGGTAAACAATACTTGTGTGGCAATGGGAATACTTACTGTTATCAAATGAGGCAGACATTCTCCTGTTGAGGAGTTCTTGTAGTGTTTATGCATTTTATATTAGGGAGAATAAAATATGTAAGCACTTTACAAGTTTCTGTTTAACTTTGAGCTGAAATGTGAAAACTCAACAATTGAAATGAAAATTATTCCTTAGAACTTATTTATTGTTATGTGATAAGGTAGCTCGTCTCTGATATTATGAAAGAGATTTTCAGTTTCCTTTTTTTAAATAATTCCCTGTATAGAATAAATAGATTTTTTTCTACTGTAAATTAATTTTCACAAATTTTAACTCCAGAATTAATCTTCCTATATTTTTTAGTATATGACCTTTCCACCTTACTCTGTTAATAAGTTTGAACTTTTAGAAGGTGGGAGAGGAGAAGTGGGCCTTGTTAGGTCATTCAGGCACAGAAGAGTGTTAGTTGTCTTTTTTGTTTTTGTTCAGTTTTGTGCAATTTTATTAATCATCATGTTTTGTTATGCCACCTGGACATCCAGAAGAAGTGCAGTTTTCAAAATACTGTGACAAATTCTCAAGCAAATTCTGCTAAAATTAAAGAAACTAATGACAGTATCTAAAGTGGTCAACAGTTTCTTAAGATTACTTAAGGACTGGTACACATCATAAGTACAATTTTCTACTATTGTTTTCTATGATAGGATATTTTTTATTTTTATTTTTATTTTTTTTTTGTGAGACGCTGTATGCTATTTTTTCCTCACTCATCTATGACTTTTAAAGAATATATAAAGTAGCAATTGTAAGACTAAAATAGACAGCTAGCATTTTCCTGGCCACTGAATAGATATAAATTCTGATTTATTATTATGACATTTAAACATACAAACATTCATCTGTGTATTCAAATATCAGAGCTTAATGAAAAAAGTCCATGACTATTTTTACAGGATTTTAAAATACAACCGTTACATTTCTTTAAAATGAAATATTTTTCTCATTTTCTGTGGCAGAGGATAATAAGTTATCTGATGAGTTTAAACAGTATCTTTTTTTTTCATTTTTTGTTTGAAAAAAAAAAATTCTTTATTCTACTTTCGGCTCTGTTTTTTGTCATCAATAAACTAGAAATCTTTGCTTAAAGGAAATTGTTAAAAAGCTGTAAAAAAAATTTTTGATAAAAAATATATTTGACCAGAGACTTAAGAAATGCATGTTCATTTGCAAGAAGCATTAAATGATACTTACTTTTTCTGTAATATGCATATTGATTAAGGCGCTATTGTGTCTCACCATGATTAGTATTTCATTAATATGGTGAAGCAGGGAATGAATAATAACAATCTAATAAAATTATGGAAAATCTGTTTATATAAAATATACCAATTGACAGAAATTATCCTTTGCAATGTAGTGAATACCTCATTAGTATCTCTCCAGAAGATTATGGATCTCTGAATGCTTACTTTGCCCATCTTTAGCTATTGAATCTTTTAATGGTCTGGAGACTCTATCACTAATTATTCCTTATCACATATTATCTGGCATTCCAGAGCACCATCTTCCTTCATAATGAACCCAGGAAAGCTTTTTATGTACATTTTCTGGCTATGTGTACTTAAGAACAGGCATTTCTATTGTCCTTTTAATAATTAACAGAAAAACTGTGCCATTTTATCTTTTTACATCTTCAAGTGTCAGAACTAAGTTTGAATGGTCCCTCTTCTGGGATTTATTAAGATACATACTTCTATCTACATACCCTTCCCTCTATCTTCATCTGTAAGTTTCTCTTCCTGATTTCATTTTCCCTCTCATAGTTTGTAACTGTTCACAAGATATAGTACTGGTGAAAGACAATCGGGTTATAGAGCACTTAAAACCAGTTGGACAAATGTAAATCCAAGGGGCCTGATGGCAAGCAAGCATGAGTGCTGAGGAAGATGTCTGATGCCATTCTTGTTTATCTCTGAAAGCTCTCAGTCATCCAGAGAGTTTTCTGAAGACTGGCATTGAGCAGATGTCACTCCTGTGTTCAAGAATGTCAAGAAGTAAGATTTGAGAAAATACAGGCCAAACAGCCTTGCGTCAGTTGCTGAGTGAGTGATGGAACATCTGATCTCAGAAAACATTTCCAAACAAATGAAGGACAAAGAGGTGACTGTTAGCATGAATTTACAAACAAAAAGTCATGCTTAACCAAGTTGATAACCCTTTACAATTAGGTGAGTAGCTTTGAAGATGAGAGAAGAAAAGTGTATGTTGCTTATCTTGCCTTTAACATTGTACATGACATGTCTCTCAGAACATACTCATAGATAAGTTGCTTAAATATACATTAAATAAAAGGATAGTGAGATGGATTAAAAGCTGGCTGATCAAGGAGGCTCAGAGAGGTTGTGATATGTGGAAAAGATCCATTTGATGGCAAAACATAAGTGGACCTATACTGTTCAAAATATTCTTCATTGATTTGGGAAGATAGGACAGAATGTATCTTCTGAAAGATACAAAACTGTAAAGAGTGGCTAATATACCAGACAAGTGTGCTAACATTTAGACAAAACAGGACAGGCTGAAGAACTTAGAAATGAGAACTCTCACGAAGTTCAGCAAAGGGACATGAGAAGTTCTGCCTGTGGTGAGGAGCAAAGCGATAGATTGATAGGCACAGGGCCAAATGGATGGAAAGGATCATCACAGAAAAAGACCTAACATAAGCCAGCAATATATCCTTGAAGGAAGACAGACAAACCAAAAAATAAACAGCATTCTTGGCTTTGTGAAGGAGAGCACAGCCAGCAGATCAAGACTGGTGATCTTTCATCTCTGCTCAGCACTGGTGGGAATGCTAGTTTCAATTCCCCATATAGAAAGTGATATATTATAGCATACTTTCCTGCTTTAAAAGATGCCATAATTTCAAAGGATTTTCAGTATCACTAGATAGTATTTCATTTCTTTTTTTCTAATTCTTTGGGTATTTTTTTTTTTTTTCAGTCATTCCTTATAGACTCACCCTATTAACCATATAAATTGTCATTTGCCCTTGGAATGTGTATTCTTCAGCTGTGTACAGATTTTCAGCATATTACAGTGTTATGGTTACAGACCAAACCTGTATAGTACTAAGGACAAAGTTTCTTTTTTAATGGTATCTAATTCATATTGACAATTGCAGGTTTACTAGAAGTGTTTAAATACCTAAGTACTTCATTGTTCTCACATATCAAGTTTTTACTGACATGAACGCTTCAATTGCTTGATCAGATAAATTATCTGCACAAACTGCACCTGCAGAATTGAGGACAAAAATATATGTATAGAGATATACTACGCTGTTGAAGTCATAAAATTATCCCATGCGATAGAAAATATAGATAAAGAAACCCAAATACTTATTAAATTTTGTGTATGACTCAAATGATTAGCAGATGGTGTAAGAGAAACTGTGTTTGTTTTCCTGATTCCAGACTTGAAGTACATCAAGTGTTAATAAAGCAGAGAGTACCATGGACTGAATTATTTTCAGTGAAGATCCATAAAGTGAAGACTTCTGACTGCTATTTCTCGAGTTAAGCTGGATTTGTTATATTTCTCTCTCCTTTTTTCTCGCCATTCAAAAATAGTCAAATAAAATTTTTGGAGATTTGACTTGACTTACACTTGCTTCTAAACTTCTGTGACCAAGTGCAATATAATACTCAAACATGTATGTAGGCAGTTAAGACAAAATATTTGTAATGTGGTATTGAAGGCCTGACAGTTTCTTCTTCAAAGAAACCTACTACATGGTTTCTTTGAAGACTTCATTTTGCAAAATAGCTCAAAAAAGTAATCCAGACAGATTTAAGGCTGCATATCTGTCAAATACATGTAGGGATTCTTCTCCTTGAACAAATTGCCCACCCAGTATTTACCTATGCTTTTATCTTGGTGACATTACAGATCTCTGAATCTTGTATTAAAACACCTTACTTTTCAAAAGTGAAAATTTTTGTCCATCTCTTTTTCACAAATAAGAGATGAAATCTCTGAAGTGGAAAGTCTACACTATTCAGCCTTAGAGAATGATACCTATGTCAGGGACTCTTCTAAATAGTTAACCAGAAGGTACTCTGAATGAGCATCATTTTCTGAAGCTGAGTCAGTAACTGCAAAGTCAGTAACTAGAGCTCTGAGTGCAGGAGAGAGAGAAAGCATGTCTTCAGAAGGAAAGAATAGAGGTATACTGAGTTCAGTACTACTCTTTTTTCCAGGACTACCTCCATTTTTTCACCCCTCACTATCTAAGATGAGATGTGTTTGAATTCCAAAGAATGGATCTGCAAACTGGAGAAATCTCCTTCTCAAGTGTACCTCCATGATTACAATCAGACACTTGTTCCCCCACTTCTTTTCCAGGACAATAAATCTTGCATTCCTGGCTATGCAGCAGCTCAGCCTCAAGGAAGGTACAGTAAATGACTCATTTGGACTTTTCATGACATAGTGGTTAGATCATTCTCGAGGGTTATAGGAGAGGTGTATTCAGTCCCTTGTAAGATGATCAGGGCTGGGAATGCAAACCTCTGATTTCCTTAGTGAGCACTCAAACCACTAGACTATTAAGCCTAACACAGTGTCACCTTTACCGGATATCTTTCTCAGAAAATGGCTCAATGCTCTGGATTCTGAGTGAATGAAAGCACCTAACATTTTCGATTAATTTTTTACACTCTCAAGAGTATACAAAAGATAGAAAGACACTTAAATTAGGATTGGATTGCCCTCTGTGTATCTTTAGAGGCAGCCTACCTCTTGCCACTGACTTAACAACCATGGTAGTCAGAGTATTTCATCAGCTCGTGTCTAAGTCCAAACACATTTCTGTGCATCAATATCTAAATTAAGAACCTAAATGAAATGTATAAGATAATATCCAGGGAAATTAAATATCTCCAGGCACACATACTTTGTGAAGAGATTGATATTTGAACTTATTTTCCAGAAAAATCTGTGGGAAGTCTTATGTTTAGACACAACTGCAACACTTTGGACCCTGAGCAATACTGAGTTGTTGTATTTTGCCTGGGTCTTGCTAGCTCATTCTCCACCATACTCCATTGTGTGGACAGCCTGAGAATAACATTTGTTAAATTGATATCAGGAACTGAGCATCTAAATCCATATTTATGTACGCAAGAAGTAATGAGTTAATCAGAGGCAAAGGGCAGGAAGAGCCACTGTCAACTTAATGAATAAAAATGTAAATGAGTAAAAATGACCTCTGAAAATCAGGCCATTTATTTTAGCACCTAAAAATAGATTCAGATATTTAATTTTACATATTCAGGTTGGAAAATTTTGGCTAGAGAGTAAATTAATTGCCTAAGGTCACACAGCAAGTCAATGTATAATGAGAAAGTAATAATGAGTGAGAAAAAAAAAAGGTAATTTTAATCTCTGTGGATTTACTGAATCTCAAAGCTCTTTTCATAAAATTAAAATTCTTCTTGAATATATCTTTATTTTTTTTTCTTAATTGTGGCTAAGTATTTTTATTTTAAATGCATTTTTATTATGAAACTGACATTTGTCTCAATGTTTAGCCCTGATTAGTGGTATCTTCTTGTTACTATGAAAACTGAAGTTTCAGTCAAATGTTATGCAGAAAATATCTTGTTGCATAGGTAGCTAATGAATGAGATGTTTGATTACAACGGGATAAATAACCTCTCTGTAGCCTGCAATTAACATTTAACTTGATATGACCACTAAGCTAAATGAAGGGAGAGTAAACTGAATAAAAAGGATTGTCTCTCATTAGCGGTTCATCACACACATATGCTAGCGAAGCATTGTTGTGATTTTGTTTGCTGATTTGTATAAAACTAAGCTTTCATCTTGTCAAAAAGAAATAAAAGAACCCAATTGCCCTCTGCAGAAAAACAATATTTTAAACCAGTCAGTTTCCAAGTGTGTGAAGACAATCTACAACAATAATAAGTGCATTATTAGGCAATAATAATATATCAGGAATTTAGGCACTCAGTTCTTATTAAAATACTGTTAGACTGGAGTGCCATATTCTCTTACATGCTTTCTAATTCTAATGAGTTCATTCTCACATACAGACTCAGCAAATGTTGTCTGCCATATTCTTTTCAGGAAAACATAAGCTAAAGCTTAAGCAGTATACTCTGATTCAAAATACAGAAAATCTCTGTCTAAAACAGTCATGCCATCAAAAGTCGGCTGCAGTGTGCCAACATAATGCAGAGAATTTCTCAAAACTTTCTGATAAACACAGAAATAAAATGAGAATGATCCTCATCTTAAGTCTTGAGGCTTAGAAAATTTAGGCTGTATTTCTTCCACTGATGCCATCTTCCTGCATTACCTTGACCATACCATTTATGTAGATATACTGAAGACTCCACAGTTTCCTAAGCTGAAAGAATTTTCAGTTCGTAAGATTAACATCTTAGCAACAAGCCATTCTCCACCCATATACAATCCCTTTTTTCCATTCTAGTCCCTATTCAAACAATGCACATGTAATTTTTTTCTCTCATTTATCTTCATTTTGCTACATCTGTATGCAAATTTGATACTTGTAATATCATTTCCTAGATAATCGCATTCTTATGTGGTATTATTTGTGCAGTTACCCAAGTATTGCTATCCTGACAAGGATACATTCATGAAATGCTCCTTTTTGGTTACATGAGGTACATTATTTTCTCACATAACTCCCTCTTCTAAGTGAAGAATATGCAAATAGTCAATATCAATCTTTGCCTGTATATTGATAAGTATAAGAACTGTGTCTTTTTTCTCTTTCAAATTCACCATAACTGGGCCATGATCCAGCAGAAAGGATCCAACACTTGGCTAACACTCTCCATAATGGTGAATGATCCTAACGTTGTTGACCACTAGCACCACTTCACTCTGGTATGTAAACCATACATGGTCTTGCAATAGCTCTCTTTGCAGGAAGAGACCTCAGCAATTCAGAGAAAAATGAAGGTTCCTTTGCTCACAACTGATGGTTGCTTTGTTCATGAGCTGAATTTTCTCATTGTAACTGAATGTTCAACACTGTTTTTACTGTTTTTATCTGTAAAATACGTCTTGTCTCAGAGCACATGAAAATGAATATGTTCCCATATTAGGTATAACCTCTCTGCTGTGCTTTGTTATGAGCCATACTTGTGCTGGCTATCACTGCAAGACATAAGCGTTAGCCATACCAGTCTTTTTGCTTAAATGAAACCAACAGTAATGTTTTCAGAGAGCTTAAGGGAATGGATTTATGTTATGGTTAATGGACATAGATCAGAATGAAAATCTACTGCTTTAAAGAAGAGAGAAAAAGACAGACAACCATTCAATAATAACACTTAACAGTTTGTGAGGCTGCTGTGCAGTTTCGTTGGACATGTTGAACATAATCTGTGGTTTCCAAACTGGAGAAATAATTGACTCATAATGATCTGGCCAGAATGAGTATAGCATGTAAAATGTAACTATTATGATTATGATCATTATTGCTTATTCACAGCTCTGAATGTGAGTCATCATTTGATGAAAGGAATACCAACTCCCATGCTTTTCTCTGTTCTTCTCTTCTGTTTGTCTTTATACTTTAGCATTAAAATAGCTTTAAGTCTCACCTCTAACTTTGTGTTATGTTTGTTGCTGGGAAATGAAGCACGAATCTGTATTTAACCCTTTAAGAGAATTGTATGTCTAGTTACAGAAATTAATACTGTCATTGGTCCTCAGTGGTGTCCAGAAAAAAAGATTTAACAAGTGACATAAAGGCAGGCTCCCTTCACCAAGTCAGTTGCTGTGCTGAATTGTTTTTTGTTGAGTTGTGTTTTTGGCACAAATTGTGTGTAGATAAAGAATTGAAAACACTAATTCACATAAAACACAGAGAAAATATCTCACAGAATGCATTTTTCTACATAATCAAAACTAATGTAATGATCAGAATTAAGTTGATTTATAGCTTATTTACAGTAGTATTAAGTGTTAAGAGAATGTGTGATTGAAATACATGACAATTTAATTTTAGTAATTTATTTTACTACTTGAATATTAACAAAATATAAACAAACATACACAGGAAACTGACAGAACACAAAGCATCTTTTCTGTCATTGTCAGTGGAAGATTCTATTACTCTGATTTTTTAGATATATAATTTGTGTTCTTTAGCAACAACTCAATACTCTACTGCAAACTAAATCTGGAATACGAGAGTGAAGCAACAGTTCTTATTCCTTTTCTTCATATCACTTCCCTGATAGTAAATATTATGGAGGGCAAATGCTTTCTTAAATTACAGTATCAGCTTTCTTCTGTTTCATTAATTGTTCTTTGGGTTTCTAGTATAAGTCTATGCCTTCAATGAGGCTACATGGATTTATGTATCCAGAACATAATTTGTAAACTTAAGCTGAAGAGTGAACATGACACAGGAATTTAATGTAGATTGATGAGTTAAAAAAAAAAAATATCTTTTTCAGAGCTTTCTGCTTCTATGGGACTGTCACTAGTACGAAGTAAAAGCTAGTCTACGTCAGTAAATGAACATTATACTGTACAGGAAGTCAGTGCACCGAATAAAATAGGAGCATTTTATAGTTGGATACATGAGTTTTGTAGTTTAGACTTTTAACTCTATGTAGGTCAATAGTAGTAATCAGTTCTATTCCATTATATTCTAATAGTGATTTGTGAATCATAATATCTGAGTGCATAATATTATTACTTCATGGTGGACTGTGATAAACATTGGGCTGATCTGTTTGCCATCATCTTTGCAAAGTGAAAATATTGCATGCAGTGCACTGTTGTTGCTATTCTTCTAAAGTCTACTATTATTATTAATGGAACATATTAAGTTAACATACAATTACAACTAGACAAGGCAAACTGAAGAAACATGCTTTGTACTTTGTGAGGACACAGGGGAGACTTACTAACTTCGGAAAAGCTTTGTTTCCCCGTCAGATGAATTTCATGCTCTGAGGGCCCTTGTCAGAAAGACACAATTCTCAGCTACTGTCTCCATACCAGATCTTAGTTAATCTTCTATCCAGACCTGTTCCAGGTCATTGAGTGTCTCAGAGAGATATGGTCTGTGAAACTGACCATGATTGAAACCAGAGGTAGCTTTAGGCAGTGAGGCAATCAGGGGTAAACACAAGCAAATGGAGTTTGCCAACATTCATTGTCAGCAATATAGACATTACCCACTTCTTGCCACCTTGCCTGAAAGACAAAACAAACCAGAGAGATTACCCTCTTTTTCCACAGGCTTTAGTTTTGTTCTACTGGGCAAAAGCTGGAGGCCTCAGCAGAAAACAAATAACAGCTCCAGAGATAAAATTACAAATTATTATTAGAGAAAATTACTCTTTGAACTCTTTACACCCTGCAGCTCTTTTTCCTTTTCTATAACTTCTTTCCTCTGCAATCCACAGCAGCTCTGAAGGCTAGCAACTTACTGTGGTTTACAAAGATCAGTGCAAGCTGGCTGCTTTCCCAGCAAAATTAGGTGTGCTGCAGGCATGCTTGGCCTGTGTTACATGCTCCAACATCTGAGATCGTAATATGAGGGTGTCATGCTCTGTTATGGATGGGGTGAGGAGGGAACTGGACAGAGGTAAGTATTTCAGTTACATAGGACTTTTCACAATTGTATCCTGGAAACACAAGAAGTCAATTTGAATTAAATTAAATTAAAATATTATTGTTTATCCAGAACTTCAATATTTCAAGATATTAAGCATTTCCATTTAGGAAATTGTCAGCATCCTCATCACCAAATACTGTACAATACACCCCTCTCATTTATGAAAGAATTACCCTTATATTTTTAAATATTAGTAGATTTTTCCTTTGTTATTCCAATACTTCCTCTCAAGATGACTATCTTCATCTATACATGGAAGTTAATAGTCTTCACTGTAACTGCAAACACTGTGAAAATAATACATACCAATATGTAATTTATATGAAATCATCCCACTCATTCTTGTAAATACTGTGATTCTATACAAATGAGAACTGATTTCCTTTGGTATGCCTGTATCCAAAATTTGCTGACAAAACTTGCTTGCAAATCCTGGTGCAGTACTGTGTTGTTGTTGTTGTTGTTGTTGTTGTTGTTTTTCCCTCTTTGTTTATGCATATACAATTATAATCTTGCTGCATTGTAAGGAAATCTGACCACAGTGTTATTTTTTACTCATTTCTTAAATGTATGCTTAAAAGTCACATGTAACACAGTTACTTCAAGGAGTTCAAAGTTTTTTGACATTAATAATAAAATAGATAATAATTCTGTTAAAAAGTAAATTTCATAGTGACATGGCATGGGCAATTACTACTACAATTTAATGTTTGCTTACAGTAAAAAAAAAAAACTTAATTTGTCAACAATATTTATCAATATTTTAGAATTCAAGAGGCAGAAACATAAATATTATTAAGTATTAAGCACTATAAAAATTTAAAGCAGGGCAAAGATATACATACATATGAAGGACTTGGTGGGAAAGACAGCATGGAGAGACATGGCTGGAGACTAATCTAAATTTGCCATCATATGCTTCATGACTACACATAGAAATATGCCATTGCCTTGCTGTGTATCACATCTATCTCATTGCAATTAAAATTTATAGATGCTTGCAGATGATATACATATTATGTTACTGAAACATACACATCTAAACTAAATACACGTAGGTAGAGTTTAAATCACTTATGTTTTATCTATGTCCTCTCCTCTCCTCTCCTCTCCTCTCCTCTCCTCTCCTCTCCTCTCCTCTCCTCTCCTCTCCTCTCCTCTCCTCTCCTCTCCTCTCCTAGCAGAAAGTAAGGACATGAAGTTGGAGAACTCAGAGATTCAATACAAATTGTGCATGTCTGGCTTTCAGGCAACACAAAGCTATCTACAGGTGTTAAATACAACATCATTTTCTCTAGAAACTCTGCTACAAACTCATCAACCACAAGATGGCTCAGATACTGTTGTGCAAGGGCAGCCAGCAAATGACTGAATGCTTTGTGAGCATTTAAGAGTATATAATTCAAATATTTGTCCAGCTGGGTCTCATGTGAGACTTCTGTGACAACGTGCTCTCCTGCTTGAGTACCCATTCTTTCCAGTTTAACCAGACTGGAAAATAAACAGAGAAATAGCTGTTGGGACAGCTAACACATTGGACTATCTCAATATATTTAACCCTTGACTTTATGTCTTCATAGTTATGATATAACTGGTAGCTCTGTTTAAATGTTAAGAAAAATGAAAATATTAAGTATTTCTGAGAAAAGTAAAAAATATATGCTCATTTTCACGAGCCAGTTCAGGTTTGCTACAGCACAGTAGCATAGCATCTTTCACAGAACAGCTCAATTGAAAAGGAATTCCAAAGTCCAGCTGCCTGACCACTTCAGGAATAGCTAAAAGTTAAAGCATATTAATGAGATAATTAGCCAAATCCCTCTTGAACACCGACAACCATAGGGCAACAGTCACCTCACTAGGAAGTCTGTTCCAGTGTTTGACCACCCTTACAGTAAAGAGTTTGTTCCAGTCTGAACCTCCCCTGGCACATCTTTTTACCTTTCCCTTTCTATATTTGATTGTCACTGAGGAGAGATCAGCACCTACCTCTCCATTTCCCACATCAGAAAGTTTCAAAGACTAATGTAGTCAACCCTTAGCCCTCTTTTTCCAAACTAGACAAACCAAATTTCCTTTGCTTCTCACAGAACATGACTTCTAGCCAAATATGCCTTCCATCCCTTTTATCAGCTTTGTTGCCCTCCTCTGGATGCTTTTGAGGATTATAACTTTCCTTTTATTTTATGGAGCTCAGTACTGCAAACAATAATGAAAGTGAAGTTGCACCAATGCTAAATGTAGTGGTAGAATTATCTCTTTTGACCAGCTGGCTTTTCTGTGATTAATGCACCCCAAAATTCTTTTTGCCTTGTTGGCTGATAAGGTACACCTCTGACTCATTTTGAGCTAACTGTTGAACAGCACCCACAGAACCACAGAATGGCTGATGTTGGAAGGGACATCTGGAAGTGACCTGGACCAAAATATACTTTATTCCCTCCCAAAGGGACACTAGAGATGTTTGCTCAAAACCATGTCTGAACAGTTTTTGAAGATCTCCAAGGGAAAATCTCTGACATTTCCAAGTAGCCTGTCCCAGTATTCTGTCACCCACACAGTAAAGAAGTGCTCCCTCAATTGCTCTTAAGGACACAGATACATTACTTCTCGGATGCAATCTAGTCACTCATTTCCCAGTCTACGAAATATGCCCAGCATTATTCCACCCAGGGTGCACAATTCAGCACTTATCTTTGTTGAATTTTGTGTCATTGTTAATGCATTGCTCTATCTAGATATCTCTGCAAAACCTCTCATTCCTCCAGATACTTATAAGCTTAGTGGCACCAACAAAGTTTATGAGCTTGCACTCCAGTCCTTCTTCTACATCACTGATTAGAATGATGAACAGGACTGGCCCTAGAATTGAGCCATGAGGAGAGCCAAGTCTGATCAGCTGCCAGCCAGATGCAGCCCCATTCACTATGGCCCTTTGAGCTTTATCACTGAGGTAGTTCATCACCCAGCATAGCGTGAACCTGTTTATCTCACAGTTGGACAAACTGTTCAAAAGGATGTTGTGAGGGATGGTATCAAAGGCCTTACTAAAATCCAGTAAGATTACATCTACTGTCTTCCCTTCATCAACCAAGCGGATGACCTTATCATGGAAGGATATCAAATTATTAAGGCAGGACTTTCCTTTCAGAAACCTATGCTGGCTGTGCATGATAACTGCTTTGTTGTTTAACTGACTTTCAGTATCTCCCAGGATAATCTTCTCCATAAGTTTTCCAGGCACTGAGGTTACACTAACAGAACTGTAGTTGCCTGGATCTTCCTAATGTCCTTTCTGTAGATGGTTATGATGTTGGTTAGCTTCCAGTCAGCATGGACCACCACAGATTCCTAAAACCTTTGGTAAATTATTCCATTAT
Organism: Chrysolophus pictus; assembly: GCA_037305975.1. Classification (NCBI taxonomy): domain Eukaryota; kingdom Metazoa; phylum Chordata; class Aves; order Galliformes; family Phasianidae; genus Chrysolophus; species Chrysolophus pictus. Next base: position 37,525,816 of record CM074578.1, read on the forward strand.
TATAATGGAATGCTAAAAGGTATTTGACAAATGTATGCCAGTTTAAGCACACCATTTTAAACACTTTCTATATTCAATTTTGATTTTATAAGTTTTTGTTATTAAAATGTAAAAAATCTTTGTTTATATCACATTAGCAAAGTAAATAAAGTAAAAATAATAAAAAAAATCAGATACAAACCATCATGTTCACATAAAGGCACTGAAAAATGTACTACTTGATATTATGTAATATTTATACTATTTGTTAACAGCTGTTTTATTTACAGGAAATATGAATAAGGAGGCCTATGATAAGAGACAGTGCACTCCATGACTAGGTTTTCATTACGTCTGTATCATATTGTGCTCTTTGGGGAGCCTTAAATATAGTGTATTGAAAGTCCGTAATGCAAGTCTGTAATGCATTGTAAGTCAGCTTTATAATCTTGAATTTTTTCCATAGTATGCTCTGTTGTGGAAAGTAGGAAGCACAAACAATTTTTGAGTACTTCTAGACTGCGATCCTATTATTAAAGACACAATTTTGTTGTTTTATTTGTAATACAGGACAAATATGTTCAGTGAAAGCCACTAAATAACAGCCATCCATTAAGCTATTGTATGAGTGTTTTGGTGGAAGCCTACCCAAGAAATATGGTTCTGTCTTTGAGGTGAGAGATGACACATTTCTTGTTTTCTGGATCCTTGTGTACTTTATACCAGCCAACTGAAAAGAAAATAAAAGGATATCTGAAAACAAACAAACAAACAAACAAAAATAACCCTGCAGTGACTCAATGCAGGGGAAAATAATACAGAAAAAGAGAACTAACAAAAAACTTTGCTTCATACTGAATTTGTGCCACTTTAAGTTTTGTTTTTTAACTTGTAGCATTGGTATCTTCAAAAGAGTGAAATACTTCATCTTCTTGACAGAATAAATTGAGTGGAAAATTACATAAACCCTTCAGCAGATGTTCTTTCCCACATTGTTTGGGAATTTATCCCCATTATACTCTGCTTCTAAGACCTATGCCAAGCCGAATGGGGACATTATCAAAGATGATGACATGTTTAGGTGAGCAGTAAGCAAATACCCTCTCAAATATTCTCTCACTACCTCTGTCTTATTCCTCAGTGCCAGTCAACTTCACCATGATCTTCTAACACACTTCTATCAAGAATCTTTCTGCATAGGTGCTACATATATTATATTTCCATTATAAATCCAATAAATGAGAACCTGTTTTTTTCTCCACTGAAGCAAAAGCCGAAGTCCAGACCTCTATAAATTGAGTTTGCTGTAATGAATGGGTCTTGGAGTCAAAACTGTCAGGTAACAAAGAATAGGAAAAAAATAAACCAATTTCAGTTCCTACTGCCTGTAACTTATCTATAGCTGCATAGCATATTAATTGCATCAGATCAGATGGCATCTTCAAAATTATACTGCACATCAGTGAGTTAAGAATCTGTATTAAAATAAGATTTGTCATTCATCATTCACTGAACAGCATAAGGCAACTTACTGTCATCTACAGTCAAGGGACATACTTCTAGACTGTCTGCCTGTCCATTTGCCTCTCTGAGTTCTGCTGCAATCTTTGATCAATTTCTTTTTTTTTCCTTCTTCTTTTTCTTTTCTTTTTCTTTTTCTTTCTTTCTTTTTTTTTTTTTTCTTTTTTTTTTTTAATGGTCTGGTAAGGCATCCATGAAGTCTGTGAATGGAAACAGTGATATATATGTTCTAATCTACAAGCAATGAAAATATATCCAATAAATATCTATTAGCCCTGCTTATCCATTTTTAAATGGGAATTTTATCAGCAAAAGTGCGAGCAGAATAGAAAGGGAGATTTACAGCCCAAGCCCGAGAAGGTACTGCTGCAGCTGAGAGGTGTGTGAAGAGATGCATGGGGAATCTGGGATAAATCCACAATCTCATGCTCTGGGGAGCATACAAAAAGAAATTAGAGACTACCTGCAGAGAAAAATGCCTCAGCTGTTGTTCCTGTATTTCCCTGTCTCTAAAAATACTATGTAAGTTGGGACAGTGGAAGAAAGAGAGTAAAGAATTGCAACAGGAGATGAAAAGTAGTGAAAGTTTTCTCTACCGGGATTAATTAGTCTTCTCTGTCATAGGAAGAATGGTATATAGCAGATTCATTGGATGTGACAATTGAACAGAGCCTGATATTTGTAAATAGTAACGGTAATTTACACAAAAGAGTAGTCAGGAGAAGCGTGGATTCCTTCTACAATAGATAAATGACTATTTGTGAACTTTCCAGTTTGGAAGATAATTTTGGTAGTGAAACGCTATTGTACTGATTAGCAGCTACTCCAAAATTGTTCCTGCAACATCTTCTCAGTGACATAAGATTACCAGCCACACAGGTGCAAAAACCAGTAACCCCATTACATTAAAAAAACAAAACAAAAACAAACAAAACAAAAACAACAACAACAACAACAAAAAACGCATTTTCAGTAGTATCACTATCAATCCATCTGCTGCTGGATGATAACAACAGTCATTTGAATCACAGATTCTGCTAAAATGGTACATGTGAATGTAGTCAAATCATTTTTTGTAGTAATATACTCAGAGCATTATCCAGCTCCCTAGCAGTCTAGAGATCTCGGATTGTTAACATAAAACACCCTTTATGTAAGATCAAGAGAGTCTAAAAGAATTAAGAGGAAATCACAAACCATTTTAATAAAGTTAATGCAATTAAAAAATGTCTATTTATAAAACTATGATAGAAGTTTGTTAACATAAAATCAGAGAATGGTTTGGGTTGCAAGGGATATTAAATATCATCTAGCCCTACCTCTGCTTGCCATGGACAGATATGCCTTTCACTAGAACAGGTTGCTCAAAGCTCCATTCAACCTGGCCTTGAACACTTCATCGAATGGGACATTTACAGATTCTCTGAGCAGCCTGTTCAAGTGCCTCACCACACTCTAAGTGAAGAATTTCTTCCTAACATGCAATCTAACTTCTTTTAAGTTAAAGCTACTACTACACTCCCTGACAAAGAGTCCCTCTCCAGCTTTTTTGTAGACCCCTTTAGGTACAGGAATGCTATCTCCCCAGAGCCTTCTCTTCTCCAGCCTGAATAAACTCTCAGCCTATCTTCAAAGGGGAGGTGTTCCAGGCATGTAATCATCCTCACGGCCTCATTCCAGCAGATCTATGTCCTTCTCATGTTTGGGGCCTCAGAGCTGAACACAGTACTCTAGTGTGGTCTACAGTGGAAGAATCACCTCCCTTGACCTGGTGGCCATGCTTTTTCTGATACAACCCAGTCTATGGTTGGCTTTCTGGACATATGATTGGCTTTATGAGTAAATGTTTCACATCTAAATTAACAGAAAGCAACTGGTGAAATATATGTGCTGAGGTTACAATTCTCCTTTTCTGAGTTAGTAAAACACTAAGTGACTTCTTTTCATGGCCCTTACACTTGGACAAATAAAAGAAAAGGTAGAGATAGGCTGTGAAATTTTTAAAAATATTAAAGTCCTGAGTTTAAAAGTGACCCAGATTTAAATATACAAAAGCATGTATGATGTTTCTTCATTTCATGTAGTAAAATCTAGCTAACTTTCCTATTTTTGCACTTAAGTTGGATCCACAACAGTTGTGCTGAAGTTGTTGTCTTTAGCTTTGCTAATACAGCTGTTCGTCTTCCTCCTCCTAAGCTGAGTTTGATACTAGGATCAGCATACCACATTTGGGAAGGCTTACATTCTTGGGAACACATCAGACAGTGCACCGAGATGCCTACAGTACCAGATAGGAGATATCACAGGAACAGATTGTCATACATACTAGTACACTAAGACATGTGTAAGACATTTTTGGAAGCTTTCCAACAACAGTTAAGTGTAAAAAAATAAACGTACTGGGCCAGTGATGTAAACACAAACTATATGGTCATGCTTCAGCTTTTGTCTGGTCCACTGAGAATATTTTCTGAACAAATAAATTGTATCTCTGACAGTAATTTAAAGGTTGCTGTTTAAGAATTTCAGATTTTAGCAGGTTGGATTTCCAGGCAGAAATAATCTTGTGGACTTGATATCAAAAAGCTGTTAGAAATACACAAAAGTTCTGTAAGGAAATTTTATGTGTCTATACCATATGTCATTATATTTTTCAGTTTGGCTATGGAAAGAACAAGAGGGATTCCAAGAATCTTGTGATAAAAAGAGGAATATTTGACTTTGGTCTGAGGTTTTCATTTTTGCTGTGACACAGAATTAATGTTGGTAAAACTGAACTAAAAAATAAAATAAAATAAAATCAGAGGAAAAACTACATTAAATACAATGTATAAGGGTAGGTTCAACTAAAATTTGACTCTTCCTCTTTCTCCTTTCTCCTTTCTCCTTTCTCCTTCTCTTTCTCTTTCTCTTTCTCTTTCTCTTTCTCTTTCTCTTTCCCTTTCCCTTTCCCTTTCCCTTTCCCCTTCCCCTTTCCCTTCGCCTTCTCCTTCCCCTTCCCCTTCGCCTTTGCTTTCGCCTTCCCCTTTCCCTTCCCTTTCTCCTTCCCCTTCGTCTTCCCCTTTTCCTTTCCCTTCTCTTTCTCCTTCCCCTTTCCCTTCCCCTTTCCTTTTCCTTGTTCTTTTCCCTTTCCCCTTCTCTTTCCTTTTCCTTTTCCCTTTTTTTTCCTTTTTCTTTCTATTCTCCTCTCACCCTCCCTCTTTCTCCACTACCTTTTTTCTTTCCATCTCTTCCTCTCTCTCTCTCTTCCTTCCCTCCTCTTTTCCTTCCCTTTCTGTTCCTTTCTCTACAGTTTCTTATTTCCCTCTCCATCTCTCTGCTTCTCTGCTTTCTCCTCTTTCTCCCCCTCTCTCTCTGTCCCCCCTCCCCCAACTTTTTAACTGGATCATAGCTGGACAAATGGAGCATTGACTTTAATGTGGAAATATGCATAGTGGATAACATTTTCAATAATATATATCCAACTTTAAACATATTTGAATTAGTTAGACTGTGACACTTAAACCTGGAAAAGCCCAGACATTTTGAAAATGGGCTGCAAGTCATATAGATGTGTTTTTAGAATTTTTCTTACTGTACTCATAGCACATATTCTACCTGTTCTGTAATAAGCAGTGATTTTTCTTCTTTTTGTTTTGTTTTGTTTGCTTTAATATTCAGTACCTCTTATGCTAGAGTATTATAAGTGAACAATGTTAATAGTATAATTTCTCTCAATATGTCCAAGAAAACCAGACAATTCATCAGATTTAAATAAAACCCAGTCCTGTAGGATAAGACAATGCTTCTGATGTTGCTAGTTCCATTTTGGATATTTATTATAAAATTTGTTTTGTATGCAGCACTGTAAATGAATTTTGGTAGTTAAAAAGAAACTGAATATCTATCTATTATAACCAGGGAAAATGTCATAGTTCAGCAAAATTTAACATAGATTTGATGAAAATAAGAATGTAAATTCGATGGTATAACTTTTTTCATATGTTATCCAGGTGCAACACACCCATGAATTGTTTCAGTTTTACCTGATGTTAATGCTGTGTGAACTATCTAGACATTATTTACAAAGCCTTCCCTCTCCTTACCTTACCTACTTCTGTACACTACCACTCTTAAGAATATCTCTTAACACTTTATAGAATCACAGAACATTCTGAGTTCTGTGGGAAGGGACCCACAAGAATCATTGAATACAAACCCAGGCTCCACACAGCACTAACCAAAATTCAAACCCTGTTCTTGAACTCTGGCAGCTTGGGGCCATGACACTGCCCTGGGGAGCCTGTACCATGCCCACCGCCCTTTGGTGAAGAACCTCTTTTCCTTACGCCCACTGTCGCTGTCACCAGAGAGCAAAGCTCGATGCTGCCCCTCTTCTCCCTGTGAGGAGCTGCAGCCACCATGAGCCTCCTGTCAGCCTCCTCTGCTCTGAGCTAAACAGAGTGAGGGTCCTCATCTGCTCCTCGTATATCATACCCTCTAGACCCTTCACTATCTTTGTAGTCTATTCTTTTCAACACACTCCAATAGTTTCATGTCCTTATATAGTGGCAACCAGAACTGCACACTGTAGGTGAGGCCACCCAGCACAGAGCAGAGCAGGACAACTTTTCCCCTTGCCCAGTGGCAGTGCTACACTTAATGCATCCCAGAGTGTGGTTGGTCCTTTGGGCTGTCAGGGCACACTGCTGGCTCAAATTCACCTTGGCATCATCCAGAACTCATATATTCATTTCCATGTGGCTGTGTTCCAGTCTCTCATCCCTCAGTTTGTACACATATCCATGACTGCCCCATCCAAATGCAAAATCCATCACTTGCTCTTGTTAAACTTAATGCAGTTGGTGATTACTCAGCCTCAGTTAATTGTTTGAAACCCCTTGAGGCCCCTCTGTAACAAAAAGCAGTAATATCTTGTGGGACATCTGTTTTATCAACAATCCTTTAGCTAATCCACTCAGAATGGAATTCTCTTCTGTCTCTCAGTGGCAAACATAAGAATTTTCCATGCATAGAGGAATAGAAATGTTTCAGGTCAGTATACTGGCCCATTGTCCAACAGCCTTACAGCTTATGCAGCAGGTATAGTTGGGGAGCCTGTGTTAGCGTCAGTTCCAGCCACTTAATTCAATCCATTTTCCAATAGTCACATCTTTAAAAATCATAGCTCTCTGTATCTATCTAGTTACACTGGACTGCTTTTCTGAAACTTTCAAAGAGGAACTTGTTTTTATATTCTGCCTTCAACTATGGGAGAAGGTATTCCAAAGACACAAGCCTGCCTTCATCTCTAATTTCTCTTAAAGCATGTATTACAACTTTCCTGTCTTAGACAGCTGTGTCTTTGTGAGATGTTTTTTAACAGCTGACTAGTTTATTGCAAAGATATATTTGATTACATTAATTGGTTTTGCTGTCTGAGAAGTTGGAAGGATAACTGCAATTCACTTGCTGTGCCTTGCACAGTAACATCTTTGACCACCACTAAAACTGCTTGTACAGCCCTACTAGTACAGTGGAGAGTTTTAAGATATGCTGAATAGATAGCTGTGATGAAGGTCTGAGATAACCACTCAGTGGAGTCAATAGCACTAGGATAAGCTGAAGTAGGCATCTGAAACTGGAAAAATGAATTAAATCTCTGAATTCTTCAGAGAGTTCAGGTTGGTTAGTTTAATGTTGATGTTTCTATTGTAGCTTCTTAGAGACAAGAGAGAGGAATCACACTGAAGAAATGGCTGGGCAGAAATAGGTATGCCATCTCTAACACAATCCAAGCATGAAAGGCTCTTTCCTGTTTATATGATTTTATTTATGTCATGGCTGCTGTTAGCATAGCCATTTTATCTGGAAACTAAACTCTTACATACCCCACTTGTAATTATTCTAATAAAGAATTGCAGTGTTTTCCTGCTCAGGTTTCCTTGTGAGCTGCAATCAAAATGAATATTTTGAAAATAAAGAGCAACACTTTTTATGGAGTTTCAAATTGAGCATGTTTTTCCAGGCAGAGTAAAAAAGAAAAAAAAAAATGTAAATCCTGAAGTTACCAATTATTAGATGAACTAAATCATTGCATAGCTGTTTGCTGGCTATGATATCTTTAGTTTATACAGAAGTATTCATACTGTCTATTAATAGTCAGGCATGCTATTTTGCCTCACACTGTTAAAATCAATTTGGCTATTACAAAACTATTTCTACTTACACCATTTTATAGGAATCTCTGTTTCTTCCCTACTGGAGATAAAATTGAGATAAAGATATGACATTTACAATCATATTTCATTGGTTATGGAAGCTGAATAGATTTTTTCCACACTTCAGAAGCATAAAGAAACACACACACAAAAATTGTATTGACTTAAAGTTTTCCTACACTTAAATATTTCAAAATAAGTTTCTGAGTCCTGAATTTCATATCAGACTGAAAAAATGCAAAACCAACCACAAGTAAAATAATTTCCTATAAATGTTATTCTACTGAAAATTTGCTATTTAAGTCATAGGAATTGCTATATTTAATCAGATCAGTAATTCCTCTAATCCCGGAACCAACTCTGTGAACAGCATTAGCTTCTTCACAGAAAGATGCAAGAACCACTGTAGTGAATCCCTACTATTCCCATTATCTGTCTGAGAAATGGCTATTTTTCCTTCTTTTAAAAATCTCTGTTCATGCTTGAAGCACCAAATATTTCAATGTTTCCTAAAAGATCCGCATGCTTCATGGTTTTTCGTCCTATAGGTATCTGAATCCTTTTAAGGATAATCCTGGTAGTGAATGTTATTCTGTCAGTGTACTTCCAAAGATGTACATCCACAGTGCATAACTATGATGGCACTGCAGTCAGGGCAAAGACAAAGGTGGAAACAGCTGTAACAGTAGAAATCTCCTCTGCTCCTAGGACATTTATGATTAGACTGGCAGCACAGAATACATCATGGTTTTATTCTACTAATGTAAGGAAAAATGTAGCTGATAAAATTGCATCCATACAGAAGCCCTTTGCAAGTGTTGAACTGAAATAAATTGTTGCTACTGTAGACATAAGTTTAACTCATACAAGCTTAATTAAAATGAGGAAAATTCTTAAGTCAAAAGGACTGCGCTGTTAAAATACCATAAAATACTTGTAAGTTGCGGTCAGGGAGCCTGCAGGAATCAGGATAATCAGTAGAGGAAGGTATGACTGAGATCTAGAGAAAGAAGAGGAGAAAGTAGGCATTGCCTCCTGAGTAAAGCATAAGAGTGTCTTAGTGCACGGGAGGTGCAGTGGTGAGTGAAAATTTATAAACTATTATTTGATAGGTGGTTTGAGACTTCACTATGATTTCAGTAGCTATTTCTATCAAAATGGAACCATCTATTTGAAAATGAACCCTATACAAAATCCTAAGTTGCTTTGGAAAGCTATGGAAGTTGAAAAGCCTAACAGGTCACACTACTTTCCCACTATGTTGCAATTATTCCTCCACAGAAGGATCACCACCATAAGAAGTTCAATTCAAACAGTCCTGTAAAAGCCCCTACCCTGAAATATATTTATCATGAACATTCCTAACTGGCTGAAGGGCCACTGAGACAGGAATGAATCATGGTAAGATACAGGCTTATTAGGTGAGATGAGAAAACTGGAATACCCAGGACTGTGAATAACACGAGCTAGAGACAAGAGAGATTTGCCTTGCTGTTAGTATCATATATACCGTGCATTTAGCCATGTGTGTAAAACTATCTGGTACCTGGTAGAAATATTGGAGAATTTTCCCTTCAAAGCTGTGAGAGTCATTAATACCCTGTCCTCTGGTTCAGTAATATTATATTCTTCTTTTCTCCATTTTAGATCAGGAACTGCATCTGCATTTGAGCCAGTTGACTGCAAATGTACAAATATCTTTAAACTATGTATTTCTCATAATTGAATCCAGAGTAAAACTGTATTTTTAAACACACACTTTTCACAAGGCTTATTGAGAAACAATAGCATGGGGCAGTTGTATAGTTGTATCTGTGAAACAGCTGGACCTTCTGGCATCCTTTTCTGGACAGACAGACAGAGTACCAGAAGGTAAAGTGATGCAGAGAAATGGGACTAATCAATAACAGCTCTTTGTTCTTTATGCAGCAGAATAAAGTGGGCAAAACAATGTTTGTCTGGGGTGGAGGGGCTTCTGTGAGCATTGATATCATAAAAAATCTTTATGAATAATATGTTTTCTCATTTGTAATTTAAAAAAAAAAAAAAAAAAAAAAACCTACACTTTAATTTATATTTTTTTCCTGATTTTAGCTCCATTGGTAGAACTCAAGAAGTAGTACACACAAATGTCAATCCCCTTTTTAATTTTTACCCAGAATAGTTAAAACAAGAACTACATGTTTTTGTTGTTGTTGTTGCTGTTGTTTTTTTAATTGCAATTGGTTTACCCAAGAGCAATATAAACACCTAAGTGAAATGTCATAACCAAAGGAGAATTAAGCATACTAATCTGCTCTCTGTTTCAGCCATTAATATACTATATATTCTGTCTTCAGTTCACTTTCATATTCATTACTTCTTTAATGAAAAAAAAAGATATTTTAATGATCAAAAAAATCTAAATGATTAATGGTACATCAGTTAATGACATTTTAAAAGTATTTCAGGCTGGAAATCTGACACTATAATCATTAAAAATCAGATTCAATTTCCAAAGGTCCTAATCTTAAATTTTATATTGCTGGCAGAAACATAAAATGATATCTAGTAAGCTCGGGTTCCTCCATATGATGGAAAAGCTCAGGAGTTTTGTGAGCACTGCCAGAAAATAATGTGTTCTCAGAAATTCTGGTAGCTGAACAGGAAAATAACTGATGAGGATATGACAGAGTGAATGAACAAATTGTTCGGTATAGAGGAATTTTCAGTCCAGAGAGATCTTTTTCTCTGAGACATAGTTTGGGGTCCAAGACTAGCATAATGGCTCCAAATGGATAAAAACAACTCTAAATTCTACTTCATACATTATGCATGAGCTCTCGCTATTGGAGTTTACACCACCATCTGGTGTTTAATTATTCCCGCTTTATACCACACGGTGGTGCGAATCTAATGAAATGAATGTGCCCGTTATAACAATTTGGTGCATAGATTCAGTTTTGCTAATGATTAAGTACCTGGCCTTCTTCCTTCCTTCTCTCTTTCTCTTGTTTCTTTTCCTTTTTCTTTCTTTCTTTTTTTTTTTTTTTCCCCTTAAACTGAGAATGAAAATCTATTATGAAAAAAAACCAAACAATTTCTATAGACTGTCACTGGCAAATACAATGACATTTAGTAGAGACGCTCTCTAATGTTCCATGGTTTCTATTTGTCTGGTTGATTTTCTCTAACATCTGTACAATGTTAATTAACTGTGCAGTAGTGTCAGAATTCCTATTCTCATACACTGTCAATATTGTTAGAAAGAACATTTTCTATGTTTGCAGTTTTAAAGATAGATATACTCTGTAATAAAAAGATTATCTTAGTTCTAATCTCTCTTGCAGACTCAGTGGCTGCTGCTATATACATAGTTTTGTTATGTATCCAGGTTATTATTTTTTTCACATTATCACCTGTAGACCATTAGATTTCAATTTCTCATCTTTATAGCTCAAAACAAAACCCTGTGTTATTACATTAGTTAGAATGTTAGTTTCTACCTGGCCCTAAGGCCTGATATGCAGTGATACACAGTGTTCCACCGTCCAAAGGGAGGGCACTGAAAGCTGATTGTGTCCCATGAAAAAGTTTTACTGTACACATATATTTGTATAAGCAAATGTTGTAATTAGTTATATTACAATATATAGAGAGCTAGCAGGATTTTCTGCATTAATCACAAAGAAAATTTGGAAGGCTTTAGCAGTACAATTAGCAATGATGCTTTTCTACCAAGAGAGAGTGGTTTTCTGATAAGATAATGATGTTAAAGGATATTTAGGTGGTCACTGCAGAATGCAATGTGATCCTTCCTTAAATTTAGGAATATTAGCTTATTTTTTCTATACTTTGATACACTTGTAAGCTCAGTGGTTTGTAAATTTGTGAGTAAAATCATGAAGTTTGTTTGGATGAGAGCATGAAAGTCTAGAACAAAAGCATTGTGATTTTTTTTTTCCTAGCTTTGGAAATTCCCTATTCATCTTATCTGTGTTTTCCTTGACCTATTTTTCAATAGTCTTAAAATAAAACCTCAGTTTTGTATTACTTTCACAACTTAAAACAGCCAGCTTTGCTTCATAGAATCATAGGATTGTGGAATAATTTGGACTGGAAGGTAACTTAAAGATACCTAGTTTCAATCCTACTAACATAGGCAGGAACAACTTCCACTAGATCATATTGCCCATAACCCCATCCAACACGGCCTTCAGCATTCCCAGTAGATGGCAAAGTGATTTATATAAAGTCAGTTTCTAAAACTGAAAAGATTTTATATATAGAATTGTGATAGAAAACACCTGTATAGAATAGAATAGTGACTTTTTTTGTGTCTGTGTTTGTTTGTTTGCTTGTTTGTTTTCTAGAGAAAATAAATAAGGAAGAATTCGGTAGTCCAGAGTTGCTTTTGGTATGCTGTTTTCCAAATTCTGTCAACTTCTCCCATCAGGGAACAGAATTGCTCCATATAGGATTAATCCTCGTTATTTTTTGGTACTTTCCAACCCAAACCATCCTATGATTCTATGATATTCTGGTGAAAGTGAAGACATTGTGAAATTCTGATTAGGTCCCTAGGTTTCAGAAAACATCAAAAAATGTGTATTGTGTTTCTAGGATTTGAAGAAATTAGTAAAAGTACTGTGTAGGGTTAAACTTTACATGATCTCATCAGCATTCAGCACCACTGCCACACTATGAAGGAGAAAAAATAACAAAGAAACATGAGAAGAGGAATAGATAAAAGGCAAGCACTGAGAGGAAAAACATGTTGTTTCTTAATTGAGCTGGAAAGAAAGAAGAGGAGGAGGGGAAGACATTGCTTGCAGCTCTCTTTTGATGAGAAACCTTTTTGTGCCCATGACTATGTAGGTTAAAAATGTAGCTCTGCCTTTGATAGACAATCATATTGTAATTCTTCGGTGATAAAGTGCTGAAATTTCAGGAATTGGGAAGTAAGAAAGGAGAAAAAAAATATAACTAATTCCTGTGTACATTTGTAAGATGCACAGGGTCAATTCTTCTTCTGAAGAGGTAAGTCATCATCATAGGTCTTTCAAGTCATTGGAGCTGTGAAAGTTTACATCAACAAAGATCTTCACTCCCTTTGTCTTACTCTCATGTCTCTGCTCCTCTCTCCCCACCACACCACGAAGTGTCCCAGAGTATCTTTACAGTTCCACTATCACTAGTCTATATCATGTATTACATGATGGGGGGAAAATGAAACAAAAGAAAAAAAAAAAAAAACAACTTGTAAGGGTATTACATTTAGTGTTAAGACATCATACATGAATATTTTTCTGAACCATCTGAACTCATTGTTCTATTGATGTTGCATTATTGGTGTTTGGGGATTTAATTGATGTATACATTTTTTCATTTTACATTTTTAATTTGAGCAACCTATATCCCTACCCATTATGTGGGCTGGGATAGAATTAACTCCAAATTAATTAATTCTGAAATGGAATTTTTCAATATGTTTCATTTTTAGACCTGATATAAATATGGTAAGAACAGCCTCTGCAATGGCATTTTGACAATTCTGTACACAGGTGGCAGAGGAAAGTACAGAAGCTCAAAAATTAACAAACAATCAGCTCAAATAAAAAGCTAAACTAAATCTCCTTGAACTTTGAATAAAAGTTATATTTGGGGTAGAGGTTTGACACTGTTTTTATTGGAGCTAATCCTAATGCAGCGTTTTCTAATTATACAATAAGTATTCCCTCACGGATGAAGCTGCCTATCAGCCCACTCTACATGAGAAATGGCCATATGGAGCACTCTGCAGATGGCTGGGCAGTTGCATGCGTACAGCTGTGCAGGACAAGCACCCCTGAGTTTCAACTTGCCTGTGATAGGCAGCAAATAGGCAGCTCAGCAAGGTGAGAGAGGATAGATAGGAAGGATGAAGGAAACTAGGATAACGCTGTAATTATACATACACACACACACACATTTTTTTTTCCCAGATCAGAATTTTTCACTTCATTGTGAGGAACAAAATCTGGCCTCTGGCTTTGATGTGAGTATAATGTAATACAGGCACACACAGAGTAGTTTAAAATCCTGTTAAAATAGCAGTGGGAATGGTCCCACTTTGGCTTCCACAAGAGCTAAATAAGCAGACCTGAAGCAGATAGGTTGCATTAGTTTCTACCCCCAGATTTGCTCTGCTCTCATTCCCAAAACTGCTACTACCTAATTCTAGTGGCTCAGTTAACACCTTGAAGATCTGTGGTCCCACAAGAAATACACTTCTTAATACTACAGAGAGCACAGTCATCTCATTCACTGCCCTTGAGATTCTTTTGTCTTGTTCTGGTGAAAGTGCTACAGGAACAGGAGCTTTTGCCTGTCAGCTGAATCTGAAAAAGATAATTTTTTGCTGCTGTCAGCTGAATGCTGCCTACAGCTGCATGCAGATTCATGGATATATGCATAGACACAAATAACAGAACTGTGAATTGGTGAACACAAAGGAAATATACACTGAAAAAGCTATTATGAAGTGCTAGACAATGTTTTCTGATATCCAAAAGTATTTATTACAATGTATTTAAATTGTTTACCTAGCTTTAGAGATGCTTTAAAGAGATCCTTTAAAATATCGCAGGTATAAGATGAAGAATTTCTTTAAAAAAAAGAAAAATGAATAAAAAAATGGCATGTCTATTTTATACAGTGTAAAATTAATATCTATTTGGCTATTTCAGTGTTTATTTCATTGCTAAATGATTGATTTGTATTCACATTCAGACTTTTTTTTGTTTAATGTTTCATTGAAAATGCAAAAATCAGGATTTTCCTATAAACATTTTTGGATCTTGGAAAATATTATGGATTATTGTTTTTTTTTTTCATGTTGAAAAAATACAGAAGTAGAAAACTTGCATTTTAACAACACGGTTTTGTATAAATTAGCATTATAGGAAACATGTAATTTTACTGAATGTCAAAGGAATATATGATTAAAGAGAACAGTACCAAGTTCTTCAGATTCAAATTCTCCTTTGTACTATATGCACTGTTAAATCATATATACTCATGGAAGAAACAGAGCAAAAGTGTTTTTGTTTTAAAAAAAAAAATTCTAAACATTTTAAAACTTCATAACGGCTTGGGTGGATGGGTGGTAAATGGAGGAGGAAAGAGTCTCCAGTTATCTTCCAAAACTAGCAAACTTCTAAGTGATTTAACACAATGGCCAATATTTTGGGAGTCTGTGCAATGGGAGGTCAGGCTGAGGAATGAAGTAGAAGTGCACTATACACTCTCAAGTTTTGATCATTACTCTCTAATGAATCAGAAAATTTTTATCCAGTTAATCTTGACAAGCACTGAGTGTCACAGAAAGTTAAATGTAAAAGTAAATGAGACCCATCTCACCTCAGGTCAGTCATATAAAAATTAGACTTCTGCCTTTGCATTGAGAGGTAGAAATGAAAAAAAAAAAATACCCTCTGGATATGCCTCTCTCTTTCCATTGATTACAAAAGGAATCCAGACAGCTTGCTTAGACGAGGATAGATTTTGCACAGCTGCACAAAAAGGGATGAACCTCATCTGCAAGGTGAGATTTTCAGAAGTGCTTACACAACGTAAATGTTAGCTTTTCAAAGAATTCCCAGAAATCTGTGTTTCTGAATTACTTATATTTGGGGTTTATTTTAATTCCTATCAAATGAATAGACAGGCATATTAGCAAAATCCAAGTAAGCTGATTATCTCCTTTAGTTCTCTGTATGTTTTATAAGGATACCTTACAACTTCTTTGTCTTTTTTTGGGGGGGAGAGGGGTGGGGAGGGTGCACATACATGCTTGGAAGAGCATTTTAGAAGATGTATCCCATTATAATACATACGAGGTTAAAAAATATAACAGAAGAAACATTGCAGAACTTTTATTAAAACTGTTTATGTGAAAAAAAAATAACCTCTAATGAACTTGCATTGCCACACACAAAAAGATTCTTCCTGTAACTAATAATCACTGTTTGTTTTATAGTATAATGCATTAAAGCAGTTCTTGTATTTATGCTAGCTTAAGGAAATTGCATATTGTATTCAGTCATACCTGTCATCTCTATTTGATTATTAAGTATAATTTTTCTAAAAATAGGATTTAATATTGTGTTGCACAATATTAGATTGGAAAAGGGGTAACTCTCCAGATGAAGCTGTGATGCATGATAGAACAATTTAATAACTCACTGAAAAGTGCATTTTTGTTCATATCACCAACAGATTTCACAATACTTTACCTCATGACTAATTTTGTAGGAGCCAAGAGTAAAGCTGATAGGCACCTGAATTCCCCTTCATAAAGTTTCATAGGCATATATGACCATCTAATTCTGCTAGCGTTAAACAATAAACATGTCAAGATCCTGCCTAAACTCCATCTTGATCAATAAAATAGATATCTCCACAACTATTTTACCTGGCCTGATACACAGCATAGGTGTATCAAACAATTGCTGTCTCAATTGAATACTGAAATGCCACACCTTTAAATGAGTAATTCAGTGATTAGTGGGACGTGTTTGACACATTTTCTGGTTAACACACACTTCTCTGGTGACTGCCATTGACAACGTGTTCCAAGGTGGGAGATCTTAGACTCCTTTGTCTCACATTCTAGGGACAAATGGAGAGCAGAATAACTCAGGAGCTTGTTAGCTAGGGCACTCATGTAAAATATGGGATCGCTCCCTTCTCAAGTAATCATGTAAGTAATCCAGAAAGAGTGGAAGTGCTTCACTATATAGAAATGAAAATACTGGCCTTTCTTGCAACAAAGTGGTTTCAATTTACACAGTATGCAAGAGATTGTAACCCACTGGGAAAGAGAAAGGGAATAGGAGGGAGCAAGAACTGACTATATCTCGATGTATCATGAGTGTTCTAATTCAAAATTGATTTTTGAAGTGCCAGTCTTAAAATTAATGTTTAATCCAAGATCTGTGAATTGATACCAAAGCCATTCTTGATATTACAGATTTTAAAATGAGGTTTGTAAAAACCAAACAGCCATCAACTGTACCTTTGGAGGAATATGTCTTTTAGGGGTTTCTCATGAAAAAGAGCTCTTCAGCGGATCCATAACTGCAAGCTGTTGTTCTCTTTCTTCCCCATGGAAAGGCATTGCTATAATTACCTTTTGAAAGGCATTTCTTGGGCTCTTTCTTGAACTGCCATGAATTGGTATATCAACAGAAAACTGGACAGTAACAGTGAATGATCAAGCTAATGAAAGACCTTAATCCAACAGTGGAGCAATACAAGAGCTAAAGCAAGAAGAGATCTCAAAATCCCACTCAACAGGAACAGGCAAGATCAGCCATTACAGTAGATCAAGAACTATAGTTGCATTATTCTGGTCTTGTGTCCTTTTTAGGTGCCCTGATTTTCCCAGGCATGTGACGTGTATTTGCAACCGCAAGGTAGCATTATAAACTTTATTACACAGTGACAAACTAAGATCCACTCTCCTATGAATCTATCCCATTTTGCTTTTAATGGTATCAGGAAATAAATTAGAATATGTTCCTGAATGACCATTCACCAATTTCTTTCTCTGCAGCTATCCTAAGCATATTCATAGCTTGGAAATGAACGGAAGCAATTAGACTTTTTTATAGTGTAGCACACAAAATTACTTCTTTATCATATCTCCTTTATTTTTCTTATTTCCAGACTGGGATTCTGGCCTCACAAACATTCAATTTTGAGCATGTGAGTAGTTCTTGGGGTTCAAAAAGGGCAACAGAAGTGAACAGGAACATCTGACCCTATTTAAGCCTTAATCCTGTGAAGATTTCTGAATATGAAATCAATACGACTACTCACATAGTTAAAGATAGGAATGTGAACTCTTAACAGGGTTGGGACCTAACTAGAATAGGACCTTTTAATTTCATTTGATATAGGAATTCCACGTTTCTCACAGTTTTGTCACTCTTCTTCTAACCTTCCATAATATTGTTTTAACTTTGGGGAAAATTATTATTTAAGGGGTTTCAGCAGGACCAAATGGATTTGGGTGAGCTTTCCGATATCAACCTATCAGTATCTTGTAAGATAACAGAATTTCCACTGTTCTGAAAACTATAAATGTGCTAATAAAATAATGCATTCTATTTCATTGTTAAACTTCACAGAATTCAAGCTTCTAATGGAGAGTACTTCCCTGTTGGCTTGTGTTGTGAAGTGCTATGTCTACATGTATCATTAATTTTCTTTTCATAATATTAGGCCTCATTAATCCATTCCTGGTTGCCTTGTATTTAAAAATAGAAGTTATTAAAGTGGATTGATCTGAACTGCATAAATAAATAGTATAGACTACTTGGCTCTTAAGCTTCTGTCATAAAAATATATTATTTCTGACATGTATATACACAGAAGCAAAGACATGCAGGCTTATATGTATTAACAAAATAGAAAATGAAGTGAAAGAAAAAGTCAGTTCTTTCTTCCTCTAATATTGTTTATGTACAGCGACTTTACTAATATACAAAAAAAAAAAACAAAAAAAAAAAAAACAGCCTGTCAACTTCTTTTTAAAAGACAAAAAGACATTATTGGTATGCGTTCTTGCAGTTATTTTGAAAATAAAAGTCTAGGAATTCAAGGTGACATATGCCCTGCCTAAACCTCTCTAAAAGTCTCTAAAAGATATCCAATTGTATCTACTTTTGAAAATTATCTAATTCCTAAGGCATTTAAATTAGGTGTTTTCATTCTTAGCTTAGAGCCTCTTGGGTGCTTAATTTTAATTGCCCAGATATGGGAACTGCATTCACACCAGGCAGTGAAAATTGTCACCTGAACTACATTGAAGTCTTCAGAGAACCTTGAAAAATATGAACTATAGTCTCAGTTCATTCAGGGAAGAGTGCTCATACCACCAGTCTCATGGAGTTTTTAAATACTTAGCTTCTTTAACATCCAGAAGTTAAGAGCCAAGGACAAAATAAAAGACTGCTTTTTATCTGATAAGAAAGGAAATAATTGGTGTAATGGAATAAAAATGAAATTTTTATCCCTCTTCTGGGTTTAATATTCTGCTTCATAGCCCAAATCTGCCCTAATGACTAACTTCCTATGCAAAGGTGGACACCATCCATCAGCTGGCAACGGCAGCTGTGAGCAGGATACATCCCTAATGATGAGGACCATTTTTGTTCTCGCATTCTCACGAGAAGAGGTGAGGAAATTTTAGTCCTAATTTCAAGATGACACGATAGAAAGAGACACCTATATTCTGTATACAGTCAATATAGCAAGAACTTTCTCCCCTGAAGCAGAATACGAAGGAAAGCATCATCCTCTCCTAGCTTCCAGAGGCATCTTCTTGCTCTGCTGTTTGAATATAGATATCCCTTTAGAAGGACAAGCTCCCCACATTTTTGCAGAGGTAGTTTTTAATCACCTCTATTAAGCAGGTGAATTCCACTTATATTTACAATGAGTCAATAGAGTGGAATAGCTTTTTGCATTACTTTCCTTTACCTTTTTTTGCCTGATTTTATTCTCCAGTGAAGTAAAGGCCCTAGTTTTATCACATATTCAGCCTTTTCTCTAGTCAGTTTAATTCCATCGAGTTTTATATTTTTCTACTCTCATATTCTAACTGTAGATACTTGGATACTCAAATACTTTGCCATTGTATCCTCATGAATGGGCTATCAGCTTATCAGCTCTGTGAGTGATAACCATACCATAAGTTTAGGTATGCAGTATGATAAATTGTATTAACACAATGTTATAGTTGCTGCTCCATTGTGCCCTTTTCTCACGGACTAATTCTACCATTCAGAGTCATTTCAAGTAATAACTACCAAAGAATTGTTTCCTTCTATCTCCCATGTTTTCTTTCCAAATGCATTTTGCCTTTAGACATAAGACAGGGTGTAAGGGTTAGAAACAGTTTTATCCCATTAGAAACAGATGGCTCCTACCTTCCTGATGGGACATACAGAACTCTGACTACAGTCCCTGGAAAGCCCTGAAACAGGATATTATGACAGACTTTTCACACCTGCAATTTTGCAAGTTTACTAACTTATTACATAACCTACTTTTAAAAAATTAGAAGGTGATTGAAAAATAAAATGGCAAAATATCATCAATTTCAGACAAAAATAATCAAAAACCCACATCCTTTGCTTTAGAAAAATTATATAAAATAAAAATTGAAAATACACTACCATAGCAAACAAACTGATGTACTAAATATAATTCAACTAGAGTTTGTATACAGCATATGTTGCTGCAGTTGATTAAGATTCTGTTTTCCTCTAGCAAAATGACAAAGGGCTGTAATTTTGATTTTACATTAGCCAGTGATAAGTCAGTCTTACTGGTAAGTCAACAAACTCTTAGGAATATAGGAAATCCATTTTTCTTGTTGTTCAGTTACTTATATCACATACCTCCTTAAATAAATTTTAAAATTTCCACTTTAAAAATAGTACAGACTTCTTTTTCTTTCCTTCCTTCTTTCTTTTCTTCTTTCTTCCTGTACATACCAAAATGTTTTCATGACAGGAATCTTCCTTTCCTGTCTTGACTAAGTTTATCCATGATCTTTCTTGTGTTTCTTTACTTTTGTTTTAAATCTTAGGTCAACATTATGAGCCAACCTTGCCTGAAATAAGACAGTAGTGTTCCCACATGGCCAAGAAGGTCAATTTCACATTGGTCTGCATCAGAAACTGTATGTCTATCTCTAGCTAGGGAAGTTATTGTCGCTTTGTAAGAGGCACTCATGAGGCTACACCTTAAATATTGTGGTGAGTTTGGGGCCCCTTACTATAGGAAGACTACTGAGTAGCTTGAACATGTGCAGAAAAGAGTAATTAAACTGCTGAACAGACTAGAAAACTTATGAGGAGCAGCTTATAAGGGAATTGGAGTCTCTCAGCCTGGAGAAGAGGAGACTGAGGGGAGACTTCATTACTCTCCACAACTGTCTGAAAGGAGTTGCATTGAGGAGGGTATTCGTCCTATTTTTCAGGTGAGAAGTGAAAGAACATGAAAGAACAGTATCAGTTGCACCAGAGGAAATTTAGAGTAGGAGTCAGTGTCATGGTTTTCATTGGTATTCCTTATCATGACATCATGCAGTAAGCTGTCAGTACTGGGGAGCTGGAGCTGTGGTTCCTAGTTCTCAGCAATTCCACTTGCTCCCACGAGGTTTCTGGTTTCCAGGAGCAACACTGAGGAAGGATCTAACTATAGTTCCCCAAAAGCTTCATTACTTTCTCTGTGATTTCCGGTCATGGGGAAAGATACAAAAATGAAGAATTTCTTTGTGAAAAGACCAGGTAGGCATTCAAATGGGCTGTCCGGGAAAGTAGTGGAGTTGCTGTCTCTGGAGATATTTAAGAGGTTTGTGGGTGTAGCACTTAAGAACATGGCCTAATAGTAGACTTAGTGGAGATAGGTAATGGTTGGACTTCACTATCGGATTTATGATGTGATTATCAGTTAAAGTAATTTTAACTTTATTCCTGATGTTCACTCATTCAATATAATTCCTTGGTCTTCATTTCTGTGTCTAAATTAACAACTTGTTGTGTCTTTCTCCTGATCTTAGGTGCCTTCTGTCAGCCTATTCTGGCTTGGATATATCCTTTCTTGATTGTTGGTGATGAATTTTATGCAATATTCTGCAATATTCTACCTTGACCTTGTACAATATCATTGACTCCTGCTTATCTCCTCTGAAAATGTTTCAAGTGATATGCTGTAGGATTAGTTTTATCCTTTTCATGATCATAATACCTTCATGCCACATAGTTATCTATTATGTGTAGAGACAGATTTTCTTCCTCAGTTATTTCCACATGATGAATTCTAGATTTACTGAAAAAAGTTATTAATTACTAAATGCATGGCCATGTATTTAATAGCATTGAATTTCATTCTATTGCTGTTTTTCCAGTATTCAGAGACATCACATTCTTTCTGCATGGTATCCCAAGTTTCCTAACTTCATTTAACTCATATGATATTTCTTTCAAGGTTATTAAGGAAAGGATTAATGAAATAACTCCAGAGATCAATCACTGAAGAACTCCACTGGCAGCCTCCTTCTATCTCAGTTCTTTACTCTTGTTATCACCATTCAGTCACTTCATTACCTACCAAATAATTGCCCTTATAGCTTTTTTTTCCTCCTCTTCTTAGCCTACCGTTTCTATGTGGTATCGGATTGATTAGGTATATTCTCTTCCCTAGATGTCTAGAGAATCAGTTGGTTTTTTTATGTTGTTGTTGTTGTTTGTTTTGTTTTGTGGAATGCTATCAAGTTACACTGGCATATTATTCTTTTCTTCAAAATGTCTTTCAGAAAGAGCATTGCATATTATTATTTATCAGAACAATGGATTGACACTCCCTGCCCTTTTTTTCATGTTTCATCTTCTGTTCTTCACTAGTACAAAAAACTCAGGGTGTAAGACTTTACTAAAAGTTCTATTATGAAGTCTGTAATTTAAAGTTCCATTTTGCTGCAAGTTCTGTAATGAAATGATTTAGTTTCTCTGTAATTTCAACATTTTAAAATCATTTCATTTTAAATTATCTTCAGTTGTGTTAATTTCTATTTCTGAACTTCTGTTCACATAGTTATCACCTTTTCCTTCATATTCATCGTCTTCAATTTCATAGAAAACTGAGGAAAATATTCATTTAACTGGCTATCTTCTTATTCTCACTGTATATTACTCCCGGTCTTCTCTTCCTTTATCCTTTATATTTTAGTGATTGAAACAACTTATAGCTTGACTCAAAAACAGTATGTAGGAAGTATAAAAGTATAATCCTCTCTCATTTAATCCCTACATAATCTTTGTTCTATTCCTACTTGATTTCATTTCAAATATTTCTTCAAGTTTCTTGTTTACCCATCTAGATCTGGAGTACTGAGATATTCATTTTTCCACTCCTTTAGGAGAAGTGGTTCAGATGTGCCCCTTTGGTTTAAATAAAATCCAGATTGTCTTTCCAGTCAAGCTCCCGAATGCTATAGAGTAGTTTCTATTACTGTTTCCTTCCAGTTTATCAGCAGTTGACCTTCCAAAATCAGAACATTAGTGACTAGCAGACTTTTCATTTATCTTTGCTTTTAATTTAAATGGAACAACAGATTATCATCTGTTACTTAAATCTATCTATCTGTCTGTCGATCTATCTATCTATCTATATCCATCTATCCAGCTATCTATTTAGTGGTCTAATAGTCTCTACTGCAATTAGTTAACAAAATACTACCTGAAGAATCAATGCTTCATGTTGATTTAATAACTAGTTAGTGAAATAGACATTGCTGTTTTGGGAATGATTAGAATAAAGGTACCAAAAAAATAGAATAGTGAGATTTTTTATTAGGAAAACTAGCTGATACATGCTACTAGCAACACACTACATTGACAAAATTTACAGTATCATGATATTATCTTAGAAGTCTCTAAATATTAAAAAGACCTACACTGGTATTGTTTGAGACAATACCAACATCAAGACAGTCTGGCTGCAGACACTGTGTAGTTTCTCTAGTCAATGGCAGAAGTGGAAAATTGAGAATCAGTACGTCTCTACCTGAATATTGATTGTACAATATCTGTCTTTGTTCTTTCTTGAATTAGCTGGTGGTCTATTGCCCATTAGCAAACAGTTACCCTAGCAGAAGCTAATGTTACAGATGCTATAAAAAGAGCAGCAGCAGAGCAAACAGATTTAAATCAGCTCAATTCCAACAAAAACTCTTTCATCTTGAAACAATTTAAACTCTACCAAGGATAAGTAAACAGAAAGAATATATTTTCTTTCACCTTCAACTGTCAGGAGTGTCTTTTACATTCTCTGTCTTCAGATGTGAGGAAGATTTTTATATCTGTCCTGGTACTTGTGTCACTTAAGGTGTTACCATGGTTATTTTTCTTGAACTTACATAGCTCTTATTAATTTTACATTATATTTAATGGTAAGTTTCTAAACCGAAGTTCCTTTTATAGATAGACAGCTATCAATGCCACTACTCAACCATTGTCAATATTTTTTTTCCCTCAAAATAGTGTTTTAATCATACAAAAATATAAAAGCAACTTAACTTTCATTTCTATATCAGCAGTATAGTTATCTGTGATATAAAGTCTTTAATTACCTTTAAGCATATTATTCAAAGGTAAAACTTTTTTTTAGAACTAGCATTAACATTCGGGATAGCTTCTTGTTCTTACAAACGAAGGTCCCGAGACCTCCTACTCAGAAGTTCTATCCTTTCAATTATACCAAGAATTATGCAGGTATTTCCTATTTAAGCTCTTCAGGCAAATTCAGATTTCTTTTTGAAGCAGATTAAGAAGTACTCATGGAAAAAAAAATCCATCTATCTGATGGGCTTTAAGGCTGTTGCTGACAACAAAGGAAAGTAACAAACATCTACCATCCCAGTTCTCCTTAGTATCCGTTGATAGTCTGAGAAAAAAATGATAAAGAAAACTAACTTAATTAGCAGTGATTTTAGCATTGCTTATTTTGATTAATCTGGCTGATTCATCTGGCTCCAGCTGTTTAACAACAGAGGTTGGTAGTAGAGAGGCCTTACAAGTAAATTACAAGACGCCAAAAGAAGGTATGTTTAGCTGTCCAGATAGAGATATTTAAACCTCTCTACTCAGGGAAACATCTTCAAGACTGAGAAGCAAAATACTCTGTTTTCATATTTTATATTCTTTTAAGTACCACTTTTGAGAAAAAAATGCAAAATGCATTTATAGATGTTCTGTGATTACACTTGAAACATACAGACATTCTTCACTCCAATATATGTTTGATTATGGTTTTGCTCATTGTTTCTATTTCACTTAAGGTTTCTAAAATATTTTAAGTCCTTCTTCAGCAGTTGCAAATTCTTTCTGTTATGAAGAAATTCTGACTGGCATGGAAAAAGCACATCCTTCTCTGTTCCTTTCCCTCAGCCTTTCACATTTGATGTGTTAGGGAATAGGCAATTACCAACAGATGTTGCAAATTAGAATGTCATGATGTTACTTTAAATTTACTCCAACAACAGATTATCTTTCTACCAAATTCAGGGGTTAAGAAAACATGAAGATAATATTTCTCTTTCTTTGACCCATCCACCTTTAGTTTTGAAATAAGTCCAAGTATTAAAGCTAGTAAATTCAACATATTTTACTAACTCCCTGAATTTGTTGAATAGGTAATTATTCCCTAATTTATCCCTTAATCCATATGTTTCTCTCTTAGTTTTATCCCTTAATCTGATAGTTGACAACGATGAAATATAATGTATATAATCTTACAGCAAAATGATTGGGTATGAATCAGTCATCTAAAACATCTACATGAGAATCAGAAATAGTGAACTAAGGACTGTAAAGAGTATTGTATAATGGCAGCAATGACTACTTACTGAAAATCTAAAGCAAGAGAATGCTTCAGAGGGAGAAATCTTTTAAAAATGAAAGCTTCAAAATTTTTCAGTTTGTCATTGAAGGTTACCACACACTAGAGTTATAAATTGGACTGTTCTGACTGAAGTATATTGTGGTGATAGTTTCTTATAAAATTCTGGTGTAGTTTCTTATAAAATTCTTTCTAGGCAAAAATAATATTTATTTTAGTTAGAGATAAATCTCATTAATGTGTTATTCCTTTTTTTTTTCCTTATTAGAATTTTGAGAATAAATGAACTTGCTAGAAATGCAAAAAATAAATAAATGTTAGCATACATACTTTTTTTTTTAAGTACAAATTACTTTAACCTCATAAGTTATAGGAAAAAAAACCCCACAAAAGTTGATTTAATTCCCAGGCCAGTTCTTTAATACAACTTTTGAACATCGAGCACAGCTTACAAAGAGATATATGAAATATAAACATATAGAAAAAAATGTAAACTTAAAAATTTTTTAAGTTTGTCTCATTTATTGCCTGTATTTTCATAGGTTCATTGTTGTCATTAGCTGAAGATACGAGAAGATCAGATTAAGCTAGTTGCTAAGGATTTTTGGACTTCCATAATTTTAGGGAAAATTTAAAATAAAATCTGTGTATTTAGTCGATTAAAATGGGTCAGCAGAGTCATTGTAAGCTATCACGTAAGCTGTTCTTTGCTGTATTTCACTGAGTACTAATTTATTGAAAAATGTCCTTTTAAATACCAATGATGCTTTATCTGTTCTGGAAACAAATGTAATTACAGGGTTTCAATCTTCACACACTTCTTCCGGGCTCATTCTGGTATAACTTAATTATCTGTAATATAATTATTCTTTATTTACACAGCTCTACCTGAACTCTAGAGCCAGCCTGTGAAATATTCAACTTGACTCCTGTAAGTATATACACTGAAATCTGCAGAATTGAGTATTTAATGTAAAGAAATGTGCAAGTACTCCATAGGCATGCCATTATTTCCTTTTCTTTGTTGTAAAAGCAGATCAATATTTTCTTGTTTTTCTTCCAAGAAGTTTTCATAAGTCTGTCTTGAGCTATACAGTTACATAAAACATCGTTGGGCTGTACAAACCATTCTAGACCCACTTTTACTACTGCTTGTTTCAAAGGCAAGACTGTTGATAACTTCAACAGGAGGAATCCTTTCCCTGGAAAATATCTTTTTTTCTATAACTTGAGGATGGAAACAAATGAGCTACTTTAAAACAAAGTCTATCCTAGCAGCTTAATATTTGTTATTTCCCAGATTCCTTTTCAAAGAGAGTGAAGGAAGCGTGGGCAGTTAAATCAATGAGAAGACCATTTGCCATCACAACTTGAGCATAATGTCTTTTAAAGTCCCTCCTTACAAATGCCAGCATTTGAAAAGGACAAACAGGGAAATAAACCTCAAAGGGGATGACAATAAGATATGGAGAGGAAGTGGGTGGGATAATGCATCTGAGAAGTAAAGCCCCTTATAAAGGCATGAAGAGGTTTAAGGTTCTGTTTAGTGACAAAAGGAGTCATGGAATGGAGCATAATTTTCCCACAGGATTTTTGTCTTTTGATCTATTTGAAACAAAAAAAATCTGAAAAACGGGGTAGTTTGTAGCTTGATAGGCTGAAAATTTATGTGGCGGACTGTGCCTGTGTATAGAGGAAAAAAGTACAGTGCCAAAAATATCTTGCTATATGTAAAATCAACTGAATTTAACATTAATTGTGAAAAATTCACAAAATCTGAAAAATGTTAAGGACTATTTGAAAGTTTATGTCTCAATTAATTTTATTCCTCCTCTTAGGACATGTAGAGTCTCTAAATGTCAGAGACCTAGATTTGATTCAATTTTAGGACATCTTCTGCCATTGGTGATATGCTAGAGCTTTATGATGGAAAAGGAATGGAAGTGAACTACAGCATTGTGAAGAGCCTGTAATTTTAGCCATGGTGAAGTGACTTCAATACGGGTCACTATACTCAGAGTGGATACTGACTGAACAAGAAAATACCTGGGATTTAGTGTTTTTTTCAGAGGGCATCCCCACTTCTGGAGCTCTTCCAGAACTTTTCAAACTGCGTTTTCTCTGGTGCAAATCTCTCAGGATGGATTATTATAATGTTTGTGGCAGACAAAATAAAGAGTGAAGGAAGATTAAAGATTTTAAATGAGAAATAAAGTATTCTTAGTTTATGTGTCCTAAGTTATGCATACTGAAAACTTCTTTTCTTTGGCTTATGCTCTTTACGTATTGCATCAATTAAAAAAAAAAAAAAAAAACACCTGTTTAATTCCTCTGAGTTATGAATTTCCCGTGATGTGTCAGGTACACAGATCCATCTGAGCCACTACCCATCTGTGTCCTCCATTTAGCTTATAACATCATAAAAGTTTTCATTAAGCATTCAGAAGCATACAGATTCATCATAGTAGTTTGTTTCTGATCGTCTTGATAATCCTTTCTCTTCCTTTTGCACTATATACCAGTGCACTGGAGGGATAGGACAAGAGATCAGAAATTCCTTCCCTAAAATAGTCAGGACAGCAGGTGAAATTCAATGTATTTTTGCTCAATCATTTTAAAACTTCTGGAGGAATTAGATTTGGTTAGCCTTATACTTAGGTTCTGAGTAGAATAAGGCTTATATTTTATACTACATTTTCAGTGGGAAAGAATTATTTGAAAAATGTTTAGAACTGGCCACTCAAAGCCATTGTGACAATAGACCTCCCTTATTGCTTAGTGCCTCATATTTCAATATCATATGGTTAACTAGCATTTGGATCCTTTCAAGCTAGGCCTCAATTGTTCTGTGCCAAGCTCTACAGTTATGTTTTTTCCATACTTTTTCTTACAAAGCCTGTATCCCCTGGTGCAGCTACATGTACTCATACTGTTCCTGTGGAATAGAGGTGACTTATGCCAATTGTTCAATATAAGAGGAACTTCCAGCCTCAGAGTGTTGTAATGTCCTTTCTTATATTAGGCTTTCCATATTATAGTAACATACTCAAATCAAAATTTTCTCATATACAGGCATAATTCTGTGCAGAATAACTGTCACAGTTTAGTTTCAAAAGCATATTTGTGATCCAATACAGAAATGCTGTCATTGCTCCAACCCTGAAGGTTTCTTGTTAAATTGTTACAGGTGATAGGAAAAAGATGTAAAATACAGTAAGAAAGCAAAGTTCACTAGAAAGAGTGTTGTGTTACTTTCTTGATTTGTTGAAAATGGATATTTTAAAGTATTTAACTGTAATGACATAATAAAATACAGAAGGAGGGCTAAATAAGTTGAGAGGCTGATTGAACAAATCTGAGAGAAGGTGCTGGAGTTGTTTGGACCAAACACTGATCATGACAAAAAGATAAGTGCAGCTCATTCTGGGAGAAATATTGTCAGGATCTGCCAATCGCTGCTAAGGTTCCTCTGCTAGCTTCAACTCTTCAGAGTGTTTGCTAATAAAACAAAAAAGATGAAAACCCTAAATGTCATCCTGAATTTCATAAGTCAAAACTTTACATTGTGTGAATTTATCCCGAAACTTTCTTTTATTGAGAAAATGTCATCATCTGATTCTCAGCAGCAGTCCTTAAGAGTAGAGGCTTTAGGCTACCTTGTTAACTGTGATAATTGAATCAGTGCAACTGGAATAGAAGCTTCAAATGCCAGGCAGCCACACAGCTGCACCTTCCTTGCTGAGGGAAGCCTACATCTTGAATATGTAGAGTGAGAAGAGAATCTGCCCTGTGGATGCTAATGCCTTCTGTGTTGCTATCACTACATCAGACCACCCCAGAAAATAGTTTGGACTCTGGATTTTTTATGAAGACCTGCAGAATGAAAACATGATGGTCTTTTTACCAGTGCTTTTTATTTTGCATCAGTGCAATCAAATTAGGAGAAAAACACAAGGAGAAGTCAATCCTATAACAGAAAAAGAAAAATCCCTGTGGCAGATTAGGTCAGACCAATGTTAGAAGAATATTTTGTGTGTACGTCAGGTTCTTTGATGATTTTAAAGTAGTCATTCTGATTCACTTCATTATAGGCTCTGTAATACCTTACGAGAGAGAGAGAAACAGAGCATGAGTCAAAGTAATAATGATAATCCTTGGATGATTAAGTCTTTCTCCTGCCACAAGTTCAGATAACTCAGACAACAATTTTTTATTCAAATATACAAGCAGTAGTGAAACTGAATTCAGCATAGTTAGCATCTATGAGGAGAAAAAAAAAAAAAGCACAGAGGAATGCAGGTTAGACAGGGACACTAGATGAAACAAAGGAGCACTACATCATAGACTAGGACATAAATAGAAGCATGAATACCACCTCAACAGCAGAATAAACACATGCTGAAAAGACAGTCTGATCTTCTCCTTTTAAAGGCAATAGGATTTATCTCACTGATTACTGAAGGAGAGAAAGAAGGCTTTTATTCTCCAGCCTTGCCTTTTTTTACCAATGCGGTTCTTTTTCTCTCAATTCTGACTTTCTTCATAGGCATCCTGAGCGCTGTTCTCTGTTATAACTTTTCTTTTTCTATAATTGCCTTTTCATTTGATCTTTTTCCAAAATTGATATTTTAAACAATCAAAGAAAATCATTCTCCAAGGGATATTTCAAAATTAATGCCTCCTATTTCATTGGGTTGGTCCATGATTTTAGAAGCATATGTTGGTGGTATGGCAGAAGAGGTTGAATCTTCCCACCAACGTTCCATCACATTTTGTTGCCATGTGACAGATGGCAGCAGAGAAAGGGCCTGACAAAATGGCATCAGGAAGTGCATATGAGGCAAAGGCGTGCTTTTGAATTCCTCCCTGTGGAAAAAATGTAACCCACTGACATTCATTGACATTTCTTGAACAGTGGATTTATGAAAACTGAACAGTGGATGTGAGCATGGTGAGGCAGTTGGATGGTGCATTTCACTAGTTGTGACAGTGACAAACCACCTTCCAGTCTGCCACGCACAGACCTCACACCACAAAATGAAGAGCGTCTTGATTATCTCTTTCACGTGAATTGGCAGACTGCAAGCAGAGCTTGCAGAGTTTATGGAGCTGAATACCAGTTTCAATGTGTTGGAAGTTATGGTGGCAACATTGGAATATAGCAAAACTTTGTGCAATCCTATGAATGCTCACACGGGAACAGAAAAAACACCGTATGCAAGTTTGTCAGGACCTATTGAATAAATACGAGACTGAAGGTGACAGTTTCCTGGATCACATCATTACTGGTGACAAGACATGGTGTTACCAGTACAAGCTGGATTCAAAACAGCAGTCCATGGAATGATGACATGTGAATTCCCCATCAAATAAAAAGTACTGAGCACAGCCCTCAACAGGTAAAGCACTGTGTACTGTCTTTGGGGATGGAAAGGAGTGGTCCTTCTGAATTTCATGGAACCCGACAAACTATCAACTCTAACCACTACATCACAACTCTAAGCTGATGGTGTGAGTAATGCCGGAGAAGACTACCTTTGTCTTGCAACATGATAACGTCAGGCCTCATACCAGCTTGAAGCACATTGCCAATCTTGGCTGGACTGTCCTATCTACCATGCCCGCCATATAGTCTGGATTTGGTGCCTCCTGATTTCTGTCTGTTTGGACCTATGAAAATGGACTGTGTAGGCATTTTCCTAGGAATAATATTGTCATAGCAGTTGTGAAACAGTGAGTTGCTTCCAGTGGTGTGTATTTTTGCAAGTGTGGCATGCAAGCTCTTGTTCACTGCTGGAAAAAATGCATAGATAATGGTAGTGACTACATTGAAAAGTAATGTTGTGTAGCAGAGAATTTGCTCTATCAAACAGTATCATTATGCTCTTCATATCTGTTGTAATTTCCATGAAAATAAATAGGAGGCATTACTTTTGAAGTAATATATTCCAAGAGCAGGTGAACGTGTAAATATCATTGAAAATCAAATGGCTGTGCTTGTTAATGAGACATGAGATGAAAAAAATTAAAGCATGAACTCTTAACATACCATGTGAATTTTCATTTGTTGTGTGGATAAAATACTTATCAACTGACTTTACCAATTATTTTGGTTTGTTAGACGCTCTCTTCCTCATTTTATTTGATTTATTAGCTTCAATTCTAATTATATTGTATTATATTGTTGTATATTGCATTCCAATATCATATTCAGTAAATTTGTTTTTTCCTCCTCAGATCCTTGCCGCTGTTTTGTTTTTAGGCCCATCTCCCTGCCTTTTCCCCTTTTCCCCCTTTCCCGGGGTGTGGGTCCATGGGTCCTCCCGCCCCATTAGTCACGGAACTGGGCTGAACCAGCCCATAAACAATTGAAAAAGTTCCTATACAGATCTTCAGGTTCAGATCTGTTTCAGTAAAATTATTTTTAAATTTTAAAAGTTTCTCTATTATCAGTAGTAGAGATGACCCAAGGATTTTATCTGAAAATTCCCATCATTAAAATCTGCTTTCAATTCCAAACAAGAATACTTTGTATAAACACGAATTTTAGATATATATTTTAATCATGATTTTTTTACTTCAAGATTCTACCTGGAAGTATGGAAATCAAAGTAAAGGAAGTTGTTTAAATGCTTGATGAAGTTGATTCATTTACTAAGAACAGACTTCTGTAAATATTTTAATAGCTATTTATGAAAACATTGATTGATATGTCATGAATGCTTTTAGGGAAATGAATTTGAGACCCATTTGAAAGTTGTTAAATGAAAACAGTTTGAAACTTGCTATCAGTATTATTTCTTTCACCTTTACACTGCCTCTAATGAACAATTCAGTTGACTTTGGTACAGCTGTTCCTATTCTTGAACTTACTTATGTACTTAAATATTTTATTTAAGGAAGATTGGCTTTTGTTTTTCATATTATTTTTATCTCACCTCTTACCTGTATCTCAATAGTAGGATACATCTACCATGTTATCTCAAACTTGCATGTCTAGTCTAAACTAGCAATCAAGTCTTCTTCTGTAGTCAATGGACAAAGATACTTATCTCAATAAGGTAATTCCTTCCATCCATAGATAAAGTGTTTGCAACTGGTGAGATGAGTTTCAAAAGGCGCAATATTGGTTTTAACTGAAAAAGGAAAAGAAATGACTGTTACATCTAGAATGTTAAGGGCTAGTCTGAAGTGGTGAGGTTGTATGAAAACCTCACAAGAAACTAATGACCACCTAGTCATTATATCAGCAATTGTGAATTTGGTAGGCTATTTTTTCATTGATCAAGAACGCATCCCACAGTATGAAACCAAAACTAGATATTCAGTTGCATTTAACTTATTAAGAAAGGAGTGACCAGCAGGGCAAGGGAGGTGATCGTTCACTTCTATCTGCTCATATGGGACTCATCTGGAGTACTGCATCCAGGCGTGGTGCCTCTAGCATAAGAAAGAGTCAGTGCTATCGAGGTGGGTCCACAGGAGGGTCATGAAGATGATCAGAGGTCTGGAGTACCTCTCTTATGAAGAAAGTTTGAGGGAGCTGGGCTTGTTTAGCTTGAGATGAGAAGGCACTAGGGAGACTTCTAAAGAGGGAGATTTAGGTTAGGTGTGAGATGGAATTTTTTTTTACTTTTGAGAGTAATGAAACACTGGAACAGGCTGCCCAGAGAAGCTATGAATACCCCATCCCTGAAGGCATTCAAGGCCAAGCTGGGTGGGGCTGGGGACAGCCCGATCTAGTGGTTGGCAAACCTACCTACAATAGGGAGTTAGAATTACATGGTTCTTAAGATCTCTCCTAACTCATGCTATTCTTTGATTCTAATTTTATTTTAATTTTATAATTATTTGAAAAAAAAAAAAGGCAAATTGTTTTAAAAATATGATAGCATACAGATCACTTCTTCATCTTATATCCAGCAGAATATACTTTCCACCTTTTGTCCTACAGGTGGCAAAACGAATTTGCTTGTTAGATGTTTTCATGTAATACCAATAGGTGGCGCTGGAAATTTCTGTATTTTTTGTATGAAAACGAGAATGACAAGAGATGTATCTTTTTATCAGTACAGGTGCACACTAAAAGAAAATAAAATCTTACAGGGCTTGGAGAGCAGCAAAACATGAATGCTGGCATGGCCTACAGCTCTTTCTTATAACTGTTTTTTTTTGTTGTTTTTTGTTTTTTTTTTTTTAGTGCTACATATACTCATTGTAGAAATTTAGAATTCAAAGAGACTTGACTCATTTTTCCTGATGGAATAAGTGGGAAAAATTTGAATGGCTTAAACAATTACTCTGCCTATCAAACAAGTGTTACATTAGGAAAATAATGCTGTCTTGGAACATGGCTTAACAATATTGAAATTCATGATTATTGTGGCAATATACTTGCAATATACTTCAGAGTTGTTTTGTCTTGTTTTTGTTTTTTTTTAAAGTACATATATTTTTAAATTGGCTTAATAAACAACATTAAAATACTCACAGGATATTGATGATGGTGTTTTTCTTTACAACTTTGAAAGAGATAGACAAGTGTGGTGCTCAGGGACATGATTTAGCACGGGGTTATTAGAATTAGGGAAGAATGGTTAGATTGCAGTTGGACTTGATGATCTTTAAGGTCTTCTCCAACCTGAGCAATTCTATGATTGTATGATTCTATGAAGTATTCCTTTACTTTGAATGTATTCAGTGGAAAACATTGAAAATTTGAATGATTAGGACTAGTTTATGATTGGAATGACTAACTTAGACTGATAAACTCCCTTCCAATATCCTGAATACTGACAAAATATCACTGTTTGAGAAACTAGTTTCTTTATTCACATTCATTTGGTGGTGATAAATTCAGAGGCTTCATATGAATGTAACTACTTGAATTCAGTGTGTAATAAGCAGAGACTAGCTTTACAGAATCTGAATTAGCATTCTTCTTTTGGATATCTTCTCTTAACATGAATTGTAAGAATACATATTGGTATGTAAGCTGTAAATGGTGCATTTACCTTTCCCCTCACCAAAAAAAAAAAAAAAAAGTATTCAGATATTTAATAATATTCAAGCACACACTTTAAACATTTATTAATTTCTTCAAATAATAACTCCTGTCTGCCTCTGTGCCTTCTCAATGATTAAATGTAACTGTTAATTTCTAATAATGATGATGAGGATGTTCTATTTAAAATACACAGCAAAAAAGGGCAAGAAATATTTTTTGTACTTCTGTTAACTTCCAAAAACTGTCTCCTCTCTAATTTTGTAGGGAGTCATATCTACATGACTACATTCTGTCCAGACTACTAGAACACTTCTTTCAGACAAATCCCCAAGGCCCTTTCCAGTTCTTTAGCCTTTGAAAGAGTCTTTTCTGGTAAACTGAGGTCTGATCCACTTTCATCCTGGCTTTAAAACAAGGTAAGCTACACACATCAGCAGTCATGTCATGTACATGTGTATGTATCAGTATCAATAAAAGTCAGGTGAAGATATTATTTAGAAGTAGTAAACAGTCTCACACATATTTAGCTGTATTCACATATCTTTGCTCCCTTAATATAAGAACCATAATTACTGCAGTAGCTACGAACAAACAGACAAGCATACATATCCCATATTGTAAATGATATTCTAACTCCATCTGAACATAAAGATGAGTGGTTAATGGTTTGAAGGCAATTCATAATTTTTCACTCAAAACCAGGCACAATATGGATCCTGTTGCCCAGGTACCTGGGAAAATTATCTGGGAATACATCCAATGAGAGTACAAGTTACTGGGGACTTCATCCTGTGAGTTATCAAATAGCTTCAGTTTTCATTAGAAGTGTAGTGGGTGGGGGAAAGCCTGAGAAAGATAACACCTTTCATGACCGAGTTCAAGATGAATTAATGCAATATATCTAGTGTCATCTCTTACTGCTTAATTGACTACCTCCAGGTATGAAATAGTTGGCTTTAGAACAGAAAAATCATTTTGATTTATTTGATGCATTGCATATCATAAAGAAGCATGCATGAGGCTATTAATGTCTTGCATAGCTGTCATATATTCCAAGGGCACAGTTAATACATTTTATCATATATACCACTACCTATTCTAGTAATTATGCTAAAAATTTCTGGTTTTGCCTGTTATTAATTTTACTTTTTATTTTATTTTTTCCTCACATTGCCAGCTCTACATGTAAGACTTGATCAGTTGTATGGATTAAGTGACTGTATTGTAAATATTGCAGATCTTTAGTTGGAACAGAACAGTTGGAAACACTGACTACAAATGCAGATTATTACAAATCAATTTCTGTTAATTTATTATAGGCAATTGAGTTGTTAATTGTTCTCTTTGGCTCATAAACCTCAAGGTTTATTTGGGAGTGGTCAAGTGACTGGGTCATGTTCTCTAAATAAATGTGGCTCTGTCACATGAGAAGAAGAATGTGTCTAGTGAATATGGTCTTTGTCTTTTCCTAAATCTTCTACAGTTATTGAAAGTCTAAGACAGATTGTTTAAAAGGACAAATTTTAAAATATATCAGTTTAGAGATTAAAGAATTTTGTCACAAAGTTCTGTTGGCAAGATGAATACAAGACACTTTCCTAGGGCTTCATATAATCAATAGTTATATTTGACTTATCTAGGAATGGTTGGTAACTTCATTCAAATAGCCTGAAAATGTTGAATTTTATTTAAATGTATCTCTTATAGAGTTTGGGTTTCTCTGTTTTCAAAAAGTAACTCAGGTTTTTATGGATATTCAACCCTTTAAAAGTTATGTTGAAAACAGCACATGGTTTACCATGCATCAGTACTAGTCACAGAATCACAGAATCATAGCTTTAAAGATTATTCTCTAATGCTTTTTTCACAATTATCCCCATGTACCAAGTGGGTTAATAAATTTCTCACTACATGGTGGAAAACAGCTTCAAGGGAAAATTTGCTTAATGCCATTCAACAACAAACAGCATACTGTATATAATGTTGATATGTACATCAAATTCAGGTGCATGCACCATCATTTAGGATGGTCAACTCAAATATTATTTGCAGATTGACTTCTCGCATAATCATCTTAACACAGGATGGTAACCTGTGAATGTTTAACACACAGTAGAGACATGCCATTGTCATACTCACCATTTTTCTGTTCTTGTGCAGTCACTTATATCACGTGAAAAACAGGAGAATTTGGCTACCTTAAGCAAGCATTTTAAACAAATATATATTTGAGGTATGAATACAACTCTTTCTGCAGACTGAAATAGTTGAGGCTTAGCCCATGAAATTGTAGATGGTGAAGGAGAAATGACATGAGAAATGCTTCCATCGGAAGATATTTTTCATACTAGCCACCTACTGTTTGATAGGCTATACTTCACATCATTTGAGATAAAGGGCAGACTAACCCAAATATCTGGTATGTCTATGTCAGGATAACACATACATTATGTTTACAATCTCATTTGTACTTTAGAAAAATATTTTCCATATAATTATTTTGGCAATTTATGAGGTCTACTTGAGAAAAAAGCTGCCTGCAGTTAATTCAAATTTAACAAGAGAGCAGGCTATCAATAAGTAGTAATTAGATTTGATTAAAAGTAAAGGGTGGACTGAAAGTACTGAAAAAAGCTTTCAAAATTAAGCTTGCAGAATTCATTGAAAAAAATCTGCTTTGTGTTTTTAAAATTGAACTGCTGTATCGCAATTCTTAATACACTGAACTGTCTTGCAGTGATTTCAGGAGGACTCATAGAGGGCAATCAAAGAATTCTGAGATTCAATTATTTTGTTACTATCAGTGACAAAACAATAATTAAAATTTTTAAAATAATAAATATTAACAAAACAAACAGTTAATATGGAATATTAAAAGTCTTTATTTTGTTGGTTTTTTTTTCCAGAAAACAAAATAACAACAACAAAAAACAACCACTATAGCTAAAAGTAGTCCAAAGCTGTGACTTCAGTAATTTACATGTACTTGTAGAAGTTATGATTCTATCATATGTAGTGTGAAGACACATGGCTGGCAGTGAATGATAATATTTTTGGGAAATGAAAAATAACTTCACTGAAGTGAAACACTGACATGGATATACAATCCATAAACCACTTAAGTCTCACTAAAACTCTGCAGACATATCAAGTCCTGAAACATGGATTTGAGATTTATTCTACTGATATGTCAAGTCCTGAAATTTGGGCTTAAAATGATCCATTTGCTTTGAGCTACATTTCTTGAAGAAATAACTTCTCAGCTATCTACAAGCTTCAACTCAGTTACTCAGTTATTAGCCAGTTAGAAAAAAATGTTATGCCCATTTTAACTTCCTGTTGTTTTTTTATTCCAAGAAAAATGAAAAGAAAGAAAAAAAAAAAAGGAAAGGAAAGGAAAAGGAAAGGAAAAGGAAAGGAAAAGGAAAGGAAAAGGAAAGGAAAGGAAAGGAAAGGAAAGGAAAGGAAAGGAAAGGAAAGGAAAGGAAAGGAAAGGAAAGGAAAGGAAAGGAAAGGAAAGGAAAGGAAAGGAAAGGAAAAGGAAAGGAAAAGGAAAGGAAAAGGAAAGGAAAAGGAAAGGAAAAGGAAAGGAAAAGGAAAGGAAAAAGGAAAGGAAAAAGGAAAGGAAAAAGGAAAGGAAAAAGGAAAGGAAAGGAAAGGAAAGGAAAGGAAAGGAAAGGAAAGGAAAGGAAAGGAAAGGAAAGGAAAGGAAAGGAAAGGAAAGGAAAGGAAAGGAAAGGAAAAGATATATAGTAGAGGGATTTTCTGCTAACAAAAAGTGGGAGGAGTGGTTGCCTTTAAGAAGACTTACAAAATATTTCACAGTTTGCTTTAAACAGCTCTGTAATTTCAATCATTTTCTCTAAAGACACATCAGCAAACGTTTGGAGGGAATATGCTAAGTATCTTAGAATATCTAAAAAAATGAATGAAATTTCAACACACAAAAAAGCAAACTCAGAATGATTATCAGCTGCAGTAGACTTAAGGATATTTCTAGAGAGATTGTAATGAAAGCTGCCAAGCAGTCTTGGTCAAAATGGTTCTTGCTTGATCTACCATATTAAGAATTCATACAGTGTTGGCAGCCCCTGTAGTAAATGCTGAGCTGGTCACGCATCTTGATAGGACCGTGAAGTCTTTAAGAATGAATTCTCGTTTATCTTTTTTTTTTTTTTTTTCTCCCAGCAAATGTCTGTGCATGCCAACAAGGTGTTCAGCAAGAAAAGTCAGATAAACAGATTCAAATGCTTATTTCTCATCTGTTCTTGTTTCAGGAAGATTACAGATGACTGGCATCACCTATTTGCTGAGGAAAAATGTGCTTTTTTGTTACTGTTAGAGATCTCTGCAATTTGACCTATAAATAAATAAATAAATAAATAAATAAATAAACCCACCAGAATTTGCCCGAAAAATAAGGGAGAAAATTATGCTGCTAGAGTTTTGAGAATTGAGAACTATTATCAAAAATATTAAAAATATTATATATTCCCATAAGTAAGCGTATTAAACATTCCTAATTTATCAGACATAGTAGGTCTTCAGTCAAAGAAATGTGAGACAGACTAGAAGCATAATAATAATAAACCAACAAACTTTCAAGTAATAATATTTCTAATAACAGAAATCTAGAGATCTGAACCATGACATGACAATGTTACGTCACTACAGCACTTCATGAACACAATGCACTCTGAGCAAAAGATCACACAGTGGAACACTGTGAAACAGATCTATGCATCCTTGTTGACTGGAAAATGAAGACAACTTTGCTGTATGCAGTGACTTCAAAAAGCAAAAACTGTAGGAAGAACCAATATAGAAAACTGTATACTGTATTTAAATCAATCGATAGCTATTTCTTGCTCTGGATATTATTTTCAGTTTTCATTATCTCATTGCAGAAAGACTGAAAACCGAATAAGTATAATAGAACCGTATGAGAACCGCTCTGAAAAGGTATTGGTGGGCCTTTGGAAGTAGACATTAAAAATTAAGGCTAAGAGACAAAAAAACCTAGTCTGATATTTTAAAGTAACACTTTTAAGAGAAACACTGTTAATCTTTTAAGAGACAATTAACCTGAGAAACTCACTTATGGAAAATATTTATCAGATTCCAGTGTAAACCTAAAATCATATTAAACTTCTGTAAGACTCAACACTGTTTAAAACTAAAAGCAATCATTCTTCATGCACCAGGAATCAGTTAGTCACCAACTAGTGGAAGGGAAAATTTATTATCTGTCAAGAGTGAGCAAAAGCACTTTACAGTACCTAAGGGGCCACCTGTGGGTGGTCCATCATGTATACAGTGCAGAAGTGCATCATGATGGTCAGACAGAACCTCTCATGTTCCAGTTTATGCACATTGCCTCTTGTTCTGGCACTGGACATTGAAAAGATCCTGTGTCTCTCTTCAGGTATTCAAATGCATTGATGAAATTACCCTGCACATGTTCTCTTCTCTAGGCTAAGAAGTCTCAGACCTGCATTGCTCAGAGATAAGCAGACTAATGATTTTGAGTCACTTCTATGAAAGTAGTTTTAAAAGTGGTAATAGTCTAGCCTAAAAAGAATGAGTTTTACATGTGATTTCAATTTTCATTGAAATGTAGCCTTAGTTGTATCTGGGTGTAAATCCATGGCAAGAGATGTAATGTATAAACTGCACACTTAGTCTCCTTTGAAAGTAATGTTTAATTTGTTTTCCCTAATGATTTTAATCGTGCAACTGATTAATGCTAGCAGCACTGCAAGAAATTGTAAGTGGAATAGCTTCAGGTGTAAAGTGTAGTTGCTTCATTGCCTTACTTAGCTAAGCAGTAAATTGAAAACTTTTTGGTTAGGAAGAAACCTTGATTTGCAACATGCCTATAGCTATATTCTTGTTATTTAAAATTTGGTTGTTGGACACTACTGAACTGGATTCAGCTCTCTGATGTTCAGAAACAGATTCGTTTATTGCCTTTTGGGGACTGGATTTTCAAAATTTCCCTTTCCACCCATTTAGGAAATGGATTTAACCATGAATTTGAAGCTTTAAGACTTACAAATTTTCAGAAATTCACTCTTTGATTTCTGACCCTATTATTGCAGGTCTATGTGCTGGTATATGGACATATGCTCCTTTTTCAGTGGAAAAAGCAGATGTTCTTTTAACTTTTTAGAAATAATATGAGAGAAGCTAGCCTAGCCATTGCTGTCATGACTGATCTTTTGTCCACATATTTAGCTATGTGTTGCCCAAACAACAGAAGTCCTGGTCTTGTTTCCCAGCTATCCAGTGACAGAACATTAGGGAATGACATGAAGTTACCAGGGGGACCACAGGAGTTTCAAACTAGATATTAGGAAAAATGTTACTCTGAGGGTGGTAAGACATTGGAACAGGCTTCCTAGAGAGGCAGTTGATGCTCCATGCTTGTGAGTGTTCAAGGGGAATTGGGACAATGCCCTCAAGCTGTGATCCCACTGAGACCCAAGCCAACATGGTACTGGGAGCTGGTAAGAAGAGCACTGCCATTATGCCTAGATTGTTCCTTGGGTTCATGTGGATTTGTTTCATATTCCATCAAACAGTTCAAATAGGCACACATTTTCAAAAGACCTTATCAGCCAGATTAGGTTGCTAAGGCAATTTACCAGTTTTGTTGCCACATAATCTGTGAAGGTGCTTTATTTAATTTTTGTTTGCTTTGTTTCTCAGTAAAATTCTCTAAACCACAAAACATCCACTTCAGGGAATTCCTCTTTAAAGGTATAAGCAGCTATTTGTTCTATCTCACATATATGCCTCCAAGGCATTCCTCTGTTCATCTTTTCCAACCAAAGGAAATATATATAATGAAAAGTTCAGTGATTAAAACATATTCTAGGGAAACAGGGAAGATTGGTTGAGATGCATTCTCTTCTCTACCTAACGGGCATAAGAAGCTGCATTTCTTATTTCTTTTTTCTTCGTGAAGAAGGTTCCAAATAAATGATATCTACAGTGTGGGAGTCTATTTATCGTATCTGTATTTTCCAAATATTCATTAGACAAAAAGCACATGGCAAATTGGTAGAATATTAATATAGAAAGGGTGTGACCTTATTTCTTATCATGGTTTCTTCCTCATATGACATTATTCTGCTCCAACTAGTTAGACAAAAGTTCAGGCTTTTTTTTTTTTTCTTTTTTTGTGTGTGATAAATACAATATACATTCTGACAAGTTAAATAAATAAGCTTTCAATTCATTCATAAAACTAGTGTGCAACTACAGTGGGGAGCCTGAAACATTTTATATGTTCTCATTGCCTTCTTTGCAGGCTATAATCAGATATTTATATCTTTTTCCAAGTAATATAATAAATTTTTGTTGACAATTAATTTTAATCTCTCTTGTAAAATAGTCCAGATTGATGATTACAGTAATTATATAATTAAATATAATTGTACGTTTTGTATTTTGTTTCACAGTTATGTATGTGCTTATCTCTCTCTAGAGTAAATAAATAATCAAAATAAATTCAAAGGACGATGCTGTCAAAATCAATTCAACTATTTGGGAAAATTTCTGTAAAGTATGACTAATTTGCATTAATTGCTAAAGAATAATGATTCAAAACCTGTGATAGAAAACATTTCTCATTTAATTCCTTCTCCTGAACTGCAGACCTTCCATAACACTGACCTAAGTCCAATAAAAGCATAAAACAAATAACAGTTGATATAGACAGTGCTATGCTATAATAATTCAATTATTTCCCATAGTGAAAAAGTGGCATGCAATTTCCACACCTGTAACACCAGAGAGATGTTATTTGCACAGTTTGGATCTGAATATCTAGTTACATTTTCCTATGGTACCTTGGGTCAGATTTATGCTAAATTTATCTCTTTATAAACTCCACGGTCACATATTATTTTCTGGTGTGATGGTTACATACACCGCTCTCTTACTTTGTAGGAAACCTGTCTTGATGATCAACTTCAACACCCTCGTATTAAGTAGCCTTGCGATAAATGCAACACCTGCAGTGTGAAGCTCCAGCTCAACAGTGGGAGGAATGTGATAGGTGGGAACTGTATTTTCCCCATGACATTTCATCTGTCTTTCATGAAATATCTCTTCTAGAAACCTTAGAATTGTACAGTAAAAAGATCAGAGGCCAGCTCCCAGGAGGTAGAATTTCAGAAAGTTTTTGCCACCAAGTGCTAATGCACTAGAACCAAAGAAAAATAATAATAATAAAAACATTTGACATATACATCAGGAATCATGGTCCTAATAAAGAGTTTTTAAAAACGAAAGGTTGACAGTCTAGTCTGACGCTTAGGACTATTCAAACATTGACAAATTGACTACAGTAAAAAGGTTTACCCTGGACCTGCAAAAACCAGATATCTTTTATTTGTGTTGATTCCAACATTAGATGTTGCATTATATATATTTTACATATATATTTACAACTACTCAAAAAATACTATATAAAGTTGTACTTCAGCTGCACAAAGCAGTCAAAATCATCCTTCCTGTTTCTGTATTAAACAGAACAAAATTCAAATGAATCCAAATTCATTCAAAGTAGGATGTTTATTAACATACATATACTTATCAATGATTCCACTCTCACTCCAATCTTCCCCCAATATAAATAATTTTATTAAGTATTTAAACAAAATTTTTACGATTTACTAAACAAATGGTTTAATGTGTGGCTTTGAAAAATGTCAAAACTTCAGCAATCTGTGGAGAATAGATTCAGAGCAAGTAAGACTGCAGTGGGAAAGGGATCTGAAGCAAAAAGGGATGATAAAATGCTTTTCTGGGAGATGTTTGAAGCCAGCAAAAGTGTTTTGCCTGTGCCAGGGGGCTGGCAGCTTGTGGGTGCGCTGCTGAGCTATCATGGCTGGAGCCGACATTGCCCACAGTAGACCAGGCTACCAGGCCACAAGTACACCAGGTACAACGCTGCACAAAGCAGTTTCAGTTTGAAGAAGATTTTATTTTATTATACTGAAGTTATGTCCATTGTATTTGCTACCACAAGCTACTAAAACATATCACGTAGCTCCTCATCCAGATGCCTCTTGAACACTACCAGGGATGGCGACTCTACCACCTGCCTGAGCAGGCTATTTCAGTGTCTGGCCACTCTCCAAGAGGAAAAGTTCATCCTTATGTCTAATCTAAACTTCCTCATGTACAACTTCCTCGTGTACAACTTGCAGCCATTTCCTCAGGTCCTGTTTGTTGCCTGGGAGAAGAGGCCAAACCCCTCCTCATCACAACCTCCCTTCAGGAAGTTGTAGAGCGCAATAAATTCTCCCCTAAGCCTCCTCTTCTCCAGACTAAACAATCCCAGCTCCCTCAGCTGCTCCTCATAGGACTTGTGCTCCAGACCCATCACCAGTTTCGTTGCCCTTCTCTGGACACGTTCCAGGGCATCAATGTCTTTCTTGTAGTGAGGGTCCTAGAACTGAACACAGTCCTTGAGGTGTGGCCTCACCAGTGCTGTAAGGACAACAGAAAGGGCTTCTTCAAATACACTGCAGACAAAACTAACACTAGAGGCAATGTAGGCCCACCAGTGAATGAGGTGGATACCTGGATAACAGAAGATACAGAGAAGGGAGAGTTACTAAATGCCTTTTTTGTCTATATTGCTGGAGGCTGTCCTGAAGAACCTAGATCTACACTGCTCAGAGATAAGCAATTATACCAGTGCCTGGAATGATAGCTTATCAGAATCCTGAAGTAGTAGGGGCACTGACTTCGACGGGTCCCCTCAACCCCCCTCAACTGCTCTCTTGCTTACCCTCCTTACAGAGGTGGGGTGAATGATATGATGAAACAACTCAGCTAAGGAGGGGGAGGTCACACACCAGGTACAATTCTGCACAAAGCAGTTTCAGTTTGAAGAGGATTCATTTAATTACCAATTAAAAAAGAACTGGCATAGTGAGAACTAAAAGCAAACTAAAACCACTTTCCCATTCTAACTTGTGCCTAACTCAGGTGTTTGAAGTAAGGATGGCAGCAGCACATCTCAGGGATGGTCCCCAAGCTGGTACATGTGTTCACTTGCTGTTAAAGTTCCAACTGTATGTATTTTTTGATTATACTCAAGTTATGTCCATAAATCTCCCCACCCCCATGCTGGGGGCTACTGCCAGCCTACTTCCATACGGGCTGGGGGGTTGTGATGTCACAGAGTTATCCCCACCCGCCGGACTATGATCTCATGGCTCTGCCCATGTAAGCCAGCGCCAGCACTTTGTCTCTCCCAGTGCGGTCGTGACCAGCTTAGAGCGATGGTTGTCGACAGCTTTCTCCTTATCCCCAGCCTCCTGTTCCTGGTGGCTGGGGTGTCTCTGCTCACCATTTCCTGGCGCCGACAGGTAGGGAAATTTGAGGGTGGGAGTCACTTGAGGCTAGGTGACTCAGGACTTTGGGATGGGGGTGAGGGCTGCCCCGCAAGTCCTCATGAACTGTGCCACGTTCATGTGCCCGTAGGGTTCTGACTGGCGCCAGCAATGGTGGACATGGTGGCTGCAAGTGGTGGCATCGAAGTCAGGTGAGTCCCCTGAGGGTCAGCCTGGCACATTCCCAGGCAGAACCAGACCTCTGGGAGAAGTCAAGCTTCATACCAACCTCTGCTGTGTAGCAGACAGGCCGGGTGGGCCTGGAAGATCCCCGGTGCCCCGCCGCCCTACTGTGGCTCAGACCTGCTCCCTGTTTTACAGGTGCTGAGAGGCAGGCAGGCAGGCGCAGGAGCCCC
The DNA here is from genome assembly GCA_037305975.1 of Chrysolophus pictus. Lineage (NCBI taxonomy): Eukaryota > Metazoa > Chordata > Aves > Galliformes > Phasianidae > Chrysolophus > Chrysolophus pictus. The sequence goes on from CM074578.1 coordinate 37,570,730, forward strand.
CTGTGCAGGCCACGTGGCTCCCAGTAGCAAGCATCAGGATGGAAGGGCAATCCCATCCTGCCCCATCACATCCAGCCAGGAAAGACCCGGCCTTTATGCCCCTCTCTTCACATGGACTCTGCCACTGGTACCACGAGCTCTGTAGGGAAACCTGTCAGGCTTCCCAGACAGGACCAGCGCCCGCAGGTTCTGGTGGCACGCGGGATCCCCAGGATGCTCAGTCAGCGTCCTAGGCTAGGCGGTGGAGTTGAAGACCTGCCACCTGAGATCTCCAACTGCACAAAGCCACCAGTGAAAGGGATGGTCTTCCAGGAGGGCCTCGTTCCAACAGAGGAGAGAAAACGCTGGTGGGACTACAAGACCAAGAGGCTTTTTTGGCATATGCTCTCCCCAGCACTTCCCAGAGGGTGCAAGAAAGCAGGAGCCACAAGACCATCCCAAAGACCGGCTCTGAACCTGGAGAAAAAAGCAGACAGCAAAACTGAAACCTGCCAGCCCTTCAACTCTGGCTTCAGTGACAAGAGAAGCACAGAGAAATCGGACATGCTTGGTATGGAAAGTCTGTACCGGCAGCTCCTGTTGTCCCTAAAATGTCCCAAGACTAACAAGTCCAGCAGCGGAACTGAAGAGCAACCACCTGTAACCTCTTCCTGCACGCTGCCACCGGTGAAAGGGACGAATACGCGTGAGAATATCATTCAAAAAGAGGAGGGGAAATGCTGGTGGAAGAGCATGGCCAAGAGGCCTTCTGAGTACTGTTTTGCCTCCCCAGCACTTCCCAGAGTCTAGGTGGAAGCCTGAGCAGCTGCAGGACCAACACCTTGGCCAGCTTCAGGTCTGGAGAAAAGGAGACCACAGAACTGAAACCTGCCAGTGCCTAGACTCTGCCTTCATTGTTATGGTTTTATTGTTGACATATTAATAGAGAACTAAGATCATCATTTGCATCATACCATTTCAGATTGAGATCTTTCAGATTTTTAAAAAGTTAATTTAATAAAAGTCATGCTAGCCTTCAGAGAATTGTTATCCTCATTTCTTGACTTTTAGCAATAAGAGCAAGTTCTCTCTACGAAGAACAGTTTCAGAGCAGGCAAGACTGCACTGGGGAAGGGATCTGAAGCAAAAAGGGCTGATGAAATGCTCTTTTAGGGGCTTCTTGAAGCCAGAAAAAGTGCTTTGCCTGTGCCAGGGGGCTGGCAGCTTGTGGGCAGACTGTCAAGCTCACGTGGATGGAGCCAGCACTGCCCACCCTGGACCAGGCTACCAGGCCATAAGTAGCCTCAGGAGGGGCGGCAGCTAGCTGCCACCCACAGAGCACGTAAGGTGATCAAACAGTGTTGGTGTGTGCCCCTTGCTGGCTGCAGCCTGTCTGGCAGGGCGTTGAGCCTCTGCCAATGCACAAATATCTGGCTATGAGACTGGTGCTACAGGCAGGGCTTTGAGTTTTTTGATAGTGGCTGATTCTGTAAATCACCAGACCGGATATTAATGCATGGGAAAGATTTATGTCACAGAGGCAAAAGGGTTCTGGGTCGGGAATTAGGAGAGCTCATTCCGAGAGCTTTAAATGAGATTTGAAGGGGGATGGGGTTGTAGCTGGACTTGCACTGGTGGGGCAGCACTCCAGTATTGCTCAAGGTCAGGTGGCCTCCCACCCCCCGAGGGTGAAATGGGCATGCTCAGCTCGCTCCCTGAAATGCCTGTACACTGATGCATGCAGCGTGGAGAATAAGCAGGAGGAGTTAGAAATCTGTATTTGGGCAGGAAACTAAGATCTGGTGGCAATTACAGAGACCTGGTGGGACAGATCACATGAATGGAATGTTGTCATGGATGGCTATGTCCTTATCAGGAAAGACAGACCAGCAAGGCGAGGTGGTAGAGTTGCTCTTTATGTGAGAGAGCAACTGGAATGCATGGAGTACTGTCTAGGGGTGGATGAGGAGCGGGTTGAGAGTCTGTGAGTGGGAATTAAGGGGCAGACTGGCATGGGTGGCACTGTTGTGGGTGTCTATCACAGGCCACTGGATCAGAACTAGGAAGCTGACAAGGAAGCTAACAAGGTCTTCTACAGGCAGCTGATAGCAGGCTCACAATTACAGGCTCTGGTTATCATGGTGGATTTTAACTACCCTGATATTTGCCGGAAGGTCTACTTAGCCAGCCATCCCCACAAGCCATCCAAGAGGTTCCTCCAGTGCATTGATGATAACTTCCTGATGCCAATGGTGGATGCACCAACTATGAGAGGAGCACTGCTGGATCTTGTTCTCACTAACAAGGAGGCTCCGGTTGAAGTGGTGAAGGTTGAGGGCAGCCTTGGTTGCAGTGACCAGGATGATGAAGTTCAGGATCACACGTGTCAGGATCGGAAAAGCAAGCAGAATCACAACCCTGGACTTCAGTAGGGCCGACTTGGTCCTTTTCTAGCAATTGCTAGGGGAAATCCCATGGGACAGGGTACTTGAATGTAAAACGGCCCAAGATAGTTGGTTAGCATTCAAGGACTGCTTCTTCCAAGCTCATGATGATAGCATCTCAAACAGGTAGGAGGTCAAAAAAGGGAACCAGGAGACCTGTGTGGTTAAACAGGGAACTTCTGGGCTAACTCAAGTGGAAGAGGAGAGTCTACGGATCATGGAAGGAGGGCTGGCCACCTGGAAGGAATATAAGACTGTGGTCAGAGGACGAAGGGAGGCAACTAGGAAAGCTAAGGCCTCCTTAGAGTTTAACCTGGCAAGAGCGGGCAAGGACAACAGAAAGGGTGTCTTCAAATACACTGCAGACAAAACTAACACTATGGGCAATGTAGGCCCATTGATGAATGAGGTGGGTGCCAAGGTAACAGAAGATACAGAGAAGACGGAGTTACTAAATGCCTTCTTTTTCTCTGTCAATGGTGCTGGAGGCTGTCCTGAGGAGCCTAGATCTGCATTGCTCAGGGATAAGCAATTATACCAGTGCCTGGAATGATACCCTACAAGAATCCTGAAGTTGTGGGGGCACTGACATTGACTGCCATGCCCCAGCCCCCTAACTGCTCTCTTGCTTACCCTCCTCACAGTGGTGGAGTGAATGATATGATATGATGGAACAACTCAGCTAAGGAGGGGGAGGTCACACACCAGGTACAACTCTGCACAAAGCAGTTTCAGTTTGAAGAAGATTCATTTAGGTACCCATTAAAAAAGAACTGGGATAGTGAGAACGAAAAACACTTTCCCATTCTAACTTGTCAGTTAGCCTCCCCCTCCACCAGGGTGAAATGGGCATGCTCAGCTTGCTCCGTGAAATACCTGTACACCAATGCACACAGCATGGGTAATAAACTGGACGAGCTGGAGGCCACTGTGCGATTGGAAAAATATGATTTAGTTTCCATCTGTGTAGAGTTACTCGCACAGCTGGAGTGCTGTAATGGCTGGCTTCTGACCTTTGAAGAGATAGGCAGGGCGAGAAAGGCAGTGATGTGGCCCTCTATGTTATGAAAGAATGCGAATGTATGGAAATTTATGATGGTGATGATAGGTTTGAGAGCTTGTGGGTCAAAATAAAAGCGAAGGCCAATAAGACTGATGTTATCATGGGAATCTGCTATCAGCCACCCAACCAGGATGAAGAAGTGGTCCAGACATTTTATAGACTGTTGGTTGAAGTCTGAAGGTCTCTATTCCCTGTTCTTGTTGGGGACTTCAAGTTCCTAGACATCTGCTGGATTTATAATACAGCAGATAGGGAACAGTCCCAGAGGTTTCTAGGGCTTGTGGGAGATAACTTCCTGACACTGATGGTGAAGGAGACAACAAGGGAAAGCAAAATCCTGGACGTGCTGTTTGCAGGTGACCACAAGATTCCAGATTTCTTGATCCTTGTTTGAACCACAGAGGGAAGTCAGCAGAACTGTCACTTTGAACTTCGAGAGGTCAGACTTTAATCTCTTTATGACCATGGTTGAGAATATCTCTTGGGAGGTAGTTTTGGAGGGCATGGGAGCCCAGGAAAGCTGGGAATACTTTAAGGAAGTTATTTTAAAGGTGCAGGAGCTGACCATCCCCAAGTCATGGAAGATGAGCCAATGGGCAAGGAGGCCACACTGCTGAACAGAGACCGTTGGCTGGAACTCAAGAACAAGAGGAAAGTTCTTGGTCTTTGGAAAAGTGGGCAAGCAACTTATGATGATTGCAAGTACGTAGTGAAGCTGTGCAGGGAGAAAACTAGAAAAGCCAAAGCCCAGCTAGAACTGAACTTGGCCACTAAAGTAAAGGACAATGATAAATATTTCTAAAAATACATCAGCAGTAAGAGGAGGGCTAGGGAGAATCTCTGTCCCTTGTTGGATGCTGAGGGCAACACGGTGACCAAGGATCAGGATAAGGCTGATGTACTTCATGCTTTTTTTGCTTCAGTCTGTAATAGTAAGACTAGTTACTCTCTGGGCACACAGCCCCTTGTGATGGTAGATAGGGATGGGGAACGGAATAGGCCCTGCATAATTCATGATAAGGTAGTTTTGGATCTTCTCTGAAAGCTGGACAGTTACAAGTCCGTGGGACCGGATGGATTGCACTCTAGAATGCTGAGGGAGTTGGTGGATGTTGTTGCCAAGCCACTCTCCATCATTCTTCAACAGTCCTGGCTAATCAGGAATGTCCTGGTGGACTGGAGACTGGCAAATGTGATGCCCATCTTCAAAAAGGCCCAAAGAGTTGTGGTCAATTGAGTTAAATCCAGTTGGCGGCCAGTCACAAGCAGTGTTCCCCAGGGCTCAGTACTGGGGCCACTTCTATTTAACATTTTTATTAATTATCTTGATAAGAGGATTGAATGCATCCTCAGTAAGTTTGCAGATGACACCCAGCTGGGAGGGAGTGTTGATTTGCTAGAGGGGAGAAAGGCACCACAGAGGGACCTAGATAGACTGGGTCAAAGAGCCAAGGTAAGCTGTTTCAATGAGTTTCAATAGAGCCAAGTGTTGGTCACAACAGCCCCAGGCAACCCTACAGGCTTGGGGAGGAGTGGCTGGAAAGCTGCTTCCCATCCCTGGAGGTGTTCAAAGCCAGATTGGATGGGGCCCTGGGCAGCCTGGTCTAGCATTAGGTGGGATGATTGGTGGCCCTGCATGTGGCAGGGGAGTTGGAGATTCATGATCCTTGAGGTCCCTTCCAACCCTGGCAATTCTGTGATTCTGTGATTCTGTGATGGAGAGAGACCTTGCTGCACTGATGGACAGTCAGCTGAATAAGAGCCAGCAGTGTGCCCAGGTGACCAAGAAGGCCAATGGCATCCTGACTTGTATCAGGAATGGTGAGGTGAGCAGGACTAGGAAAGTATTCCTGCCCCTGTACTCAGCACTGGTGAGGCCCAGCTTGAGTACTGTGTTCAGTTTTGGGCACCTCAATACAGAGAGGACATCAAGGTGCTGGAGCAGGTTCAGAGAAGGGTGACAAAGCTTGTGAAGGTCTTTGAGAATATGCTTTACAAGAAGAATCGGGAGGAACTGGGACTGTTCAGTCTGGGGAAGAGGAGGCTGAGGGGACACCTTATTGCCCTCTTCCAGTATCTGAAAGGTGCTTACAGCAAGAGCAGGGTTGGTCTCTTCTCACTGTCACCTGACAGGTGACAGGACAAGGGGAAGTGGTCTCAAGTTGCTCCAGGGGAAGTTTAGATTGGATATCAGGAAAAAGAGGTTTTAAGCACTGGAATGGGCTCCCCAGGGAGGTGGTTGAGTGGCCATCCCTGAATATGTTTAAAAACCATTTGGATGTGGTGCTCAGGGACATGATTTGGTGGAGGGTTGTTAGAGTTAGTGTAGTTTGATCAGATTGCAGTTGGACTTGATGATCTTTAAGGTCTTTTCCAACCTGAACAATTCTATGATTTTGTGATTCTTTGATTCTATGATTCTAAATCAGCTGAACTGAAACCTGCCAGTACTTGAACTCTGGTGTCAGTGTTTAGAGAAGTACAGAGAAATTGGACATTCTCACTATGGAAATGCTGCATCAACTTTATCACTCTAATGTTACATGTTACTCGATTAATAGTTTAATATTATATTATATAAACTATTATATAAATAGTTTAATAGCTTCATGGAAATAAACTTAGATAAGCCGTTATATTTTGGAATGCGACCAAATGCATGAATAATTTAACTTTAAAGGTCACAGGAACTCAAAATGCCCACCAGCCTCTGCACATCTCTATCCCAGGTCCACTTTCCTCTTGGCTATGCTTAATTTTTTTGTTAACTGTTTGTCCCCTACATTGTTTTATGAATAGATGCTCTTCTTGCCTAGGTCAGATAAATTCTGTTTTCACTATAGAATGCTTCTGCACGGAACAACCTTTAGATGCTCTTAATCAACTTAGATGCCTTACAACATTCACTTTACTCCACTGACTCATATATGGATTGGTTTTGGGCCCCAAATAGAAGGGTAACCAGGCATAACATTTGAACTGAACAAACTATATTTTGAGTACATGACACATACTTTACTTCAGGAACAGAGAGGTTTTTTCACTGCTACAGGGAAACTGCAGCATTAATTGTTTGAAAAATTCTTATCTATGACTCCTGGGTTGGAGATATAAGTATTATCTGTGATTTTATGGGTGGTGGGTTTTTTTTGTTTTGTTTTGTTTTGTTGTTTTTTTTTCCTCTTTCTATTCCTAAAAATGTCTTCATGTCACCAATTTCTTTCTGATAGAATGCTTCTGCATTAAGTCATTGAAAGTTCGAAGATGTACCCTCAGGTATTAAACTTATTCATTCTGTTTTATATAAATGCTTTAAAGTGTTTTCTAGGTTTTCTTAGTGTTATCTATTTTCTTTTTTTTTTATATCATAATATGACAAGTGAAGCAGTAGAGTTTAATACAATCCATCAACATTAAGTCATGCTATTTGAAAATTCAAATCTCCCTTCCCCTTTGGTAACCTATTTTTAAATGCATTTGGGAAAATGACATGTGCGAAGTGTCCTCAGTGTCTACAGATTTGGCCTAATTCACTGCAGGTGAGGATTGATTCCAAAAGTCCCCACAGAAGATTAGTACCATCAGTCCCTTTTCATTTCTACTAATTCTCATTTCTATTGTATTAGTCCAGTAAAGTAAGACAGGTGATTTTCACAGGAACCATAACTCCCCCACTGCCCTTTGCTGCTTGGAGGAGCAGATAGAGAAGTCTGCAGTGAAGGAGTGAAATTGAGCCTGTGAGATTAGGGAGGAAAAATGTTTGATATTTGCCTTTCTGTTTCCAACTATCTGGATCTATTTTAATTGGCAATAAATTCTTTTTCTCCAAGCAGTCTATATTGCCCACAGCAGTAATTGATAAGTAATCTCCCTCTCTCCATGGGCTTTCTCATTCTATTTATTCCCTCTGTCCTACTCAGGACGAGGAATGAGATAATGGCTTACAGGCATTTCCTTGTCAACTCAGGCTAATGCACCATACACATAGACACATATATGTCTGTATATATGTACATAAATGTAGAACTTCAAAAGGGCTTTGGAAACATTTTGGGGTTGGACTCAATAATCTCTGGAGGTCCCTTCCAACCCCTACAATTCTGTGATTCTGCGATTCTGTGATTCTGTTTACCCTATCAAAACTTATCCATGTTTGTTCTCTAGAAGTCTTCCAACAGAAGGGCATCACAGGCTTTGTACATTATGTCTAGCCTATTGAATTTCTTCTATCAGGTGCAGTAAAGTAATATCCTTTTGGAAGGAAACAGTCTGCTTTGCAAACAATATTCCAGAGTCTGCTGCAGGGCAACTTCAATGTGTCTTACGCTACATGATGTTCCTCAGCTTCTCCTGCCTCTCTTCTGTTTGGCTTCTGGTACATCAGGTGGTACTTTTCAAGTGTTCCTCTCCTATTCAGTTTCTTGCCCAAAGTGTAGAGTTTTTTTCTCATTTGAGTTCATATTCAGTCAAGTTCCTCTTCTGTCATCCACTTCATAGAATCACATCATAAAAGCAAAAAATAAAAAAAATAAAATTTCTATGTAAAACGTGTTTTAGTTCAGCAAATGAAAGTCCACCAAAATTATAAATGTATTATTATTTTATGAAGGTTACTGCTTAAGAATTAAGACTATCTAGATGAGTTAACTATTATTTTATTTAAATGACTGGTTTTATTTTTTATCTGAACTCAGAATGGACAAAAAATATTTTGTTTTGATTTAGGGATAATTATTTTTCTTAAATCACTTTCCTTAAATCCTTTTTCTTGAATTATAGATGTTTCCTTCTTTTAAATGTTCATTGTATTTTGGGGTACACATGCATATGTATATCCATGTGATAAATATTGTATACTTTTTTGGTCAACAGTGGTACTCATCTACCAAATGGAAATTGTCAGTTAAAATTTTTCACCTCTTTCTCTAAAGTAGAGCTATGAACTGATGCAGAAAAAAGGCTAGAAAAATGCATATGTCATAACTATATTCAAGAAAGACAAGACAGAGGGTTTAAAGGACTTTCTGACAGTCTGATTTTACTACAAAGACTGGAAAGACTGAAATCCTACCAGTACCAGTTTGGACTGAGCAGACTTTCTTAGTGTTGAGAGAGGCTTTGACAGGCTGAAGAGGGGGTGCAGACTGTAAGCTCAGGAAATTCAGCAAAGTCATATGCAAAGGCCTACACCTGTGATGAGGTTTACACAAGAGTGGATGCTGAGCACCACAATAGTTGAAAATAGCTTCACAGAAAAGGAACTTGAGTTTGAGGTCAGCATTCTGACCATGCAGAAATGAAGAACAACTTCACACTGGCTTGTATTAACAAGAGCATAGACGGTAGGTCCAGAGAAGTGACGGATGATTCTCCCCCTTGCACCTTTGATAGTATGTACATTGTAATGTACATACTGGGTTTACTCCCAGCTAGAAGAAAGACATTGAGATACTGGAGTAATTCCATTGAGCCACCAAGATGATGTAGCATGTGACACACAGAGAGTCAGAGAGTTTGTTCAGGCTAAAAAACAGTCTGAAGGGAGGCACATTTGCTGTTTTCACCCATTTCATAGAAGAATATAGATAGATAATAGGCAGGCTCTTGACAGGAGGTGTACAGAATCACAGAATCACAGAATGGCCAGGGTTGGAAGGGACCTCGAGGATCATGAATCTCCAACTCCCCTGTCACATGCAGGGCCACCAATCTCCCTTTTCAATACTAGACCAGGCTGCCCAGGGCCCCATCCAATCTGATGAGCCACTATTTGAATAGAGCATTGAATACATGCTATAATTTAAAAAAAAAAAATCAGTTTTTGCATTCTAGGGAATAATTTAAGTAGATAGCAAGTGCACTAGTGTCTATAGTTTATAGAGGTAAGCAATGAACCATTTAAATGTTCACATAAATCCTGCAGCTTATGAGCAAGAACTTGGTTTTTTGAGTTTTAAAGATTTCTGTATCTGAAAAAATATTTTAAAAATATAGCTAGGTCCTCTGGGAGTGATATAAATGTAGGTGATTGCTTACTGATTGTAAAAATGCTAATTTTAATTTCAGTGTAAGTTCAGTTTTCCAGTTACATATTGTTCATATGAGTAGCATCCAGGGTCCAAGTTGATAATTGAGACCCTGGGAATTTTACTGCTCTTAAGCCAATTAAAGTCTAATCATCATTGTGAGAACAACACCTACTGAGATGTTTTAACTATAATTCATAAATGATCTTCTCAAAGTTTGGATGCTCACACATTCTTTGTTAAGTGTAAAGACTACATAAAATGCTGAATGTATTACATCTGCAATGCCACCATTTCTTCCAGGATTAGTCATTGGAATGGGCACACTCTTAGTTCACTAATCAAACGTGTGAAACTTTTTTTATTCTCTCACAGACTGAGGATTTCTTGTACCTTCCATCTCCCTGCACAATTATGACAGTGGTAAAGTATGTTTACCTTTATTATAATGTTGGTCCAGAAACCATCAAGCAATCCCATCTTTTCAAGGATGTCATCTAGGAAACAAATATTGACATATTCATATGTGCTACATATGAGTAGCACAAACTTAATTTATGTGTCCAAGAAAATGTACTTTTTTGTTGTTGTTGTTGTTATTTAGAAACTGAAAATGTGCTTTGAGAAAAGTGTTTTTGGATACACTAACACTGTAAACATTGTTTATGGAATTGAACTGTCTGGAATATACTGTGAATCCTGCCCAGTGACAGTGGTGTGACTTTGGAATATCCAGATCATACAAGCAATAAAAAAAAAAAAGAAAAAGAAAAAGAAGAAAAAAAGAAAGAGAAAGAGAAAAAAAAGAGAAAAAGAAAAAGGGGAAGCTAATCAGGTAAAAGTTGAAGTATAACAATCCTGACCCAAATAAATCAGAATATTATTGCATCAGTAGATTTTAAAAGCAGGCACACTATGATAATTAATATATATATATATATATATTAAATCAATTTTAGGCAAAGAAAAATCAACATCAAAAAAGTTAAAACTGGACATTTCTGTCTTCTAGGATAATAATGAAAATAGTTGCAAGTTTTGAACTATGAGTTCTCAAAGGCTACTGTCATGGTTTTGTGATTTTTGATTATCGGTATTCCACATCACAACATCAAGTAGTGCACTGGGAGTTTAACTGTTAATGCGTAAGTTCTGGGTACCTGCCTGGAAGAGAAGAAGAACTATATTTCCCAGGGGGCTTTGTGGTCAGAGAGGAGGTATAACTCCTGGCAAGGTCACCTGATGTGCTGTTCTTCATCTGCTCTTCTTTGTTTCCCTGCTGCTTAACCGGACTGCGCATCTCACCTCAGTGTTGTGGTGAGGCCTATCCACCTTTTGGACATTCTCTCTGTCATTATATTTGATTTATTAGCTTCAATTCTAATTACATTGTATTATAGTGTGTTATCTTGCTTTCTGATACTGTATTTAGTAAATTAGTTTGTTTCTCCTCAGATCGTTGCCGCTGTTTTTTATTATTTTGGGGTCCCCTGTTTCCCTTTTCCAGAAGCGTGGATTTTGCGAAATCCTTCCACCCCGCTAGTCACGGAACTGGGCCGAACCAGCCCGTAAAGCGTTGAAAGCTACTACTCAGTGCAATCCTCTGAACTCCTTCTGGACAGTCCTTTAAACACCACTCCACTGATTTTCATGATACATTTAATTTCCTTCTGCGGTAAGTTACATGAACATGTCATCAGTAGCTGAGAATAGCTAATTACAGTCATGGGAAGTGTATTAATTATTAACATTACCTTCCCAGTTGCCCTCCCATGATGATTTCCTAGTACTGAAAGTATGTGAAAACCATCAGAAGTTGAAACAATAGATTCTATCCCTTTCCTCCGCACAGATTTTCAGGCAGAGCATTGGAGTAGGCGATAGAATGTCCAAAATGAAAACTTGAAAAATAGTATGGTGAAGTTTATCAGTTCAGGGGAATTTAGCTCAGTTTAGCCTAATTTTAGTTAAAGGACTAAATATTGCAGTTCTGATCCAGGTCTCTTCTGAAAGGCGTGAAGTCATGCTAGCAGATAATCCCAACTATTTTTAACTGGACAATAAAGAAAAATCAAAGTAATGAAACCAACTTTTATTGAACTGTTGAAACAAAAAAATGAGAGTATCCTAGATAAGATAGTTGAGAGTGGATGGTATGTTAGATTACCAGCAAATATGAGAAAGGAACAGAGTAGAACTTAGCTTTTTACACTGTTTTCTTGAGGAAGGTTGCAGGACTCATCAGAAAGCAAAGCAAAAATTATGCTGTGGTAGAGCCTTCAATCTTGAGAATAACAAAATTTAACAGAGAGGCCAAATTTAGGCCAATTAGGCCTCTGTTTGAGGCCTGTGTTTGATTGTTGAAACCTGTCCTATTCTGTTCCTAAATCCTATGCAATGCTGTGTAATGTGCATTTTTAATTTGCTGATGAACTTTATGCTAGACTAACTAGCATTAAGCTAACTAGAAGAGGGCACAGAAGCACTGAAAGAGTCTTCTCTTCAGTGAGATTGGAGCTGGCTGCTGGATAAAAGGAGCTGAGGGTCTGAACAAACATAAACTACTGATGATCTTGTAATGCCTGGTTCTTGTGAACCATGAGGGTGAGAGTGTATGCTTGCTCCTGCTAGTGAAATTCAAACCTGATTAACCAGAGATGAGGAACCCGAGAAGCCCATCTGTGTTGTTCACGTTTATGTGAATGCTGTCATTGCTAATGTGGCTGACAGTAAAGTCTGAATTCTGTTTATTATCTATGTGGCCTAGAATGTTTCTGTTGTGTTCAGGTATATTTCTTCTTTGGAATATGTGCTCAGTCCCACTGCTGGCCTGGAAATGAGGAAGAGCAGCAGCAATATCCAGAAAAACTGTGAGGAAAGTCCCCTGGGTTCATCTGCCTTTGACGCTGAGATTTTTTTATGTTACAGTTGTTCATCTGTACTCAGAACTGACAAGATGTGTTTTTTGCCTTGCCACCTGCACCTCTGTAGCTGACACTGCTCGTACCGAAGCAGGTCTGTGAGCATTTCTGCTGGGTTTTGTTGCAATGCCTTTCAAATTTCCTGGTGCTTTGAGCATTTCTTTTTTAATCTTACTTCAAAGCACTTGGCACTTCTCTGAAGCCCTAGAAGCATTCAAATCTGAAGCACTCTGGGGTTTCCAAGTCACACTCTGCAATTTGAATCATTTGAAGCACCTAGGAAAATATGGAGCATATTTATTAATTATCTTGTAGCACCAAATATATACATAGAAATATACAGCCAAAATTAAAGGCATGATCTCTTTTAGTTTCCACCACTTTAAGTGGTTGATCGTATAAAGTGCCAATATGTGCCAGTGAATGTTGGAGGACGGCTGAATATTGTATAAGGTTCTAGTAAAAAGATAGAACATTTACCTGTGATAAAATTTTCAGCTCTCAGATTAGATTCATTTCAAATGTTCATTTAGGATACTTAAGTGAACTAAGTTTCTAAATCTTTTAAAATCAGGCACTGTTATTTGTTGTTTTCACAGGAAAATGAAACACACCAAAAATACCTACCAGTCCATCAGACAACTTGTCCACTTAAAAAAATTAGACATATTCTAATTACTGATGGTTTTCCTAATATTGATATCTAAGACTGCTGGTGAGCTTATTGCTAGTGGAAAAATCTGATTCAAATTGTATTTTTTTAAATGTAATTTTCTTATGTTTTTACATACATACCAGCTGTGAAATAGGAGGTTCCAACAAAACTGAATGAAGTGCCTTTTCAAGACAACTGCTTGTCGTATTGCAGCTTGTCCTTCAAATTCTATCTTAGTTAAGAGTAACCACATTCTTTTTTCTCAGTGCATCTTGTTCAAAGATATCTAACTTCAGAAAGAAACATGCACGGTAGTGTTTCTACTACTCTGAACTCGAAAGCATACTCTATCACTCTGTGCCAACAGTGTGTGTATGCTAAACGTTATTTCTCTCCTGTGTTAATACTGGAAATTGAAAGTGGAAAATAATTTACTGAGGCTTTCCATGAGAGAAGGAACCAAAGCAAAACTTCAGTCCGTAGTTGTGCGAGTTGGGATCTATCTCTACAAATCTAATCTGTTCATATAATTTGTTTGTGAAATGGGGTTTCCACACTAGCTCCTTCATTTTTCATAGGCTGTTCTGTTTCGGATTTTTATTTATATATTGTTAATTGTCATTACTAGTAGGAAAGGATTATATCTGCATTAATCCGTGAAATTACAACTTCTCTCTGAACTCCCCTCAGTTTTTCTGCTAGTGCATACCTTTCTCCTTTCTCATCTACTTGTCTAGGCATGAACAGGTGTGCAAGTGTAGAGTCTTGCATCTGGGCAACAACAACCCCAGGTACTAGTATAGGTTGGGGACTGATATGTTGGAGAACAGTGTAGGGGAAAGGGACCTGGAGGTCCTTGTGGACAGCAGGATGACCATGAGCAAGAACTGTGCTTTTGTGGCCAAGAAAGCCAATGGCATCCTAGGGTGTAGTAAAAGGGGTGTGGTTAGTAGGTCGAGAGAGGTACTTCTCCCCCTCTATTCTGCCCTGGTGAGACTGCATTTGGAGTATTGTGTCCAGTTCTGTGCATCCCATTTCAAGAAGGACAGGGAACTGCTTGAGAAAGTCCATTGCAGAGCCATAAAGATGATTAAGGGAGTGGAACACCTTCCTTACGAGGAAAGGCTGAGGGAGCTGGATCTCCTTAGCTTGGAGGAGTCTGAGGGATGACCTCCTTAAAATTTATAAATATATAAAGGGTGAGTGTCAGGAGGATGGAGTCAAGCTCTTCTCAGTGATATCTAATGATAGGACAAGGGGCAATGTGTGCAAGCTGCAACATAGGAGGTTCCACATACATACTAAGAAAGAATTTCTTCACGGTAAGGGTAATGGAACACTGGAACAGGCTGTCCAGAGAGGTTGTGAAGCATTCAAATCCTGCCTGGATGCTTTCTTGTGTGACCTGATCTAGGTGTTCCTGCTCCGGCAAAGATTGCACTAGATGATCTTTCGAGGTGCCTTCCCACCACTGAAATTCTGTGATTCTGTGAACAGATGTCTTATCTTTTTAAATTTCTTTAATTTTGTGCTAATATTTTCAAATATTTCTGTATACAGTCAAACAGTGAATAGACAGAAATTCCAGGCTTGACAGGAGCTTTGCAGGTCATTTTTTGTTTCATAGGTTGTTTTTTTCTTTTTTTCTTTTTTTCTTTTTTTTCCCCCAGCTTCTTGCAATTGAAAGTATTTAAACCTGAACCAAATTGGAATCACCATTTTTTCTCAAAATCACTACTTACAGTCAAATGCCTTGGATTATATGACAGAAGAAATAATCTGAAATTGGGTACAGGAATAATGAGGGTACAATATTATATAAAAAATGCGGACAGAAAAGATTCAACTACGTTGTTCTTTGTCCTATTCAATTCACTATATATATGCCAATTTTCATAATAGATACTAAAGCATTATGAACAGATGGGCTATCTTGATATGGGCTTTTACTAAAAATAGAGGTCAGTAGTTTGATTAGTAGTCTAGATTCTATGATAATGTATACAGTTTTGTTTTTTTTTTCTACAGACAGATCAGCACAGTTAAATGTATTTATTTTCTTCCTCTTATGCCTCTAAAATCTCACCAACATCTAGAAAACAGTAGCACTGTATCTACTACATTAAGTAGTAGTGCGATTAGACACCAAGGCTACTTTTTACACTTGTTAAATCAGCAGTTCAGGGATTACTCCCTCGGCAGACAAAACATTTACAGTGGCACATATACAGTATCATTTGGATTCTAATAAATATAAATTTTTCCCAGGTTTATTTAGGGATGAAGGTTATGCTAGGTGAAAAGAAATGCCTGTTGTTAAGACTAGTGATATTTTAATAGCACACTAAAATAGATGTAAGAAGGATTTCAAACTGGCCTATATTATTGTCCTGGTAATTAATTGCAGGTGTACATAACCAGGATACACTGCCGATGCCAAGCGTTCCATTAAGATTCGGAAACTGGCACTGAAAATATGTCCTGAAGGATTTTGTTCCTATTGCTATTCATGTTGATGGCAAAGTCTGCCATTGATCTGAATGGGAACAGAATTTGGACCTTAACTGTTAAACATTGTGCCTATGAGTAAGGCTCCTGTTCCTTTTAAGTCTAGTGACATACTTTATTTTGACAAAGTCTTTTCATTATGGGCACTAGGATTACTTCATGGCCTAAGGCATTCACAGCTCTAAACGTTCCTGACATTAAAAAAAAAAAAAAAAATCTTAAGCTTATTCCCTCTCCTAATACATTTTGTGTCCTTACCTTCTCAGTTTTCTGCAAAATCAAGTATGTTAACACTGAGCTTCAAACATTATTTTCCTGCTTCATAACCACAGTGTCTGCATTCAGTTGACATATCAAAGGCTAAGTTTACTCCTTGGTTTAGGTCACTGTACTCCTATTATTTTTGGTGTAAGGATGTAACAGAAAGCAAAAATGATTATGAAGAGATAGCAAATGTTTGCCACAAATATTTTTCTCTCTCTAGCTTTTAATTACACGTGATTTTAATCATAAATTTATTTTATTTCTATAGAGAAAGAAGGCAGGATGGTGCCAGACAGAACATCCTCCAAATCTGTGCTAATTTTTTGCTAAGTGCATTTACTGTGTAGGTGTACACTGCTATAATTCCTAAGATATTCAGAAATTCAATACTGCCATGGTGTAGATAGTGTTTATACCATCAGTACTCTTATCTGTACCATATAAAGCTGCCAATACAAGAAAATCCCAACTCACACTAAATGACCATATAAATATTTGTTGACTATAGCTCCAAACAGCAATTATAGGAAACACTAACTTTTAAGAATGGAGACAATGATAAAATAAAAATAAAAATAAAGATTTTCCCGTTTAAGAACTGTGAATAAAATAAAAATAAAAATAAGTAAGAAAAGAAGAAAAACAAAAGAATAACAGGTGTTAATGTATACTGAAAAGGAAGAATTATTTTATTGATTCAATAAATAAAGGCTAAATTTTCTCATGAACTTCCCAATAGTTTGAAAGCAGCAAAGCTAGTCTTTTTTTTTTTTTTTCCTAAAAGGAATAAAAATTATTTCTAATATGCATACTGATATTTTGATACTGTACAGACGGTCTCTTCTGTGGGTGGAAAAATGGCAATTATCATCTTCTTTACTAATTATATCAGTGGAAATTATGGAAATTTGCACCAAAATTGGATTCTTTCACAATAGTAAAGTGGACCAGATGATACCACCTGAACAATTTAATTCTTCATGTTGTAGCAGTAGAGAAATCAATTATGGATTCTCTCTCTTCCCCCTCCTCCCCTCCTTCCCCCACCTCCTTCTATCTGTTAGTCATATTTGAAGTTTTGACATTGCACATTCGGTTTATTTGCTGCTGGTCTAATAATCCCCTTCATGCTGGGAAAACCTTTGTTCTCTGACAGAAGTAATAAAGCTGTCTACTCAATTCCCTCTTGTGAGACATGGAGTGCTCCCATTTTATTTAATCTAGTAGTGTGGAGCCTTTTCAAAGTAAACACTTCACAGGGACCAAATGTGGGATGACGTCTCAGTAACCAGCCTACATGAACAAAAAAAAAATTAAAAACTTGCTTGTCAAGAAAAAAACACTGACTCTTAATTTCAGGTTTCCACCCCTCAAGAAACCTGCACATGAAACCTGGGTCAAACGGTTTTTAGCTTACATTTCTGATGGAGCATTTGTCTTCCCGTGGAAATGCTTCAGCTTGCCAGTTTCTTCATTCACTCATTCCTACTGAATAGCAGCACACAGAAAATGAAGAGATCTAAATGCCAGCAGGAGGCTGGCTGTTTTCTTCTAGGCATGTCCTGAGTCCAGTCACCCAGAACAACTTGTGATCCCTGGACAAAGACACTCACAGCAGGTGGCCATATCAAGAAATTTTCCTCCTGGAATTAGATATTATTCCAGGAATCACTACTGAGTCAAACATAATGCCTCGTCCTGCTGGGTCAAGTAGGATTTCATTTCAATTTCTTTACACAACGATGCGTTTCATCTTGTCTGTGTACAATGACAGTGCTCAGGCATGAAATAAATTGAAGTGTTTGAAAGGCAGAATTATCCCTTGAACCTGCAGCATTCCCGACCCCAAAAACATACATTGTCAAGTGAGTTCCAGATAAGCAGGATCTTCACCAAGTGTTTGTGCTGCTTGGCTTCCTTTAATCATACTCCCTTTTGTAAAAGGGATTTTCTAGGGGAAAGATAAATCATTGCTGAGGAAAAAGGTCATTTTCAAAAGGCTTTAAGAGCTTCATTTTGTGTGGCTTTTCAAGGTGAAACAGGTAATTCAGTGTGGTGAAAACCCTTTGTATTCAACTTAATTCACAGTTCACACTATCAAGGAAAAAAAAACAATGAAATAAACTTGAATAAAATTCTTCATTAAAACTATTCTCATATAGCCACATTTTGTTGTTTGCTAATACATCGTTCTGAGTATTGAAAACTGAACTTATGATTCATACACCCTGGCTCTAAATCATCTATGTCTCCAATATTGGATCGTATTCTTGCTGCAATAAAAGGCATCAATCATTTCTTTCGTGATCCTCTTTTGTAACATGTATCCTGAATATACTGATACTGGAACATTCAAGCAAATCATTGGCATCCTGCCTACTACTAGGCAGAGACTCATATTTTTGGGATATGATGGCAAATATTTTACAGTGTTTCATGGATAATACGCTTGCCCTGGTTAAAGAGATTTTTTTAGACTGTCAGTGTAGGCCTTTCAGATCTCTGGTCACAGGTCAGGCCTTTGTCTTTAAGATACCTATATTCTGCATTTTCAACTCAAGATATGAATTAGGTGTAAGAATGATCAGATTAATCCAAGTAGTTTAGGTTATTGACTAAGTCATGATCCCTTCAGCTCTAATGGATTCTTCAGTTCTTTCCAATTTTTCCCACTGAGCTAAGTATTCTCTAAAGCATGGCTTCGTATGTTTGGCTGGGAACAACCGTGCAAAATATTCATCAATGATAATCAAATAATCCAACCTTAGGTAGTAACCCTAATCAAGAAATTTTTATTTTATAATGAGGACAGAATGCTTTTAAAAATTCAACTGCATCAAGAATAAGGAATACAAAACCTGTTCTTGTTTAATTTCTGATTATTCCTCTATATAGAATTCTGTTGATCAATGCGTGGTCATCTTCAGCTCTGATCCAGATCCTATAACTCATGAAGTAAATGCAGATGTTAAAAGTAGTCATCTTTTACTAAAAGAAGGCAGAAATACTGCTAAAAAATAGATATTATTACTTTATTCCTTTGGTATTTCCTTTTCTAAGTAAAGAAAATCAACCTTAAGGAAATACAATTTAGATTGCAGACAGAATACATCAGATAGGCAATCTCTTGAAGAGATTGTTTTCCGCAAACTTGTCTTTTCACTATCTACTAGTGAACTATCTACTACTTTCTACTTGTTTAACAGAAAGATACTACTCCTACTTTGAAATCCTCTCTCTTTGTTGATAATAACATCTATTAATTATCTCTCAGAGATTGTACATAGAAGATGGGATAAGTTAATCTTATGAACTGTAGCAAAGAATCTTGTTTAAACTTTCAGTACACTGCATTTCTCTAAACCACAAGCCACAGATCAAGTGCTGAATTGATTCTCTTGACCCAGCATAGATAATAGAAATAAGGTGCTACTGATACAAAAATAATTGAAAGGATGAGTCCTTTGGGGAGAGAGATTGGCCATGTTCAAAAGAGAAAAATATTTTATTAATTCTGTGAAAACAATGCCCTAATGAAAATGACAATAGTGCACAACTCTTCTGTGCAAAATAACACACTGGCTGAAAGAAGCTATGCAAGACTAGGAGAATATTCTCCTTCAGTTTGAGCACTAGAGTAGATAAACCTTTCGTGGAACATAGGAAATAGCCACAGTGGCAGAGAATAAATACAGGAGAGAAAAGACATTGTTCCATTAAAATTAAATTATTAACAACAAAGCAGCTTATGCACTCATTGATGTCCTTCTGATGACTCAGATGTGAGACTTTTCTAATTTAGTCTCAGATATTTCTGCTCCTTCAGAAAGAACAAATATAGTCCTAGAGGCAATTTAATCACCAGGGTAATGCCCATATTCATATAAAACCATTTACTACAAGGCCACTGGTAGAATTTTAACCTACAAAGCAAGGTGTATGTTCTATGCCAATGAAAATTTTGGATCCTAATCTACTAATTTTATAGTAAATCATGGCCTCTGAGTAAATTCCAGTATCTTCAGAGAAAAGGTTACAGGGGAAATCCTAATTAATTTTGTTGAGTAGATAATTAGCCTATTAATGTGATCTGCATAAGAACTACTCTGGCATGGATGAAATGTAATAGACAGAGGAAAAAAAATAAAATCTTAGATTGAATTTAAGTTTTTGACATGGTAAATATATAAATCTCAATTTAGATCAGAATTTGCATTCATTTATGCCACACAACTATAAGTTTCTGATTTCTTTTTAGCAATTGGACACTATTTTTTTCTTAGTGAGTTTTTCAGTTGCTTTCCTTTTTTTTTTTTTTTTTTTTTTTTTTTTTCCCATATCTTGAAACATGATAATACTTAAAGTAGCAGCAAATATACAAAATAGCTTTCCATGTTACAGAGAGATTTTTGTTTGGAAAGGAGAGGAAGGTTACATTATTGGTGAAAAATTAATAAATGTAACGTAAGCTTTGAGTGTTGAGTGCCTATAAGGATCAGCAAATATCTGTGTATATAAAGTAATGTTTTTGCATTGCAGTTGTGCAAAAGGCTTTGTGGGCTATCTGAAAAAAAAGAATCCAGTGACTACTATTTGTTAGGTTGTTCATAAAATCTTTTTGTTTATTTTAAATTATGAAATTCATCATTTCATAATAATCTAATGCTCTTCTGCATAATTACACATGATCCACGAACTACTGAAGATATAGCAGCACATCTCTCTCACACATTACACGAAAAATGAAGCATGAAACAAAAAATTAAAATATGGCATCATTTTTTGTCAATCTTGTCCATTGTCCATGGAACTAAATAAGTGAGAGATCTGAGATTAAATAAAATGTTGTGGTTACATGATTCTGATCTATAGCTTGCCAACACAACCAATTCTCTGCAACCAGAGTGCCAGAAAGCTCATGAACTGATTGTTTCAGAGGATAGGAAAGAAGTTGAAAGAATATATATATATATTTTTTCATTATTAAAGCATTGCAAACAGCTAGCAATTATTAATTTGTAAACAAGAGCTAATTGCCTTGATAATCAAAACATCCATATTGTTTATGTCTCATTTCTTCAAGATTTCAAACTTCTCCACTGAATATATAATGAATCAAAATAAAATACCTTCTATTTTGTTGTAGTGAAATCACACATTGTCCAAAGCTTTTTTTCTCTCAAAGTGTGAATTCAGTGCTTGACCTGAATTGCAGCTAGAATAAACAAAAAATCTTATTCCTTATTCTTATAAGTTTTCTATTTTACTTAAGAATATTTCTAACAGGAATTTGTTTTGGGGTTTTTGATTATTTTTGAAAGCATATTTTGAATTCTAAACTTCACATAAGGTGCAACTTGCATTGATGCTTACTTATACTAATGCATCAAGAGAATGCACGTACCAGGGAAGTCAAAAGATATTTGATAATATTGTTGCATAAACATAATAAATTTGGCATATAGACATATTTATATTGTTTTATATCTTTTGTATTAAATATAATTTTAATATCCGTGTATTAGCATACATAACACATACATACAAATGTCAGATAACTATTTTTAATAGATTTACATTTAAATTTTGTTTTAAAAAACAGCTATTTGTATGTTTCTAAATTACTTAAATTATAACCACAGAAAATATTCTATGAAAAAAATATTCTTTTGATATTTTCATTTTTTTTTCCAGGATTTATTAACTAGAAGAAATACCTATTTACTCATTTCATGAGTTAATTTTCCTTCCATTCCATTTATATCAAACATAATGTATGGGGAATTTATAAGGACATTTATCATTTTTATATTAGTAATATGCATCCCTTTATAGGCATAGTGGTTTCTTTTAGATATATTGATTCTTATCTGAAGATTACCTGGTAACTTAGTTATTCGGCTTTGTTTCATTCTGAAGTGGTTCTGGGAATATTAGATGAACAGTTGTTGCTATAGTTTGTGCTAAGCCTAGTCTTTCAGTCAAAAACTGCAGAAAAATATTATATCATACTTAAAATTGCTGAGTCCATTTTATGCTTTGTTCTGTTGTGGGTTTTTTTGTCTGTCTATATCTTTTTTTTTTTTTTTTTTTCTCTACACATATAAATATATACAAGTGCAGATTTGCATTAGGTGTTCTTTACTGTATAACACAGAAGAGTGTACATAAGACATGTATTGTAGAATAGTGTTATGTTGGATCTGAAACACAGGTCATGCTACTATCAGTGAATTAAACAAGGAAAAAAATCAGTGGTCATATATAGTAGATATTCGCTGTGAAATAAATCTCTGAGGCATTGAAGAAATGGGTATCACTAGGTATAAACTGAAAAGGTGCAGAAATACTTATTTGTCCAAATTTATACATGTAAGCATACCTCTGCATTGCTATTTTCAAAGGGACTTTAGCTTTTCCCACTGGGACAACTGGCCCCCAGGAAACAGCTTTTTCATGGGCAGTGAGGTGTCCACCCTCACAAGGAACTTGTAGCTCTGAGTCTTTGGAAGATGCTTTTCCTGGCTTGTGTGGACACCAAGCAGGACAGACAAATACCAGGAAAAGCAGCATGAATGGGAACCAGTTTTATTCTGCACCCACACAGCAGGATTGGTGGAGGGAGGTCCTTCTGTTCAAAAGCGTAAAGGCCATCATTCCACCTATCTGGAATTCTCTAGTTACCTCTTTAAAAAGCATGTATCTTTTTCACTACAAACCCAGGGTAAACATGTACAGTAAATGAATTTCCTCATCGATAGCACTCTGATTAATAAACTGAATCTCTTAAGCACTGCATAGCCAATGGCTGAACAATTTATCTCACATTATTTTCAGTATGATAAGTTTATTAAACAAATCATGTCACAGTCTTGCAATCTCTACACTTTTTATTAATTATATAACAAATCAAAATGACCTTAAACATTTATATAGACTCCGACTTTTATTTACAGTTTCATAGCTTGTGCAAATTGCAAGATTGTAATTTATCAAATCACTACAGAACTTGCTTTTCTTTTTGACTCAGTTCTCCTGTAGATCTTTATTCTCTGACATCACAGGAATATTGTGCAAGTTCTGCTGTATCAACCGATAATCGAAAACATGCCTAGGATTGCAGTAGATTGTGACATTGTTGTGTTATCCTGAGTAAATTTTTCTGTTCCTGTAGGAGTGGGGAGAAGTTTTGTGTGTGAAATTTTGCACAAGAAGAGTGACAATTCACTCTTGGTTAGTTTTGTTTAAACAGGAAACATGCTTTGTTTATCCATTAAATCAATAAAGATTTTTTTTTTTTTTATCATTTATTATTTATTATTATTTCTATTTTTATTGTTTACTGCTATACAACAGAATGAGATTTGGCTCTACCTGGCAATATACATATACTATTGAAAAAGACAGACCATGGTTCAAAAAATTAATGTCCTTAAGATAATGAAAATCCTAGCTGATAAAACACAGGAAGAAAAAAGCATGATTAACAATTAATGATTGCTACAACAAACAATCATTTCTGTAAATGTGCCAGGACCATGCATTTAATTGTTTCACACTTAAACAGGAATTAATAAAGACTTCCAGTATTTGGATTTGGAAAATTCTCTCTTACTGGAGAGAATGCAAAGCAATGAATAAAATACATAAATGTATATTCCTGGAACTTACGGCCAAGAAGGGCTTTTACAGGAATATCAAGAAAAGATACCAATAGCCACTTATCAAAATAAACTAACTAAACTGAGTAGTGTATCTTGTTAAAAAAAAAAAAAAAAAAAAGGGTTAACTTTATGAAAAGCAATATTAAAATGTCATGAAAAACATAAAAAATATATTTAAATATATTTCATTTGAAGTTCTTTATAATGAAATTTAATAATTCGTATTTAGAGAATATGAGGACATTTTCATAATTCCATTTATAGAAAAGTATGTTTGAGAAGCTTTATGATTTGCTTTTTTTTTTTTTTTTTTTTTTTTTTTAAAGATTCATCCAACAGAATGGAATGTTGTTCTGATGCAAAAGTGTAATTCAACTACAGAACACAGGAGATATGTAACAGTTGAACAAGTAAATGGTTTAATTTATTGTCTTTATGGATCTAACCTTTTTCAATTTTAAAAGTAAGATTTTTCCAAAATCAGAGAATCACAGAGTCACTGGGCTTAGAAGAGACCTCTGGTGATAACACACATGGATGATAAAATAATTAAATATACATATACGCATATATATAAATAGATATGTATATATATATTTAAAGATGGTTTATTATCCTTATTGCTGTTATTCCAGTACTACTCATAATCTTACAGACATCTGACATATACTTTTAAACTGAGTGAAGCATTCTCAACTGAAGATCTTTCAGTTTTTCATGGGGAACTGTACGTATGATTAAGACACTTGATGTCATTATTGAATTCATTCTGACGAACACTTTTAACTCTAATACTCTTCTCTATCATTTCTGTAGAGAAAACTTTCATAGATATGATGAGGTAACATCAGGAAAAAGCTATGAGACATTCCTTCCATTTCAAGGCTACTGTGAATCACAGTTCTTTGGAAGCACAACATCACTTAAACAGAATCACAGAATCATAGTATGGCTTGGGTCAGAAGGACCTTATAAATCACCTACTTTCAACTCCTGTGCTGTAGACAGCATCTATCTGTATTTGTTTTATGTAAGACTTTTGCAAAGATTGTGTGCATTTCCTTTAATGCATGTGAGAATTATGATGGGTCTTTAAGATGAGCATACGTTGAGAAATTGTTTTTCTTCAAAGAAGAGTGACATGAAAATTATACTTAACAAGCGTACACCAGGAACAAGAATAATGGTAGCACTGCTCAGCTAGAAAGATCAGGAATCAAGAAAATTGAGTAGAAGTTCTATTGGCTTGGTTCTGTTATAGTTCTGATACTAGAATTCATGTAGACTCCAACACCGTTTTGTACATAAGACATGTATTGTAGAATAGTGTTGTGTTGGATCTGAAACACAGGTCATGCTACTATCAGTGAATTACACAAGGAAAAAAGTCAGTGGTCGTATATTGTAGATATTCTCTGTGAAATAAATCCCTAAGGCATTGAAGAAATGGGTATCTCTGGTTAATTAAACAGTTATAAATATAGCAAGATTCTTGCTAATTATAAAGTACATATGGAGGTGGGATTAAATTTTGCATGGTCACCACAGGAAAAATAAGCAATATAAAATGTGAACATTGCAAATTTTCTGAGATATGAAATATTTTCTGCCAGTGAGAAGGTATCTTTACTCAGCAAATTGGATGGACTGACAGTTAAGTGACATATTTATTTATTTAAATGTTTATTTGCTGGTTCTCTTACATGGAGAAATGGAAAAAGCTCAAATTTCACTGACTTTCATAATATGATTATTCAAGCACATGAAGCATTTCCTTGCAAAATGGATTAGCCACTAAGATATCTCACAGGCAAGGAGGTATCTGTTATCAGCACAGTAAGCATGGGACAGTACTACCATTTAAAATCATGAATGACTGTGAATAGAAGAAAGAACTTTGTTGTGAGAAAAATCAAAGATCAGTTTCATGTACCTGAAATCAGTTTAGAAGATAACTTTTTTCATATAACACACTGAGGTTGCACCCAAGTATTATAAAATGTGAACAGAAAAAATAGCAGAGCTATTCAAAGACTGCAAGATACACTGAATTATGAGAAGAAGCTCATCCTTAGGTCTCCCCATTGAATAAGTCACTTGAGAAAACTTCTTCGTACGGAGAGATACACAGTTGTATTTTTCAGAGTTGAATGTATGATAAAATTATGCCTCAGCAATCTCTGCAGCAATTTCATAGAAGGGGTATGTTCTGAGTTCTTAGAAAATTGTATGGGATGCAGCACTGCACTTCAATGTAAATATTGGAAATTGTGCCAGTAAAGAAAAAAAAAAAAAAAGTAGCAATGCCTATTAAAAACAAAACAAACAAACAAAAAAGGTTGCTGAAATTTTATGATTTTTTTTTTTTATGGGGGTTATTAAGAGTTTAGAAAAACGTCTGCCACAGATTATTTAGTTTTATTTGCTCTCTGCACTCAAACTGCATTATTTTATGCATACAGAACTTCAAAATCTAAAATGACGAATAAGTAGCGTTACGAGGATAGAAATCTCAGAAGTACTAGTCAGGGTGAAGTAACTATCTCTAAAAAGCCAAAAACAAATAATGTCTTACATTTCTTTTTTTCAGACTTTGTTTTCAAGGGTGTAGCCTCTACCTTGTGACCTATCACTGTGATGATGTCCAGAAACATGCACACATGCAAAAAAATTATAGAAATAGAAAAATAATTATAGATTAATTGATTAAAATAGTAAAACACTCACTATGTCACCTCCATTTATAATATGTATTTTTGAAAATTTTTAGAAATGATAGCATTAAATAGTTGTGTTAATTTTTATCATTTTTTTACAAGATCCCTGTCATATAATTCAAAGACAATAGATTAGTTCAACAGTTATGATTCTTTTTGTTTTAAATCTGTTGCCTGATCATTCCACTAGATATTATGCAGAACTTACAGTGGAAGAAACAGGTTTCCCATTAAACTTCATTTTAGAATTCATATTTTTTATAGAACTGTGTCCTGTGTCTTTTTGTTGCCTTTTTTCCTAACTATAGTCTTCATACAGAAACACTTTTTATGCCTGCAACAATCTTTGTTATCTTTCTACACCTCTTTCCTAATTACCTGGGATCTTTTCAGAACTGGTTGAGTGAATTCAGAGAAAAATATTTTTGGCAATAAAAAAGATTGATAATCTGAAAGATTTCTCTCAGAAAAAAAAAATCATTTTTTAACCAGTAATACAAATAAATACAAATAATGCTGCACAAGGTAATGGGTAATGCAGGGGTTATATTTGAAGATAAAGATTTTGGCATCATGAGTAAAACAGAATATAGATGGCACTCTTTTTCTATATACCATATGTTTACTGGCAATAACAGTAGTCCAAGTGATTCTGTTGCTCTAGCTTGGCCAGGAATCACATGGTGAATGCTTTCATGTAATGAAGCATTATACTTAGAGTACAACCACATCAGTACTGACATTAGAAATTTAATATTCTGGTTGTCATTTGAATTACTGTAAAATATCTCATATTTCACCCAGTTTCTGATACAGCAGGTTCTTAAATAAGTGTCTAAAATTAGGAATGAAAGAGCAGAAGCTGCAAAGACCAAAGATTACAAAAGGAAGAAAGGCTTATGGGAAGTAGTTCTTTGCTAAACTAACTGGTAATTCAATAGTGAAAAATGATTTTGTGCCTAAAAGTTTGTCTCTCTCTCTCTCTAAATAAATCACTAGGTTTATCAGAAAACATTACTCTATGTTGTAAAACTAGAAATTACGGCTTTGAGACATCAACAATTCTGTTGGAGTCAGTAAAGATATTTACATGTTTACAATTGATCTAATCCCCTCTACTCTAATCACCTTACTGAACTGTGGCCTCAATTGTATCAGACTGCAAAACAGAAAGTCAACAACAGCCCTGTGATGTGGATACAACCTATCTTCTTTGATACTGTTTTAAAAATGCATTAATTAATATCTTCATTTCACTGTGCAATTCCCATGCTCTGGCTACTACTGAAGCAGGTTTATAACTCAGTAGGCACCAGACAATCTTTTATGTAGCAGCCTTCTTTAGCACGGCCTCACTTCTCCTAAAGACATTTCATGAATCAAGACAATGTTTTCTTTGCAGTGATGGAGCTTGATTCAGACACACTCCCTTGCAGAAGGTTTGTGTTCAGCTAACACTACTGGCTCCTCACAAGTGCTGGGGGAGTGGGGGGCGGAGGAAATAATTTTAAAGTTCTACATTTAAAAGTGGAATGCACCATTAAGCAGAGTCTGCTGTTGTAGAGAAGAACGAATTGACTGACTTATAAAACACACTGTGCTTAGTGCAGCATTGCAGACCTGCACGTGGCTTGTGAGTCTAATAGGGACAGGGAGGAGAGCTATTTGTTTTGTTGTGTCAGACCATTCTGCTGGCTCTGAAAAGGAACTCATTTCAGAATAATGAAAGAACATGCATAGAAACTCAAACAATAGTTGCTGGATCTTAGAAGAAACCCACATATAATTTATTTCCTTCCTACTTTTGTAGACTGTTATGTATTATAGTGTCCATAATGTTATTAAACTGGTGTATTTGGAATAATAGGAGAGAAAATTAGATCATCATATTCAAGCTGACAGGTGGTTGTGGTGAAAACAGCCAGTGAGTGTGTCTTTCATTAATCCAAAATAGGCTACCTTATGGTTCCAATTCTTTCTTCATTTTATTGAAATTATCACTTTATTGTGTTTACAAGAGCTTCCTTTTATCTATATTCTCTTTAATGCTTTGTAACTAAGATAAAAAAATGAGAAATATTTTAGGTTCACACTGACAAGTTTGAGATGAAGTTTTCAGAACTAGATTTATTTGACATTGGTACAAGTACCCGCAGATCTTGACCAATATTTTGGGGATTTTGTTTGTCTATATGTTTTCCCTTGTCTTTTTTAGTGCAGTTGATCTAATGTAGAAATGCTGCACAAATAAGCTTCTTATTCCTAGATTATTCTGGCTATTACTGAAGTGGTTAAAGCCCAAACTAGGTTAAAATTGCTCTGTAATGAGGATAAGAAAATGCAACAAACTTTTCTACTTACTCAGTTGAGTGAAGCAACTGACTTTATACCAACTGTTTGTATTGAGCATAAATACATAGGAGTCACAGTTCCTCCCCCTGTACTGTGAAGAGAAATATCATTTGGAAGCCCAGTAGGCAGGAAAAACACCAGACAAATGTACTAGGGAAAGCAGTTTGAACAGTAAGTATTATCTTGCAAAAGGATAATTATACTGAAATGACCAACTTCTTAATATAAGAAAAAGAACACTGTGTATTCTATGGAGCAAAGAGGTATTTTTGGCATGTCAATACAGCTGCTCTGCAAACTCACTATTATGAAAAAAGTACCAGTATGGGAGTTCTTGCCAACAACATTGTGTTAGAATAATGTTAGAAATGCATTGTTTTTCTTACTGTTGTTAATAATAATAATAATATTGTTAGGAAAAAAAAAAGAAAAAGAAAAAGAAAAAAAATCTTTTACATATGTTTATATCTTTTATATATCAAGGATAAAATCAAACAGAAGAAAGGCACCTTCCTAAGTTTTGGTGCTAATATTCCGCTGCACTTTTGCATTGAGAAGCTGGTTCCTTTAGGGAAATTGGAATTGTCTTATGCAAACCCTACAATTATAAAAGCTGAAAAACAAAGAATGTGGTCTACTGATAATGAGGACAGATTGTTTCATTCTTCTTTCCTCCTTTTCTTTGATTTTTTTTTTTTTCTTTATAATAGCTGACCAAATAGAATTGTATCCAGCAGGAGAATGCAAACAATTACTGGAAATGAGGAAATCCTTTATCTTCATTGATTATTTTAATTAATCTTAATAGAGGGATGTAGGGAATTGTATGTTTTGTAGGTAAGATAAAAACTGGAGAGGTATCAAAAAAAAGTAAAATAATAGAAAAAGAAAGACTAGAGCAAATAAGTAAAAAAAAAAAAAATTAAACTAGAGCTAAAACTTCCCACTAGAATTCTAAATATAATACAACGTCAAATGGATGGCAAGTTTCTACATCATTCCAGAAGTGAACCAAATACTGTCTTCCTTTCGGGCTTGTTGTTCCAAATGTAAACCAACCTTTCTGAAACCCTGAATACAGAAAAAGCATTTCATTCACAGATGAAATCTATACCAAGGTTTCAGTGTCATCCTTGTATGGAAAAATGGTTGCAAAAAGATATTGTAAACTACAATTTGATACTGAGGTCACGCTGCTCACATGCACTACTCACAAGAAAGGAGTCTTTATGCTTACTTAGTAGCAAACATTTACTATTATTACTTGAACTGGTTAAGATACAGCTTTAAAAATGTGATTTTGCTTTCAGTAAGGCCAGAGTGACATTTGTGATGTTAGTGAGCCTGTAATTCAACACTATTGCCACTGAGGCAATAAAAAGCAAGTGTTTTGGTGCTTTTTTTTTTTTTTTTTTTTTTTTTTTTTTTTTTCCAGTTAAGCAGATTTGCTCAAACACTGAAGCTTCAGTGGATGATTATGACATCAAAGTGTGACAGACAGTGATTATGTACTGCAGGGGAAAAAGACAGATAAAAGCAGATGTTTAATTCCCTTAGCTTAAAGAGGTATTATCCCTAGCTAGTAGGAAAAATAAGTATTCCATCTTGTTTTCATTTACAGAAAAAAAGAAAAACAGGTGCTGGTTTAACCAACTTCTCTGAGATATTTTCTTTTAAAATCTTAATTGTGGTGTTCTCACCCTTCTTTAATTATATTTTCATTAATCATTTGAGTTTGCGTTTTTCTTTGACTTTAATGCTTAATGTAGGCATCTTGTTGTACCCTGTTCCAAAGAGCTCATCTATTACCTGTGCCTAGGAATGGCCTCTCTATTCCCTCCCTCCCTCCTCTTCCCTCCCTCAGAAAAGCCAATGAACCTTGAAAATAATATTAAAAGTAGTATAGTGGATATAGAGGTTGAGGAATCTAAATCTTTGAGTAATGATTAAATAATTTTAATACATTCTGAACTTTTTCAGAAATTTGAAAATTATTTTCTGAATTTTTTATTTTACTTGCCTACATTCTTAAAAATGAAAAAGACAAAATTGAATACAAGGAACACAGAATTTGGCACAGCTCCCACAAAAGTCCCTGGAAATCATTTATTTAGATAAGGTCTTTATTGCAGTTAAAGTAACAACCTAATCTTTTTTTTTTTTTTTTTTTTTTTTTTTTAATCTGTATTAAAGAAATATTTGGATTTCATTTTAAGTTGCATAAAATATGCGGACCAACAAATTACTGTCATGTCTTAAAATGAAATATCAACAGTCAATATCACTGATTAAATTCAAAATGTTTTTGGCTTTAATTCAGAGCACTTTATTCCATTAAAGGTAGGGTAAGAGATAGATGGGGGCTTGGGTAGAGGTTGTAGGCTTAGTGAGTCAGGAAAGAAAAGACATTAGAAGAATCCTCTTGATCTAGAGACAGTGCATATCATTTGAGTGCCAGACTTCAAACACATGCTCTTAATTGAGTATATATATTTTATAATTCTTCTCTGACCAAACAGAAATGATAATTATGAAAGCAAACCAAGAAGACATAAAAGATTACCTGCTTTTTAATGTTGCTAATCCTGTAATATTCTGCATTTCAAAAATACCATATAACAGATGAGGACCATTTCTTTTAAGCTTTTTACTAAATGCATTTTTTATGAAGAGAAAATGGTTCATAAACAATTTGTTTGTGGGAAGAGGAAGAACAGATGACATGAGAGCAGAAGAACAGGAGTGTGGCGAGTCAGCTGAAATTGCATGGAGACAGTTGTCTCTTCCACTCAAGTTTGCATTCATGGGTTACAAAGAAACAACAGAGGGAAATTTTCCAGTAATATGTTGATGAGGAGCTGGGGAAAAATCCTACCTTCACAGAAATCAATGGCAAACATCTATTGGTTGCAAAGGAGTCTAGATTTCATGCATTTTTTTCCAAGATAACAATTATGTGTCCAGTTTAAGCTCTAGATATTAAAGCATTTTTGAAGTTACAATCTGATTCTAGCTTAAAACATTTCATTTACTAAATGGCTTCTCTTCAGCTTCTGGACAACACTATCAAATTGCAGAGTCTTTTCCTGTAGTTCTTGTAGATCTGTAATTTTCCTTTTCCTCTTCTTTCAAATAATCTTTCTCCTTCATTCTTTCTAGCTCCTGTCTTGTTTTAAACCAGTATCCTGCAGTGGACACAAATAAGAAGAAAAGGAAAACACTTCCAAAAAAGCTGTTTCTATTCTGTAATGCTTTATATTACAGCCTAGTATATCCTGAAATCAGACCACTGTTCTGAGCAGATGGAAATTGTAGAACTATTTTTTTTTTAATCCAGAACAGTTATGAGAGCATTTGTTTTATGCCTTTTGTAGGGACTCAGAGTATGGTAGCGGTCTTGCAGAACCAAGTAGGGTCTAACATAACATTCATTCAATAACGTGTCTTAACGGTGCTAGCAACATTCAACTAAATTATACATTTTTTTTAAACAAAGAGAATAGAAACAGTAAATGAAGAGACAGCTTTAGAATGTCTTGTTAAAAAAAAAAAAAAAAAAAAAAAAAAGGAAAGGAAAATCTCTCAGAACAGAGGCCTCCAATGTGCTAACATAGAAGCACACCCTGAAGCCCTTCACTGTCTGTGATCTTCTCTAGGATGACTGTAAGGGTTTCCTACACAACTCTCACTGCCATATGGGAATCTGAAAAAAGAATTTGATCCCCTATATATAGATGCCTGGAAGGCATTTATAGAATAGTGTCTTAATGTGCATCTGATCTCCTCACAAATGCACTTTTGTAATCATTATATACTTAGCTAATAATTTTAGACAAGTAAACATGTCAGTATATTTCTCTAAAAGATCAAAATAGGAATAATAAATCCAAAATTATTCAGGTGGTAAGAGAGGAGATGCTATTTGTTCTTGC
Source organism: Chrysolophus pictus (assembly GCA_037305975.1). Lineage (NCBI taxonomy): Eukaryota > Metazoa > Chordata > Aves > Galliformes > Phasianidae > Chrysolophus > Chrysolophus pictus. The sequence continues at coordinate 37,603,255 of CM074578.1, forward strand.
AAGGAATTGTGAATGACATGCATGCATTAGGAAGATACCTCAGAAAGATTAGCATTTTTTTCTGATACATTTTAATGTATCTCTTTATATTTGTAATTTATTTATTTTTTTCGCCCTGGGTAGAAAAGGCGAGTACTTTTGCTTACATAAAGTATTAAGGCTGACATATGTTTCATCCTTGATTTTCTGGTCACTTTATTATTTCATAGCTTCTAAAAATGTTAAAAAAATTGTTAGATTTCATGGAATTTTGATTTGAAGAACACAAAACAGGAAGCTGTTTTGAATGCTCCCACTTGATCCATCTTTGTGCTGGCAGCACAATGCCTTAAAATCCACCTGCTGGTAGTCGGGTGGTTTATGCAAAGGGATGTCATGGTAATTTGGAAACTGCTGAATACAGAGTGAAGCTTTTTCCTGCCCCCAAAACCTACCACACCAGTTTTTCTAGCTCATTACATGCCAAAACTTTTGATTGATGTGCTCACTTCAGTCACGGGTAATTTTAACTCCTATATTAAGTAGCTGCTGCTTCCAGTCCATTATATTTCCTTGTATGGGGTAAATCAGAGCTCAAGCTTGGCCTATACTGGTCTGACCTAAAAGCTGAGTAAGCCTTTGTTTAGTTTTGTGTAGGCAGCAGGCCAATATTTCAAAACAGCTTAAGCAATCACACTACCTTTTCTTAATTGTCATGATCCCTTGAAAAGGAGCTTTCTAGATCTGCTACATGGCATTTTTAGAGGAGTTCATGGAGGTAAGAAAACTGTTAAAGGCTTTCTAGATATGAATATAAACCTTTTCATGTCATTTCAGTGAAATATTAGATATAGCACAGAATAACCTCGGACTGCTTTGCATTATACCATAGGGGATGAAACTCATTTTTGCACAGCTTAATTCTCTGAATGGGTTTGGGAACAAAAGGAGTCAGTATGGGTGTTTCTGTTTGTCAGACTCTCAGAAAATAATTCCCTGCCTATGTAGTCCTGTAGAACCCAGGCTCAATTTAGAGACTGAAATGATTGCCTATAAAGGGATTCATCCATCCTTTCTACACTCCTTAAAAGGCACAAAATCTAAACTGATTCTTTAGGTACTCTGCATAGCTAATAAGAAAATAATAGTACTTCAAGACAAACAGTTTATTTCATCTTATAATTAGTGAATAAACAGGTGAGGTTTTAGAGACTGTGAAGGGAAAGAGCTGATACATCTGTTTCTTAAATCTCATCACTGGATTTAGGTTTAGGGCTGTATGTCATCTAATGATTTGAGAACAATACAGTTTTATAATTCAGTAAGTGAATTCTCCTTTTTTCTAAATTCATTTCAGATAGCACCACTCATTTTGAGATGTGGCTTGGTTTTTATGGAGGGAATGTCCGTTTAGGTTTGTGAACCTCAAATTCTGAATTAGACATGTAATTCAAAGTTCAATGTAAAGTCATTTAGTGGAAGATTAAGCATCTACTTCCTACCAATGCTTCACTAATGAAATTCAAATGTGCATTTCAAATACAGATGTGCAAATGATGTGCCTCACTGGCAAGGCAAATTTATTAAATGGTGCTAAATTCTAAGCAATAAAGACCCAAATGATAAACATGCATAGTCATGCCAAGCTCCATTTTATGTTTTTCATAGTGCACAGAACTATACACCTAGAACTTTAAAGTAATCTGCTGATGGTTTATTCAGGCCCTATACAAATCCATATCAAAATCACAGTATACTAAAAAATAAAGAGTAGGTTTCATTTAATCAATTCAAGCATTATAAATGTTTATGCACCCATCTTTGAGCTAACTGTGAAGATTCATTTCTTTCATCATCAGAAACAGATAGGTACTCATTGAAAGTAGTTCGTGTCATCCTATATTAGCCACCTAGTATGAACCACATAAATTAATTCCTACAAGGAGTGACTGCCTCTGATTGGAAGAAAGACAGAACAAAATATATAGCTTGAATGTACATCTCTATTCTACTAGTGTCAAGAGTTAGATAAGTTGAATGACTGCCAAAGATCCTTAAAAATCTGGTGTTGAAATACAAAAAATATGTATGGGATATGTCTTTTCAGAAGACTTTATGGGATAGTTCATTTTCAGAACTCCAGAAAATAGGTTGTGATGGTTTTTGAATCAGTTAGAAATAAACATTTTAGTTTGCTACTCCTCAAAAAATATTTCTGTAGTCTCTTTCATCAATTCCAAAGTCACTTTGTGGAAAATGAAACAGATAAATCAAGAATGTACATGTTCCACTCAGAAAGCATGTTTGATTTCACCTCTTTGTAAAGAAATGGAAAATAAACTGAGTCTTGCCTTACAGTAGCCCTGTGAAAAACACTACCTAAGTAGAAAAACAAATGAAGAGGCAGTTCAGGATTATTATACTCAATTTCATTTGCATTTAAAAATTACACCTCCAGTTTTATCATGCCTCCAAATTTTTTGTGCCCACTATAAGGAGCTCCACGGTTATCATTTGCATTACGAAAGTATGCATGCCACCTTTTATAAAGAATCAGATATAATATCAATTATTGAAACTAGATGATCTTAAAGCTCCCTTCCAACTCAAACCATTCTGTGATTCTAGGATTCTATGATCAACCCTTTTGAGTTAAAGGCAGTAGTGGTAGAAATATTGACAAAACTATGTTTGATATATCAATATCTAAGTTATTACTTCCTTTAGCTACTGTGGTAAGAGATGCTTAGTATGTTAACTCATCCAAAATGAGACTTTCTCATGTGTTAGTAGTAGTAGTACTAGTAGAAATATGTAGTTAAAGTATTCTGTCTGTACTAACATAGAAAATCTTTGTTTTAATGTACAGTTAGGCAAATGTCTCATGGAGAAAAAAAGGAAATAAAGTAACAGAAAATTTTAAATGAATAATTACATAAAAATGTGGATTAATTAAAAACAATTATACAAAGCTAGATAGTTGTCATAGAGGTTAAATTATCTACATTACAGGCAGTATATAGCACAAATAAAGAGAGAAGCTCTAAAGGGAAATGCCAGAAGTCTGCCCAATAAAAGCTCAGATTAAAGGAAGTTATGAATAAATCAGAGAACAACAGATCTAAAATAGTTCTCAGACTGCCACATAACATATCCCCTGGTCAAGTCATAATCAGCTTTGCTTGTGTGATGTATACATTTCTACACTCTTCTGAAAGTTCTCTAGTGCTGGATGCAGCCTCTACTATAGTTCAGAGACCTGTTAATGTTACCTTAAAAAGTTTTTCTCTCCTCCTAGCCTGAAACCCTCTTGCTGCTGTTGAAATCTGCTGCTACCTGTCCTGACCACTGTGGATACAAGGTAGTTTTCCTCTTGCAGTAGCCTCCTGTGTGCTAAACAATTATGTGAACATGAGCAATTTCCATTGAACAGGACTTTCTGCACTAAAATCAAAGAGGTAAAAGTTTATTCACAGACTACAATAATTTAATTTATGAAGAAAAAGGTGAAAACAACATCATTATTTCAAATTCCTGCAGGCAGGAATGGACAACACATTTTATTAAAATCAGGCAAAATTATTTGAATATATATATATATGTCATAATATTTTAATATGAAGAAGTGTGGTGTCAAACTACTAGGACAATTTGCCTTGATGAATTCACAAGGGAGTTTTAAAGAGTTCTAGCACTGATTCTTAAAAATTCTTAGAAAAATTAATTCTGAAAACTCATGGTATAAAGTGAAACATAGTTTTCACATTAGAATCTAAATATGAAGACAGTGGTAATTTTCCTTTGACCTAAATGTAATACCACTATGAGTAGCACAGTAACAAGGTGAGGTGATGTTATTTTAAAATCTAAATTCAAATGTTGCTTTTTTTTTTTTTTTTTCCTTTTTAAAGAACTTTAAATTCCCAACTAATCTATGTTTCCTTCAAGTCCATTTTTGTCTCCTTCCACATCTTTGCTTTGAAAAATCCATAAAAATGAACTTTTACAAGTTCAGTTTTGTTGTCTAGTTAAACCATTAAGTAAATGTATTTCTTCATGAGATTCCAATTTTAAAGTAAATATATCCTATCTGTAAAAAAATACATAATATCTCTAAAAGAAGAAAAAACCTACAAAGGAAAATAGCTTTTTTCCTTTGTAAAATAATACATATTAGAATATACAAACTCCTTTTATTTCAGTATGACATAGAGGTTTTTAAAATCATATTTAATTTATTTATTTAAACCGAGTTTATTTATTTATTTATTATTTAGCTGGTACTTATACAGGTGAGATGTTACTAATATTCTGGATTTAGTTCAATTTAATGCTAAGAAGCATCTGTATTACAAACACTTTACGATTATGGAAACACCAATACCAGCAAAATGTTCCTAATGGAATCATTGTTAAAATTAACCTTGGTATCCATACAGTAAATTCCCTGTCTCAAAGTAAATTAAAGAACATTTTTGCTAGTACTGAAGAATATATAGCAGGCATTTACACCAGCTTAGATGTAAGAGTTTAAATTCACTCTCCATATATTGGCTATTTGAACAAAGTCTTTAAGATAGACGTAATGTAGTCTACGTTTGGTAATACGCTTGGAAGAACAGGCATAAATTAATATTCAGTAGATCAGCCTGAAATTGAAATAAATGTGTTTAATGAGATAGTATTGGGTTAAAAAATCAACTTTGGTGCTAATTTGTTGTGATATTTTGCTTGCATATACAATATCCATGCAGTCTGAATCCCAGTTTTCACCCCTTATAAGTAATTCTGCCCGTTTTACCTTGAAATATATTTTATTCAAGCTCAGCTGTCAGCTTTCTTTCAAGTATAGCCTTCACATATAAGCAAATGTGTGTCAAGCAATTTAGGAATATGCCTGAAAGAAATATGATTTTCCCCTGTGAATCAATCAATCCTCTCTTCTTCCTATACTACCTATACAATTCTTATAAATGATGCCTTCACAATTCTATTGGGAGGTTAAGTAAGTGAAATGTTAATGCAGTTCTCGTGTGAGAAAAAATACACGTAGAATACTCTGCAATAGTAATGTTACAAGATCATTTCATTTCATATCCTTGAAATGTTGTTTGCCAGAGATAATACAATGTATATTTCTTTTAAGGGATTAAAAAAGAGAGAGAGAAAAAAAAAAAAAAAAAGAGGACAGAAACATAAGTAGAATCAATGTCATTGTGTGAGAACCAGTTTAATTAATTCACTGCAATTGGAACCTTGCAAAGGATTTACAAACAAAGGGGTGGGATTGCGATTAACATGTTCCCTTGTCCCTAAGCAAGCTTCCCCTTTGATCTTTTCAGATGACAGGAGATGTGTCTTAGGAATTACAATGTAATGCAGTCATCAGCTGTGATTGATGGAGGGGTATCAGGGCTGAGCAGGAGGAAACTCTTCACGCAAGCATGTGCCACTGTATTTCACTGCCCCTCCTCCTAGTTTTTTCCTCAAAGGAACCTTTTTGGCTAAGTTCAGCATGTCATTAGTAATAGTACTACAGATGCGTGTTTCTTTTTCTTAGCTATGATCTCTGTGTTCAGTGTTAGGTGCCTCTTTCTTTTGACCTACTTTGGATTGCAGCTCTGCCTTTAATAACTCTTTTCACAGGTTGACTGTCAGTAATGTGTCTACAACATAGGAAAAAAAAAAAAAAAAAAAGAAGAAGAAAAAGGTGTTCCTTGTAAATTTCCTCCATCAAGTATGAACTACCCTTATGGTAAAACACACAAAGTACAAAGATTTTTTAGTAAAACAACTCAAACTGGAACTAACATAACTGCATTTTCACAAGCTAATTTGCTTTATTTTTTGTTTGAGAGTATTAGTACTGCTCTAGAGTGATTCATCAAGAATAAGTCAATCCTAATTATGGTCAGAAAAATTGTTCAGAATTTTTTTTCTCAGTACTCAACATGTGCAAAAAGATATGTATGTCTCAAGCCTCTTTAACACTACTCAGCTTCTTAGGTCAGCTGGGCCTCAGAGTCATTATGTAGTTTTTGAGAAGTGTCTCAGCGTACTTTTTTATTATGAAATAATTCTCTTTTCTTAAAGAATTTCAGCAATTTTTCACTTGGGTTTAGAGAGCAGACTTCTTTTAGTTTGAGATAAGTAGGAAAATAAACTCTTCTGTTTTACATAAAGATATCTAAGTAATTTATGTAATGGTTGTACAACTCCTACAAATCTAAAGTAGGGTTTCTTAAAGAAGTGTGGCTGAACAGGAAATGTAATGAGAAACAGGAATCTACTGAACCACTTAGAGCTTTTAGGAGTAGCATGTGACTATGCCACAAAGGAGAACTCCCCTGTAATAGAAGAGACTTTGTGGCGCTAGTTCTTTCTGGGATTTAGCCTTTACTAACTAGTTTTTCATTAAACTCTACCAAGGTTCAAGGAGATTTCTCTCAGGTGGTGTATTACAACAACATACGACAGCCTTTTGTAGGCTAAATATAATTAGGGTGAGCTGATTGCTAAGAGAATTGGAGAAAAAGCATCAGGAAAAAAACGCACAAAAACCCACAAAATTCATTTATATCTTAAGCTATGTTCAAAGTTGCTTGTGTGAATACAGATTAAAGTTTAAATAAGTACTCACTACGGATAGCATATATGCACTATAACTAGTTAATTAAGCCATTATGCAAAATGATGTAATAAGTAGTCATTAGAGAGACTTAGTTGGTTAACCTCTCCTTTTTTCTCAGTTTATTCTCTTGGTATTTTTATTATAGCTGAGAAAAGACAAAAAATAATGTGTGAAAATTAGATCAGGAATCATAGTTGCTTCCAAGTATAGCACACCTTGTAGGTGTTAAAAAAAGAGATGTTTTAATTGACGAGAAATGAGCATCACTTGTTTTCTGACTTCTCTGCAGCCTTTCAGACAAAGTTTTATTCAAGATGGAGGCTTTCTTTCTGTTTTTTAAAAATGTTTGACAAGTGAAAACATTCCTTATGGAAAACTGTTGTAGCTGATCCAAATGTTTTATATTATGGAATAAATACACAGATTCCTCTCACTCTCTCTCTTTTTTTTTTTTTTTTAATGTTTCATGGTGTGTTTATTAATGAAGTTATTAATGTAAGTTAGAACAATTCATCTAATGATTCATTTGATGAAACATAATTTTTAGATAACAAAACAAAAGGTTTTCTAAGAGAAATGAAACTAACTGGGGATGGAGAATAAAGTGAACATAAACTTGACAAGTTCAAGTCAGAAATACATGAAAGAATAAAGAACATGTTTGTTTCTCTGCAATAATTTTGAAAGCCCATGCTACCAAATTAAGAGCCAGTAAGATTGGTGGGTTTTTTTGCTTTTTTTTTTTTCTTCTTTCTTTCTTTCTTTTATTTATTTATTTATTTTTTCTTTTAAGGTTGAATGAGAGCATTCTAAAGCTGCAGACCTTCAGAAGGCAAACAACTTGTAACATAGATTCCATAGATTCCCTGGTCTTCCAAACCCATGCTGTATGCTACTGATATCTCTCTTGATCTGAGTAATCATATTGGGCTTTCAGACCTGAAAAGAAGTATCTCATAGGAGGGGAATATCAGTAGTGAAATAAGATATCATGAAAGCCATTTGTTATTGAAGAACAAAAGATTGTTTTCCTGAACACAAGAGAAATAAAAATAAAAATAATAAAATAAAAATAAACAATCAAACAAAAAAAAACCATTCACATTTATTTACTTGCAACTTCAAACTACTTTTATCCCATGAATGGTTTGACATGGTATCTTTTCAAAGCCATGGTCCTTATGCTTTTGCATTCTGCTTGTAATTTTTCATTGAGATCTCAAGCTGATTTCTTTTTCTCTTCCATCTTTTTTTTTTTTTTTAATGTTCTAGCTCTGTCTAAATCAAGAGAGTTTCTTATCTCCCACTTGTCTAGACCTGCTATTGTTGGTGTGTTGTTCCCAATTTTACTTGTGTCTCATTCTGACATGAAGATATTCTGATTGGTTTTCCAAGACTTTAGTCTAGGTGTGGTGTAGTATGCCTATCCTGCATGTAGACTAAGTTGCTTTTTCTAAACTAGAAAGATTAATAAGGAAGAAGTAATCCCTTTTACTAGTGTTACAGCTTTCTCTCAAATCTGTTTTACCTATGCTTTACCACTGAGTTTGTCCTGATCTCAGTGTAATTCTTCTGATGATTTTCATTATTTCTGTTGTAGAAATAATGTCACTTACAAAAGTGAAGTAAGAAATCTGTATCAGAAAACTAAGGAGTCCCAAGGATGGGATTATCTATGTAAACAATTAGCAATTTCCTCTCCTCACAGTTTTATCTCAAGTGAGCTATTCTTCTCCCAGAATATGTCAGGTGTATCAGGCAGTGGTTGGCATGGCTGAGTAAGCTTCTACCAGGCATTTTAGATGCAGCTGCATCAGATGGAATGCAGCTGCTTTATCTGGATGATAAAAAAAGTTTAACTTGATAGTGAAACATCATATCAGGGCAGGTGCTGATCAGAGACTAATCAAAGAATCAAAAAAATGGACCCATTAATTAAGCATTTGGTGGGAGACATAGCTTTAAAAATTGTTCCACCCAAACATTGGTACATGCAAATCTCCCTCAACAAAGCAAAGAAAGCCTTTTTGGAGGTTAGGGAATCATTTAATTAGTTTCACATAGGGACTTTGCGTTTGTCTAGGGCAGGAACAATCATTGTTTCAACAATCTGATAAGATGTCTTACTGATTTCTTCATGAAAAGGCAGCCAACACACCCATCAGTTATACACATTCTTGAGTGCCATCTACTGGCACCTTCCCTATTAGAATCATGTATCCACATTTGCACGTATGTATATATATTTATATATGTACACGCACATATATACATATATGCATATATATGAAAATATAGATAAATACATATCTGTATGTGCATATATAGATATAGATGTATGTATATAACAGATTTGTAATAATCAACTTACAGTGAGCATTTGCCCATTTAAAAGCTCTGACCTCTTTGTAACTGTGCTTAGGAGTTAAAGTTAAATTAGCAGAATTAATGAAGACAGTTTTCCTGTGAGACTATATTCTATATCCGTAACCAATTCCATACCCCTCCCACATACACAAAATTCACAACACTGAGCTCCCAATCTTCTGTTCCTCTCCACATTAGCTGTTATAATTTTTCTTTCCTCGGAGGGAATAATAATTTCTGTTCTTTTCTCACGTTTTCAGAGCTGGCAAAACTTTTAGAACTTGCACATCTTTGAGCTGCTTCCTGTTCTTCTCAGACATGGCTGACGTTGATCACTGGGGATATAAACAAATCAGTGCTAAATACAGATACTGTAAAACTGCCTCTCATTTTATTTGAATAGTGTCCCTTTTTATGAAATTCCTTTTAATTATTTGACTGTTCTAATTATAATTGAACATAAATCACTAGTCAATATTTTTTGAAGGAGATTTAAAGATCTATTTATTTATTTTTCTTGATTTGGGGCTTTCAGGTAAATGTTCAGGCATTGAGAAACATACTGTTACCACTGGCATTGGGAATTTAATGGGTGAAAACGAGGGCAGAATTTTGCTTATGACATTTTGATTGTTTATACTTAGTCAATGCAAGAGGCGTTCATAGAGACTAAGCACAGTACAGTCTTCTGGTCTAAACAGATTTCTTCATGATGCAACATTAAGGAGATGATGGGGATTTTCTAAAGTTTATATTCAGAATTAGTCTTTCTTATATATTTCTGTCCCATGGAAAATTCTTTGTCCTGTTTCATCCAGATAATAACAAATAAATACGAAAAAAGACGTATGTTCTCTGTATATGAGGTTGAATCACAGAGACTACACGTCTGTGCTTTGTTCAGGTGATGAAGTATAGCAATAGACATTTACCAGAAACTACTAATTATGAACTATCAAGCAAAGTAACAATCATTTGCATCTTTTCAGTGTGGTCCTGCCCTAATCCATGCATTTCACCCTTCTGACACAAAGAATTGAGAAAAAAAATTCACACATCCAGTTCTCATTTTATCCTTAAGAAGAAAAATTCAGAACTGAGTCCAGGATACATTAAATATCTGCAGACATTCAGAAGGAGAAAATACTTTTCTTGATGTATGACCATTGGCTAAGCTGAAAAGTAAAACTCTGTCATGGAACCAGAAATCTATTGAGATGAATCAAGATCCTGACTTAAAATACTTTCTTCCCTCTTTTTTTTTTTTTTTTTTTTAACAAACACAATAATAGTAATACCAAAGCAAACAGACAAACAAAACCTCCAACTTTCTACATAAGGAGAATAACTTTCTTCTGAAAATTTTACAGGAAAGAATAAAAGAGCAAGCATTTGCAAATAAATGTGCTTAATTTCATGTACATGAGTAGCTTGAACGAAGTCTTGTATAAAACATACACACTAAGAAAAGTTACCTCTAATTTAAATTTATATAATATGGAAATATAGCAGTGTAGAGAAGAAAATTAAGGTAAGTATAAATCAATTTATACAAATTAGTCAATCTGTTGTTTGATTATTCTGATTAAAATTTTAAAAAAAATTAATGATCAACTTTTTTTTGTTCCAATTTCTATCCATTTACTCTTTCTGATCTCTGCTTTCATTTTATTCTTTGCTTATTGATATGTTCTACTTCTTAATAACTAAAGACTACCTATTTTTACAACACTTTTAATAATAATCCTTACTATTTATATATATGCATATATATGAAAACTGAAAATATATATTTCTTTGATGGTTTTGTTTTTATATTAAATCTCTACTGATTTCAATTTTTATGAAATAATTGTTTTTCAGACTTTGAATTGATTGGGTGTTTTAACACCTGGCTAGTTCAACATTGCTTTTAGGAGTTTTATTTTTCTATCTGTGCTGAAGATATCTGTGCTATCTTCAGAAATATATGATATTCCTTATGTTGCCTATTGGTTTGAAATTGGTACAAAATAGAATAAAAACATAAACAAAAGACACTCTAATTTTACTGTTATCCATTTTCTTCCTTTAATTCCTTTCCTATAGTTTAAGTGCTCATCTTGCTCTATGTAAAGAGCTGAAAACTATGAACAAGGAGCTGGGAGGCAAAGTTACCAATGGTTTTCCGTAAAGCTGTATTCATGTCACACAGAAATCCACTCCACTTATCCTTCAAAATAGCTGGTACTAGTCATACTCGAGGTCAATGGAAACACAAATATTGATTTTGATGAGTTTTGGACTGAGATCAAAAGAAACAGGTACTTTCAATTGGCTATTTTCCTTTGAGGGAAAAGGAAGATTTTCACCCACTGCTGAATCATAAATAAAGAGCAATACCATTATTTAGACCTTTAACCCTAACCTGACTTGATACAATCAGATACTTTGCTGGAAGTAGTTTTTGAAGCACAATATGTTAAAAATCTTAATATTTAAAGCACAGTTTCATGCATTATGATCTTGAAAATGTGAATACAGAGAAAGATTATTCAATAGGTAAATAAATTTTCATTCAATTATCCCATGGTATTTAAACAATTTGCCATTACTCTACAGAACAGAGATAGTAAATGGGAGCTGTACAAATCTCTGTTGTCTCAGGTAGCAGCACTTTTTATTGTAGCTTGTTGTAGTCTCTCATAGATTTTCTGAAAGTTTCAGCTTTCAGGTTGAAATATTTCCTGTTTAATCTCTCTATGATATTTGCTGATACTGTCATTATCTTTGTTACTTGTTACAGTCTTCTGTGTAAGAAAGATGGCTTATATAAGATATTTGGCCAGTTTTGAAAGCAGCCAAGAAGAGAGGAAGAATGTGTTTTATTGAATTAAAGAACGTTTGTTAGGTTTTTTGAACAGTTTTAGTGCTTCAAACAATGACATTAAAAAAATGAATTTTGCAGGTACATGTCTTCGAGTCTTCCCAGGAAAAAAAAAAAAAAAAGAAAAGAAAATCAAAAAATGAATAATATAAAATCATACTGTGCTATTTGAGAAATATTGTCTGATCCTGTAATTAAAGAGTACAATAACAAACACAAGCAGAGACAAGACCATGTTAAAGTTTTGTGTTTCACAACTGAACAAACTGAACACTTGGCACAACTATTTAGAAAACACCATTACATGTAAGGAATGGATTATTTGACAAGCAATAGAACTGATCCAAAAACAGCACTGGGAGGTAGGGAGGTGGCAATTTCAGCAGCAAATATTTAAGTTATTAGTAGAATATGTTGTTTAACTAATAATAAGATACTATAAAGAAAGTTCAATTTAAACTAAATGCTGCAGCATTATCTATAATTTACATCAGTTATATAAAATGGAATAAAAAATAAAGGGATAGTTTATATTTCTGGTCATTCTTAAAGTCTTCTCTCTAAGATGATATTAATAGGTGCTTTTTGTAATATTCTCAAATGAAAAGATTTCTTTTACCCTTTTACCATCCTTTCTTTCTTCTTCCTTTAAAAAAAAAAAAAAAATCCAATTCAATTCACATTTTGTCTTTGAAGTTTACTCTGTGCTTCTAATTACCTTTGATGGACTGGTAAGACTCCTTCCACAGAACAGCTCATATACTTAGGCTAATATATCTTAAGTGAGAAATCTTCTGTTTGAAGCACTATTTTAAACTGAAAGGACGCGTCATGTTGACACGCACTCAATAATAACATTATAATAACATTTCACCGCTTTTTTTTAAGCTTTTTACTAAGCTGGTAAGTGCCTTTTTTTTTTTTTTTTCCCCCTTCTTTTTTTTTTTTTTTTCCTGCTTTTGGAAACAGTTGCCCATTTCTGTTCATGTACTGTTTCTGCCAATGCTGTGATGTCTTTATTTAGGGAATTGTAAAGAATTACTTGGAGTCTTCTGCAGTTTCAAAACACTAGCCATAGAAGGGAAGGAGGATAAACCTATTCAGAAGATGCATGACAGCTTTACATCTGGGGATCATACAGAAGGGTGCTTCTATCCATAAAAATCCTGCAGTGTTGTTTGCTCCTTGCATTTCACTTCCAATCATTCTTAAAAAGAAAAAAATATCGTTAAAACTGTGAAGTCAGCTGAATCCTGCAATCCTCATTTAACAAAACAGATACTATTTTCAGTTATTAATATTTTACACAGTAAGGCATGCAGAGTTGGCTCTTAAAGAAACAGGTTGTTCTTCCAGATCGTCCCATCCTTCAAGAAGCAATGTAAGTCTGAGTCAAATCAATTCTTGCAATTTTTTTTTCATAAAGAGGCTATCTGAACTGCATTTGCCGACAGTAATTTTTTTTAAAAAACAGAATGTTGTTAAAAGGGGAAAAAAACACAGAAAGAAAAACATGATCATTATTAAATAAACTGTCATCCTATTTAACTGAATAGAGCAATTTAAATGTCACCATAACTAGCTGTTTGGAGTTTATTTTTTAAATTATAATTTGTTAATTAATGATTAATGTATGCCTTTAAGACATAGACCACTGCAGGAGGCACTGGCAAGGCCTTTTGCCTCAGCGGGGGTGCTAGGCAGTTAATTAACACAGAATAAGCAACTGGGACAGATTCAGCTGGTTAGGATTTAACTCAGTACTTTCTGGAGTACAAAAACTATAACTTTGAAAAGAAAATAGCTTACAGAAATATCTTTCAGCAGGTAGAGAAAGGGTAGGGTTGAAATACTCAAGGTTACTGGTCAACTGTTGTCCCTGAGGGCTGAAATGAAGTGGTAACACTGGAAATACTCGAGTAATAGACGTGAAGTGAGCCATCAATCAGATCAGCTCCTGCTAAGTAGACCATACAATGAAAAATCAGCAATAATGTTATCAAAACAAATATTTCAAACATCAATAAAGCAAGTAAGGGAGCTATAACATCCGTGATTCCTATTTAATCCCAGGTGTCTTGGAGAGCTGATGTCTGGCTGAACTAACTCAGCCACTGAAAGTTTCAGTTTCTGTTTCAAATCAACTAATTACTTATGAATGAAGGTAAAACAAATATGATCATATTAGAGCCTACTGAGATAAATTACTCAGTTATTACTGTTACCAAGTTGATTACTTTGTGCCATATGTGCTGTGAAATAATTAAGAAGCCTTATAGCTTCTTCAGGCATCAGCCTGTAAGTTACAGAATATTATCTGAATCAGTGCTAACTATTTTACTTAGATACTGGTGAAGGAGTTTATTTGGAAAGGTCAAATTATTCCCTGGGAGTACAGGGCACAGTCTATACCACTGGTCTCTATAACACCAAAAGCCTTCTAATTCACTAGAGATCTGAACAGGTTTTAAACAAATTCAACAATACCATGCTCCCTGCCTCCAATATTTATATGAGATAGTTTCACATTTTTCATTATTTCCTTCAACTTCTTGACACCACAATGTGATTGAAAAAAGTTTGTCTATTGAATTTAATTATTAGAGTAGAAAATATGGCTGCAGAAAATCAAAGAGAGCCATAGCCATACATTTCATTTCTTCAATTCTTCATTTCATTTTTCATCTTCATTCATTTCTTCAATTTAATGAACGTAGTAACCTAATTATTGTATTAAACCAGGTCTTGGAGAAATATTAAACTCAGTCAAAATCAGAAGTGTATTTGCTCCTCAAAATCTCAATGTGGAGTTTCAGACATAACTAGTATTTTGTGGGAACTACTTTGGCCCATGCTAACCACTGGAAATATGTGGGAGAGTACTGGTTGCCTTCAGCCAAAGCTGCTCAAGAGCCAATACTAAGGATCTGAGGCTATAGATGAATGAAAGTTTCTAAGAACATACATATATGGCCTTTGCAAACAAGGTTTCTTTTAGTGAATAGTGGTTTTTGTCTGATTTTCAAGCCTATGCTGCAACTGCTAGTATATCTCTACACCATCTCTAACAAGTCCCTCTCTCACCCATGTAGTTTAAGGTTGGAGCTGATCTCCTCAAGGTACTCTGTGGGTGATCTGACACATGCCTTCAGGAAACTGTACATATCACCTTTGGTTTCCTCATAGATAGAATACAAGCAGAGTATTAAACCAGACATATATGATATCTCACATTTTCTCTATTTGCTCATATAAAACTTGTGTTTTTTTTTTTTATGATGGAAAGAAATAATAATTAATAATAAATCATTATACTAAAAACTACTACATCCTCAACCTCAAAGCAAAACTACTTTTCCTTGCTGAAAAGTCTTTATGCTACAGGGAATTATTTCCAGCACTTTGCTTATCCAAATTCAGTCTTCAGATAAATAAAATAATGTTTTTCTTCCACCCACTACAGAGGGTAAATTCAGAGATAACAGTGAACTGGGGCTTTAGAAACTGTGGTAAATTCATATGAATATGAACATCTGTGATGTTTTGGTGACCCACTTGCCCAAAAACATACAATCTCTGGATTTCATTACTGTCTTTGAAAACTTACAGAAAATCCCACAGTGAAAACTGATGGCAGACAATGTAGCATTTAAGCAGTCTCTCAGTATGATATAGGGCAGTGAGTGTTAGGCTATCTCCCAGTGTGATGCAATGGCTAACATCTCATTCATGGAAAATTTCTCAATACTTTAGTGTTTTAATGACATCTTCATGCATATTAGATTCATGCATAACTTAATAAATCACCTTGAGTCCTATTTTAAATTTTTGCTTGTTTATTTGTTTTTCTTCATTTGTGGCACAAATAGGCACCTGCTAAGAAATTCTCTTCTGAATGGTTTAATTTCTTTCTTTCACTCCTTCTCCAAGTCTTCCTTTTAAAGACAAGACTTTTCAAGAGTGGTCTGAAAATCTGTGACCATTTTTTTCCTAATAAACTTTCTTAAGACTCAACTGTTCACATTGGAGGATTGCTTTTGCAAAATAGGAATACTTCCCTCTCAAGTTACTTTGTGGGGTTTGCACATATGCATTTTAATATGTACAATGAATTAAAAATGGGGAAAACACTGAAAAGGAGTTCTGAATAGAAAATCACACAATGCTTTCTATTCAAAGAGATATGGAGAGGCAAAAAGATAGAATAGTATAGCAAGTCCAAATACACACTGCTGCTCAGAGTAGGGAAAGAAGGGCTAGAAAAAAGTAGAGATGTGAAAAGTCTATTGCAGGTGAAAGCCTTTGAAATGTTGTAATCTCAAATATTTCATCTAGGCCAAAAAAATTTTTATTCCTGAAAAGCCCATTCAAGGTCAGCGTCTGCTACATTGGGCCCATAGGAGCCTGTACAGGACTGTGAATATAATATGCTCAGCTAGGGAAAGAGGTTGCTGAAGAGCAGCATAAAGGGACCAGTGCCACCTCTATCTATCTTATCCTTGCATATAAATTTGAGTTCAACTAATTCTGTACTTCTGTAGGGTTGAAATACATATTTTAAATGCAGGTATTTTTACTGAATCAGTCAGATACTTATTTTCTGTAAGTCTAATGATAATATACCAAATAAGCCTCATAAAGGTACATTTTAGTCATAGAGGAAAATAAAATTTAGATTTACATTGCATTTTTGTACGCCTTTTGTGCATTTTTATGCCTTTAGTCCTCATTGCTGGTTTTACAAGGAAGAATATGCATCTGTTTAAATATTTAATTCATACACAGTTATGCTGCTCCTTTTGTAAATCTGTTAGTCCTCTGGAAATGTCATTTCTGAGTTCATAAACTTAACTAAAAAAGCTGGACTTACAGATTGATATCAAGAGTATAAGGGATTTTTTATAATTAATGCCAATTTTACTGAAGAGATCTTCAGCTTCAGGCTTCGGGGTTTAAGTTTTCTCTGATATCAAAGATCAGGATGACATCTAACTGTAACTGTAGATTTTTCTACAATCTCCTGCTGTGAAGTTCTTAGACCTTTTTTTTCTGAAACTCTTTGAACTGGCCATGATAAGAGACAGGCTATCAAGTCTGACAGATTTCACATTTGGTACATCATTGTAATTTCCTTTTTCCTGAGAATACTTAAAAATCTGTTTTAACTTTGAGGACATTTGACCAAGCAACAGATCTCCTTTCCAATCACTTAGTTCTCTTAAATCCTGAGTAGTTTAAGCTCAAAACTTTGTTGGAAGGATTATTCTTTTAATTTTGGTTATACAATGAGTTTTTCATGATCTGTATTCATTGTATAATCATAGAAAAATTTTAATCCTAAATAAGATGTTGAATAATAATTAAAACTACTGAAGTCTTGATTAAGGGTGTTCAGGGATTAGAACTGAGAATTAGGATGGCTGTTGGGCCCAGGGGTAAATTCAAGGACTTCAAACACCTTTTCAAGGAAAAAAAAAAAAAGAAAGAAAGAAAGAATTAAAGAAAACACATCTCAAACAAATCAAAATGAAGCATATTTTCAAAGTGATTAAGAAATATATTGGACCGGGGATTTTCTCCAGGAAGAAGTCTAAAAACACCACATAAAAACAAAAGAAAACAAGCTCCTCAGAGAGTTCAATGTGTATCATGGGGGACACAATTTGATTAATTTCAGAAGGAGTGTTAAGTGCCAGGATTACTAAATGAAAATGTGTTTTGCTTTGTTTTTAATAATATTTGATAAATAAGTGGAGTAAGAAGAAAACTTTGAGGAGAAAGGAAAGATCAGGAAATGATGACTGAATTTTACTTCCCATTGTGACTGTGACCTGTTTATAAAATAGGATCTTATTTTCAAACCAACATCATACTTTTTAAAATTTTTCAAGAAGTTTCATTATATAAAATACTTTGGAAAAATAAACACCAACAAATCAAAAACTATAATCTGAATCAATTGGGGGATATTTTGTGCAATATGTGTACATGAGGGCTGCTCCAAAAGTATGACTCTTATATTATTATGCTGTCCCACAACATCAGAGGCAGACGTTGGTGGTATGAAAGTAGAGGGTGAACCTAACTGTCAATATTCCATTACAGAGAAGGCTCTGGAGTGACACCATTGTGGCCTTCCAGAGCTTATAAATACCAAGGAGAGGGACTTTTTACATGGGCTCATCCTGATAGGACAAGGGGAAATGATTTTAAACAAAAAGAGGGGAGATTTAGATATTAGATATTAGGAGGAAAATTTTCACACAGAGGGTGGAGAGGTTCTGGCACAGGCTGCCCAGAGAAGCTGTAGATGTCCAGTCCCTGGAAGCCGTCAAGGTCGAGATGGATAGGAGCCTAGGTAGCCTGATCTAGTGACTGGCAACCTTGCCCACAGCAGAACAATTGTAATGATGAAGGCTGCTCCAAAACTAACACCTACTATATTGTTGTGTTGGCCCACAACTTCAGAGGCGGATGTTAATGGTATGGCAGTAGAGGTTGAACCTCCTCACCAACATTCTATTAAATTTTGCTGCTGCGTGCCTGGCTGCAGTAGAGGGGCAGTCTGACACAATGGCACCTGAGATGGAAGTGTGTATGAAATAAAGGCGTGTCATTGAAATCCTCCATGCAGAAAACATTGCACCCATTGATATTCATTGATGCTTGCTGAACACTGAGATCGCTGAGCTCAGCAAATGGTGGGTGGTGTGTTTTAGTAGTGGCCATTATGACAGAGGGTCATTTCTGCTGGTGCAGATTTTTACAAGTGATGCATGTAGGCTCTTGTTCATCATAGTTGAAAATGCGTAGCTAATGGTGACTATCTTGAATTTTTTTTTTTCTTTCTTTCTTTTTTTTTTTTTTTGTAGCTGAGAATTTGCTCTATTGGACAATGCTATTATGCTCTTTGTATCTGTTGTAGTTTGTATGGAAATAAGAGAAATAATTACATTCAGAGTGACCTATATATTTTACTTTTTATTGCAGCTCTTTGGAATTCATCCTCATTGTACAAACCATTGGATTATTTCAATAGTTTTCATTTCCACTTCATGAATAGATGTCTCTGAACATGCAGAACAAAACACAAATATGTGAAACTTTGGAAAAATTCTTTCCAAAATATCAGCACCATGTATGTTTTAAAATGAAACTTGACAGGAGCATTCTGTACTCATGCCAACAGATGTATCTCTATTGGCTACAGCAATGTTAGAATATTTCCACCAGACAAGTTTGGTTTAAACATCTAAGCTCTCATGTTTAGATTACACATGTGATCATGGGCATATATGTTTGCTCACTTCCTACCAGAAACAGGCCAACAAGTGATTCCCTAGCAGATGTACCCCTCTGACACATTTGAGGTAGTCAGGCTCTTTTAAGCATCCAGTTGGAAAATGCAGTAGACAAAGCCTCCTGGTTTCTTGTACATAAATTTACCTGCAAGTCACAATAAATAAGACTTTAAAATCAAACTGGATGAGGGACTTGTTATGAGATCGTACCCAGAGAGTGATGGTCAGTGGCTCAATGGGGGTGGAGATCAGTTGTGAGTGGTGTCCCTCGGGGTCAGTACTGGGACTGCTGTTCTTTAACATCTTCATCAATTACATTGACAGAAGGATCCAAGTGCACTCTCAGGAAGTTTATGGATGACACCAAGCTGTGTGGTGTGGTCAACATGCTTGAGAGATGGGATGCATTCCAGAAGGACCTAGACAGGCTTGGGCAGTGGGCCGAGGTGAAACTCAGGTGTTTCAACAAAGCCAAATGCAAGGTCTTGCACCTGGGTCGTGGCAACCTCTGCTATCAGTATAAGGTTGGAGATGTAAAAACAGAGCACAGCCCTGCTGAAAATGACATGGGGATATTGGTGGATGGCAAGGTGGACATGAGACAGCAATGTGCAACCCAGAAAGCCAGCTGTATGCTGGGATGCATCAAAAGAAGCATAGCCAGCAAGTCAAGCGAGGTGATCCTGCCCCTCTACACTGGTGAGACCTCACCTGGAGTACTGTGTCAAGATGTGGAGTACTCAGTACAAGAGAGACATGGACCTGTTGGCATGTGTCCAGAGAAGGGCCACAGAAATGATCCAAAGAATGAAACACCTTTCCTATGAGGACAAGAGGAGAGAACTGGTGCTTTTCAGCCTGGAGAAGGCTGATCAGATCAGGCTGGATCAGGTTCTGAGCAATGTGATCTGGCTGCAGTTGACCCAGTTCATTGCAGAAGTGTTGGACTAGATGACTTTTAAGGAGGTTTCCTCCAACTCAAATGATTTTATTATTCTATGATGATGAAAATGCAACTTTCATATTTTCTACAATTTGGTACAAGCTATTCTGTACTTCTGTATAACTGCATAGTAAAAGTTCTCTGAGTACACAACTGAAACTTTATGCAATTAGATGATGAAAATAACTCAAAAAATCAATTAATTTGCTACTAGTAAAACATTAATTTTCCATATGAATAGAAACAGTAAATCTTTCTGAAAATTGCTATTTATGTAATACTTTTTATTTTTTTTTTAATTCCAACTGTAAGAAAAAATTGAAAGGTTAAGATTTTTGATTAGAAAGCAATTAATTTTGATTTGATCAAAAAGTGTTACTGAGGTAGAAATAATATGAATGTGATTTGGGCATACTGTATTTTGTGAGCTACAAAGTGAATTATGATTTATTTTCAAAGAATTGGTTTTAAATTAAGATGTGAATTAGTCAATATAAAATGTTAATATAGAATAACTTTACATTATAAGTAAATTTTTACTTAAAAAAACGTTGTCAGAATATATATATATTTTTAGTGGGCTTATTTAGTTCTTTTAAAAAAGTTTACTAAACAAAAAATATATTAAAGGAACATGTTTAATAAAAAGCAATTAAACAAAAACTTAACCAGATTCAATTCCAATTTTGATGAAATAATCTAACTGATCATGATTTAGTTTAACTCTATGATGTACAGAACAACTTTTTAAGTTAGTGCAAGCTTGACCTCTTTAACATAATTTTGTGAGACGTGTGGCTAGCGCTGACTGATAATTGCCTTTGCATATTGGTCTGGGAAGGAATTAGCTTGCCAATCAACCAGACACTAACTATCATTGCTTTCAGTGATCTCACTAACTGACACTATAGATTCTTTACTGAGGAAGGAGATACAGTCACTGCCTAAATTCCAGGAAGATAGGAAAGCGTATACCCAAAGCACAAAGAGAATTCATCTGTTTTATCAATCAGCAACAAAAGAAAATGGTGCAGTACAAAGCAGGATGGTGCCAAACCATAGCATACAGGTTACTAAGTGCTGCTAATTATGCCTCATATGCGCAAAGGGGGAATGACAATATCATCATGAGTGACAGCTGATGCTAAAACTCCCTACAGAAAGACACAGTCTTAAATGATGTTCCATAGACAGTTGAAGAAGTAATACGGGCCCTGTGGTTTGAAATTAAAATTCAGTAGAATTCTGTATCTGAGACGCCTGAAGTTTACTGAGACTAAAAAAAAGGTGGATCAGGCACTATGACAGCTCCTTTAGGCAGCACCCCAGGCCTGTATCTTCTATAAACCCTGCAACTTTTATGAATAATGTATTATTTGTCATTGTTCTGTCTAGTGCTACATGTGTTTTTAAATACTAGTCCTGTAATTATTTGTCCCTCTGCACTTCATCAGCCCAGACAATTTAATCTGTGTTCCTTAACATGCTGAGATTTAGACATTTATTGTGAAAGATTTAAAACAATTGATGATAGTTTTATAAAGCAATTATCAGAAAATTATTATTTGTGTGAATGTATTACTGTCTCCTGTCTGATGGCTTAATTCTGGATGCATGCATACGTCCTTCTGTGTCTCCTGTGAAATCAGCTATTATGCATGTATAGTGATAAGTACGCGCAGATGGCAGATTACAAATGTTCTGTAATTTACTTCTGTGTATCCCTTGCAAAAGTGTACATTTCTGAATTTTCAAATTGTCTGGTCTAATGAGAATCAAGCATGTTTTCCACCGATTGCACTCTGTTTTTTTTATGCCATAAACTGTAAAAAGTTTGAATATTTCCAGAGAAAGTTGTATAGCTGATCTTAAGCTGTTAAAAAAGAAGATGAAGAGACTTTGTTTGCAGATAAAATAAATAAAGGGAGAGCTGACTTCAGATTGTTTAAGAAAATATATTGAAGGTCTAATTCATGGTTTAAGTTCTTATCCAAATTCATCTAAATTGCTTGAAGCTCTGAAACTTTTCAACTGCCATAAGAACAGGATTTTTTATGAAATATTCTGTGTTCCCTCTCACATAACAACAGAATTACATAGAAACAGAAGTAAAGTGTTAAGGGAGAAAACTGAGGAAAAATAAAATAAAATGCAAAGCTCAGTAGAGGTATTGCATCTACTGCAGACTGTAGGCTTAGGCCAAAAAGAAAAGATATAATTTATATAAGTTTTTAAACAGATCATTTAACTCTTATTTTCCTCTTACTATAATGAATGTAATTCATATACTATTTCTGAGTTTCAAACCACTTTACTGAAATACTTGAAACAGTATCTAAAGTCTTCTGTAACTGTGATTTACTTGCTTGCTAGAATGTATTTAATTTTACATTATCTATTGCTTTGCTTATGGAATGAGAAATTTAAATTAAGTACTATTTTTTATTTTTCAAATTAACATAGTAAATGCAAAAGGATAAACTGCTCCATATGTAGGAATATATCATACCTAAAGGGGCACATTTCCTCAAGTTCAAAGGAAGATTAATACTCTTGTTAGGATGCAAATTACACTTCCAGCATCAATATGAAGAATTGCTGTAAAAGATGTACTGTAAACATATATAACTTTGACAGTAGATAATACTTATGTATAATTAATTTAAAATGTATATTTTCCTCTGTAAAGCCCTCCAATAGAATGCACTCTTTTTTCTCTGTCTACCCTGTCTGTCCTGCCTCTAGCCCCCCCTCCCAAAAAAAGATTCAGTGTTTCTCAGATACATGACAGTTGAAATATAACATAGAAATTCACTTTTATCTGAGCATAGAATCCTGTAGAAAGAAATATATATATAACTCTATACATCATAGTTTCCAATCTGCTTTTACTTTGATGTGTACTAAATATTAGTTATGTTAATATTTCTGTTAGCTATTTGAGTAAATTTGATGTTTTTGAGTTTCCACAGAGATGAAACATTCTTCTTAAGGATTTTTAAAACATTTTGGAAAACAAAACAAAGTATTTATCACATATTTAACCATTTGCATTGATAAATTTAAAATATAACCTCAGTTAAAACATTTTTTTTCCTCTATTGTAAGTAGTATTAACTTTTTAAGCAGAATAGCCTATCACCATAGGTGTATGATATCATGCAAAGTGAAGCTTTGCAGAATCAAAGAATGACTGAGGTTTGAAGGGACCTCTGGGTCCATCCTATCCAACCCCTGCTCAAGCAGGGACACCACAGCAGGGTGCCCAGGTCCAAGGAGATCTCCAAGGAGGAGACCCACAGCCTCTCTGAGTAACCTGGGCCAGCTGGCACAAAAGCCTTCTATGTTTCCATCTGTACCCATTGCATCTTGCCCTGGCATTGGGCACTACTAGAAAGAGCCTGGCTCTGTCTCCTTTGCACCCTCCCTCCCACATTGATGTGATCTCCCTCTGAGCTTTCCCTGTTCTAGGCTGAAGTGTCCCAGTTCTCCCAACTTCTCCTCATCAAGGAGATGAACTAGACTCTTGACCATCTTGCTGTCCCTTAGGAGGCCACAGTATGTCATTGCTGTACTGGGGAGCCTAGAACAGATATTGTACTCCATGTGTGGCCTCACCACTGCTGAGTTTGATGGTAGTGTGAAAATAAAGTGAAATAAGAAATCTGAAAGTTTTGATGGAATGTGACACAAATCAAGGCTAATTGTACTGAATATTTTATGCCCGATGTTTACAGAAAGAGTAAAGGAAAAGCCTGAAGCATGGAAAAAAGTAAGAAATACCTGAGTCTTCTGGAAACCCTGGAGCAGCAGTAAGTGTAAAATAATGTTGCTGTCTAAGTAACACAACCATGCTTAGGAGCAAGGTGAGTGATAGGTGTGGGAGTTATTTGTTTTAAGGATGAGAGGCTATTAGAGTTTTAGATGATTCAGAAACACAAGGAATAAGCCTGCAACTTGAACTAGCTTACATCGCAATCTCAGCAAAGGAGCAAATAGGGATGGACAAGGGAGTAAAAAATGAGGATGAAGACAGAGGTATGCAGAGGAAGAGTATAAGATGTCATAGATGTAGGGATTATTCTCAATAGTATTAGTTCTGAATGATGTTTGGGAGAAGTAGTTTAGTAGCAGTATATATTTATACCCTATTTAGGAAAATCATAAATATTAAAAGTAGTAGAACACAGGAGGTGCTCTTCTAGCCCTGTCAGGTTCATGAGGTTCATGTACACAACAAATCTGCATCTGCCATCAGCCTGTATGATGGTTAGGGCTGCAGGCTAGTGGTGAGGCCATTTTCTAAGTCCTGTCCAGAGGCTAAGCAGCAGGAAAATAAATCTTCCTGATGTGTATGGGTCTTGCTTACTTCTGGAGTTGTTCTTAAACAACAAAACAGAGCAGAATAAGCCTTTTGCTATGTAATACTCAAATCTACCATGACACATCCTGGTTAGTTACTGTTACTATGATATTGCGCTTGTACAGTTTAAACAAGAAGCAGTTTTAGGAGTTAGTATGTCCACACTCTGCCATATCTGCCCTTTCAAACCGGTTTTTACAAAACTACTGGCCTGAAAAACAGCTCCCTGACAACCAACACGTTCAGAGGAAATGCAGCTTTGCCAAACTAACTCGGCCTGTAAGCATTACATTACATATAACACAATGCTGAAAAGGAGCCAAAAATGGGTCAGGAAATGTTTATTTTAGATACTAGCAGTGTAAGCAGTGATATTGAAAGTAACAAAGCTATTTCACTGTGTAAAGTTTTATTAGGCTTAATCTCTCATTAAAGCTATTTCCTTTACAGTTCATGAATAAAGAACTATTTTCTAAGCACTTCAGCTCAATATGAAATAGAAGCTTAGTTTCCAGATAATCTAGTTCTTGGGAAATAAATGCATGAGAATAACGGCAAGAAGAATAAGCCCAGGATACTATATCCACTATTTAAACGTGACAAATGATTTTAAAGCTACAGACAAAAAGAAATGTAGAATCTTTTAAAACATTGCTATGCCAAAAGTTTTATCAAGATGTACAATGGAAGAAAAAAAAAAATTGTGTGGTTTTCCAAGAATTTACTGTGTTTGTTTTGGAAAAATGAATTACATTAGCAGGAAATGAATTTTACTAAGTCTAACTTAGATGATTATTTTCAAATCAAAGTTTCATACATGGCTGCAGTGAAGTCACTGGACCAACACACAGTGCACTCATTCCATGAATAGAGGTCATCATTTCTGAAGACCTCTGCATCCATCCCCTACAAAGCAGATACTCCTCTCTTCAGTTTCTCTGCAGAGACCCTCAGAGCATGATCTAGCTTGCTAAAAATAGTTCTCTCTCATTTTCAGAAAGTAGGAAATAAGCTGAAAATTTGCACCCGTTGCACCCACTGACATTCACTGATGCTTGCTGAACACTGAGCTCACTGAGCTCAGCAAGGTGGTGGGTGGTGTGTTTCAGTAGTGGCCAATATGACAGTGGGTCATTTCTGCTGGTGCAGATTTTTACAAGTGATGCATGCAGGCTCTTGTTCATCATAATTGAAAATGCGTAGCTAATGGTGGCTATGTTGAAATATATATATATTTATGTATATACTTTCTCTCGTATGTATGTATGTATGTATTTATTCTGTAGCTTAGAATCTGCTCTATCAGGCAGTGTTATTTTGCTCTTTGTATCTGTTGTCATTTTCATGGTAAAAAAAATAGGAGGCATTACTTCTGGAGCTACCTACATAAATTCAGGAGTAGAAACAGAAAAATGTGTAGAAAACTTAAGTTTTTGTTTCAGTGTTGTTTTGAATACACAAAAAATCTTGTCTAGTAGAAAAACAAACAAACAAAATGCAAACAGAAGAAATTCTCGGAAGACAGAACATTAGGTGATATAAATCATGATTAATTCACTGTCTTCCATGATATCTGTGTGCTGGGAACCAGTTTCAAGGTCATTGGTTAACTCTGGTAAATCTTGAAAGGAAAACTTCCAGTACCTGGAAATGAAGTGAGAAATCTTTGTTTATCCTCTTCCCATGAATGATTAACAATTTCAAACTCTACAGTTAGAACTGTCGCAATAGTAGCCATACTACTTTGGTTCCTGCAGACAACAAAAATGTAGAGCTACCTTCTGGTTAGCTACATCAAGCTCAAGTGTTCAAGACCATTACAACTTCCAGTATTAAATCAGGAATAAACTTTCATCTGAGTTGAATTAGTATTTTATCCTGAAATCAAGTGCTTTTCCAGTGAAAAATGATTAGTATTTCCCCAGTCATTTGTGTTACGCATCTTAGTATCTTCTACTGCCTAAGCATTTAGTTATACCTATAAAACATGCAGTTTAAAGAGCCCTGAGTGACTATAGTTTCTGAAGCATCAGTATTGTTTGGAAAGTGTACACTTTCAAGATTACTGTTAGCGCTGCATGGCAACAGAACAAGGGGAAATGGCCACAAATTGAAGTTTAGGAAGTTCCTCACAAATGTGCATAAGAACCCACAGTAAGGGTGACGGAACACTGGAATAGGCTGCCTAGAGAGATTGTGGAGTCTCCTCTAGAGATGTTCAAGACCCTCCTGGACGCCTACCTGTACAGCCTGCTGTAGGGGGCCTGCTTTGCAGGGGGATTGGCCTCAATGTTCTCTAGAGGTCCCTTCCAATCCCTACAATTCTGTGATTCTGTGAATCTTACTGTTTTAACAAGACAAATACTGTATTTAGGTATCTCATCTCCATTATATATACTTAGTCACAATATAAAATATTTAAATATTTTACCTGAAGACAGGTACAGGAGGGGATTTACTGGCTGGTAATGGTATAAAATGTGGTGACTATACAGGTTCTCTAACATAAAATATTTAAAAAGTAATTATTGCATCTTGTTCATCAGTTGACCAATATATATCTCACACACAGAAAAATGCTAATAATAATTTTTAAGCATTTATAGTAGATTACAGTTAGTACAGCCTTTTCCTGTAACTTAAATAAAATAAAGAAAATAAAATAAAGAAAAATAAGAAAATAAAATGAAAGCATCATCATAAAAATGTCATAGAATCATAGAATGGCTTGGGTTGGAAGAGACCTCTATCTATAAAGATCATCTATGTAATTCAGTGGCCACGTTCAGTCTTAAGGAAAACATGCTATCTGCATTTGAACATGTGCATACTTATTGTTGCATTGGGTTTTCTATCAGTCATGACAAGCATGAGTAACTCATAGCCAATAAACTACTAGATAATGTGAACTAGAAAATGTAATGTAAATAATAGGGAATATTTTCCCATTCTATACATCTGGATCGCCAAAAATAATTGCACTTCAGTTTAATTTTCAGATTTTAACTGCAAAATATTTTGACATTAATACATTGAAGTTCTGGGTAATTTGGTAAGGAGGAATTCTGTCTTGAATTTGACAGCACAGTGTGTCAGTGCAGCAGATCAGTGTGTTTGACATGAGGCATTCTTTCCCTAGAATATTTCCAGATATTTGTCAGAATCTATTTCCTCAAAAGAAGTCAAACTGCTAAATTCATTTTGCCTTGTAACAAGAAACATCCATGCTGCAGCAGCAAAGCTAAAACTCCTGTATGGAAACAACAGCAGGAGATATTCAATACAATTTTATATTCTCGTTATTGCTGAACACAACTGTGAGTAGTGGCAACTAACAGATTAGACTGCTTCAGCACTGAGGTTTCATTAGTTCATGAAGTCATGTAAATGGAAACACAACAAAACAAAACAAAACAAAAATGTCTAAGTCTTTTTCTGGGAAAAATATCATTTTATTTCTGCTTTCCAAACCAAAATGAAGCAAAAATAGACAAAAAGTACAGTGTAAGTAGAGTGTGCAGGAAGGATATTGTTTTGAAATAGCTTAGTAACTTCAGTCAAAATGTTAGCCATACCACTTGGTAAGTTCTATCTTCATGAACGCAATGGAGCTTGAGCATTCTATTAGAAAATATACAATTCTATTTTATTTTTTTTTTTAGTTAATTATCATCAAAATCAATTCTGCTACCATTTATAAGCGGGACAGAAATAAGTCTCTATTTTGTCACTTTTCACATAATTTAGTACTTGAGTAATAAAAGATATCATGCCATTATGATCACATTGCTTTATCTTATCAGGGATATATAGGTATTTTGTGATTTTTAGTTGGGAGAAGCTTGTAACTCTCAGTCTGTTTTCCTAGAAGTAGAATTATCTCTTGGCTTATTTGACAGGCTTAAGAAATAGTCTTTGAATTTGTAAATCCAAAGAAATGTCCAAGTTTTACAGAAGAGCAAAGTATGGAGACACTGAGATAGAAGATACCTGTGGAGGGAAGTCAAGATGGTTCAGAAATGAACAAAATGTTCCAAAATGAGTTTGGGAGTACTGCAGTTGCCATGGTTAAAGCAGTACCATTATCTTTATGTAACAGACTGGCCTATAATATAGCCTGGCTTCTATATTGTGAAGCAAAGTCTGTGCTGCTGTAGGATCCAGCGTAGGTCACATAGACAGACTGAGCTTGGACTTAGCTGCTGGCTGAATCGTACATTGAACTTGATAGCTTATATTTTGCTCTCTTCAGTTCACTCCATTAAAATGTCCAGCTGCTTTTTGGTAGAAATAATGTAATTATCTCCAACAGTGAAGTTACTCTCCCTTCTCCATGCATACACACCCCTCATCCAATGCAGGCTAGCCACAACTTAAGTCTAAATAGCTCTGCACCGTGGTAAAGAAAACATTAACAGTCATCCAGATGAGAATTATCTGTAAACAATCAAATCCCTTTAACTTAGGTGTTTATTTCTGTTGAATATTAATAATAGGATGAGTTTTATTGTTTAGGGATCACATCAGACAATGCAAAGTTATTCACATAATCAAGAGAAAAAAAGGCATTATGAAGCATCTTAAAGTAGAAATAATTGGATATTTTTTAAAATATATATCCTTAGGCTTAATTGGTCATATATGATTGTCTTCGCCCCTGATGTCTTCTTGCAGAAAAACAAAAAGTAAACAGAATGATGAAATGAGATGTTTTGCTTCAGTGTGTTTGCATCTGAAACTAAGGATTGAATTTGTCTGTATTACCTGAAACTCATAATTAGACTTCTATTGCTAATCATATAGCAGTAAATTTCAACCATCTTCAATAGACTGTCAGGCAGATAGCTACAAGGAAAAAGCCTTTGCGCAGAAGAGTGTCAAAATAATGTTTAAGCTAAGACCTTATTATTTACTTGAAAGAGAGTTAAAAAACTAAAGAAACTGTAAAAGATCATAGTCTAATGTAATCAATAAGCCAAAGAAGCCTCAGCCATGTGCCGTGGGGACTGCTGACTCATGAGGATATCTTTTTGGTAAACAGTACTAGGTACCAAAATGCCACATATCTTCAGATAAACAAAACTCTTCACTGAGATGAGTGAATTTAGTTTCCCCGACTTATCAGCACTCGTGAGCAAGATGAGGTATCAGCATTGCTCAAGTCCTGGCACTGTTTGTCAGCATGGTTCCTGATGTAGTTTTGTCACCAACCAGCATGCTCTCATCAGGTAGCACTCAGACATGATACAGAGATAATACATTACCAGAGCAGGTCTAAGAAGTGTGGGTGAGTAAGGCCATGCTTCCTTAAGATGATAAAGGAATGTAGTCAAATGCACATGAACCAAGCTTTGTGATTTATCCTTCATTCACAGTACACTTCATTCACAATGGAAATAAATTTTCGCTTGTGTCAAGAAGGATCCAACCTTGTTCCACTGACAATGTAATAACGCGCACATGGACAGGAGCTGTCCTAAGTTTTGAAGCCTTATTTTTTAGTGAAATTCTGTCATGCATACTTACAAGGACCACAATCTATCTTCAGTTTCCACCCATAGATATCCATTGCAAAATAAGAAATTTTATGAGTACATGGGGTGGCAGAATCTGGATAATTTCAAGACACCTTTCAACATGCTGATTATCTTGTAAAGAATGTCCTTTTTTTTACAGTTTTTCCAAACTAATCATTGCCTCTTCATGACTCACTGATTAATTATATGCATATACATATATTTCTCTCTCTATATTTCTAATAGTATTCATAATTTATTGTATATGAGCTCACATTACTTAAAGATTTTCAGAGAACTAGGTCCTGATTTTAAAACTGGAAGACTGCTTTTGCTTTAATGTTATGGAACAGAAGGTAGCAGCTAATGTTTATATTATTGATTAATCAGACACTGAAGGGATTAAGCTCTAAGATTGTTTAGCACACAGAAATCCATACTTATTGCGTTAAAACAGATTTTGAGATCTTGTTTATTGGCTGTATCCAGGGTCAGGCCTCTGGGATTTATTCAAGCTGAAATGTCTATATTATATATGAACATAAACCAATCTGTTAAGAGGCACGTCTAATGTGGGTGACACAGAGGCAAATAATCGGAGTAAATTACAGGTCTGTAATTGAAAAAGACTATTTATGCAAACACTTGCAAATTTAGAAAACTGCCTAAATGTATTGTGTAAATAAATATGAAGTTTGGACTACCAGTCAATTTTGGATACTGTTTTCTTTGCTTAACGGATTTTCTGTTATGTATTTATTTTGTAATTTTCACAGATAAAAAAATTAATGGGCTTGTCTAAAACTTCTAAATGGGTACTCAAACAGAACAATGTGTCTTATTGCTCTTCAGTGTATAATGTACTGGCCAGTGCAAGCAAACACTGCTGTTTGAAAATGTGAGATCTACTCAACTGTGTGGGAAGATATGTGTCTGTGTATATTTAGCTGTGTACATGGATGAGAGATTTTTGGGAGTGAGACGCCTTACAGACACACAAAAAATGCATGGATATCTGAAAAGAAACTATTTGGTGAATTTCACCCATGCCATATCTACGAACATTTTGCACTCTGTATTTTCAGGTTTATTTAATCTTTTTTTTTGTAATCAGACATGACACTTGACCACTTAAAATAGTATGGTTCATTCTATTTCAACTTCCTACAAAAGAAATCATAACAATTCCAAAGTCAGGTATAAAAATTGGTTTTGGATTATTAAGAAACATTTAGAATTTTTTACCTGATATTTATTAATTGCTTCAGCCTTGACGTTCAGTATCTACCTGCATTATTAAAAACACTTGCACGGAAGTACATGATTCCACTAATAAGTAGTATGTTATTTTCTCCTCAGAATGATTGATCCAATGAGAGTTTTTTGGTGGTTCTTTTCTTGGTTCAAAACCAAGTTTCTTATTGAAACTTCAATATCCTTAAACTTTATATTTCCTATATAATTAAGTGGTAACTGGTTCACCTTTTTGAAATATTATTGTTTTTATTCTTCCTGTAACCAGTAACTGATTTATGTAGAAGCAGCTGTACAGTCTCTGTGGCTTTCCATCCCTCATTTTATTTTAGAGGTGAACAACACTGTGTGTTGGAGGGAACATTTTTATCTTCTCCAAAATCACATTTTACACACAACAAACATCTCCAAGCATTTCTTATTGAAGACAGACCTTTTTCAATCATTTTTTTTTTTTTCCTGCTTAAGCATCTTGTCTTTGAAAATATGTATTACTGTTGCCCAAATCTACATGCCTAGGTTGAAGTTTTGTCATGCTGTAGGTGTTGTTTTTTGCAATAGTTTCAAAGCTACCCACTGCTTGCTGCTGTTGCTCATATCCTCATGTTTTCCACCCACAAGGACTTCATAAAATGACCCATGCATACATCTCAAATAAGGAGCTGATTTTATACAGAGAAACATCACTTTTCAATGACTGTTCTCGCACTTCTATTTTCATTTCTATGAATTATTGCCCAAAAGAATCTTGACACAAACAAAGCCATGTTTTGTCATTATGCTCTCAAATTCCTTTAATCCAGCTGCACTTTATATTGAAAAGCTTTGTTCTGATTCCCTATTTCTAATGTGGGACTCCTGTTTTTTTTCATTAGGCTTAGTTGACAGAAGTTTAATTCCTTAAATTAATATACTTCTGAGGTTTTTAAAAATGAGTCCCTTGAGGTAATAAATGTACTAAGAAATAAAATTACTTCTTTACTGCTTAGTTGAGTACTCTTCTTGACCGACATAAGCTGAAATGATAAAAAAATAATAATTCCTTACACAATGTCAAAATATGTATCTGGATGGAGAGTAAAAAGAATGCAAGTGTGGAGTCCAGCTAGTATTTGAGGCCATATAAAAAATATTTCCCTATGCATATAAAGCATGAGTAATTAATACTGATTGAAATTTGTTTAAATACAAGAATGTTTCATCTTTGAAAAGTCATGGCTGTCAGGCAAAGTCCCTAGGGATTGAAAAGAGGGAAACATCACTCCCATTTACAAGAAAGGGAGGAAGGAGGACTTGGGGAACTACTGGCCGGTGAGCCTCACCTTTGTGCCTGGGAAGACCATGTAACAGATCCTGGAAGACATGTTAAGGCACATGATGGATGAATGGGTGATCTGAGACAGCCAGCATAGCTTCACCACAGGAAGGTAATGCCTGATCAATTTGGTGGTCTCCTATGATATAGTGATGGCAGTGGACAAAGGGAAGGAAACTGCTATCATCTACCTGGATTTCTACTAGACCTTTAACATGTTTCCCTACCACATCCTTATCTCTAAATTGAAAAGATATGGATGTGAAGGGTGGACTATTAGATAAGTAAGGAGTTGGTTGCAGCCACTGGGTTGTGATCAGTGGCTCTATGACCAGTTGGGGGCTGGTAATGAGCAGTGTCCCCCGGGGGTCAGTCTTGGGACTGGTGCTCTTCAACATCTTCATCAATAACATAGATAATGGGATTGAGTACACCCTCAGCAAGTTTGCTGATGACACCAAACTGAGCAGTGTGGTTGATATGGCAGAAGGAAGGGATGTCATCTGGAGGGATCTTGATAAATTTGAAAGGTGGGCCCTTGTGAAACTAAAGAGGTTCAACAAAGCAAAGTGCAAAGTCTTTTTTGCACTTAAGTTGAGGTAATCCTAGCTATGTATAAAGTCTGTGAGAACTCCTTGAAAGTAGTCCTGTTGAGAAGGACTCAGGGATCCTGACTGATGAAAAACTTAACATGAGTCAGCAGTGTATGCTTGCAGTTCAGAAGGACAATAGTATCCTGGCTGGGTTCCATCAGAAAAAAAAGTGGTCAAGAGATTGAGGGAGGTGATTGTCACCCTCCGTTCTGTCCTCATGAAAACCTATCTGGAGTATTGTATCCACATCTGGGGACCCCAGCACAGGAAAGATATGAAGCTTTTGGAGAGGGTCCAGAGGAGGTTAATGATGATGATCCAAGGGCTGGAGCACTTCTATGAATATGGGCTGAAGGAACTGGGCTTGTTCAGCCTGGAAAAGTGAAGGCTGTGAGGAAACTTCATTGCAGCCTTCCAGTATCTAAAAGTAGTTTATAAACATGAGGAAAATCAACATTTTACATGGGTAGATAGTGATAAGACAACTGGCTGGCAACTCTGCCTGTGGCAGAGGTGCTGGAACTTGATGGTCCTTGAGGTCCCTTCCAACCCAAGCCATTCTATGACTCCATGTTCAAATTAATCATCTCTTTGTGACGGAAGGCATACGGTCTTCTTAGGGGAAGTATTTACTGCCCCAGCATTACCTCATTTCCTTTTTTGGGTAGCTGTGGAGCCTATAAAGGATTTACAGAAAAACCCAAAGTAAAAATGCACTATTAATAATGGCCTCTAAGTGTAAATAAATTTGGAAAAATAAACATTGCACTATTCTTAGCTGTCATGATTCACATACAATGATGTTGAAGATCAAAACTTTATTGTGATATATGGTATATTTTTTGTACTCTTAGGCATGTCCCAGTGTCAGTTTCTGCTACACTGTAGCTGACATGCAAAGTATTATCTTATTCTAGTATTTTAATTCTAGTAGAAATGTTGCTGAAGTCAATTTATTTTTGCCTTGTTTTCCTAGCAACACATTACTGCCAATTCAAATGCTAGTTAATGTCACTTTGTGATTTTTTTTTTTTCACTTTCACATAGCCGATCTTTTCATTAATAAAATAAGCATTTAACATACAGAAGTGTAATGAAGTATTTTGAAAATAAAATAAAATAAAAAACACACCATAAGATACCCATTAGAACGAATATTATCAAATACATGTTGGGTTTAAATTTTTCCTTCTTTTCTGGTCTACGATAAATTAATTAGTGGGATCCTTTACATGTTTAAAGTAAGAAAAAGATACCTTCCCCACCTGAAATCTTGTATTTGTTTTCTTTCTCTTAAGAGGAAAACTTACTATTAAAAAAAAAAAAAAAAGTAATAGTAGAGAAATTCAACTGGTAACATTTAATGTTTTGTATTTTTTTATGTCCTGAAGCTCAGAAACATCATCCATTGCATCATCCTCTACATACCTCTATATACCCTACTCTCCCATTATGTTCACACTGATGTGGTATGGCTGAAGCCCTTCCCTTCATAGTCTTTCTATTTAACTGGCTCAGGAAGATGCACCTGAGACCTGGGTCAGGTCTGCCATGGCATAACTACTGCTCTCTAGAGGAGTATACCTTCTCCACTAAGTAGAAAAGGAAAAGGCCTACATGAAAATAGAGTCAGAAGAGATTTTACAGAAGTTCTGCCTTTATTTTATGTCTACAATAGACTTTCCTTGATTTTAGTAATTTCCTTCTACACCTTCCCCATCATCCCCACTACAAGCCTAGTAACAAAACAAGCAAGAAGGACTTACTGTCTACCTGAGTTACCCATATAGGATTTAGACATTTCTTCTACTCCCACTGTGCTGAGCTCAAATTAAATTTTGGATGGTGTTACCAAAGCTAAATAGTTCTGTGCAAATAATCAAAGTGGGATAAATTCCAGTAACCTTCCTCCTCAACAAACAAACAAACAAACAAATCTTGCATTTGTTTCTCATTAGAAGCTTGGAGATTCAGAGAGTGACAAAAACTGGCACAGTTTGTCTTCTAACAGATTATGAATGCCATGTGTGATGTTACTTGAGAAGATGGAAAGCATTTATACAAACTGTCAGAGACTGCTAAGCTAATTTGTGGCATGTGGCATGCATGTTGTTGAATGAAAAAGTTAGTCATACACCTACTGTTTGGCTGTAGATTGTATGGGAATACAAATCTTGCTGACAGATCGCAGCTGCAGCTCAACTCTATGTGAAATGCTTTGATTTTTGAAAATTCACACCATGTGCCAGAGAAGAAAAAGGAGTGCTGCTGTCTTTATTTTGATGTCTTTCACTGAAGGTGGGCTACTCTGATTTTGCAGCAAATGAAGCATCTCAACTCTTTGAATGTAGATTCCAAATGGAGGTAAATATGACCTGCTATACACTGCTGTTTCACAGAAATGTGGGGTGGAAGTCTGCCACAGCTACAGATTGTCTAGAGTGGCACTGGTAAAGAATGTTGGAAGGATTTGCACATAGCACTGTTGGTGCTAGGGGTTGCAGGTGTGGTATACATGCCTTAGGAAATAAAACACTTGATACAGCTTGGCATGGCCTTAAACAACTACTGGAATGCAGTGTACATTTATTATATGCTCTTTCATAAGCTCTCTTGACCAACATATTTCCAAAACATTGAATCATCCATCTCTATAATATGAAATGTTCTCCTCTAAACAGAAGAGAAGTGGCAAATAGTTATAAGCAGTGGTGAAGATTTTATAAATACTTATATATAAATTATTTGAAAATACTCTTGTTCAGCTCAAATTGCAGGAGAAGCCCATTTATCAGCCATAAGTGAGATTATGTTCCACAGTGTTATAGACTTTCTTTATTTTATGTCTTTACATCAGCACTCCCAGGAAGAGTCCATAAGTGGCTCCAGATGTTATCGAGTAAATTACTTTTATCCAGCAACCTTGTATGCTTTTCTTATACGATGCCATTTGGGTCAGATTTTCTGTCCAACAGTTACCTGGTGTTTTACTTTTTCATTTTACTTCCATTAAACTGATAGTTAAGCAAATACTTAGTAAATAGATCCAGAAATTAAAATATAATTTGCATTACTTTTAAATTAACTACATGGATTCTTTTTGAGAGCAAAACTACTTTTCATTTATTCTAAAATATTTTCATTTTCTGTATGCACAGATTTCTTAGTGAGATAAGATCCATGTTTTTTTGTAATAGAAGTCCACATTTTTCTGACTTTCCTATAAAGCTGAATAACTGGCCTTGACTGCACTACAATATCCTATTCCAAGCAAGTACGTGATAGAAACTGCAATTTTTTTTTTATGTAATAGTAAAGTCTTATTATTATCTTCTGTAATGAATTTCCTAACAAAGCCATCATATGCATTTAACTTGAAGTGATGTTTTCTCTGTGGTCAGTACAATACTGGTTAGTCTATTTTAAATTGATTCTACTAAGACAGGCTTCTGAGCCTAATCTGATTAAATATCTGGCATTATCAGGTTAAATAATATAAATTGTTCTGACAAAAAAATATCACTTTCAGGGATCATTTATAGAAATATCTACAAAGGCATTGATACTTAGGGCTTAAATTATTCCAGAATAAAGAATAAATTAGAACAAACTGGACAAAAAGAAACTATTTAATTTCAATTTTCAGAGACTCTCTAAAATGACATTCTAATTCTGATTTTTTTTTTTTTTTAATTTGAAAATAAAAATATCTAGGAACATTCTAATGAAATTTTCAGACCTTGAAATTTTTCCCATCATTTTCTAAACTTACTTTCAAAGTTCAGTTTCTTCATGTTCGTGTGTTCTTTATGTGCAGCTTCTTTGTCATTTCTAAAATCTTTAAAAAAATACTGGGTTTCTGTGTTGTTTTTTTGTTTGTTTGTTTTTGTTTGTTTTTCCTGCAATTACCAGATTGCCTTTATTCCTGGGACTAGATATACACTTGACACATGGACTATCTGTCATTCCCAAATTCTGTGAAATATGAAGTGGTCATCAGCCTACCTTTCCAATATGAACTGCAAAATAAAATATTTCCTGTTATTTGCAACTCTCTACAAAACTCACCATAGTTTTGAACTATGGAATTCACTGTAGTCAGATAATGTAGCTTGGAAGTGAGATATTTGCCTAAGTGAGAAAACAGTAAGTAGAATTATCCTAGAACAATTTGGATAAAATGTCATAGGAGATACATGGTCCCTGAAGTCCTACCCTCGTATATATATCTAGGTTTTGAGGGAGAGGAACCAAATGTGGAAGCAAACTTATGTTGTAAACTTCTTTTAGTAAAGGTATTTGATTATGCCAAGTACTTGAATTGATGCACTTGTCTATTAAAAACTTTAAGCTGATGAAGAACTTCACCTTTAACCTGTAAATCCCGTATACTGTATGAGGAGAAAGCAAAAAGAAAAGCATAACAGTGATTGTGCTATGTGAAAAAAAATTCCCCAAAACCATATCAGAAGTCTATCTCTAAGTCCCCAAAGACTCAGATGAAGTGCTAACTGAAAGTTAGCAATATTTTGAATAATAATCAATGAGAGAAAATTACTAGTAGTGACTTAAAGAGACTTCTGGAATCCAGAATGGAGACAAATTTCAGGCATGCTTGGTGTTTGATATTCCCTAATAGATGGCCCTGAGCTGGTTTCAAGCATTTTCTTGATCTGTCTTTTCTCTTTTCACTCTCAGTTGAAAAGACTAATTCATCCCACTATAGCTGTGGTTAATCAAATATTTACTCCTGTGCTTTTGTTTTCCCCTGCATCAGAGTTAATCAATCTGTAAATCTTGTACTATATCTCTCCTGCTGATTGTTTTTTTTTTTTTTGCTTTTTTTTTTTAATGTAATTCAAGTTCATAAAGAAGGTATCCATGCTTCAGACAATTCAATCCGTAATTATTTTCAAATTGAAAATTTTGAAGTACCATTGTGATTTTTAATGCAAATATTCATAAAAAATAAATAATGGAATTAATTTGTCTAACATTTCATATCTTCTGAGTTTGCACTGAGTATAAGTTCTAAAAGCCAGGAGAGCGTGTTTTTGGATAGTTTCCAAAAATACCAGACATTGTATAATTTTCTCATGTTTGAAAGTCCCGTTTCACTAATTGCTTTCTGGTGAGTTCTACATTTGCTTTCTAAACTGGGATCTTCAAAATTAATTTTAATTTAACCTTACCTATTTTTTTTTCTAGGCTTAACATCTCCAAATATTTGAATGCGTTACTTGAGGCATATGTAACAAAAAAATCATTATATATTTTATAATGAAACAAAGATTAAAAAAAGATATAAAAGAGGCTGTATGAGGGATAATTTAATATGTAACGCGAAACAGTTCCTGATCTGAGAATTCATGCAATACATTTCTTCAAGATATAAAAGTCTGCTTGGTATATCTTCAAAATTAAAACAGCATTTGTCAGGGGGGAAAAAAAAAAAAAAAGGAAAGTATATGACAAGACAAAAAATTGTGCAGATTGGTAAAACATTATTTTAAATATCAGGACCCAATTTAGCAATAGCTATAGATTTTAACTGAGTCAAAACTTGTTTTGATCTATGAGTTCTCATGGGCTATGGTGAGACAACACTGATGTCAGAAGGGAATTGAAAGGACAATTCTGTGTGTTATAAAATGAAAACATACTGAAGATGGGAGCTATCAGGCTGCAGCTTTAACAAACATTTCTTCCTATAACAGTGCTGTAAATAGATATTAAAAAAATATTCAAAGTCCAAACTTAACACTGATTGACTGGAAAGATCAAGGGCCCATGAAATTTGAATTCCTTCTTTTCCTGTTGTATAGAGAGATACCCTTAGTGTCATATATATTTGTATATATATGTGTGTGGAAAAGAGAGGGCTAGTCAGTCTAGGAACTGAGAAGAACCATACTTTACATTTGGTGCAAAACTGAAGGGACTATCTGTGACAAGCAACCTGAAAAGCTCAGTATTTTGATAGTCAACTCTGTTCTGACTGTTTCTTCTATCAGAGCAAGGGAGGAAAGTGCACTGATCTCTCTCTTGCTGATCTGGTTGTCCTCTGGGGCAGGAACATCACAAG
Source organism: Chrysolophus pictus (assembly GCA_037305975.1). Taxonomy (NCBI): domain Eukaryota; kingdom Metazoa; phylum Chordata; class Aves; order Galliformes; family Phasianidae; genus Chrysolophus; species Chrysolophus pictus. The sequence goes on from CM074578.1 coordinate 37,642,468, forward strand.
TCACTGTTTCAAACACAAACTGTCATTTTAGATGATAGAACAAAGGGAATTGACTGAAAATAAATAAAACTTGAATTCACTCAGGTATAAAAGGACATCTTCTTTTACAAGCAAGCAGTTATAAACATGACTCTGAATGATTTATAAAGCAAAAATAATGTGATTGTTTGAGAATTGAGATGCTTTCGACAAAAATAATATATTAGGAGATTAGTCTCCAAGGGGTAGATAACCTTTCCAGATTCTAAGTATTTCTTCTGTTCTCATGTGTGAGTTTACAATCTGTTAGTCTCAAAATATATCTGCAAACCCACAGGCCCACCTTCCTGACAGCTGTTCGAACAACAGAGCGGAGGAACAGAGAAAAAATTCTACATCATCAGTCACCCAGCAATTCTGAAAATCTTGCTAAGTTACTCATACAGTCCAGAAATGCCACTCAGACAAAGGAGGGGGATTGGAGGCAGTGAGGGAAAGAAGTCCCTTAAAGTGCAACATTTGCAGCAAATGCTTGAAAACCAAAGGGGCCAATTAGTGTAATAGGTTTGAAATCATTTCAGCACAGTCCTAAAGACAAAAGAAAAATTGTCCTTCAGAAATGGGGCTTTATTGTTCAGATAAGTATAGAGATGAACAATGAATTCTATCAGTTTTGGAGGCAACATTCCTTCTCCTTCATACTGGACCATACATTATTAATGAGCACAATTTTTGAGAGTGGTAAAACTGTTTGAAAAGAATTAACATAGTCTATTGGATGTGATTGACACTGTCATCCCTTTCATTTTGCTCTTGGCAAGAGGCATCCCTGTAGATTTATGTGCATCTGGACATTACTAATATTCTCCTTGTTATGCACTCTGGGCAGCTGTGATATGGAAATTTCTAACAGTTTTTAAGGGGACAGTTTACTGTTGTTATCTGTATAAGCATACACACAGAAACATTATTTTCTTTTGGTCTAAGATTGTATCACTCAAAAATATTTAATATCTCACTACTTAATAACTCTGATCTATTTTCAACACACGCACTTTTAAAAGGAGTTTTATAAGATCATACGGATTCTCCACATATTTCCAGCTACTTCCTTCTAGACAGTTTAGTTTCCAAGATTCCTATCCACTCATCCTCCTCTTGTTTTAACTTCAAATTCTCCAACTCAATTGCATTTTTAATTGGATTAGTGCATCAAGAACTACAGCTAGTGTTTACCTGCTGTTTGGAACCACAGAAACTCTTCTGATTTGCCTTTGTAATGACTTTTAATTACAATAAGTAAAACAAGTGAAATTAAGAATTGCTGAAACAAAACATCAAACAAAAAAAAAAAATGTGACAAAGGCTATGGATCTTTTTGTTTGTTTGTGTTTGTTTTTCTCAAGGAAACATTGTTTTTATATGCAGGTTTAGAATTATTTTGTTTTGCAGTCTAGATAGGAAAGTACGTCAGTCATTGTATGTATGTATATTTGATTGACGTGTCTAGATATATGGTCAAATATTTTATTGGTGAGCTTATTCAACATTTTGGCTATAATTTTCTCTCTTTTAAAGACAACTTATCTCTCTGTCTTTTAAAAAGAATACTTTCATTTTCCAGATTTCTCATGAGAGAAATGAAAGAACTTAATGTAAAGGATCTGTTTGCAATGTTGGGGTATGAAGGGAGAAGGTAACGTAATTGGGATAGAAGATAACTGATAGCTATATTATTTTTAAATATGCTTTCATATTTACAGATACTCTGTGCAAGGACATAATAGGGGAGCCATGAGTTTTGAACTCTAAAGTCCAGCCCATTCTGCTGCAGCCCTCATATTCACAAAGCTCCTTGTCTCACCAGTTTCCTTTACATTGAGCCTTATGAAATATAAGTTTGTGTCCAGCGATTAGAGGCACATGAACAGCTGCTTTCTGCTCACAGTCAGCTGCTCTGCTCTTTGAGTGACATGTCCACCACCTTCTCCAAAGGTCAGACCCATCTTCTCCATGGCAGGCCCATTGTTGGCCCTTCCAGGCTCTGAGAATTCAGCACGGAGGTCCCTCCTGCTTGGCAGCACAAGAAACTGCCACTGCTCCATTAGACAGCCTAATTATACCAATCAATCATGTAAAATAATTCTCACGGCTAGAAGTGGAAAGGTTATAACTCATAAAGGCACTTGCTAACTGAAAAGAGAAGGAAAAAAAATGTGAAGTCAATACATAAAATAAATTTAAAAAATATATATACTATCAAACAAATATTCTTGAATCATAAGTCTATTTAAATTTATTTCCTCTGGCCAAAATCAAAGTGGCATTTATAAGATAGAGCATTATAAATCTTACAAATTAGTGATTAGTTGAAAGACTTACTACCTTGATTTTGGCACATTGAGTTTTAATGACTTTAAACTCATAGAAATGTGATTTTGTGATTTAGTTATTTTAGTGACTACTTCATACCAAGATAACAGTGGCAGCCTACAGAACTACACAGAATAGTCAGTATGATTTCTTAAATATGAATTTTACAATTCTTATGAAACTTTATTTTTAATTCCAGAAATCTTTTTAGTAGTATTTTAAAATTTTAATTTTAGTTAGTAATCACGATTACAGGGCCCTTTTTGTTTATTTATTTGTTTATTTTTGTGGCTATTTCCACAGGAATAAAGAAATAAAGAAAAATCCCTTCCACTGAGAAAATTCATACCAGTTCTCCTACATGTAACATAATATTTACTTCATATCCTTAGCACAGCCAACAGTTGTTCTTATATTGCAAAAAGAGGTACTGGAAAGAGAAAGCTCTGGAATCAGAGCTGCCCGGAACCCATTCCTTTCTGCTTAAAATCACAGGTCCAGAACTCAGATATGTTTCCCGATATTTCTGAAGACATGAAAATTCAAAGTCAGGATTTAATGCACATATACCAAACAACTTCATGGAATGACCTGACTTTACTATGAGTCTCAAAATACAGTATATATGCATGACTGTACAAACAAATTATTAACCTTATATTTGCAAAAACACTACAAAATAATCTAACTTTATAAACTTAAACATAACAAGTACAAATCAGGGCAGTAGATCATTTTCTTATGAAAGAATGCCATCTCCTTACAATTTTTTTTGAACCTAAGCATGAAATAATAGATTTTTATCCCAACATTTGCTACCATCCAACGTCTATTTCATGAACTTGTGTCCAGTCTGAAGTTAAGGTGCCTAAAAAACAAAAATAAAAGACTTATTGGTGTTTTGTTCACATATGAGAAGTTATAAATAAATAAATAGACAAAGCAACTCCTTACAATCTTATGAAACAGTATGCTTTCGCACATGATCTGTCACATCTGCAACCCATGTAGGACGATGATCATTTGACTTACTTTCTCTGTCTCTGTCATGATTCAGCTGTACCCTTTCCTCGTGGAAAGGGTAAACTGTTAGCTTTAGTAAGCAAAGTCATTTGTTATAAGTTCCTAATATATAATTTATTAATTTTCCTTTTCCTTGTTGGTATAAATCAAATAGTCTTGTCTTAGTTATACACTGTGTACCTTAATCCATTTTAGTAAATATTTGTTTTTACCAATAATAAAGAACTGAATTTCTTCTATACTGAATCAAAGCAGGAAGAGGAAGAAAGTTATGTATTTGTAACACAGATTGTAACCTTATTGCTTAGTATCTTCCTTGTGCAATTCCCTTGAGTGATATGTGTTGTTGTCTAAATAGCAGAAATTCATCTAAGAGTGTATTTTTTGGCTCTATTATGTTTGAACAATAGCAGAGTATCTACAGACAGAGGTTCAGATAGGTATGGGAAAGTTTTTAGATTACAACCATTCCCTGCTTCCTGTTGCTGGGATTTAGTATACACAAGAACTTGCTGAAAAAACATGCCACTCACTTCATAAATAAATGTAATACCAGTGAAGACCTGAACTGGAGAGTGTCCTAGCAACTGTCCAAGACAAAAACATAAGAGGTGGTGGACTGTCAGAAGCATTTAGTGAAAAGATCTCATATAATCTAATAACAAAAGAATTGCAGACTTAACTAAAGATTATTTTTGATACTATGCTTTGCCTCTTCTACTGTTCTTCATTTTTGCCACAGCAGTGTTAGATAGAGAGTAACCTTAAATCACTTGGGATTCAGCTATGCTTCCTGCAGTGGATTTCAATTTTTCATAATGTCCACAAATGTCCAGTAACTATAATTTCAGATGAAGCAAAGGGAAGACCCCCAAATCTGAATAGCCAGGCAAGTGTCAGATTTTTTTCCTACAGAGAGATATATTTTTGTTTTTGCTGACTTTCCTCTTGCCATGACAACTAACACCATATCTATCCATAACAGATTCTCTGGATTTTGAGGAAGCTAATTAATATATGTTATTTTATTAGCTTTGATATTTAAGATCAGATTGTATGCAGTATAAATGCTAAGTCCAAAGAATATTTAAAATTTACACAACTAGAGTCTCTTTTCTATCTTTTTTAATTATTAAGCAGACTATGCTGTGTTAGCATTTTATGTTTCCTGTGTTGACCAGGGAAGATGGTTAGACATTAGCTGTAGATCTTAGAAGTCCTACTGCATTTGAAGAAGTGTTTGCACGCTAATCACATTATTTACTAACACTTGTTATAAAGACATAAAGTTAATATTCATTCTTGTTAAGTATTGCATATACAATCAGTCAAAACTTAAAACACTGAGAACCTATGTACTATTTAAAAAAAAAATACATATTTTCTAAATTATTTCAATTGTTTACATACAATGTTTTGGTAGCTATGTAAAAATTCTTTAATATTTAATTTATTGTACATCTATCCTTACTTTTCTGTGGGGAATCTCAACAATCTAAAGTAAATTTTGAGACTTCCGTCATACGGTTTTAGTCTGCTTCTCCTGAGAGCTTCCTATGAAGCAGTAAATACTCACACCAGCAAAATATTCCTATGTTACTTACCTTATTTTGCTGCTCAGTTAGGTTTGTGGAGACTTATTTTCTTTATGCTGTAATCAATATACCGTGGCCGATGGTTTTGATTGAAGCAAAGAAAGAAAAGAATATTTCCCACAGGAATCTCTAGGGAGAGTGATGTATGTAAAGAGAGAGAATGTATGTAAAGGGTGTAGAGTGACTGCACTTACATATGCTTGAGCAAATTCAGGAATAGAGGATATTGTAGTATATTTTCCCATCACCGACAAACAGTTTTAAGTGAAAACAAAACAAAATAAGAACAAAACAAAACAAAAGTGCCAAAAAAATAAAATATCCAGGTTATTTAACATATTGTGATTTTTGTACGTTAGGGTCTTTGTCCAGCCACATATGTACTTCTGTTTTGTGAGTTTATCATGTCTTATCCCATTGTTGAACCACATAAGGGAAAAACAAAGTTCAAACAACAGTTATTCTACGTGTAGATCAAACAGTGAATCGCAGACTGCATGACAAAATAAACATAAATTACTGTGTGAATTACCAGCAACTTCCTCATATTTTCAGTTGGTGAATTCTAGTACATGTGACCAAAGATTATGAAAATAACATGAAAGAAGTTCAGTTATGAATAGCAGACCTTACTGGTCATTAAGTTTGGCTGGCTCAAGAGAGTCCACAAAACACCTAATGACATCCACAGATGAAAAAAGTCTACAAAATACTTAGTAAATATAAGTCTTGAAGAAAAATAGTATGAAACTTCCTGTTGGAAGTCAAAGTCAAATTCATCTATGCATCTTTCTGCTATTAGTTAAAATAATCTTTGAGGAAATAAGCAGGTCACATTCTCCTTCTTAGAAAAAAAGAAATAGGTCCTTTCCCCAAATTTGATGACCACATGTAAACAAAACAGATCCTCTCTAGTCATATTTTATCCCATTTCTAGGTTTGTCACCCTCTAGATACTCTGAAGAATTCCCTCCTCTATACCATCTCCTCACAAATTCAACCTGGTTCTAGAAAGCGTCCAGTACAAGATTTAAACAACTTACTTTTTACAAAATAATAAATATTGCATAAAGATGGTGAAAACATTGCAGTGTAGTTCATTTGGAGTTAAAATAAAACTCCTTTGGAGTTTTACAGTGAGCCTAGGCCAAGGGTAAGCACTCTATTTATTCTCTTTTTGGTATAATAAGCTGCTTAAACAAACTCTCTTGTTTATTTTGTAATTATAATATCTGTATATTACTACTAACTATGAAAACCCAAGAAAAAGTATGCATCCCAGTAACAGAATTATATAATAACTTAACATAAAATGTACCCAGTTTATTCCTTTCTCTCTCCCAGTAAATTGTTCACAAACATCCACTGTATTTGAATCATTTGAATGTTGTTGGTTTGGTGTATGTATGTGCATGCATTTGTGCTCCTTCAAATTTAAATATTTTAATAATTTCTTTCATTTTGTGGGTTGTCTTTGAAATATGTGCTCTATCTACTTCTTTGACTATGGCTTGTCCAATTCTTTTTGAATGAAATATGTAAATAATTATTTGTATTAATGAAAACAGATCTTGGAATTCTTTCCTGCAGTATTTGCCTGCTCTATATAAGAACAGGCAATTTCACAATTCAATTAATTATACAGGAAAAAAAAAAAAAAAAAGTAATCCATGCTTGGGAACAACTAAGTTTCTAAGGCAAAAAATGCGTAAGTAGAACAGAAACTAATTTATTGTGCTTTCATGAAATTCCCCCTCCCCCCTCTCCCTTTTTTTTTTTCTGCAATATATCCACAAATCAATCTGTTAGGTAGCACGTGTTTGAGGTTGTCCATTGACCCACTAAAATTAATGGGAGTTTTACTACTCACTTTAATGGGATTGTGATTGGGCCTAATTTGTATTCAGGAAGTTTGTCCTTCATGAAGACGAAGTGGAAAAAGTATGGAGGGACATGAAGAATTGATGCAGTTCAACTTTTCTCTGGTTCTGAGGAAGAACTTGTCAACCTTATGACTTTATTTTTGCCCAGTCATGATGTATTCTTTTATTCTTTTATTTTCTTCCAATTTCTTTTCTGTATCACTAAATATTTTCTTATCATCATTATCCTTTGGTTGTGGTGGAATTCTCCTTTCTTATTCTCTGTAAAACAGAAAAGTTTAGGTGTCTATGATTCTAATTTTTAATCAGATCACAATTCTAATAATATAATAGATTCTTTTCACCATAAGATAATGAAAGCAGATCAAATATTAACTACGCAGTAAACTCAGGAAGTTGTTGATACTATGTTAGGATATTTTTAACTAGACATCACTACAGACAGCAAGAATTAAATTCATTATGGGATTAAGACACTGTCACTGAAGATCTGCATGTTGATATCCAGATGTATGCAAAACTTCTAGTTTTCCATTACAATCAGTGGAGATTTGTCAATGCAATTAATAGAGATTAGAGGGCAATTCATCTCAACTGAGCATAAATACCTAAGGTGAGATTTGTTTGCTTAAATATTGCTCTCTAGTGCTATTTAAAATGCTAGAGGGTATCCAAGATATAAGAATGGCTGATACCGCAGTGCTATAGATGATCTGTACCTTTCTGGAGCAGCAGCGGGAGACTGAGCTAGATGAAACTGTAGGACAAGGCACGTCAGAGCATGTCAAATAATATCTACATTTAACTTATTAACTATTAAGTAAATAAGTTAACTTATTAACTTATTAACTAAGTATTAACCAGGCTATATTACTTCTATGGATTAGTACTCTACTGATATTAACAAAACTTCAGACACCTGACACACCTATAGACAATTAGAGTTAAGGAGTTAAATTTCAGTCTGAATTACATGTAAAATCGTTTAAGGCCCTAACCAAGGCAAGGAAGATTTTGTTTGAAGGAAACAGTCCTCAAAACAACATAAAGTAGGAGTTATGTGTGTTGTGTTTATCATCGGTTTGTCCTCATGACTGTGATTTTTGACATAAATTACAAAAATTAGTTGATTTTCAATGGGATCAGGACTTGCAAAGTTTTATTCATTGACTCTGAATATATATACCTCCATGCAGAACTATTTTTAATATTGTCCTGATTATGAGGGCAATACAAGGGCAAGTCAAGGCAAAAGCAACAGACACTCAGGCATGTGTGCTATTATGATGATGATTCAGTGTTGCATACAAACTTGTCACAGAGCGCAGCATCTTAACATTTACACATTTTTAGAATAGTTATGTAGCCGAATGACATTAACTTTGCTAGTCCATATCTTTAAAGATTGCATTAAATGCTTTATAACATAAATTTTATAAGCATGTGCCATGAGAATGGAGTTCAGAACTCAGAAGTGAGAAGGCAGTGCTCAGAGGGAAGTTTGCTCCAAATGGCATCTACTAAATGCAATGAACCAAGCTAGAAGTCATGTCATAGAATCATAGAATCCTTGAGTTTTAAGGGATCCTTATAAGTCATCTAATCCAACTCCCCTGCAGTGAACAGGGACACCTGCAACTAGATCAAGCTGCTCAGGGCCCCCATCCAGCCCGACCTTGAATGTCTCCTTGAATGTTTCCACCTCCTCTCTGAGCAACCTGTTGCACTGTTTCACCACCCTTACTGCAAAAAACTTCATGTTACAGACCCCTTTAAATATTGGAAGGCTACTATCAGATCTACCTGAAGCCGCCTTCAACCCAAACAGCCTCAGCTCTCTCAGACTGTTTTCATAGGGAAAGTATTCCATCCCTCAGATCATTTTTTGTGGCTCTCCTCTGGATACACTCTAACAAGTCCACATCACCCCTGTACTGAGTTTATGTCCTGCCTACCCTCCCTGATACTCCTTAATCTCTCCACTTCTTCCTTGATTTCTACCACTATACTGAGCAGATCACCTACCAGAGATCTGAACAGCTGCATTTCTGGGCGGGCACTAAGTCTGGGTAGCCTCATGCTTTTTGTCAAGAGCTTTCTGCCTGGGGGAAACCATGGCTAGCTTTGTCATTTGGAAGGCAGCAGATTAACGGTCACCCAAGCGGGTAGGAATAGCCCATTCTCCCTGCCTGCCCTGCCAAGGCAAATTGCCGCACGGCAGTTGCTTTGCTGAGGCAATTCTTTGCTTCAATGTGTGATCGCACCCAAACTGTTCACCCCACGGAAAAAGGAAAAAGGTACATTTGGAATCAGCGGATTTGTTGAAAAGATACCTGCAGCATATTTTAAATCTCGTGTTCCAAGTTTTGAAGACTGCTGTGACTTCTAAGTTATAAGCTGTGCAAGGATGAGAAGTGCTAATCTTTTTATAAGCTTTAAATAACGCATTCTTATTGCTTCCAGTTGTACTGAAAGCGCTAGATACCACCTTTTTGGACAAACTGACTCATTTTCCTTCCAAATTTAAGGGTTCAAAATGTTCATTTTTTTCACAGTTCAGAAAAAAAAAAATATTTGGCTTAATTCATATTTGAGACAAAATTAGATGTATCATCTATGTGCTTGTTATTTTAGCTAAATAGTGGCACAATTTTTCCATTTCACTGTTGTGACATTTTATATTATGAATTTTTTTCCTTTCAATTATGTTAAAGTGAATTTTATTCTGTACTGTTCTTTTCTCTTAACTTACTTGGTTAAGAGAAAAGAGATTTTTGCTTATAGTTATTCTGGTGTAAATCCAGAGTAATTCTTTGGATTCAGTGGAATTTTTCCAGGTGTATGTTGATGATTACACTGCAGGAAGGTTTTGTCCACAAGGCTTTGAATTTATTAATATTCTGAACTTTCCACCATCTTCTATTAGTCCTTCAGCAAGAGCTTCTTAAGCCCCAGGACAGCCCTCAAAAGCAGTCTAATGTGGTCCAGGCAAAAAGAATGCTTGACCTATTCCATAATGGGAGCATGGTTCTTGCAGATAAGGAAGCATGAGTTATAAATTTCCTGCTGGGAGCTCATGATGCATTTCAGAGTTATATATTCACATTCTCTAGCCAAAAAAAAAGTGCCTCCTTTATACAGTGAAGAAGGAAAGCAAACAATTGATCAAACAATTTGTATTCTATTTAACGGCATATTTAAATAAGCTGCTACAGGATAATACTATGCAGACATTCTCTTATGATTTTTCTATTGTAGAACTATGCTGTAGGTATTAATTCATTCAGAATGCTTTAAATGTGTTATTAATAAGAAAATTTATAAATTTATCAAACTACTTCTTATTATACTAATAAATATGGTAGGGAATGTGAGTGATGTCATTAGAAGGTATGTGTCATTTTTAAGAAGGCAGGCCTTCAGTTTATATATATATAGTCAAATATCAAGATGTGTAAATAACAAGCCAGTTCTCTCTTTAGAACATGTACTCCTCGCTCCTTGCATCTGTTTAACCAAAAATGTCTCATCAAAGTCGCTACTCGCAGAATTAAACAGAAATGTATTTAATTACTGAAAAAATAATATCACAGTACAAGTAAAAAGAATGCATTCAGAGCCCAAGAAGATATCACTGTTCTCAAAAGCAAAAATTCTTAAAGTTTGTACTGTCCCAGAAAGCATGCAAAGTACAGGAATCAAAACTAAGCAGAGAAGAATATCTAATTTACTTCATACCATAAAGAGCCTGTACCTGAAGATCATCATGAATTTTTCTGCTTAGGCTGTTCTAGATAAGTAGTAATGATAAATATAATAACTTGGAGTTGTTGGAAAAACATACGCATAGATATGCTTAGAAAGTTTTAACAGATTAAGAACAGGGTTTTGAGGAAGTTTATACCTTCTCCAGATTATTTTTATGGAACTTAATCCTAAATCCACTAAGTCAGTGAAGTAGATCTCCAACTTTTGATGTTGCAAAAAACTGGAACCCAAAATACCACCTGGTATTTTGTGCTGAAACGAAATGGCTCAATTGCATTTCAAGCTCTGTTGGAACCTAAAATTGCTCAACACTAGACTTTACGTTCTGCCAAAATAGGCCACAGGTATTTGTATCTTCCTATGAGCATTCATGAGACCAGAATGCCCCCAGCAAATACTACTGTGAAGGTCAAACGCTCTCTGCAGACACTACTGCACGGAATCCTGAATGTCTCACTGACATTCAGGGATTTATCTTCAGCCTTGAATGTCACAAAACAAACGACATGCAATGCTCAGGCTGGAGCATGCCTCTTGCATCATTTCATCTTAAATGTTTCTGGGAATTAGGCAGAGTTTGACATAATTTGTATGGAATCATTTATGACTCCCACAGAACACTTCTTTTATGAAAGAAATTTTGTCACAGAGCATTGCCTTAATTAAAAAAAAAAAAAAAAAAAAAAAAAAAAAAGAGTTGATTTTAATTTTCTGCTTACCTTAGTTAAAAATAAATACCTACAGCCTTTTGCAGTAGTGCTTAAATCTTGTTGTCTTTTGGATTGATGCACATGACACACTAACCTTCCAAAGCTAAGATAAGATTAAGTGTGCAAAATCCAAATAGGCATAGCGACATGGGGAGTGCATGATGTTCACTGTCTAGAATCTATGGCTATGTCTGTACTAATAAAGAAAATACACTATAAACTATTATTTATCCCTGCTGCCAGCTGCCTTGGCATGATATATTTTTATATGGATAATTGCTCTTTTGTCCCAAATCTTGGGGACTGCATCCCGTTTGCTTGTGAGTAGGAGTCCTTGGGCCAAGTGAACCACCAAACTGCCTGGGCATTGTCTCAGAGTGCTGGTTGTTGAGTACAGCATTGTTTCAAGGACCATGCTAAGAATTTAACAGTATGACTAAGCACATATCAGTATACCGGTTTGTGCATTGTTCCTGTGTTTCTTGTCATCTCTCAGGGGTGTTATATGTGTTCGTGATAGGAATAATGAAAGAAAACATGATAGTACAGATGTTGTGCAGAACTGAATGTAATGACTTACAAGTAGAACAGGAGCTGTGAAAAACTTGGAATACTAGTGAAGGGAAAATGTTTTTTCTTCATTAACCTTCAAGTTAAGCAACCAGAAGATCCCCCTCATATATGTGTAATTATTTTTAATATACTTGATATTCATAGCTGTCTTGCATCACATCTGTCTTTTAACCTTTGAAGCATGCCATCACATTTATCCTGCATGTGGATGAATGTAAAATATGTTTTGATATATACAATGAATTGTTTGCAGGTTTGTTCTACTGTAATGGGAAAATATATATATATAAATGGTGTAGATGGAATGTGTTTCTTTTTGTGGCCACTTCAATATTCTCAGCCTCTGACAAATAGTGAAGTCATTAAGCATTACACAAAATGTTACACAACGTATGGCACTTAAGATTATTACCATATACTTGACAGCCAAGCCTAATTGTGATATACAGTATAAGTGCTCCAGTCCATCTGCAGAACAGAAAAATGCTCTCATCTTGTTACAAATGAAGCACACATCTGTATGCACATACAGCACAAAAAAAATTATATATTTAAACAGAGGCAAAACAAAATATTGTTCTTTGATACATTATTCAAAAGGAAATATGTGTGAAAATATATATGTCGATTATTGTTAAATCAGTCTTTTGTTGCTTTCTGATAAGTTGAGTAAATGACGTGTTTGGTGAGTTTTAATGCTTAATATATCTTACCTATTGGGGAAATGGAAACAAATCTTGAAGTCAAAATATTTAATCATAGAACTGTAGGGGTTGGAGAGACCTCCAGAGAACATCTTGTCTAACCCCTGCTAAAGCAGGTTCCCCGAAGTAAGTTGCACAGATTCCACAGTTTCTCCTATATACCCAAAGGAAGTGTGTCTAAAGACTATCAGAAAAAGAGAAGAAGTTTCCCTCATGCTTTAGAGGAACTAATCTGTAACACAACCATTCTACAAATATTTATTCTCATAATAAAACAGTAGTAATTGAAACTGTAAGAGCTGTATTTCCCCTGCTGTAATGTAGTGGTTGATGCTTTACATCTACCATCCTGATGCCTGCTATGTACATTTCTTCCATTACATCCTCTTTGTAGACATCTCTCCACGGACAAAGATGACTTCTAACCCATAAACAACACTGTTGTCTCTAAGCTGTCAGCGTGTAACATAGTGAATATCCAAGAATGTTTTCAGATAGGCCATTCTAATAGGTGTTGACGCTGATCCCACTTCATTCAACATCTTCTTGTTTCCCTGGAAGTAGCTTACATCTGCTTGGGCAAATTCTGTCATCACCACAGTTTCATTTGCAAATGCCATCTGTCCTGGCACTCTCTCAGGAAACAATCTTTCTTTTCTGACTCATGAGAGACATCCATGTTATTTGCACTCTTCCAGTAATACTTTCTTGAAGTGCTGCATGTCATGTAAAAGTCATCTCTGTGATTATGAAAAGTCAATGCTGTGAATTAACAGCTGCAATTAAGTTACCAACTCCATACTTCCCTCCTTTTCCACTGATGAATATATTTTAAAGGCAGTTTTAAAACCAGAGCTTTCATGCAAAATTTCTGTTTTGCTCTGTGCCTATTAATTCTCTTTTTACAATCCCTGATCAAGATTCATGCAGAAGGGGTGCTACCCTAGATCTGCATGTTTCTAATAACATGAGTAAAGCCTGAAGATATAAGTTAATCAGTGTACCCAAATAATAGTAAATCCATCTGAATTTTGAGAAAAATAAGTTTCTTTTCCCAATAGAGTTTTTTTGTTGTTGTTGTTTTGTGGTTTTTTTTATTATTATTATTTTTATTTTTTATTCCAAAGAATATCCAGAATTGGAGGGGACCCACTAGGATCAGAGTCCCACCTGAAAATCAGACCAAATGTCAGCAAGCACTTCCAGATACTTCTTGAACTCCTGAAACTTGGTGCTGTGACCACTGTCCTGCGGAGCCTGTTCCAGTTCCTGACCAACTTCTGGTGAAGAGCCTTAGAATCTTTTCCTGATGTGCTATCTGACCCTCCCCTGTCACAGCTTCATGCTATTCCTTCTGTGTTTTAATTTTCGTTAGATCAGAATAATCTGTGATAAAAACATATTCTTCAAACTGTTTAAAACCTATGCTGAACATCTTCCAGAAAATACAGAAACTGATTTTTCTTTTCCAGATACTGATTAGCAAATTCTAATGTCCACAACAGAACAAACTTGCATGCCAATCTTACGGCTGATTATGATAATTATAATAATTTTCTGATCCTCTGCTATTCCTAAATAACATCTACTTGTCCACATTTTTGCTCTTAGATATCAGATATTTCTGCCTGAGTGAGGTAACCGACAGTACAGAAGCAAACTTTATCAGAGGAGAATACCAGAATTTTTAGACAGCTCTGAAGGAAACAAAATTACTTTGTATAGAAGTAAGGAAATGTCATAGGTTATTTTTTGATATCCGGATAAAACATTTATTCACTTTTTTTGTAGTGTCTGCACTTTTAGTAGCAACCTTTTTAAACAAAGTATAGCTGTAAAACTACACACGCAAGTAAGCAAAATATGTTGAAAACATACTTGCATGTACTATGTCATAAACATATTGGACAAAATGATAGGACATTGGTTTGAATTGTACAGTTATGCTAATGATTCCATGGCCTTCTTCCCAGTGAATTAAATTACTAAGACTAATTTAATGATTTCTAGATTTAGTCTTCAGCTGTGCAGTAGGAATGTATGCTTTGTTCGGGTCTGTGCAAATTCACTGATTAAATGTGTACATACATACACTGACATGAATAGAAGAAGGAAAATGAATGTATCTCAAAATTTGAACGTAAGATTTCTATATAGGAAACATTCCTCAACCATCACAACTATCATAAACTATTACTATTAAGCAGGAATCTGACTGGCTTTTTATATGTAGATAATTAGTAGAAGATACGGAAAACAGTAATGTTCCATGTATGTATACCAAAAGTCAAGTTTTTTTAGTTTAAAAGGTTTTGTAGTTTGAAACAATTACCCCTTTTCCTATTAGTACACTCCCTGATAAAGAGCCCCTCTTCATCTTTTTTGGTGCTGAAAGGCCACAACAAGGTCTTCCTGGAGCATTCTCTTCTCCAACCTGAAAGACCCCAGCTGATAATGAGGCTGAGAGCATCATCATTGCCCTCAGATTACACTTGTCTTCCGACATCAGATTCCAACACTACAGAATCTTGGACAGGGATGATATTAAAACGCTGAATATGCAATGGACAACCTACCATAAAGCAACACTGTGTAATGGTTCCAAAAGTGAACAAGGCTTTGGGGGACTGGTACTTAGTTTTACATCTTTCTACTTTTGTCTTTTTGAGGAAATATGTGTGTTTATTCCACCGTACACTCATAACACTCAGATAAAACTCATGATTCTTCCTTTAGATAGTATTTTAAATGAAGTTTTGTTTAAATTAAAAATTCCACACTGCTGTGTTAACACAATAGTATTATTACTTCAGTAGCTTCTGAAATATTGTGTGCTTTCCCTAAGAGAGGAAATGACTGTTTCAAGTTCAATCGCTAATACACACATTTTTATAAATATTTTTCCATTTTTTCTTTGATATTCATCCTTGATCAATTTTCACTTGAAAAGGTAATTGTAAAGTCCTGTGAGTCTCAAGAGCAACATTAATTAGATATTCAAACACTCATTTAACCAAAAAGATTTGCTAAGGAATGCTAATTATATGAAAGTCTCTTTTTGTCTAAAGACATTAATTCTCCTTATTGTAAAATACGGAAAATAAATTGAATCCCACTATGGGTTTGGATTTTGTTTTTTTTTGAATCTCCATCACTCAGCTGTGTTTAGCTTTGTTTTCCAGCTGTTAGTCACTATGTGAATCAGAGGTCAATCTCAGGATGAGGTGGTCCACAGGGTTAGGGTGTTTGATGTATAGCCGTTTTCTGAAAGATATATAATGAAAGTGTAAGAAAACAGCATTGTAGTCAAACACCATTGACTCTACTTATCTGACTATCTAGGTCATCTAAGTGAGTGACTTTGGCACAAATTATGCCAGAAACTCAAAATACACCTCTTTATCATGTCACACACCTGTAAGTACTAGAATAGAGAAAACAGTGTATTGGGTGCTTTTTAATATTTGTTTGTTTGAATGTTTAACATTTGTTAAGTTAAAAACAAAAAATCTAATACAAAATGCATCAAATTCATATTTCTTGATGTTTGGTAGTCAAGGTTGTTAAGATAAACATATATTTATAGTAACACAAGCAGTAAATAATGATTTATATGACAGAGTTAACGTAAACACTTAGGTTGTGCTTAATTTTGTAAGTTCATTTTTATTCTTTTCTAGACATACGTGAAAGAAAAAAATCTGTTATAAAAATGAACTCTGGTTATGATCTTTAAGGGAAACAAATGAGAATTTCTATACATAGTACACAGTCAAGATTTCCTTGGAATACACCTCAAAAATAATGTGAGTTATTCAGAAGAAAAATATTCTGAAACCAAAGAATGTCTGGCTGTCCACAGGCTGCTTGGTAATTTTTCTCATTTCATCTCTTTTCTGAAAGCTTTCTCTGTTCCTCACGTAGAATAAAGTTACACTCCATGAGATAAAGAATCCTTTACATATTTATACAGTATTTTTCTTCTTTTTCTGTCATGGAAACAGCCAAATTGTATCTGCTTTCTGTGGGAATACTTTAGAGATGAAGAGCTGCAGGGAATCTCTTTCTGCCCTGAAGTTCCTCCCTGCAGAAAATAGGACTGGTTTGCCACGCTTCTAGCGGTCAAAGGCAGAGGATGAAGGATGCTGCCTGACAGCAAGGCAGTCATGAAAAAGGGCATGCCCCGAAGTGGGGTGCAGTCCCTGGGATCCAACTCGCAATTGTGGAGCAGTAACAGAGTAAGCGTGTCTGCACTTATTGTGGAGATAAAGTCATTGACACTGCTCAGCATACAGCCTGCACTACCCTTTGAAGCTTCACTAAGTGTGCTGAGCTGGTGTGCCCCAGAAATCCTGTAGAGAAGTTAGGTCCAGTATACCACAGAGCTGATGCAGCTCCGAGCACAGTGATTCTGGGCCTCCTCCCGCGTTATTAAAGCACTTATCCTAAACTGACAGAAGCTTCATTTTTATTTTTTTGTGTGTGCACAAGTGTACTTATGCAGACCTGTATCTGCCTTTGATGACTGTGTCTGTTAATTTTGCATCTATATGCACACATACAGTAACAAGGCATGCAAAAATAGTGAATATCATTAAAATTTTCTTGTGTATGCTTTTTTATATCTGTTGTTCCTGTGACAGCAATGATGAACTAAATATGGTGTTTTACTTGTCTTTTGAAACAATAACCCAAGTTCAGATTATAATCAAAGAGATTTTATTGTAGTGATACTCCTCCAATTAATGTATAGTTAGAAAGAATTTCAGATAGTACTCCAAGAGTCAAAGATCACCAGTTTCACTGGTGCACTGCTGAAACATACAGTTACACTGAAGATTTGTTATTATTTTATTATGATCAATAAACTGTTATTATTTCTCTGTATATTGGACATAAATGTTACTGCTGATTTATGCAAAGTATTTCTATTGGTTCCTAATGTATTCATGACTCTCCTTTCCAGCATACCTCAATAATCTCAGAATTAAAAGCATCTTGTTTTCATGTCAGTCCATGAGATTTTCTTCTGTCTCTTCATCGCTATAGGGAAAAGTGGTGCTACTATACCTCTTGTCATGCAATGTTTTTAGTACTATCTCAATTCTAATCTTATTTTCATTTGCTCAGTGTAATTCCAAGCAGCAAGAAAAATGGAAGAAAAATTACATGTTTTGTCTTGTCATGTATGATATTCTAAGTTATACAGCAAGTAGCCAATTAACATATTTTCTTTCTTTCCTTTTTCTATAAGATACATTTACATTCGTTAAGCAGAACAAATTTTGAGTTCGTTCTGAGTCCTCAAGAATCCGTTTCTGTAGTACTAAATTTTTTGCCCAAAACATGTGAGGTAGAAGGCAACAACAATCTTTTTTTTCTCCAACCAAAATGTTGTGATTTGTCTCTTAACATTTTGTGACAATCTTGAGCAATTTAATCTAAATAGCCTCTGCTATTTTCACACATGAGTGCGTAACAATTGCCTCTGAGGTGCAAATGTGATGAACCGCTGACCGTGTCATTCAGAGGGAAAATAAGTGACAAAAGCCATAATATATGCAGTGAACACAAGGCTAAATTGTTATCTACAGAAAACAAGTTATTGAACTTTTTTTTTTTTTAATGTAAACTTTATGTACACTGTGATCTTTTTTGTAAACTAGATAGTTATAAAGACGTAAAGGTAATTATTGGAAACCAATTGCAGTGAACTGTAGAACAAAAGCCATTCCTTTTTATGATGATAATTGAACAGAGCGCTAGGCTTAGTAGGATAAAATGATTTCAAGCCTTTTAACACAGTGTTGATTAGGAGATTGAAAATGTCATGTCTTAATAAAGAGGAATGCTCAGTTTGAAAAACACAGATTCTTTTCTACATTGTCTTAAACATAGGGAATTTTTCCTTTTGTCTTTCACAGAAGCTTTAGTGTTAAGCACCAGGTCCCACACTTACATGTTCCTTTCTATGGGACACTCATAACTGACCCAGAATGGCTTTGTTAAAAATCAGTTCAGTAAACCAGTTTCCATACTGCTTCATTGTTTCCTTCACAGATATTTTCAAATCTATCAGTAGTGGTGCTGCTTCTTCTCCCTTACAAGGTAATGTGGGGGTTCAGGAGCTTAATGACTCCAGTCTTTAGGAGGTCAAAGCGATGTTTTCTGTGACTGAGTTTCATGTTTGAAAGGCGGGCACCTGAGATTTAATAAATGATAAATAAATAAAATGAAGTGGAAACCTCAATTAAGCCCAGGGCATTAAACAAGATAACTGAAGTTCCCCAAAGTCATAGAGTATACCAGGTCACAGGCATCAACAGGCCTCAAACTTCAACCACAGCATCATCTCTTAATTTCCTCTCTCTATCTCAGTTAAGGATATATTCAGCTCAGAACAAAAAGAGCAAATCTTATGAAGGTAGCATATGATATTTACTCATCTTGGTGCAGTATGTATAACTGTGGCTACATGAAACATTTCTATATTTATAACTTCTTTGGAAGCTTATCCAGCAATTATGGGTTTCTAGTCACTGATGCACAGAACAAATAAGTATGCTACTCACTTTTTATCTGCTATATTGCTTTGTTTCTTACCTTATTTTTCTTCCTCCCCTTTCTCCACCCCTCCCCTCCCTGAATTAGTTTGCCTACCAGCAGTGATTTGGAAAGCTGGCTACAGAGATTCTCCTTTGTATAGACATTCTCCAGAAGATTTCTGAACCAGATTCCATTTCATCCCTATTTAAAAACAACTTGCATGTGAGATGTGGAACACCAGTGTCATACAGGATAGTTCCGCAAAGGTGTTGGCTGCTTATAATGATATATACCTACATAGTATTCAGTAATCACAGTTAAAATTAGATCATTTTCTTTAACCACAAAAGACACAGCCTTCTGCTTGTTCTCACAGCTAGAAGCTCCTTTTACTGTTTATTTGTTTGGTTTTTTAATGTTTTTGTCATGAAGAGATAATATAAGTCACAAAATATGACAGTCTTTGCCTGTAAGAGTTTAAAAGGAGTTTAAAAAGAGTTTAAAAAGAGTTTAAAAGGGGCAATTCCCTCTTCCCATCAAATGCAAGGCAAAACATGCAGCAGAAAAGTTGCTTTTCCAGTGAAAAAGGAAAGGACAAGTAGCTGAATAATTGTGCCTCTATATGATTTTGGTCAAGGAACCTCAGTGGTGGTCCTATTTAGGAATATTCAATTAAAACAGGTAACCGAAAAGTTTTGATTAGTCTAACGTAAACCTTGCACAAAAAGACACAGATTTCAGAGGTGTGGCTTGTTTTTGTTTTTTTGTTTGTTTGTTTGTTTGTTTTGCTTTGTTTTGTTTTGTTTGGGGGATGTTTGTGTATGGTTTTGTTGTTCTATGAGAAAGACTTCATTAAAGCTTTTGGTTAAAAATGGGAAAGGGAGCACAGAAACTTCTAACAAGTGATTGCTTAATGGTTAGAGAATTCATGTGATATAAAATGTATACTCATGTTCATGACAACATATGTGATGCTGAATTATAAACCTCATTATTTAATATTGGAATGCACTGCAGTTTCCATTCGGTATTCTGTTAGTAAATTCAGTTTTCAAAAAGTCTCACTCAAGCCACACTTAGTAAGTATTGTTGAATTATAAACATTTTTCAAAAATTGAGAAAAACACATTTCCTATCTAGTTCTACAAATCATTTTGTTTTTGTTTTTCCTTGTTTTCCTTTGTTCTGCCATGCAAGTTTGCATTTATTGGGTTTTGCCCCAGTTCTGAGCCACAGCATTTTCCCAGTATGTCTGCGATCTCAAACTGTAGTATCTGATTTTCCATTAAACAACACAACCCCTTACCTTTCTACTTGCTAAGATAACCTGCAAACCATGAAGTGAATGTGTTTATTATCAGCAATGTCTCATTTCGTCTGAGGCATGAAATGAATGCATTTTTTTTTTCATTTATCATGCTGTTGAATATTAATACTAATGCAATCCAGGATTTCTATGACAATACAAACAGTCAGGAAAAAAGATACAAGCGCTGCTCTGAAAGTAATACCTCTTATTTTATGATATTGTCCCACGATTGTGAGAGGCACATGATAGTGGTATGACAGGAGAGGTTGAACCTTCTGCCAGCATTCTGTTACTGCTGTGTGACCGATGGCAGCAGAGGGGCGGTCTGACAGGACCGTGTCTGACATGGAAGTGTATATGAAGCAAAGTTGTGTCATAGAATGCCTCCATGCAGGAAACGTTGCACTTAATAACATTCATTGACACTTGATGAATGTTTATGGACTCCAAACAGTGGACACAGAGAGGTGGGAGGTGGCGTGTTTCAGAAGTGGCAACAACTTCTGAAGTGGGTCACCTCTGCTGGTGCAGATTTTTATGAGCAGTGCATGCAAGCTCTTGTACATTGCTGGTGAAAACGCAAAACTAATGGTGGTGACTGTGTTGGAAAAAAAAGTGTTTTGTAGTTGAGAATTTGCTCTATCAAACAGTGTTATTTTGGAATTAAATAGAAGGCATTATTTTAGAGTGTCCTGCATTGAAAGTCACTACATATTCTGTGCCATATGTAAGTGCTCTCTTTCACCATTTTGGTTTTGAGATAAAAGGAGAAGGAAAAAAAAGAATCATCCAGGAAGGAAGTTTATTAACTTTACCACTAACAAATACTTATTGTGAAAGATACCTGTGCAATAAAACTGTGCAAACTCTGCAGTGTTTTATATTTTCTCTTGACAAGCAGCTGCTCAGGAAAAAAAAAAAAAAAGCCTGGCAAGCTCTGTTCTACTCATCTTAAACACACCTTTTTTATAAAGTAGATTTGCACTTGAACAATGTAGATAAAGGACTATGCAAGTTTCTATTGTTCCTTCAGGAGACTTTGAGAGAATATTATTTTGATGGACTCATCTAACCTTTGTTAGAGGCATCATAAGGGTGAAGAAAATCATATGATAAATTTAAAATATTTCGTCATTTCAAGTCTTGAAAGGTGTTAAAAAAATGAAGGTGGAGTGGGTTTACTCAGAGCAAAAGTTTAAGTTTTGCATACTCCCACCTATCTACTGTAAAATCAGATTTTATTATGCTCCAGAACAGGATTGGATATAAAAAAGACAGTAGAATCACGTATATTTGGATCAGATTTATTCTGTCTTAATGACATCCAGATCAACTTTCTAAAGTTGCAAGTTAACTGTCAGACTTGCAGACTTATTGTGGATGCATGGACTCAATTATACGTCACCTGGGAAGTCAGATTTTACACGCTCTCCTCCATATCTGCAGCAGCTTTGTCAATGCCTCCAAGATGTTTGTTCCTTTTTAAGCCTGATGAACAAAATATTGGCTAGTAGGATCATTAAATACTCTTTGCATAATGTATTTTAGCCCTCCATATTTTGGTACTAAAATTAGGAATCCACTCTTCCGAGAAGCATGGTAAGGTCAAATGAAAAAAGATTCTCCAGAGGTGGAAAGATGTCTCCATTTCTAGCTGTCCTCCATAAGAATTAATTTATTTTTTAGAGAAAGGCAAGGAAAACAGCCTCATTACTCAGCTATCCAGATGCCTGATAAGTCCAGATATCATCTATCATCTCACAATTCTCTCATAGAGGGATAATTTCGCATGTTCATTACATTAATTTCTATTGATGTTGAGTTTGACCAATATATCAAAAATCTTTTCTAGACAATATTGTTTAAAAAAAAAAAAAAATCAATAGCAAGGCAATGAATAAAAAATAGGAAAGTAGCTATGTTTAAGTAGGATGAAATGTAACAGTTCTTATGGAAAATTTGTAGGTATCATCACCACAGAAGGGAACAATAATTATTCAGGGCTATTAAATGTAAGCACTATTTTATAACAAAAACATAACTAAGAACTAAACATACAGCTTTCAGCTCTATATTCTCATTCAGTTTTTTAACGAAAATCTTGGAATTAACTACATTTTGCTACTTAAATTCTGTGCATGAATGCACTGCAACCAGGAATCATCAAATGAACGGATTTATTATGGCACCACTGTTCAAACGATTAGGAAAGAAAGGGCTTCTCATACTTCATTTAGAAACATCCCTTCTCCTTCCTCTGCTTCTCTATTTAGGAAGCAGCAGCGTAACACTGCCACCCGCTGCCCCGCTTCACACAGGTAACACCAGAAGGGTTGATCAACATTCAGGAGTAATCACATTTTTCCAGATAGTTCTGACATCTTTATTAAGCTTTGAAAGATCCTCAGGTTATGTTGGGCAAGCTTTGCTTACTTTCTTTTCGATTGGATGGAGTACGATTTCTACCTGATGCAGTAAACTGGTTGGGAGCATTACAGTAGCTTTGCATGTTAGATTTTGCTAACCCACTTTCACATGTCACCATTGTCCTCTATGGCTAAATACACTATCAGTGTGAGCAGAGGAACTCATCCTCTCACCTGTCTCCAAATAGCAGACAGTCTTTCTAAAGAACACCCTTCTTAGCTAGTGTATTTATGCAAGGAAAGTTGGTGCTCTAGAGCTATAATGAATGACACAATGAGCCTGAGTGAAACTAAAATACCAACTGTTCTAATTTTTTATTCTACCTTTCTAAATCACTGTATTTGCATGTATTATGTTCATTTGAAGGAAACTTCTACACTTCTACCAAAAGGACATTGCATTAAATTCACCTATACAGGAATCATTAAGATTCTACTGAACAGGCTCATGAATACTGCTTAGTTTTAGATATTTAGTTAGTTAAATTAGTTAGAAAAAAGACTAGAATATTGTTAAGCTCTAAACAATATGTTTATTCCTGGTTTTAGTTGCCAGGTTTGTGCATTTTTTTAAAATTATACATACAATTCTGTTGAAAATTGCACCCTGATTTGAAACACACAGTCTCAAAGAACCAATTGGAAATCTTGTTGATTATATTCACCCCTGAACTCCCCCTTTCTGAAAACCTTCAATCACTACTGGCATTCAAAGTATGCGAGGCACATGACATAAGGTTCTGGAGTGTCAGGATATTAGAAATTACTGCAAGGTCTTCTCATTTGAGCATGCACCATCATCCCACTTCTGAACCTCTTGATATTTATAAATAATAAAGAGGAAAATTACTAGTTTTGCTCTTGAACACTCAGCAAATTACTAAGAACTGCTTTCACTTATGTAAAATTAATTCACAGGCTTAGTGCCTGGCATTACTTTGCTATAAGAAATTGCATTGTATCTCACATGCATTGAATATGGGTCTTAAGGAAAAAAAAAAAAATCAATAAAAGAAATTAAATATAGCCAGCCTCCCTAAAACAATAAAAATCAATGCTATGTTATCAGGTGCCTAAGAAGCAGGTTTATTTTCAACATTAATCTGAATAGTAGTTTCATGGTAATTGATTTTTTTGTACTTAAGCTGTCAAAGAATATAACAAGCAATGATTACTTGTTATTTTCCAAATTCATAAAATAATTGATTCTATGGGGATTGAGAGTTTTTTACCCCTTTCTTTCTCTGGCACTGAATTAGTTTTGTCACTGAAACAATTGATAGTCTGTCTTCTAGTGATGACAAAATGGAGAAATAAATATTCACTGTACCTTAAATGGAATTGCTGTACAGGCAACCATATTTTCATTATTTTGATTGTTAAACAACCAGGTGTTACATGTGGCTGAATTAAATCTTGCATTAAATACTAAATATTCCATTTTCAGCAGTGATTCATTCATTAAAAATGAAATAAATAAATAAATAAATAAATAAATAAATAAATAAATAAATGACAAAACACATAATACAGGATTCAACTATTTAAACAGTTGTTTATCTTGCAAGTAAGCACAGAATATCCAGAATACCTACTATATATAAAAAAAATCCCTATGCTTATTCAGAAACACTGGGAATTTTAGTATCACATGAAGCATTAATTCAGGATTATTTTTGTTCCTTATTTTATTTGCTTAAGGATGAATAAAGCCTGGGCAAACTTGTATATAACATAATTGCATGCAATCTAAAGAGACAAAAAAAAAAAAAAAAAAAAAAAGAAAAAGAAAAAGAAAAAAAAAGTGAAAAAGTGAAATTATGCTAAATAATAGAAGAATATTCCAAAATTAATGTACCATCTTAATTCAGTTATTAACTTTTTTTTTTTTTTCCATGTCAATTGAGGACAAAAAATAAAAAGGAAGGATATCTGTAGAAAATGCAACACCTCAATCCATTGAGTCATATACTTAGAAGAAGAACATTTTCTGGAGAGTAAATATAAAAGAAGATATTTTTTTTTATGCTGTTTTGAATTTAACAATCTACATGTTAAACTCCTTCCAGTTCCTGTAGACAAATGAGAGCAGCAAGAATCATACTTGTAAGCAATTTCTAACTATGTGAGATGTTTATTAACACAAACTTGCTTTCAGTAAATAGCGGTGGCAGCTGGAGTGTCAGACAAGTTCGAGCTGAGGCAAAATTAACATAACAGAGAGGCACACACCCCTTCAAAGGCGTCTGTATTGGCAACACTGTGTTTGGTATCTGATCACATTTATCAGGAGTGGTGTGGCTGTAGACAAGCTGGCAGTGATAAGTTATTAATACTGGTATGCAGATCTGACCCAGAAGAAAAAGAGCAGACAAAAAATTCATTGGAAAGCACTGTATTTTGCTTGTTCTTATCTGTGGAATGAAGTACCACAGACTACTTCTTACTGTTGAGGAGAGATTGCAGTTTGATGCAGAAGATACATAGGAGGGTTTCAATTCCCTCTCTCTATCCAATTCTGATAGCACTCTTCAGTATGCTTAAATCATTGATTGTCCATGTTGCTTTGGATGCCTCAAGCATTTTCAACACTTACCATGCAAAATTATTCTGTATTCTGATACCAAACATTTCATTCATTTGTATCGTCTCTTCATACATGCATAGCTATCCTATTTTTTTAATTTCAGAAGCAATTATTATTCCTTCTTCTTTTGTAGAAATTACACGCATTAGAGCAGCTTTCTCCCTGTTTCAGTTAATATAGAAGAATTTTTATGGTGATTTCTCTCATTTGCATGTGTGAGTCATTTTGTATTTTTTAATAGATGTTTGATTGCATCTACTTCAAACATTTTCATACAATTACAATCCTCCTCATTGCTGCTGAAGTACAGAACTTCTTTTCCAACTACTATATTTTAATCTGTTCTATTCCATGACATCTTTTTATCTTTTTTTTGTTTTGCTATGTTGAACTCTCAAAATGAATCATTAATTACCCTTCCGGCAAAAAGATGCCAAAAAATGCAGTCAATATGATGTTAGGAAGATTATAAATGTTGTAAATAATATAACCAAATGAACAATGTATCTTAGAGGTAACAAAATATATCATTGTGTTAATATATAGCATTCTCACCCACAAACATTTTGTTCCCCTTCCAGATGTGCAGGTCATTATATTTTGATAGCAGAAGTTAAGAGACCAGACTTTTCTTTGAACAGATTACATTTTGTTAGTTCAATGCCATTTCTTGATGCTATTTTTTGTGTTGTCACTTCCAAATGTGTAGCCTTCTGCAGTGAAACTATTCAGAAATTACAGAAAACCTGAATAGTCTTGTAGAAGATTACCTATTTATTAGTCAACATCATCAGCATTGTAAATTTCAGTTTCTCAGAAGAAAGGAATAAAAAGAAAAGAAAAAGTGCTTTTAGAGATTTTACTACATTTATTTTTCATACTGTTGTCTGTTACTGTGATGTTTTAGAATCCAGAAACATACTGGACTCCCATTGTGATAGGCACTCTATGCATGCATCAGTATGACTAGTCCTTGTCCTGAAGAACACCCATAGTGAAGGTGTGCTTCAACACCATCTTCCTAAGGCACCGTACCTACAGCAAACATGAAGCATAGTTTCCTTTCAGTTCTTCCAGATTCTTATCAGATTGAAACATGGAAATTAAAAAAAAAAAAAAAAAAAAAAAAAAATTACTTTATTTGAAGAATATTGAAACTTTTATAAAACCCAAATATCATCTTTGCTTTAATATTCCATTGCATAGATGCTCTCGATGTGAACCAGTAATGCTTTCCCAATACAGCGATATCACCTAGCAGATATACTGGATATTTTCTTTAAATAGTTGCAAGTTGCAACTCTGTTAGGTTAGGTGACAAGGTTAAGTGTCTAGTTCTGCACTCTTTTCATTCCTAGTGGACTCTGATGTTTTCCTAAATGATAGGATTAAATATAATTCCCAGCTACGAACAGCTGCTTGTTGTTCCCTGTAGGCTAGTCTGTATATTGTGTGCTTATCGCAAACAAAGAGGAAATAACTTTCTCAGTCTTTGTGAGTATCTTAAAATGCACACACTTTGGGGAAATCATATTTTCTTGAAGGAAATGAGGCATGACCAATCACACAAAACGTGAGAAAATCCCTTGATAGGTGACCTTTGCCACATGTAAAAGAAGCAGTTCAATCACTGAGGTTTCATGGATTTCATGCATGAAAATCAGATTTTCTGGCCACCAGTGTTGTTCAGTAAATAAATAATCCATCATTGTGTCAAACAGTAGAAACACGAAGATACTGACACTGCTGACTGAATAAAGGTTCTCAGTTAGCAACTTAAGCAAACTCTATGTACTCCCTTCAGGAGCTGTGAGTGTCTATTGTGGTTAGTTTTCATTGCTTGAACTTAGGTTATTCGTGTTTAGGAAAAATGTGAATGAATTGATTATATCAAATAATTGACTATATATACAAAGATGCACTTTACATGGGTTGCTCTGAAAGTAATGCCTCCTCTTTATTTTTTATTTTCCTCCTATTTTTTCTTCTTATAATAAGAAACAATTTAATTTTCTTCATGTTTTTCTGTCCCTACTCCTGAATTTACATTTTGTTTCTAAGGTAGTGCCTCTTATTTATTTTCATGGAAACTACAACAGATACGAAGAACACAATAACACTATTTGATAGAACAAATTTTGAGCTACAGAAAAACTACTCTCAACACAGTCACCACCAATAGTTGTGCATTTTCACTATCAATGAACAAGAACCTGCATGCTGCATTCAAAACAGTCTGCACCCGTGGAAGTGACCCATTATCACTGTTGCCGCTGCTGAAATGCACCAACCACTGCCTCACTATGCTCACAGCCACTGATTAGTCTCCATAAATGTTCAGCAAGCACTGATGAATATCATTGGGTGTCAGGTGTTTTTTTTTTTGTTTTGTTTTTAGTGTTGTTTGTTTTTTGTTTGTTTGTTTGTTTGTTTTGCATGGAGGAATTCAATTCCATATCTTTGCTTTATCTGCACTTCCCTGTCAGATGCCACTTTGTCAGCCTGCACCTCTGCTGCCATCTGTCACATGGCAACAAAATTTTAATGAATATTGGAAAGAAGATTTAGCCTCTACCATCAACTCCACTTCTGACATCATTGGGCAACATCATAAAATAGGAAACATTACTTTTGAAGTGGCACTCATATAAAAAGTAGTAAAAATAGTATTATCATACAGTATGCCATGGAAATGCTTTTCAGAATCTTCTACAGAACAAGAAATTGTACATAATACAATTTTAGAACAATACTTTAAACTCCTCTGAGATAAGTTAGAATCACATACTCATTTACCTATATATTATCTCAGTTCTTGATGTAAATTTACATTATGTGGAGAATTGGTAAAATATAATTTTCTTATCTCTTATTCATCATCTTCATTGGAATTTTATTTATTTATTTATTTATTTTCTGGTCAAATATATATGTGAAAAACGTTCTTTGATACTATCTCTAACTAAAACAACAAACCTTGCTTTTTATTATTGTTTTTATTTTTGACAAGAATGAAGAACTGGATACTCAGCATGAAATGCCTCCAAAAAGAATTTTGAAAGTTCTTGCATACTTGTCTGTTCCACAGACTATATGTTATCTAAATCAGCTTTGATTTTGCTTATGTAAAACGTCAATCAATCAACATATTTGTCTCATACCTAAAACTATGATCCCTTAGTTTCTTGGGTACAGTTTTAATTGACATTGTTAAATATATATATATAAATTATGATGATGCAAAATGCTTAGCTTGTTAGAGCATACCACTACAATAAATAGTTCAGAATTTTTCATACAAATTCTGGTTTCTTGGAACAGAGAAGTGTCATGACTTATAGTTCTTAGACACAACTGACATGTGGTTTGATTTTCATCTCTCTGAAATTCTCACTGCTGATAACAAATGAAAAAACAAATTATCTCTATTATATTCTCTTTAGTACAATACAGACATCTTTCCTTTAATATTTCTGTCCTTTTGGTCCTATGAAAAAAAATTATTTATCCAGCTAACAAGCTTACTTATTGACTTTACAGCTCCTTTATACCTACCAAATACAACTGCTGGTAGATTACTATAGTCATTTATTAATTTCCATATGCAGTACACACTCAGTATGCATTATCAAAAATATCAGGTGTGATTTACAGTTCAGTTAAAATGTATTAATAATATCATGATGCAGAACTAGATGTAAAAATAAGATAAAATATTACTGTTGGTTATTTTTCTTGTATTTTTGAAGAGCAAATAATTATTGTTATTAATTTTTGAAGTATAAATCTTACATCTTGCTTAAAACATGTGAATTTAGCACTTGAATACTAAAAGATTTGTTAGGCTTCTCTTGAATTCCTATCAGATTTGTTAGAAACATATTGTTGCCTTCCATCTCAGGATCAAGTTTAAAAACATTCTGACTGGAGAAATGTCAATTAATTTGTTTACAGATTTTATATCTAAAACTTCAGAAAATTCCTGGCCATTCAAATATTCAATTATTCAAATATCTTTTTTTACTGTTTAGAAGACTGCTTCAAGACAAACATTAAAATAAATTTATGCACTGGCACATGCATACATCACACAAATCTTATTGTGATTTCTCCATACTGTGTGAGCATTAACACAACTGTACTTCTAATACAAAAGTGCTTCTATGTCAACTGGTATCTTAGACATTGCTCATACATACACACATATATATATGTGTGTGTGTGTATGTATATATATGTAAATTTGGTTCTATTTTTTTTAACTTGATCAGATTAAGACTATGCTAGCTCCTCCTTGATTTTAGAAAAAAAAAAAAAAATAGAATTCTTAGATAAAAACTGTCTTTGTGGGGGAAAAAATGTATCTCTTTGTAGAAAAAAGAGGTAGAAAAGCTCAAATACAAAGATTTAGCAAAAACCACATGATGTTAATCTCCTTGTGGGAAGGCCTTTAGTCTTCCTCTCAACAGCTTTCTTCCTCCACTGAAAAGGAAATTCCAGGTGGTCTGTCCTAGTCACATTGAATAAATCAAGGCTTTCTACATGATCAAGGACTTGTGTTTGATCCAAAAGTTCTCTGAGAGTAATTTCTCTTTGCAGAAAGGACAATAATATCATCCTAGCATCACCTTAAGATGCCTCTCTCCGAGTCCATGAGTGTTTCCAGTTCTGTCCTCAGACAGTTCTGGAAGCCTTCTTCAATTGCAAAAGCAACTGGCTGGTTTCAAAGATTTGACTCAGGCTTCTTCAGCTATTTCTACAGATTTAAAGGAAATATCTGCTTTATCTCTTCTTTGTTTTATTAGAATTCTTCTAATATTTCTTCTTTATTAGATGGTTTTTTGAGGTAACCTCTTGATTTTTATTGTGACTGACAGCAGTGGGCGTACGTTCTCTGAAGGTAAACAGTGTGACAAATATAATAGGAATAAAGAATGCATGGAAGTAAAATGGAGGAAACAATAAGAATCAATTCTCGCTCAAAGAGAAGATCTTGACTTCAAAAGGTATCACTGACATAATGTGGTACTAGAACAAAATAATGAGGAAAGACTGATTACCTTTCTCATATTTTCATCGATCAGTAAGGTTTTCAATATTTTCTCTGTTCAAATGTGAGGTTCGATCTATTTTATTCACCAGGGAACAGAGAAAAATCGCAGGCTCAGATACAAAAGAGAAAAAATACAGTTATTTCCTATGAAACAGCCATAATTCCTCAAAATATTTCACTTAAAATTTAATCTAGAGCATGAACACAGTTTTGTATTTATCAAATAATTTTTTGTTGGACAAAAAAATTTCAGTGATTATGTGTGTGAAAATTGGGAGTAGAATTCATTTGACCTAGGTTTTGATGTCTAATAGTCTGTTTGAAACATAGGCCAGTAATGCTAGACCACCTCTATTAACCCAAGAAAAAAACAGACTTTTAGGAAAAAAGCATCTCTCATAATTTAGACAAGTATTTTAAGATGAGTATTTGCCTCCTGGATATATAGCATTTTTGTTGTTGTTTGTGAAGAAAAACCAGTTTGAATATTTTACCGTGAGATAGTTCATTTAAATGTATAGATTAGGTGGATGTGAATGCCACCAGAACTTAACAAAGGATAACAATAGCCCACCCAAGACCAAATCACACGTTGCATCTATGCAGTAATTTTCTTTTTTCTCATAGAATATATTAAATGACAGAAGATAATTTGGGATTTGCTTTTTATGCATGAGTGGTTCATTTAGCTTTCCATTCAGAAACACTAGACAAGATTTTATCATGAAAAGTTACTCCTTTATTATTAACAAGTATCTTAATTTGTGCAAGGAAAGAAATAAATTGAATTGTCATTCGATGCAGACTGTCACTATTTTTGTAGTGTTACTGAAACAATACTCAGAAGAAAAGGATACTATATTATCAAAAAATGTTGGACATCATATGTGTACATGCAACTGAGTTGAGGTTGCAGTTCTGTCCAATATCTTTATCTTCCTGATAAAATATGCTAATGTTCTGTTTAGAGTCATCCTATACAGCCTTAATAATCCAGAGAAACAGACACATTACTCCCAAAAGAATCATAAAATCATAGAATGGCCTGGGTTGAAAAAGACCACAATGATCATCATGTTTCAACCTCCCCACCATAGGCAGGGACACCAACCACTAGACCAGGCTGCCCAGAGCCACATCCAGCCTGGCCGTGAATGTATCCAGCGATGGGACATCCAGCTCCTCCTTTGGCAACAAGTACCTCATCACCCTCTGTGTGAAAAACTTCCTCCTAATATCTAACCTAAACCTCCCCTGTCTCAGTTTAAAACCATTCCTCCTTGTCTTATCACAGTCCACCCTCGTAAACAGCTGTTCCCCCTCCTGTTTATATGCTTCCTTCAAGTACTGGAAGGCTGCAACAAGGTCTTTCTGGAGCCTTCTCTTCTCCAAGCTAAGCAAGCCCAGTTCCCTCAACCTTTCCTCACAGGTGAGATACTCCCGCCCTCTGATCATCTTAGCGACCCTCCTCTGGACCCTCTCCAAGAGCTTCACATCCTTCCTGTGCTGGGAACCCCAGGCCTGGATGCAGTACTCCAAATGAGGCTTCACAAAAGCCGAGTAGACAGGGACAATCTCCTCCCTCTCACAGAATCACAGAATGGCCAAGATTGAAAGGGATCTCAAGGATCATGAATCTCCAACCCCTCTGCCACATGCATGGAAATAATTTTGAGGTGGTCATGGACTTGCTCTGCCCTTATAGTGGGGGGGATTTACCGTCCCAGTCCCTACCTAGAAGTTTAGGGATGCAGGGCTGAGGGACGTGAGAAATACTGGAATCCTGGCTGCCAGTGAAGGCCGAGGCAAAGAACTCATTCAGTACCTCAGCCTTCTCTTTGTCTATTGAAGACAGTTCTCCTTTTACATTTACCAGAGGAGGTACACTCGCTTTGGCTTGTCTCTTCTGGCCAACGTATCTGTAGAATGTCTTCCTATTGTTTTTCACATCCCTCGCCAAGTTCAGTTCCGCCTGCGCCTTGGCTTTCCTGATCCCACATCTGCAAGTCTGGATGGCATCCCTGTATTCTTCCCAGGTGACACGCTTGTTTCCCGAGCTTGTATGCACCTTTCTTTGCCCTCAGCGTGCCCAGCAGGTCCTTGCCAAGCCATGCCGGTTTCCTACCTCCTCTGCCCACTTTCATATTCAGAGAGCTCTTGTGCTCTCAGGAAGGCATCTTTGAAGAGTAACCAGCTCTCCTCAACACCTTTGTTTTTAAAGACAGCATCCCAGGGGATCTTGGCCAACAGACCATTGGACAGTTTAAAGTTTACTCTCCCTGCTGGCCACCCCTTTTTTAATGCAGCACAGAACACAATTGGCCTACCAGGCTGCAAGCTCACACTGCTGGCTCATATCCAGCTTTTCATCCACTAGGATCCCCAAGTCCTTCTCCACAGGGCTGCTCTCAAGGAGATCTTCCCCCAGTTTGTATAAATACCTGGGATTGCCCCGCCCCAAGTGCAGAACCCTGCACTTGGCCTTATTGAACCTCATTAGGTTCTCAGAAGTAAATAATCTTTACTTTGGTGGACTGATGCTTCCTTTAGAGATGATCAGGCATGAAAGGAGAACTAGAGCAATTAAATCCTTAATTTAGGCAGTTTAAAATTTTCCTGAGATTAAATTAAATGAATCTAGGTTGCAGTCCATGGTCAGGCTTTAGACAAAGCTAAGAGTGAAAAGAAACCAGATATTTACACCCACTTCTACAGCCCTATCTTAGCTGTATCTGCAAGATTCCTGTGACAATTTTACTTGAAATAGCGTTGTGTCTGTGTTGTTCTCACTGCTCCTTTCATCTGATTCGTAGGACCTGTGCCTTGCTCTGCAAGTACTCGGAGCCCAGGATCTCACTGTGAATCAGTGACACCTGTCACTCTACGACTCCTTTTCACTTCCTTCAAAGGACTGGAAGCTTTTGGAGAGAGCATCAGCCTTATGCATCCTTCATCTCTGCTGAATCTTCACTTAGCAGCTGTGAAGAAGGTTGCGATAAGACAGGTCAG
Source organism: Chrysolophus pictus (assembly GCA_037305975.1). NCBI lineage: Eukaryota > Metazoa > Chordata > Aves > Galliformes > Phasianidae > Chrysolophus > Chrysolophus pictus. The sequence continues at coordinate 37,676,006 of CM074578.1, forward strand.
TGGGGATGGGTGCTAAGAGACTGCTGTTGACAGAAGTATGGCTAGGTCTAAAACTGTTAGTTTTTCCTCCCTATTCCTACGTCTCCTCCTGACAAGTGTGGTTAAGCAACACCCACCCATCCCTAGCAGAAAGACTGAATCCATTCTCCCCATTTACTTCTGTTAAAACCATCCAACTTTTTTTTTTTTTTTTTTACAGTCAATTGCTTGTATTTATTTAGAAACAAACAGACAACAACAACGTGACTCTTTACCTGATTTTAAAGAGTAACATGTATTCTTATTCTGTTGCCCCTTTTCTTTAGAAATGAAACAACACATCAGCTTTCAGTTGGTTTAATTTCAAAGAGAATATTTTTATTTTGACTGTTGATAACAGGAAGAAAACCATTTTTTTTTCTGACAAATAAATGCTGAAAATTCTTCATAAGGAAAAGACAAGGAAAGGTGACAAAAAAGATAAGGAATTGAACTACTTACTTTTATTTTAAAGAATTAATTTAAACACACATATGTCAGTCACTGCATGAATTTTTTCACAGAGAATTCCTTTAAAGATACATTTACCTTTTTTTTTTTTTTTTTTTTTTTTTTTTGTGTGTGTGTGTGTGTATGTGTGCGTGTAATTTCAGCTTTGAACCCAGAAAAGACTAAGGCATCATTTGGGGATTTACAGCTAACATTTTGAAATTTCCTTTTTTTTTTTTTTTTTTTAATGAAGCAAACAAATAACAAACAAACAGCATGTATGATTCCTCAGACCAATGAGCTATCTATTTTGGTGAGTTCTGATAAAATGATATGTACAAAGAAACATGCGTCATTATATTTCTTTGCAGTATTTTTTCTGCTTGTTAGGAAGGCAAGAAATCAGAACTATTGTTATAAATTACTGCTGTAAGCAGAAGTCTTGCCTTCACCAATTATTACCAGAAACTGATGCAAAGAGCAGAAGGAAAGCAATGATGAGCTTTTAACGTCACTTTCAATGAGGATTATTGGTTTCAAGATTCAAATTTAGACTGTTTTATGTAGAAATCAGTTTGGTCTATCTTTGTAATAGGTAAAGAAGTATATAGAAGTAAACTACAGGGACAGAAAATTGCTAAGAAAATTTTCAAAGTAAAAGAATCAGTTAGGTTTTAGTTTAGGGTTTGTTTGGTTTTTTGGGGGGAGGGGACAGGAAGGGGAGCATCTCATTTGGAACTAATAAAGTTTTGCTTGAAGCCCTTTGAAACATTAATACAAGATCTTCAAAAAAAGAAAGAGCGAGAAAGAAAGCATTAATATATATATTCCAATATTTCTTAGGAATCCAGAAATACAGATGGAACATTGCCAAGATATGACATTTTGTGAGCATTTCTATTCCAATTGGAGTATATAAATGTGTCCCTCCCAGGAATGTTAGTACATGAACAATTAGTCACATAATCAAATTAGATCCTTTGGAGCAACTCAGAGAGCAAACAGTACTGCACTATACTAATGAAGTCCTCATTTAAAGGGGAACTTTAGGAATTTCCTGTAGTTTGACTGTATGAGAATGCTGAAGAAGCCTTTGATGAAGGCTATTTGAGTAGTAAATCCCATGTGCAAATGTCTACGTGAAAAAAAAAGTTAGATAAATCCTGAAAAGACTCTAGGTTTAAAAGTCTGTTCAGTGATGAGCCTCAGTTAATCTGGAAGTTTAATGAAAACAGGTTCATACTTATATATATATATATAGGTCTATATATATACATATATTTAGGTCTATAAACATATGGCAATCTTACTCAACCTGTCATACATACAGTCTGATATCACCATTCATAAATCACAAACTAAATCCTCTGTCAGCTTGCAGCAGTGGAACCCTGAAATCCCTCTACTTCCATGGAAAGAGAACACATGGAATAAATAAATATGACACATTTAAGAACAACAGTTTCACAAGTATTAATGTTTCAAATGTTTTCAGAAAGCATAATACATTTCAAAATAAATCAGTACATTTTAGAAAGGTCTTAGTGCTGCTCCATAAAAATATATGATAACTGATTTCAAATCAATGTCTTCTCTTTTAGTTGAGAAAATCTCTGAATGATCACAGAAAAAAAAAAAATCGTACTTTCATTCTTGCACTGAGCTAATTTTGATGGAAAAGTAATATGAGAGAAAAATAGCTTTATCCCGATGTAGGAGCTGCAAGTTATTTTTAATGTGTTGAGGAAGTTCTAAAGTTACAAGAAGATAAAGACAATAGTCTGTAGGTGATGAGAGGTGCTATTTTTTATTTTTTTATTTTTATTTTTTTTTATTCTTTTATAGGTAACTTGTTATATTTTGTATATTATCCAAACGGACATAAAGTCACATGCTGTGTAAGTAGCGGCTTAATTTTTTTCTCATTCATAAAGCTGTTTAAAACTTAATTGACACAAATACCAACACATTCTTTCATGATAGCCATTATCAAGTCACAACACCATATCTTTAGAAAGCGGTAACTCAGTTTCTCACAGCAGATCAGAAAATACAAAAATGGTCACTTCATAATGTAGGTGGGATTTTGACTAAATAGTTTGGATTTGGTCTTTGTTTGTTTGTTGTTGTTGGTTTTGTTTCCCAAAGTTCTTAATAATGACTTAATAATGCATCAGGACAAGGAAACAACTCCACAAGCAAGAAAAGACACAAACACATAGCTCTGGTACTCTTGAGAGTTTAGGGCAGTGGGTGATAAGCAGCAAGGAAACACTTTGAAATGAATCCAGTGTCAAATCATTGACAACTCTAAATGAAAAGATTAACTTTTTATTTTTTTTACTTTTTTTTTTTTTTTTAATCTGCATTTCTTTACAAAGCTTCAAATGCCCAAATCTACTAAGCCAGACCATTTAAAGAATCTAAATAAGCTTGTACGGTTTTAAGCTTTCTGACTTTGAATATTAGCTTTGAAGTCATGCCAAAAACTGACTGCAGCAGAGCTGCTTTAGTACTGAATTCCTGACACTGGAATTAGTGTTTGGTGCGTGGCATGCCTAATGATAATCTTGACCATGTTTGCTATAGACAGCTATCGTACATGGTGTCTCTGAGTCAATAATTATACTACGATAAGATGTGGAGCATCTTGACATTTTTGTTTTTACACTGGTGTTTTGGACACTGTCCATTCTGCAAAGACAGCTTGCCTAATGGCAAGTGGCATTTTTCCATAGGATAGAAAGATTGCTTGCACATTCTTCTAGTTTGTGTCTGATGAAAATGTATAGCAGAAGGTCAAGAAAAATATTAAAAGCTGTAATGCCCCTTTAGCAACCTCACACATAGTCTACAACCACAATTAAGTGTCTATTTCCAAGCTTCTTACAAATTTGTTATAGCAACACTGTTTTATTTATATGAATACATATAAATATGTATTTTTCTCACAATATAAAAAAAAGTAAACTAGAATGCTACTTTGTCTACATAAAAGCACACAGTTAGTATGTCATAGTCTTTTTTTTTTATCTTCGCTGCATTGAATATGTGTTTCTGTTACTAAAAGCTTTTGAACTAATATAGCTTGTCAGAAGTAAAATGAAAATCGTGGCATAGATTGCTTTTCTTTCTAAAAAGCGTGTATATATGTCACTGTCTTCCTCACAAAAGACTGGAAAGGTAAACAGCAGCATTTTCATTGAATATAGTGATGTAGAATTGAGCATTACACTTCCAAAAAAGAAATATGTTTTTCACTCAAACATTAGTCACTCTGAAAGAGTAGATAATTCACTTGAAATATTGAACTCCTAAGATGCATTCTTCTTTCTGGCTAGATGATTTCATTTAAATTTTATGACATGATTAGTCATTCTATCATGATGCAGCGGAATGCACATCAGGCGTTCCAGATGAGAGTTGCCATGTAGTTACAGATGTTGGTAGTGGTTTTGAAGTACCTTTTGACTGAAGTATGGAAGTAGTGTGTACAAGAAAGGCAAATATGAAGAAGTGATATGTGTGTGACATAATGAACGCTATATATGCATTTTTCTGCACCTCAAGTGATATTCTGGTCTTAACTTAAGAAAGAATATGTAGGAAAAAAAAAGAAAAAAAAAAAAAGAAAAAAAAAAAAAGAGAAAGAAAACCAATCACAGTAACTAGCATGTAAACATTAAAATTGCCGCAAAACCTCAGAAATCTCCTAAAGAAATGGCAAAACAAAATATAAGTATTGATTGAACGGAAGAAAGCTGAACATACATAAATTGGAAATGACTTGGTGCTTAGAAACCAGGTGAAATTTGGATCTTTTCAAACAAGCATAAAAACCACTGGCTAAACTATATATTTTTGAGTATTTAAATCATTATGTATGCAAAATTCAAAGTGTTTTTGCCTGTTTATATTTGTAATTAGTATAAAAATATGATTAGATTACTTAAAATTCTACTTGAGTGATATTTGTCACAATTTAGTTTCATTTATTGGTGTTTCTGAAATTATTTTTTATAGCTCTTGGCTCTAAAATACATTTTTTATTTTATTTTAATGCTTAAGATTTGCTAGTAGAAATTGTTACACGATTTACTCAAAACATTTACATTTTTATTGCTAACCCATTCATGAGTCATGAGGACATACATGCATTATAAAATACTATGTCTACCTCAGAAAATGAAGGAAATATAGGAATCTGAATATTTTGTATAAGATACTCAGCATCTGAAACTATCCTCTAGTTTGCTAAAGCAATTCCATTCAATTGTGTCAATTATATCATACTCTTGTGGGATATTTCCTAGAGAAAAACAGTCTGCAATCTATAACAAAAATATGATTTCAGTAATTTCCTAAAAGCAACATAGCATACAGAAATGTAATGATTATGAATTTAATATTAAATGTATGTTTTTTGAATAAGCCAATATTTAAAGTTTAAAATTAAAGTACAGCCAGGAATTCCTTTTATGTTTGTTTGATTTGTTTTATTTAATTGCAGTGTCTTCATGGTGTATAAAAATATTTAAGTGTATTAATTAAAATTGTTTCTATTTTCAGTAGTACACTTGAGGAAGAGAAGAAACAGAACTATATTTATTAAAATATTTTTCTCCAATTGTGAATATTAACATATATATATACATTCTAAAAGTCATTCTAAGACCATTTTTTTGTTTTATAGTCTTCATGTATATTGCTTTCTTCCTGTATTATTTAGTATTTCCAAACAAGAAATAGAGACACAACCAGTCAAAGGATACAGGCCAGGTAAATTATCAAAGGTGTGAAGTTGTCTTTTATTATGCTACTAGGCATCAATCTCTATTAAAAATATGTTTTAAAATAACATCTTGAAAACATGGGAGATTAGTAAAATTCTAGAAATATGAATTGTATATAACTGAATAAGTATGTAGCCACTATTTAAGCAAAAGCATTTTTTCCTTTAAAATTGTTAGATTGCAGTACAGAAGGAGATATTATCTTTAGTTAAAAAAAAAAAAAAAAAAATCTCACAGATCTTTTCTAGTATAGATTTTAACAGTAACCAGAATGTCTTTCATTGTTAAGTAAGTTTATAGAAGTGTTACCACCATTTGTCTCGAAAGAATTGCTCGTGAGATGAAAATCCATTTTCCACTGAAGTCATACTCTCTCACTAATTTCATTGAAATCAACAGATTACTATATCAGTGTGAGGTAAAACTCAGGCTCCAAGACATTGTTTGAATTCTGACAAACCAAAACCAATTTACTTCATCCAGGCCCAGTTACAAACAGATTATTTCATTCTTCTGAATCATACATTGATATGCCAAATGTCAGCCACTTCATGCACTGCCATTTAGAGTCTGGCATGCCCTATTCGAAAATTGGCCTACAGAGTGGAACAAATGCACTGAGAATGCAGCCAGTTTCTTTCTTGGTGAGAGTAATATAATGAATTCATGTCATCTTCCTACAAGTAATATAAGAGAAAGGGCAGACAAATATGAAGTTATGATGTATAAAAAATCTTAATCCAGAATCCTCTTTGCATGAACTTGCTCTATAGAGTTCACCTTCTTCCACTGGTTGGTGGTTTACCACCATGAGATAGGTGGAGAAAAACTCTTTCATTGACTACAGATAAATTCTCCATTTAATCTTTTTCTTAACATGAAAATGTAGATTTTTCTGTCAAAATTCATGGATTTTTCAATGAAATGAAATGGGAAACTTCTGAATATAACTTTATATACTAAATTGTGAGTATTAACATGTACACCATTAAATGAAAGTTTGCAAAAAAAGCTTATCTAGAGAAAATATAGTCCTTAATGTTTGACTGGTTTTATAGACTGTCAAGTGAGATCAGTGGCAGATCAAGTTAGTAAGCCACTCTCCATTATATTTGACAGTAGGATAGTCCAGTGAATTTTCCACAAACTGGAAAATGAAAAAAATAACCCTCATTTTAAAAAAGGAGGGAAAAAAGAAGACTCAGGGAACTACAGGACAGTCAGTCTCAAATTTCTGCGTATTATCATGGAGAGATTTTCCTGGAAAATTGTACCAGAACATGAAAAACAAGGAGGTGATGAGTGACAGCCAACATGGCTTTGCTAAGTGCAAATCATACCTAACAAATTTGGTGGCCCTCTAGGACAGAGTTACAACATTGATGAAGGAAGAGAAACTGAAGTCATCTCTCTGGATTTATGCAAATCATTTGACACTGTCTCAAACAACATTTTTTTTCTCTAAATTGAAGTGACATAGATTTGACAGATGGGCAAATCCTCCCAACCAGCTTATCCAGAGTACATAAAGAATTACCTGAGAGTTCACACAATTGCAATCAAGAGCTCAATGTCTGGGTGGAAACCTGTGATGAATTGTATCCCTCAGGGGTTGGTGTTGGGACTGGTGCTGTTTAACATCTTTGATGTTGAGATGGACAGTGTTAATGAGTGCACCCCCAGCAAGTTTGCTGATTACAGCAAACCGTATAGTGAGATCGACAAACTGGAGAGAAGGAATACCATCTGGATGAACCTTGATAGATCTGAGAGCTGGGCTCATGCAAGACTCATTATGTTCAACAAGGCAAGAGCACCTGAATCAAGGCAGTCCTTAGGACATTTACAGGCAAGGCAAAAAGTGAATTAAGAGCAGCCCTGAAGAGAAGGACTTGGAGATGTTGATTTATGAGAAACTCAACATGAGACAGCACTTGCAGCCCACAAAAGCAACCATATCCTGGGCTATATCAAGTGTAGCCAGAATCTGAGGGAGGTGATTCTCCCCCTCTACTCCACTCTCAGGAGAACCCAGCAGAAGGACATAGACCTGATGGAAGAAGTCAGAGGAGTGCCATGAGGAGAGTCAGAGGACTGGAGCACCTCTCCTTGAAGACAGGCTGAGAGAGCTGGGGTTGCTCAGCCAGAGAAGAGAAGGCTTTGGAGAGACCTACTATGCTTAAAGGAAGCCTACAGCAAAAAAGAGGAGAGATTCTATCAGAGAGTGTAGTAGTAAGAAAAAGGTTAGAGGCTTTAAACTGAAATAGGGTAGATTGAGATTAGGTAAAGGAATTATTTATTTATGATGAGAGTGGTGAGGCACTGGAACAGGTTGCCCAGAGAAGATGTGGATCCCTGGAAATGTTCAAGACCTGGTTGGATGGGGTTTTGAGCAACATTGTCTTGTGAAGGTTGTACCTGCGCATGGTAGAGGAGGGGATATGTAAGGTCTCTTCCAACCCAAACCATTTGTTTCTATAATTCTATGGGATTTTTCTTCCCTTCCATACATTATTTCAAGTTCTGTTTACATAGTAGCATTTGTTAACATTCTAGTTGTGTGCAACCAGGGCATGATTTCAGCATTTGAACTACAAAGCTTGATGTCCTGGGACCATAGTTTTAAATTTTAGGAGGAAAAAAAAAAAAAAAATAGGAAGATAGAAAAAAACACTGCTGTAGTTTATTCTTCTGAGATAACTATGTTGCATATAGGAAACCTCCTTAAATTAATACAGAATCTAGTAGAATGGTGCACTGCTTTCTATAAACATATAGGAAATCTCCTTAAATTAATACAGAATCTAGTAGAATGGTGCACTGCTTTCTATAAAGTAATAAGATCAAAAATGAACAATTTGTACTAGGAAAAAAACTGGGCATTTTTAAAAAGGAGTAAATGCTTGCACCATATACGTATGTTTAAATAAAACCACTTCATCTAAAATAAGACAGTTATACTTTTTTTCCATGGTCTATTGTCTAGAATACTTTGGAATGGAAATTTCTGAACAAATATTAAATATTTACTTAGTCAGTTGTTAAAACACTATAACAGACAGAAACCATGTATCTTCATAAAAGCATAGATCTCAAAAACAAAACATGTATTCAGTAAAAGTCCTCCAAATTACTTATATAATTTTTAAGGCTTGACTTTTTTGTCTTTACTATCACAAATTGGTAACACAGTGATAGGAGAAAAAGAGAAGATAAGCTCTACATTTTCTCTCTTTTAAACTTCCAACTAGATAGATTACCTGAATCTCTAGCTTCTTATTACTTTTCAGAGACTTCGAAATGCCTGAAAGTAAATCAGACATCAAGCACTAACCTTTACCTTCCCAGAGATACAGACCTATGAAAAATTCAGTTTTGTTTAGGACCCAAGAGCCAACTGCACTAGAAATTACTCCCATCTCTCTATTATTAGTAAAAGAACATGGCTGAGCAGACAGACAAAAGATTTCTATCAAAGCCAACAAAAAGTAGCTAATCTGCTTTCAAGTTTTGGTCTAAATCCCCCTGGGATCCTGTAGCTCTTGAAAGTTTGTTTTTTTTTTTTCCCCTGTCTTTTTGTATCTTTGTTTGTTTGTTTGTTTGTTTTGTTTTGTTTTGGCTTTTTTTTTTTAAGTATGTTTAAAACTAGAAAATATAAGTATCATAACCTGTGAAGTGCAGACCACTTTTCAGTTTTCTTTTAATGTGCTTGTTTAATTGATTTTTTGTTGTTGTTGCAAGTGGAGATTTCTCTCTCAACAACAGCTGCTGAGGTTTTTGTAGAGTCTGGTAAGCATCAACGCTCCAAATAAGCCTGAGTCTCAAGAGAAGGAAGCAAGGAATCAGAAAGAGCATTGTGTCTCTTTTGTCACTATTCCGTTAGCAGCCTTGAGTTAATGTATGCCTGCCTCTCAGGCAAAAAAACTCAACAACTTGTCCTTGTTTGAAACGATAATACACCACTGGCTCAATTTCATGAAAATCAGTCTGCTCAGCTGTGGAAACAGACATGCTTTTTCTGTTGTGCGATATATGCAATGAGTTATCACCATACGCCCAGTACTTGGATGATGGGATTTTAAATGTCAGGAAATAAATGAAAATATCAGCAGTTTGGCAACAGGAAGATTTCTGTTTAATATGAACCTGACTTTCTGAGAGTCTTTTTGTGAGCCTCTCCCTAAAATCTAATAAGTAAAGATTAATTTTAAATTGAAAAATGACAGTAGATTTGTGTTGGCATATGTGTGGTGCATCTTACCGAGGAAGAACCAGAAAACTGTGAGTGATTTGTTATAAATCCAGTGAGATGGATGCCTGAGGCAAGATTAAGTCTGTTTCACATATTAAATTGAGTAATTCTTAATGGGAAATATGAATTTTTAAAAATATTTTCAACTTGCTAAATATTCACTGATACGACGTATTTTATATATGTCTGGTTTTGAAATTCTGTCATTTGAACTGGATTGTTTTGCTCTCCTATATTTACTCATTCACTCTGAGTACTGATTCCCTCTTTCATAATTAAATTGAGTTTATACCGGAGTTTCTAATGAAATCCAACAGCTACTCCCTTGCAGCATAGTCCTTTTGTAATTATCTTAAAGTAAAGCACCTGAAAAACATTTTGTTAAATAAAAATATGCATTCAGATCATATCTCTGTTTCCTTTGTGAAAACTGAGAAAAATCAGAACAATTATGAAAGTTTGTAGAGTTTTATGATAGCACTGATAGGGAAAGAAGTAAAAAAAGTGCAACAAGGACATTTATTAATTATTTTAAAGCAAGATTTTAGATAAAATAGAGGGCAACAGTAAGTAGTCTGGGTAAAATATAGCCATGAGTTGAGGTGAAAGGCATTGCAAGGTCTTGTGTATGGAAAGGTATTTCCCTAAAGAACTTTGCTTTTCTCCTGTTTCTGTTACAGCCAAGAGGAAAATTGAAAAATATCTGTCACCTTCAATGGAAAAAGGAGAATGTGTAGGAACACCCTTAATGAAATCTCTGTCCTTCCATCTCTGGCTGTGGGAATGAAAAAAATGAAAACTGCTAAAACTTCAGTTCCCCTGACAAATCATTTCTTTGCCTTAGTGGCTTTTGTTTTTGTTGTTGGTGGTGATGGTGTTTTTTGTTGTTGTTGTTTTTTCTTTTTTTGTAAAAATGATGGTCTGTGCATGTGCATATATACATATGTATATATATGTGAATAAATGCATTCAAATATTCACATAACAAACAGCCGTATAAGCCACCAGTGCTTAAACTGAACTCAGCTCAGAGATTCCTGTGTTAATTGTTTACTCTGAGGTTGAAGCAAATCCATTATAATACCCCTTTCACCCATCAGAATTCTCACTCCATTGTAATATAAAGCAGCGAAGGTCAGTTTTGATAGATTCTTAGTGTGTTTTGAAAAAGATTAATGCTTGGCACTGAACTCCATACGAAAGGTTTCCTTTCAAACAGCATCTTAGGTTCACTGATTCAACGTAAAACATGAGATTGCATCATAAAGGTCACAGTTAACACTGTACTTGGCTGCCAAGTACCTGAATATAAACTGAATTAGATTCCATTTTTTCCACATTACAGAAATTTAAGACTATCCTCCAGAGTAGCAAGAAGTGTTATTTTTCTACCCATTACACACACACTAACAAGAATTAGATTCTTGGAAGTGCTCTTTGCATTTGCTACAATACTGATAAGGAATTGCCTTATTTTATCCAGAAGATATAGTAAAAAGTGTGATTTAGCTAGAGTTCAACAAGGACTGAGTGTTTGACTCCAAGGTAACGGAGACACCTCTCTCTATCTTGGATTAAGGAGCCTCAACCTTTTACTGGAGGTAGACTCTACAAACACTTCAGTTCAAATAGAAGCAGGGGGACTTTTCAATCAAAGCTTTCTGGTTCATGATCTTTACTCTGTTTTGTAAAGAAGCGAAGTCCAAATTCTTCCGCTGGTAGGCTGTGTTTGAGTCCCTGTGTGAGTTTCATCTCATGTAATTAGATATTTGAAAGTGAGACATTGAAATCTGAACTAATCTGTCTAGCTTCTCTTTGTAGGCATTGGTAAGGGGCTGGTGGCTTCTGCAGATTAGAGCAGACACCTATTCTAGGATATATCTCTGGATATGTCTATTTCTCTATGGATAATAAAGTTAGCCTTGGGTGAGTACTTCATTCTTAGAAATAAAGCTTTTAGTTTCCTGAATCAGGACAGATTAATTCTTCCCCAAGTCTCAAACCTTAATGATAAAGTGCCCTAGTAGAGTGAGCTTTCATTAAAGCTGTTTCACTTTGAATAAAATGCTGCAAGTTTCACTTTGGGAAAAAAAAAAAAGAAAAAGACAAAAGAAAGATTTCTGTACTAGCTGATTAAGTCATAGACAGCTGGAGTGTCAGACCAGTACTTGTTCTAATGAATATGTATTTCAGGAAGAATAACATAAGCAGGAGACAATGACAAAGGATCGCTGCACAGTGTCTAAGAGCCCAGCATGCTTAAGTCTGTGAGAGTCCACAAATCAAATTCCATAAAGAAGGGACAATATTCTAACTACTAAAATCCATAGTAAAGAATAGTTTTTTTTTCCTCTTTATGCACAGGGTAGGCCCAAGTGGTGAGAGCAGTAGCAGAAGCCTCAATTTTTTCCAATCCTGCTGATGATAAAATCTTAGTCAGTCATCAGCTGTTAATGCACTGTCGAGAATACAAAGCTTCTGGCAATACTCAGGTCAGAAATTAAAATGCTTGCCCTTGAAAGATTTGTGCTGCAAGAAGCTTTAGGAGCTGCTTCTGAAAATGTAGTACTGAAAGAAGAATATGTGGTAAAGCAGCAGGACATCAAGCATTCCAAGGAACACCCTGACTTGCAGCAAGACTCTTTTATTTGCAACCAAAGATTCAATGAGAACGATGGAAATAAATTTTTCCTTTACTCATTTCTGTTTGTTATGAGGAACTTTCCCAACTAGTGTCAATTTTTATCGCAAACTAAATAACGAATTTCTTATAGTAACTCAGCAAACGGTTCTTCCCCAGCTTCTACACTGCACTTGGAGCTGCAAGATCCAAGGATCACATTGCCTAAATGTGGTCTCTAAGCAAGGGCCCAGTCTAAGTGTTTTCAACAGACATTCTCTGCAGTCAGCGTAGAGAGAAAAATTCCTCTTGCTGGCAGCCCACTTCATCTCCTGGAAGATGGCTGGAGATGGCAGGTCTTCATATTAACGTTTTTATGGTTTGTTTGTTGTTGGGAAAAAGACTTGAAATGGGATTTCACCATTTGGTTTCTTTGTGCTTTATTTTTTGCCCTGGAAATTGTAACTAAATAACTGTGTTAATAACTTTTTGTCCCTCCATTCCTTATGGTTTATGCACAATAATTACCTTGATTTATTGGCAATAGATAGTTGTTCTATTGTATCATCTAATGTTGGCAACCATCTTATCTTTCACTATGTATTTTGTTCACCTCAGAGGCTGTATCTAGACAGTGTGCTTGACTGACTCCCCATTTCTGAAAAGCTAAAATGTAGATAATCCACTGAGGAGATCACCTTCCTAGGGAAGCTATTAAAAATCCAAGAGGCAGTTATTGTGCTAAAAAAAAATCCATAATAAAAATGGATTAATGTCAAAACACAGACTTTGATTGTACATGTCTACAATAATGAGATCTGGAAAAAAAAATTATGAATCTGTGTCTAAATGGCTTTTCCACTTACTGTTGCAGAAAGCATAAATTATACACTTTGTAACCATCTGTAATGTTAGTACAAGCAGCTGCTCCCAATTTACTGTATGGTGCTGTTGTACATATTATTTGGTTTGGATTTTTATTTATTTTTTTGTGGTTTGATTGTTTGTTTGTTTGGCTTGGTTTGTTTGTTTGTTTTTTGCTTTAATTGAAGTTCAAAAATTTACACACTTTAAGTTAGCAAGGATGACTTTACACTAACAGCACTTTTGTAGTAGTGATTTCGTTTTTACCATTTTCCACTGATGTTTACTTAATATATTAAGTGAATAAAAGTATTTTTTGAGAATGTATATATGCATGTATATACATCTACATTCTGGCATAAGCCAACAGTTTTCTTTCCAGATATTTCTTGAAATTCCTAATTACTTCTATTAGTCAGATTTCACATCATTTAGGTATCTTATCTGCTTAGAACGATTTCCTAGTTATGGAAAACAGAAAGATGAGATGAATAAAAATACTAAGGAGCAAATGTAAACCTGCTTATGAGATAATACTTGAAGAGATGTTGATAAGGAAGAAAGAAATAATTACAGTGATTTCGACTGTAAGCTTCCTCAGTGTCTAAAGACACTGATCTGACTAAGGTTTTTTTTCAGGAATCAAACATACCTGAAACATAAGGTGACGTTCAGTCACCTTATCCTTCTCTTGATCAAGCACTGTAGAATTAGGCTCTTTTTTTTCTGACATAAAATAAGTATCATGGATAAATATTCAGTTTTCCTGGACAACAGCAAGAATATACAAATCATAGAATCTTAAAATCATAGAATGGTTTGGGTCAAAAGAGACACTTAAGATCATCTAGTTCTAACTCCCTTGTTATAGGCACTATAGGCAGGGGCACCTTTTTCTAGGTGGATACAGCTGCTCCAGTCTGCTAAATACCAGATCTTCACATTCTTTCATTTTGTAATCATCATGAAATGTTTTGCAAAAACAAGTCCTAATGGATGAGAGAGAGACAAAAGATCTATCTCACTAAATTTTTAGAAAATTCATAATTTGAATCACTGGAACCATTGTGTAGTGTAGTCATTTCTTCCTTTTTGCTTTAATTTCTGGAGGTAACTTCCTTCTGGAAATCTATTTTATTACAGTGTTGTTGTTTTTTTACCCTCTTATCATTTCTCTTTCTCTTAGTCTTTTCTTTTTTCACCCTTTTTTCCTCATCTTTACTATTAGATTTTATTTTTGTTTTGTCCTCTATTACAAGCTCAAGTTTTACATTTTATCTGTAGGTAGATTTAGAAGCTTAGATATGCTGTGACATGCTACTTTTATCAGCTAACTCATACAAACTTTCAAAAAATGGATCCTCCAGAGCCTCATGAAAGTGAAATACTTTGGTAACTCAGTACATGCAGTCATCATTCTCAGAAAACTAGGAAGGGGTTATTTGTTTATTTACTTTCCTAGTAAACATATCTTCCTGAGGAAAAAAAAAAAAAAAAAGATTCACTTTCAGCTGTGTTCTGAAGGTTTTTAGATAGTTTAGAAAAACTTTTACTTATCTCTAGAGTTTCCGAGGCAACAAAAATCTTGACAGGTGGATGAATTAACAAAAATATTAAGCCAAAGCTGGTATAACAAATTATTATTATTTGTTATAATAACAAGTACTTTGTTATTATAACAAAACAAAGATAGCAATTCTGAATATATATGTGTGTCTGTACATGAGCATACAAGTTGTGTAATTTTATCCTTAAGAAAAATGATACTTGATCTTTCTTTTGCCCTTCCTAGAACGCCAGTAATTTCAACTGTCATTAGTTTTCAGGAGAAATCAAAATGTTTCCAGTTGTCATTCTTGTATGCTTAGCTTAATTTCTGCACATCATAATACAACCTCTCAACATGCATTGTCATTAAGAATGAGAGAAAAAAAAAGGAATAAGAAAAATGGCAAACATAGTATATGAATTAGATATTTCAATCTTAAACTGGTAGGTGCTTTATATTTGCTTGAAAATAATAGTTCTTTGTTTTGATGGGCTGGAAATGGTTTTTGAGGGTCTCAAAAGATAACACAGACATATATTTTTTTCAACTGGTGCAAAACAAGTCAAAACAGGAAGTTCTTTTTTAAAGTTATGAGTGTTAGCATGTTACACCTGACTATGCAAATACATATGTAAACAGCAAGTAAGTGGATCAAGGTTAAGATTCACAAATTCTTGCATTACTGTTCCTACTCTGACATCTTCATGATATTCAACAATCCCCTATCTACTCTCTATCTGTAAAATAGAGACAGTGATAGTTAGAGAGAAAATCTGCAGTGGGAACTCTTCAGCTTCTGAACTCATCCTAAGAGGGATGTCTAGGCCAGTAATGATTATGACTTTGTGAATACATTTCTGGAATTGACACCACAGTAGTGAAAAATTAAACTTGCCTATTGTCCTTAAAATTCCTATAGATGTCCCTGTTGCAAGACATATTAGCAACTGAGCCTCAGCTATGCTTTGACCCTGTTTATTGCTCTCCAAAATCCACTTGCAACTGGTTATAGATTTCATTTCCTGTCTGAAACTTCTGCATTGGGTAGAGGATGATATTGTGTTGTTCTCATGATTCTTTGACTGCAATGTGGAATCTGGATGGGCTTTTGGCTGTTCCCTGGTGCACCTATGCAACCCAGTTCCTCACTTCTTTTAAGTTTATTTAGTCACTTCTGTTGTGGGTAAAACAAAAGTAGCACATTCTACTTTGCTGATATTCAAGTAGGTGGGAATGACCCTATGGAAAACAAGGCAACGCCAATTTACAGAGGGTAAGAAAGTTTTTATTAGTGCTTTTCTTTTCAGGACACTGGGTTGGTTTTTTTTGTTTTGTTTTGTTTTGTTTTGTTTTGTTTTGTTTTAGCCTTTGCATTTCTACAGCCCTATGAACTGCCTAGCACTGCTGCCATTTTGAGTTCTTTCTCATACACCCAGGGAGAAAAGCCTCTCTCCAAGAGACGTCTCTATTATTCCCTTTTGTAGGTTTCATTAGAGCTAATCGAAAGGAAAAAAGCAACAACAACAAAAAGAAGCACCATATCTATGTAAATAATCTCGATAATTCCACTTACTAAAATGGAGAAATGTTCTAAAAAAAATATATATATATATATAAAAACAATGAAAAATATTAACATTTTAAAGTACTGTCCCCTACAAATACTGCAAAGAATCAAAGAAAAAATAAAACAAATGAGATGCACATATAAATTTGAAAATTATTCAGGAAGAAGATGACAGTATTCTTGATGACTGAGCTAATTATCAGGAGATGAAATGAAAGATGACAAAATGGAATAAGCTATATGAGAGACAGTGTCCTGATACATTGCTTAGCTGAGCAGAGCTCCTTTTCACTGGAACAATACTTCAGTCTTCCAGTACTCTTTTCAAAAACCATTATTTTCAGGCAATTAAAAATGCTAAGTACTATGACAAAGGACAAGATTGTGTTACTTCATAATAAATAAATACATAATAAATAGGAGTATGCTAACACTGTTGCCACACAAGTTCTACTGCTGATCTATAATGGCTTCATTGAACTGAACGTGAACTAATATATTTTGGTAGAGAATACTTGCAGGTTCAAAATTCAATGCATTTGTGTTTGATTTAAATTCTGTGTAGATGATTTTTTTTTCCCCAAAAGTAATTATTCAGCCTTTTCACTTTATGCTTTTTTTTTTTTTTTTTTTTTTAATAAGTTATTCTGCAAAAAAGCTTCCATCTTGGTCCTTCTCAGTTCCCATTTAGTCACCAGTGACATCCCTAAAATCTATTCTCTGCTACATGACTTCCTAAATCACTGCATGCACAAAAATGTTTTAACTGGATCCTGCTAGTATTTAATTAGTTCCTTGAAGCCCTTGCTCAAGCTAAATTCCTGAGATTTTCAAGCTGTGCCAGAAGAAAATCTTTCTTATCACAAGAGCATGATCCTTTGGATTCAGATCATGACCAGAAAAAAAAAAAATGTGATAGATTACATAGCAGGACAGATCTCAGGTTACAGTTTCCAGAGCATCTTTCTATTTCTCCTCCAAAAAGTAAAATATTCAAAAGTGATGGGGCAGCTCTGAAAAAAAGACTCGAGGAGACAGATTTGTGTGAGAGTAGTCTATAGACCATCATGAGGACAGTCTTATACATAAAATATTCAAGATCATGGTAACTCTTTCTTTTTCTCACACAGAACAGTCTGTTTGCAAGGATGTTCTTGAAGGATGTTGGAAAACTAATATATCTCCTTATCTGCATTCCACAACATATGGGAGATTTAAATTTTCTACAGCCCTACTGAGTACCCGAGCAAACTATTAGCTATTCTCTCTCTCTTCAGAGAGACACTAGCCGAAATAGTGTCTTACTGAGTTTCTAAAATTATCTTTTTTAGACATCTAAATCCACTTTGGACGTAGATGAAGATTACATTAAGCATGAGTAACTACTTATGGTTAAATCTATTTAATGATCTGACTCCTAAATCATGACTTCAAAGAAAATAACCCTTCCACCCCACCAAAGACCCTTGCTTAAACCTAAGGAAACTGAAAAGACAGCCTAGGGACTCATGTAGGAAGGATCCACAAAGCAGTGTGAACACCTCTGAATGTTTTATTTATACTGAGCAAAATTAATTCTCAATCCAAATCCTGCACCTGGGCTTCATGGTGGCAACAGAAACTTGCTTGGCACTGATTTTAACAGCTCTGTAGCTGAAAGTATTTTCAGCGCAGATGAGTCTTCAGTAAATACCCTAGAAGAAGACATCATTCATTATCCCTTACAAATATGTAATGGCATTGCCAGATAACACACCTCTTTGTTTCTATTCAGATGAGCAGAGTTCACAGAAGAAAGATGTGTGATAGGGCTTGACAGATAAGTACATCACTCCATTTAAATAGCCTATTTTTTCTTCATTGTTAAACAATTGCTGAGATGGATATCCAACACCCACAGTAATAACACTATAGTCATGAGACTCCTTGTGAGAAAAGTGAAGTCCTGATTTTCTGGAACTGTAAAATAGCTCAGTCAGAACTACATTAAATCAATTTTGCGTTTGCAAATCCAACCTACATGGTATGTGTCAAAACAGGGTAAGTACCAAAAGTATTTTATTTCCAAACAAAATTCTTCATGTAAAAAAAAAAAAAAAAAAAAAAAAAAAGGTTGGAAGAAAATAAGTTTTAAGACAGGGCAAAATCTACTTGCTTTTCAAGGAGTTATTCAAATACATAACAGCAGAAAATAATAACAACAAAAACCCAGAAACTGTAAAACAAATTACAGTATTTACAGTATGACATTTATTTAGTTCATCGTGAAAGAGCAATTTAATAGGAGTTGTAAGGAAATGTATTACAATATATTGAAATTAACTTCTCCTTTGAATGGTTGGGTCTTGTAGAAATATGCCAGCTGCAGAGGCTGGCAGAGTTTTCAAAATCCCTACTTTCAATTCAGAAATAATTTGGTTTTGGAATAATCTAGAGTATGACAGTTTGTCTACAAATATGTCACTATCTGTTTACTTCATCGTGTGTGAATTGGATTAGTTTGTTAGTCAGGGGGAAGGAGCTGAATCAGACATTGCAGATTCCCTACAGCCTGGAAAGGATTCCTCCTGCTATCAGGGAAATCAGGGAGCAAAAATCTGAATACCATGCACTTCACTTGTTTATTGATAAAACAGACTATTTGATAAATAAAACAGGCTTCTAAGGAGACAGAAGTTAGGTCTATGCATCAGGTTACCCATTTTCTGCACAGTAGTTTGTGTGTCAGAGAATTCTCAGTAGTTTACCAATTACTGGAAAACTCCCAGAGTTAAATGACTGAATGAAGTTTGGATGATTTTTAGGACTGCTTTTCCCTCTGCAAACAGCTGATGCTTGCATTAAGCTAAGATCAAATGAAAAACATATTCAGCATTTCAGAGATACCCAGAAGCAAAATAACAGTATCAGGAGTTAAGCTTTCTTATGCTTCCTTTGTATACGTCAACTTATATTATCCTGTGCGATGTATCATCCTTCCCAGTGTACTTATTATCATAATGAGAGAGGACTGTTAATATGGAAAGGCACAAGGCTATCCTTTCATATGCAAAATAAATTCCATGGAACCACACCTCTGACATGAACTTTTGAACTTGGAAGGTGTAAAACTTGCTTTTTATACAGTCTTGAGAGTTTATTTTTTTTTTCTTCTGACAAATGAAAAATATAACTACTTGCAATCTGAACAACCAGACTAAAGCTGTGATAACATCAACACTGAATATATATAGGATCCCTTCCTAAAACTGATTTTCCTATTTCTTATAATATAATGGTGCAATACAGAAGTGGCAAACTTAAAAGGAATATCTCTTAATATCCTAGAAAAGTAAATCCTACCGGAAAAAAAAAAAAAAAAAAAAAAAAAAAGTTTCTTTTTCTCTCTAAATCTCTCTAGGGGAGCAACCCCTTTTATTTATCTACCTCTGACTTCTGGATATTCTTCTGTATTTGTGTCTCCACTTATCCATGTACTTATTTTATTTTATATTTATGTAACATGATAAAAGAAAAAAAAAAGTCAGAGGCAGGGGAAAGAACAGATGGAATGAGTAGAGTGGTTGCTATCCCAGAGATTTTCACCTCAGCGATGTGAAGCAGTCATGGCACGGTCACCTTTCTCTCATCTGGTTAGTGACAGCCTTTTGAACAAAACATGCTTTACCCTAGTACAAACTGAAAACTAAATATATTTAAATAAAATATTAAGGCAAAAGTATGGCAGGATGTGGCAGGAAAATCTTTTTGACAAGCAGATTAAAAAAGATAAAATAGCAAAGTCTTCTAGAAGAGAAAAAACAAATGAGGGAAGGGAAGGAAAAAAATTGAGAAGAACCTGCAAACTTTTCCTATCAGATCACTCAGAAGAAAAGTCCCTAAACTTGTAAATAATCTCCTTCACAAATATTTCCACTCTTTTTTGTAGGTCTTTGACCTTCTATCTCCTAGCTAAAATTCAACTGAGTTGGGGTTATGAAACCTGAGTATAGATAATTGTGTTGTTGTACATCCATGACAAAACTCAGCTCCCCTGAGTGTATAGTTCTACCCTCTGGAATCAAAAAGTTATGCAGTTCAAAAGAAAAGCAGGTAGTATATTTCAATCTAAATTGAAATAGCAAGTATCTTACCAAAATCAGGTAAAGTATGTTATGTGAATGCACCATTCAGTAGTCTATAAATGTAAGCTTGCAAAAGAAAAGAAGAGTACCCTCACTGACTGTCTTAACATTTCCAATATATGTGATATATATCATATTAAGCCTAATTGTATGCTGTATAATTTCATCATTAGTAAAATAGTGTTCATGTTCAGTTTCAACTTTCCATTGGTTTAGAGAAAGGATTTCAAATTTGCATTTAAATTAAATTGAGCAAAGTGTGATATAGGCTTCTATTAAAAGGCCACCTGTTTTTGTTAATTCATTTTTAATAGCAACAGTAAATATTTTCAGTTGATGCACTTTCTTCTGCAAGATTAGTACATTTTTCTATTCTTTATTTCCAGTGTCAGACATTCCTCATTAGAGAATTCTACCATTTTCTCTGACTGGAGGAACCTGTACTACATTTTATGTATCTGAGCATACATTAAAATAATAATAATAATAAATGAAAAATGAATAGCTATTTAGAAAACATAAACATAGAAAACAAGCATACTATCAAAGTTAATTAGGCAAATAAATTATTATGTCAAGAAATCAATGAATCCACAAAGTTCTTTCCTCCAAAGACCACAAACCAAACCAAAACAAAGCCATGCACACAAACATACACAAGCACACGCTTTCTTTCTTCATATACACTCCTTTAAAAGCTTACTGAACTCATTTCAGTATACTTTTTTGAAACAAAAGTAATCTTCCAGGTTACAATTATGTAATGCAATTAAATCTTAAGAATTATAAATATGTAAAACACAAATCATGACAAGCAATTTTCATGGCATATAAACCCAACTGGTTGTCACGGAGTGCAAACTTCAGCTGAAGCATGGATACGTTACATCTTCCTATAAAATTGACAACTTTGCTGCTAAAGCATTCACTTTTACTCTTGCTTTACAGTTTTACAGCTCTAACTTCTTCAGCTGCCATTAGTAACATAGTAGCTCACATTCTTTTTCTAATACTTTTGAAATCATTTGTAGTTGCAATTGTTTCTCTGTTTTCCTTTTACTGTAACCATAACCACTAATTTGGAACAACAGCTAGTCTTCTGTTATAATAGCAGCTTTAAAATCCAAGCAATTTCCTCAAGAACAATTTCCACTGGACACCCTTCTCTTTTGAGATGCATTGTAATCATTTAAATAAAGAACTGAAGCATTTAATTAGTATGTGCTTGCTTCCTCCTAGCAGGACATCAGGCTTGTGAGTAAATGGATAAACTCTCTTGTAATGCAAGCCAGGAAACATCTTAACAGTTGTGGCATTCTCAGGTGTCCAGTTAAGGGAAACACAAGGGTCCATTCCAACCTTTATCTTTCACTTAAATTATTATTGTTTTGGAACACTATGTGGTTTTCCACAGTAAACTTAGCAAGGGATTATGTTTTTCATTTCTGGTTGAAAGAAGAAGGAAATTAGCAGAAATGTAAGCAGAAGACATTGATGGGAAACTGCAGGATAGGGGATTTGCCCCCTATTTGTTACTAGTTAAACATTTGCAAAAGAAAATAAATACTGCAGAATCCTGTCCTTCACATTCTGTCTCTCTGATTGACACACCCTTATAATTTGTATGTTTTGATATTTGCAGGATGAAGAAATGTATCAGGAGTTTTAAATAATTGATTTTTAATTGCCTCGGATTTTGCTTCTTAACTGATAGCTACTGCAGTTGTTATTTTATTTTGATGCTTACAAATTTGAACTAAAAACATCTCTTGAAATTCAGCATAAATCCATGTTGTGAGAGGTTTGCCTAATGCACTGCTATTAAATAAATATATTAATCTTTTCTTCAAAGTTAGGATAGAGGAAATTGAACAAAGCATATAAATAACTGATTTCAGTTCAGTTCAGATGGTGAAAGTACTCTAGTTACTATGGCTGTGTAGAAGGGACAGACAAATGCCCTCCAATCTACTTCAAGGGATCCAGTACTCTTTCGCTCCTATAGTAAAGTTGTGTGTGGGTAATTATTGCTCTGTTTGTTACAGATTAACTGAAACAGGAAAAACTGCACAAATTCAAGTTATAGTAGTAGAAAATAAATTCTCACTCAGTGACTGCCTGCAAACCCACAATAAGAACATCTAAGATACTTACGACATCACTGTAAAGGCCACAGCAACTTACTGGTTTTAATGGCAAATACTGAAAGATACTCATCTAACTCCTAAACATTTCAGAAGGGCTTAATTACATGTGTCACTCCAAAAAGTAGTGCCTCCTATTTGTTTTCATCTACAAAAATCTACAAAAGGTACTAAGAGCACAATAACATTATTTGATGCATCAAATTCTTAGCTAGAAAACACTATTTTCAACACAGTCATCACAATTAGATATGCATTTTCATCAGCAATGATCAAAAGCCTTCATGCTGCGCTTGTAAAAATTTGCACCAATGGAGGTGACCCACTGTCAAGCTCATTACTTCTAAAACATACACCCACCACCTAACTGTGGACACACACTGATTGGTCTCCATCAACATTCAGCAAACATTGATAGATGTCAATGGGGACAATTTTTTTCCACATGGAGGAATTCATTTCCACACCTTTGTTTCATTCTCATTTCCGTGTCAGATGCAAATTTGGCAGACTGCCCCTCTACTGCCACCTGTAGCATAGCAACAAAATGTAATGGAATATTTGTAGGAAGTTTTAACCTCTACTGCCATATTGCTAATACCCCCCCTCTAATGTCATGACTAAACATAATAAAAGTAGAAGGCATGACTTTTGGATCAGCCCTCATATGTAGATATATATTTCCAAATTTAGAAATGTACATTATCTTTAATGATATATGAGAGGGTTTAACTAAGTTCAATTGTACTCATGGGGAACCATATCCAACAAGGAGATAGATTTTCTGCAGATTTTACTACTTTACATTAAAAAACAAAACAAAACAAAACCAACAAAAAAAATTTTCTATGAGTTTGTGGTTAGGTATGTAACTGAATGGAAAACTTCTTTTGGAAATCTGAAGACAACAATACTACAACTATTAATGAAACAACAATTTTATTTTAGCTTGCAAAATTATACAAGAAGGATGTGGAGTTGTTGGAGCAGATCCACAGGAAGGCCACAAAGATGATTAGAGGGCTGGAGCATCTCCCCAGCAAGGGCAGGATGAGAGCTGGGGTTCTTCAGCCAGGAAAAGAGAAGGTTCTGAGGAGTTCTTACAGTGGCCTTCCAGTACCTGAAGAGAACCTACAGGAAAGGTGGGGAGGGACATTTTATATCGGCATGTGGTGATAGGATGATGGTAAATGGTTTTAAACTGGAAGAGGATAGATTTAGACTAGATACTAGGAAGAAATTTTTTACTGTGAGGGAGATGAGACACAAAAACTGTTTGCCCAAAGAAGATGTGGATGCCCTCTCCCTGGTGGCATTCAAGTCCAGGCTGGATGGGGCTGTGAGCAAGCTGGCCTAGAGGGAGGTGTCCCTGCCTATAGCAGGGGGTTGGAACTAAATGATCTTAAGGGTCCCTCCAAGCCCAAACCATTCTATGATTCTATGATTTATTTAGTAGGTAATAATTTAAAAGCAAACATGGATTTTGCCTTTTTGAGTTTCCAATAAAGACATCCAAGTTTTTCTGAAACTACATTTCCTTCAGAGAATGCTTTAAAAAATAATGTTTTCAGACACAAATGTAATGGTTGTAGCAAATTATAAATGTCTATGTTATATCTGTGCAAAAAGAATAGTATTCTTCTGATCTGCTGACTTTTTTGAAGAAGAAATTTATGACTATCCATTTAAATGCTTGTGATATCTGGATAATTTTGCATTACCCCTAGTGAAGATAATGATCTATTTTTCAACAAAATAGAATCCATATTTCTAAATGTGACATGCATTATCCTGTAGAAGAAAATATTTAAACATCTCACTTTACTGGCTCGTGAACACAATTCTATAGAATACCCTACACCTGATACTTTAAAAAACAACACAAACATTCCTTCCAAATGAAACAAGAGTAAACTTGTAGTCTTGCCCAATTATTTGTATGATTCTTTTTATTGAAACTTTCTTTGAAAGAGATGGATTTATCATTTTTTTTTTAATTATTATTTTTATTTTTATTCTGTGTGTTTGTGTAGGGGTGGGCTGTTGTTCATTTATTTGTATTTGTCTTTTTTATTATTTTTCCATTTTCATTTTTCCTTATTTGGGCTTTGGTTAACAAATAGAGTTATGTAGAATTAGGAGTAGCATGCAAATCCTGCTCCTCTTCACAGGAAGTTGTACATGTATGTTAAAGTAACCTTTCAGAGTTAGCCTCTAAACCTCTTATCATAAAACAGTGTTATGATCATGCTGGATAGGAATCTGGATAGGAATAATCATGTTTGTATGTACTCTGTAAGACCTCTACTTTACCCCAAGATAGTTGGTAGATGTAGAAAAAACCTGAAGTTGTAAATTTTCTTTCTTTTTGCTACTATTTTCTTCTCTCACAATAAAATAAAAATGTTTGTCTCTAAATGAAGATAATTTTAATTGAAATTTTAAAAAAGAGTTTCATTTCATTTTTTTTCTGCCTTCACAACCTCTTTTTACATTCTCTGTGTTACCCACAAAAATGTGTTTAGATAACTGAAAAGATGTTATGAATAAATAATTTAATTATAAGGGAGTGCAGAAGTATCTGGTGAGAAATGATAATATTTCGGGTTTATTCTTTATTTCACCTTTTCTCTACATTATGTAACAATTATTCTCTGGCCATTTCCATACAGGACTAAAACTCAGTGATTTACAACATTGTCTGCATTTTAGATTTGAGTGTACATACCTGGAAGATGCTTACTGTCTCCTTTGCCACAGCTCTGTGCAAACATGAACAAGTTCAGTAACCATGTGAGTAGATATTTAATATGATTTTTTTTCATTATAATTTTTTATTAGTTTAAAGATGTATTTTGTTTACAGTTTCCTAACTATTAAGATTTAATTTAAATATTTTCAGTGGACTTTGATGTTGCCTAGTTCTTTTACTTTTAGTCTAGTCTCATCTGGAGGAAAATACATCCTTCCATTCTTCAGGCAAAGAGAGTTTTAAATCTTTAGGGCTGATGGAATTCCATGACAGAAGTGTCTCTGCTATTGCAATGGTGGTCTTTATGACCCACCTTCATAAAATAATATGGTGGGAATGTCACACATTAGCTTGCTGCTGTTTTTGCTGTTTGCAAAATAGGTAGCAGGAAGCAAAGACTGTCATTGCAGATAAATGTACTGCTGTAATATTATGTTACATGGCTCCAAAACATCTGCCTACACTGTACACAGGCTAGATGAAGATAAATAAAGCATATAGATATACCACTAGGTAGACACATCAGTGTCCCTGTTTTGTGTTGGTTATTTTCTTTCAGCTGCTCTGTCCAGCTCCAAGTGGGGAAAGCTTCTGTGAAACACTCTTTAGATTTAAACTGACCTTCAGGTATCTGTTCATCTTGGGTTCAATATAAACCTGAATAGCAAATTCAACCTATCCTTTTTCTATTTCTGAGATTTTTTGAATTATCCTTGTTGTGTAGAAGGTTTAAAACAGTTGAGGGTTTGGTTTATCTTGCCCTTAGTAAGAGTGAGGTCAAGGAGGTAGGAAAGGAATTTTAATATCCTGTCAAATAGACACTAATCATAACATCATCTACTAACCTGGTCCACCTGGAAGCATTGCTTTGTCCTGCCATATTTTCAGTTCAGAGAGTCTATCACATAAGTACCAGTGAAGCTCTTCTGGATACTGCCAAGCTTGTGTGAGTCCTCCTCTTCCATGCAGAGGGATCAATCCACCTCAGTAGAGTTTTAGTTCAGCCTCATAGCAAATTCATCAGAAAAGTTTGCATAGAAATCTCTTGTTCAACTTTAATTAGGATTAACCAGTCAGAGGTCATCCTCTATTCTGGTTAATACCACTTGTACCACCTGAAAATAAATGGATTATAAGATTAAGCCTAGTTTCTGAATCTTTTAAAAACATATTAAATGTGTAGATGATATTAAACTGTAGTTAAAAATGCATTATGAAAGAAAATCTTTTCACTTTTTTTTTTTTTTTTTTTTAATAGAGCTTAGTTCCAAGATTTTACGTCTTTATATCCCTGAAACACAACATATACACAGGACGCTGCATATACCCTGCAGAGTATGTTAAAAGAATCTCAGTATCAATTTCTCACTGCTTAGGTTTCTCCAGAAAAAGAAAAACTATCATTTTATATTGAATACGGTAGACATCGGAAAACAATTTCTTAAAGCTCTGGTAATCTCTGAGAAGCGATTCTGATAGTACTGAAGGAAAAATGAGTTCAACAGTTTTTCCTACACATATAGAGGACACAGTGCATTTTTGAAAAGTCACTGAATTTACATTTGAAAATGAGAAGATGTAAATATAGCAAGTAAATGAAAACTATACCGTGATTTACCATGCAATAAAGCATTTAACCACTCAGTCAGTGATAAAGGAAGGAAAGGTGAACAGGAGTATGTGCAGATTTGTAAGCAAGAACAATAAAGAATATGCATATGTGCATACAAAACTTTGTTTGTATATACATGTATTATATATATATGAAAAAAAGAAAAAAAAAAAAAAAAAGTGTTATTCCAACCACAAGGGATTTTGCCAACATAGTTCGGTGTATCTTTCCTGCATGTCCATAACATTACCTAAAAAGCAAAATTATAAGTCTAGAAATTCATTTGTTGTCATGATTAAAAGCACCAGTGGGGGAAAAATAAAAATAAAATGCTGCTTAGCTCAGGAACAGCACAAAGATTTCAGTGGAGATCTTGGCTGTAGTAGATGCTATTTAATATATTACAAACTGCTCATCTTCTTCCAATTTCTGCTCTCAACATGGCATATGCATATAGTTTTTCTACTGAATCATCTACCATTTTGTATTTTTATCAAAATTCCATTCTCTTCACTTTTAGGTTATATTCCTTTCTCTTTTAAAAATATAAAATTATATGTACATATGTAAGTAATAATTGATCTTTTACTAATATGGAGCTCAGCTGTAAACAATGAAATACCTTTTCTGCTGCACAGTACTTGTCCCATGTAGCACCACTTTAATGATTTTCTGAGTCTTGCTAAATATATCACAGAATCATAGAATCATAGAATCATAGAATCACAAGGTTGGAAATGACCTATAAGATCATCTAGTCCAACCGTCTTCACACTGCCACTGCTATCACAAGCTACTAAACCATATCTCGCAGCTCCTTGTCCAGACACCTCTTGAACACTGCCAGAGATGGCAACTCCACCACCTCCCTTGGCAGACCAATCCAGTGCCTGACCACTCTCTGAGAGAAGAAGTTCTTCCTTAAGTCTAACCTAAACCTCTTCTGGTACAACTTGTGGCCATTTCCCTGGGTCCTGTTCTTTGCCTGGGAGAAGAGACCAAACCCCTCTTCACCACAACCTCCCTTCAGGAAGTTGTAGAGTGCAATGAGGTCTCCCCTGAGCCTCCTCTTCTCCAAACTAAACAATCCCAGCTCCCTCAGCCGCTCCTCATAGGACTTGTGCTCCAGACCCCTCACCAGTTTGGTTGCCCTTCTCTGGACACGCTCCAGGGCATGATTGTTAACACACATACTTAATATCATTTTGATCTAATATTTAATACTAGGAAAAAAAAATCCCCCAATACACCCAGTGTTGTAGTGATAAAATATTTTATGCAGAGATCAGATTTTCCCTGCATAAAGCTACTTGGCACAGGTCAATATTTATGGTAGTTTAGGACCATATCCAAATACAGAACTAAGCCCCAAATAAATGGAGAGGTGAAGGCAAATGATGTGATCCTGGACATATTACCTGCTCTGGGTGTGCCTGCTGTGTTGAATATTGTTAATGGGATAGTAAAAGCCCTTTTAATCTCCCTGGTAAATGTGCCATTTATCACAGTCGTTGTGGTTGTCATTCACTGGAACAATGGCTTGAATAGATGGATATATTTCACTGCTCCTTACTTGAATGGTTTTTTTCTTTCCTCTTTGATGATCAAGGACCTAGTTGTAAAGGGAGGCTAAAATGAGTGAGCAGGGCTCCGAGCTTCTGCTTCCAAATTAAAATGTGTAGAATTGGTTTCGGATTTTGGTACCTAACTACTGAGATTTTCAGTTTTTAGAGGTGAGAAAATTGTTCTTTTCAAATTTTAACTGCATGTTTACTAGTTTTATGCTTCTCTCATTTCTCATATAGACATCAGTAATAGCAGTTTTTCATTCTCTTTCTTTCCCTCTTTCTCTTTCCCACTTCTCCTCTTCTTTCCTTTCCTCTTCTCTTCTCTCCTCTCTTATAGAAAACTTTGCTAGTTGATTTTTTAATTCACTTGTGGGAAAAGTTGCCATACCTTTACAGATGTTCACTTTAAATTATCTTGATCTACAGAATTTAATAATGGTTTAGGTTTTTCTTTAAAATATTTTTATTTTGTACTAGAGTGAAATGTGTTTTGTTCAAATGAGGTCTTCTTGCTTCAGCTGCAGGAGGTGTCGTGCTCACAGGCTCTTGTCCTGATGGGGGATTTTAACCACCCAGATAACTTCTGGAATAGTGGCATGGCGTGTGGCAGACAATCCAGGAGATTCCAGGAGGGTGTTCCCAATCTGATGAAAGGTAATGGGGAGCTGGCTTACTCAGACATAGAAAAAGCTGAGGTACTCAGTGAGTGCTTTGCCTCAGCCTTCACGAGTGGTCAGGCAGGCTTCCCATGTCTGTCAGGACCATGAGCCTCTAGGTGAGGATGTGGGGAGTGGTTTCTGTCCCACTGTAACAGTGGAACAAGTCTGAGTCCTTCTCATGAAAGTGAAAATGTATAAGTACATGGGGTCAGATGATATCCATCCTAGGGTTCTGAAAGAGATGGCTGGTGTGGTTACCGAGGCACATCATATTTGAAAAATCATGGCTGTCTGGTGAAGTCCCCAGTGACTGGAAAAATGAAAACATTACTCCCATTTTTAAGAAAGGGATAGAGGAAGACCCAGGTGTGTTTCCGCGTAGGAAACCCCTTGTTCCTCCACGTTCCTATGTTCTGCTCAGGGTTCACGCCATCCCTGCTGTGACCTGACCATCTCACCACGAGCACACCAATGTGATGTTAGGCAAACAGCGTTTATTGCAAGTGAAACAGCAACCTATATACTTTACATGCTTATCTACGTTCCTACGTCCACATGCGTTTACTCGCGTCTAGTGCGTCTACGCCCCCAAGCATACGTCATGTCTGTTATCACAGAGCAGGGGAGGTCCTATCGCGTCACAGTCCGCCTCCTCGTAAACACCTACGACAACACCAGGTGTAAGAGATTATTCTTTTACATCATTGTCTTGAAGCTTGCTGGGGACACAGATGGACAAGTCCAAGCAAGTCTTGGGCAGGGGTTGAGAAATCCTTTGTCTGGAGAACACTGGTGGACAAGTCCTGGGCAAGGGTTATGAAATCCTTTGTCTGAGGAACACAGATGAACAAGGCCAGAGGCAACAAGAGAGAGATGAGCTGCAGATTAATGGCCAGGAAGCAGTCTTTTGTGTAGGCTTATTTCGAGAAAGAAGGCCATCTCAGGAGGTGCTCCACATGACTCTTACCCAAGCTCCCAGGAATGCCATGCTGGCAGAAGAAGGATAAAAAGGGGACCTACAGCCATGAAATTTTGGTTTTCTGGCAACAGATTCCTCATGAAAAAGAGGTTCCTAACATGAGAAGCTTCATGACCTGTCTCTCTACCTCCTGGACTTGCTCGGTGCTCTACCTGCATGCTGAAGAAGAACAAAGCTGTCTGCCATCAGATTCCTCACTACGGAACTCCCGCATGCTGATAGACTCTCCTGGGCCTGCTACCTGAGTCCTGCTGTTTCTTCCCGGTCTGGCTCTGCGACTTCTTCCTGCTACCTGCTTGCTGCCCAAGGCTGGCCACGCTGCTGCTGCTGTCCCCCTGCTGCTTTTGCCTCGGACCTTCTAAATGCTGTGCAATGGGACTGCTGCAGGATCCTGGTGGTGACTATCCCCACTTCATGCAATTCTTGCTTCTTTCCTATCTTTTCTATTGCCCTCCTTTCCTTCCCCATCTCCCTGATTAGGATTTATAATAAACTGGTTGGACTAACATTTGAACTGTTGTTTCTTAATCTCACGCCAAGTATACATATATTAAAAATATGTCTTCCTCTTCCTCCTATAAATTGGAGCGAGACACCAGGGAACTATAGGCTGGTGAGCCTCACCTCTGTGCCTGGGTAGATCATGGAGCAGATCCTCCTAGAAGCCATGTTAAGGCACATATGAGATAAAGAGGTGATTCGAGACAACCAGCATGGCTTCACCATGGACAGATCTTGCCTGACCAATCTGGTGGCCTTCTATGATGCAGTGACAGCTTCAGGGGAAGGGCTATGGATGTCATCTACCTGGACTTCTGCAAAGTCTTTGACATTGTCCCTCACCACATCCTTCTCTCTAAATTGGAAAGGTATGGATTTGAAGGATGGACTGTTTGATGGATGAGGAATTGGCTGGCTGGATGCAGTCAAAAGGTTGTGATCAGTGGTTCTGTGTCAGGGTGGAGGCTGGTCACAAGCGGTGACCCCAGGGATCAGTCTTGGGACCAGTGCTCTTCAACATCTTCATCAATGACATAGACAATGGCATCAAGTGTACCCTCAGCAAGTTTGCAGATGACACCAAGATGAGCAGTGCAGTTGATACATTGGAAGGAAGGGAAGCCATCCAGAGGGATCTAGAAAGGCTGGAGAAGTGGGCCCATGAAAACCTAATGAGGTTCAATAAGGCCAAGTGCAGGGTGATGCACTTGGGTCAGGGCAATCTCAGGTATTTATACAAACCGGGCTTGGGGCCCCCAGTACAGGAAGGATGTGGAATGGGTTCAGAGGAGGGCCGCTAAGATGGTCAGAGAGCTGGAGCACCTGTCCTACGAGGAAAGGTTGAGGGAACTGGGCTTGTTTAGCTTGGAGAAAAGAAGGCTCTGGGGAGACCTCATTGTGACCTTCCAGTACTTGAAGGGAGCATATAAACAGGAGAGAGAAAGGCTGTTTACAAGGGTGGTAAGACAAGGAGAAATGGTTTTAAACTGAGACAGGGGAGGTTTAGGTTAGATATTAGGAGGAAGTTTTTCACACTGAGGGTGGTGACACACTGGAACAGGTTGCCCAAGGAGGTTGTGGATGCCCCATCTCTGGAGGCATTCAAGGCCAGGCTGGATGTGGCTCTGGGCAGCCTGGTCTAGTGGTTGGTGTCCCTGCCTATGGTGGGGGAGGTTGAAACTAGAAGTCCCTTTTCAACCCAGGCCATTCTATGATTCTATGAAACTAGATGAAGGAAGGCGGCCCTGACATAGTTACTTGACATGTTGCAAGGTCTTGGATAAATACTGCTGCAGCTTTTCCTGGGAATGTCATCAGCATTTTTTTTTTTAAATGTACATTGAAAAGAAAAAAAAAAAAAAAAAAAAAAAAAAAGAAAGGTCACTTGAGATCTAACACTTACAACACTAATAATACTAACTGGCTTCTGACTGATGTGATCAGCTCCAGTGCAGGCATGTTCTGTGTGGAGTGAGGGATCCCCTAGGGATCCTGGCCCGGGAAACTTTAGGGGAGCCCAAAAACCTGGCAAGGAGACAGCGGTGCACAGAAGATGGCTGATAAGACATGGATGGGGTGAGGAGGTCCTGTACAAACTCAGGCACAAAACACTTACAATGAGCAAAAATAAAGACAGGTAACCTCTGAGGTGTACAGAGAAATTGCCCAAGCAGACAGCGATCAATTTAAGAAAAATAAGTCCTTGATAGATTTCAGTCTTGCCAGGGACATTCTATGATTCACTTTAAGTAGAGCTGGGCCTTGTTACAGGTGACTTAATAATTTCTAAGAAAAACTACTCCAATTTATCACGTAAAGAACTGTATGTATGATAAGAAATTTCAGTCATTTTTTACTGAATCTAATTTACCTTTAAACTTTGGGTTATCTTAAGCTTGGAATGAACTTAAGTGTGGGAGAAAGCATCAACAATTAAGTGAGTTCCTAAAAAATGAAGAAAGTATATGTGTGGGTTTTTTTCTTCAGTCAGCAGTGTGTCTATAGTAACTGGAATGACTAAAAAAATGCACTTTTCCCTAGAAATTCACTTGGAATGTTAAATGCAAATTTCTGTTGTGACTTTTAGAACTTACCAAAATTTGAGTATTCAAAGCATGTTTTTATTTGTTTCTTTGTTTATTTTTTGCAAGCTGTGAACTTGAAAATGGAGAGAGAATCTCCATACTGAAGGACCTTACAATGACAGTTTCCTTAAGTAGCTAGAAAGTCAAAAGATTTTCTTTTTTTATTTGTAGGATGATTGCCATTTTGGAGATAAGCCTTAATATTTCAGCATATTCAACATTGATAAATGGAAATATTTTTTATAGTTTTGAAAATGCTTTGGTGGATGAGGATGAAATAATTGAAAACTTTTGTTACACAGCCTTTACAGCCAAATGAAAACTTTTCTGTAGTATATTCTATTGCATTATGCAATATATGAGGCAAGCAATTAACTTCAAGCAAATATTCATTTTCACTTTTCATTAATTCTGAAGTGAGAGAGATGTCCTCCAAAATTAATCTTTGGGGTATTGGCTGCAAATGAGAATGTGTTGTCAAAGTTCAATCCATTTGATTGTAGTGTACTTTTTTATTTCTTCTAATATTCTTAATTCAATTTTGTTGATGTTCTGAGGATAATCAAAATGGCAATGAAACATGTTCCTTTCAAGTATGTAGCAAGGAGCAATGATCACAAACATTTTTTTATTTCTGCTAGATGTAGGGAAACATTGTTTTCAACAAATAATTAAATGTTTTGTTTTTAAACTATAAAAGTTGATAAATTACTTTCAATACAGAAAGATTTTCTCTATCAAGAATCTGTGGATGAATCTTGGAAAATAACAGCATTTATTTTTTTTATCAAATATGTTTTAGAAGATTTATAGAGCAATTCTGATGCTTCTGAATATTTTGTATGCCTAATTATTACTAGCAAACAAAAAGTATTTTCTATTTAAAGACTATGATAGAATTATTGTTATCCTTGGTTCTTCTTGAATGCTCTGTAATATCCATTGTTTTCAATCATTAAGTCTCACTTGGGAAAGCCAGTATTAACATAATGATTTTTGAACATTCTTAACTTTTTGTCTGTCTTCAAAGCCTTCTAGAAGTAAATTCTACAAAATCTAAAAGGGTTTTATTCTTAGAGTCTTTAGGAGGTATATTTTGATTTTACCTTAGTTTCTCTAGTTTCCTTTATCATCTTCTAAAGCTTTTCTTTCTGAAGCTTTTATCTTGATTACAGTTGGTAATATGAAATTATTTGATTGCCTCCTGTTTTTCACAGAAAATGTTAGCTAAAAAAAAAAAAAACCAACACACACACAAAAAAAGATGCATTGTTTTTTCCAGCTAGTATAGATGCCGACAAGGCTCTAAGCTGCTTTCTTATGATTGCATATGTATTCCATTGCTTACCAACTAGAAATTTTCACAGTAAATCTTGGTTGCCTGGAACCTAGACAGATCTCTCTTAAATCTGTGACAAGAATCCCAAATCTTTGGGGCCCTAATTTTTAGCATGAAATCCAGAGGACTTCTTTCTTGGGAAATTCCCAGAAAACTATATTCAGTGTTTGTCAAAGCAACCATATTTTTGTTTTTGGTTTAACTGACAGTGATGTTATAGCAGCACTATTGTAATAACATGTTGAAATTAGTGATTTTAATCTATTTGAACCAGCTTATTGAAAATGACAGACAGTGGAGTCTATGTATTTCACGTAAAAAACTAGAAATAAGCCATAAGAAGAAAAATAAAAGTGCGAAATATGTCACTGTTATGTTTAATCATAAAAAATATAAATGTTAAATTAGAAAAAAAAAAAAGAAAAAAAATAAGCACAGGAAAAATAATAAGAGTTAAATCTTCACCAAATAAATACACACAAGCACTTGAATAGGAGGTAGGAAGCAGCCCTCAAGAAGAGAAAAGGAACTACAAACATTAGACAATGTAATGAGAATGTTTGTGAGGAAAAACAACACAAAGTATGCTTTCCAGAAGTGCACAAGCATGTTTTTTTTTTCATTAAAATCAGTGAAAATATAGTCAATAATTCTGATAGCATGAACATGACAGTGCACCTGAGTTTGTTCTATTTTAAATATACATTTTTCTTTTCCTTATTTTTCTTCCTTTCCTTGGTTGCCTTTTATATATCTTTGCCTCCTTTTTATTTTCTGTGTTTATCATTACTTCTTCTTCATCTAGACAAAACCTGTGATATTTGTACAACAGTCAACACAAAGTGATACATAACTCTCAAGCATCACTTGAAAAACACTGAATAATTCTTAAATGTCCTCTACTAATCTGTGTTTCCCATACTAGCTCAGTGTTACTTGCCAAGTGTCAGTAAAGAACAACAGAACAAGAGAAGAAAGCGAGATGATAGGGTCATGTAGAATCCCAGCAGGATTCTGCTGGCATCATATATTCAATATCAGTGTGCACTGGTCACTACAGTGTACATTTCTCCAGTTGATTTCAGAAGGTATAAACATATAATTATGTTTCTGACTGAAGAGACTTAGAAAAATGCAGATAGTTACAACACTCTTAAGGTTGTAGCATTATAGTCAAAAATAATAACAAAAGAATCCAGAAAGCTAGCAATATCCTGGGCTGCATCAAATGAAGCGTGGTCAGCAGGTTAAGGGAGGTGATCCTGCTCCTCTACTCTGTACTGGTGAAACCTCACCTGAAGTACTGTGTCCAGATCTGGAGTCCTTAGTACAGCAGAGATGTGGACCTGTTAGAGCTCATAGAGAATAAGACCACAAAAATGATCCGAAGGATGGAACACCTGCCCTACAAGAACAAATGGAAAGAGCTGGGGCTGTTCAGCCTGGAGAAAACTGCTGGGAGACTCAATAGCAGCCTTTCAATATCAAAAGGGAGGCCATAACAAGGAAGGGGACAGAATCCTCAGAAGGATCTGCTGTGATAGGACAAGGGGAAATGGATTCAAATGAAAAGAGGGGAGATTTAGATTTAGACTGGTTTTAGAAAAAATGGCTTTTATGATAAGGATAGTGATGCACTGGAACAAGTTGCCTGGAGAGGTGGTAGATGCTCTGTTCCAGGAACCAAGGTCACACTGGACAGAGCTCTGAGCAACCTGATCTATCTGCAGATGTCCAAGTTCATTGCAGGGGTGTTGAACTATGTGTTATTTATGCATCCCTTCCAACTCAAATGATTCTATGAAAATAACAAAACTTATGGAATTTATTAGAATTTAAAATAGTACGCATATACATTTTTTAATAGTTAGTGATTCTCTACATATACATGTATGTTATTTGCATATGTCTCAGTATCTGAGTGTCTTTTTTCATAAATTAACTCTTCTGTTAACTTTATAGCTTTATTGTCTTGTTTGCTTTTATTTTTAATGAACCATTTCAACTAGGTTCTTACTAAAAT
Organism: Chrysolophus pictus; assembly: GCA_037305975.1. Lineage (NCBI taxonomy): Eukaryota > Metazoa > Chordata > Aves > Galliformes > Phasianidae > Chrysolophus > Chrysolophus pictus. Next base: position 37,711,904 of record CM074578.1, read on the forward strand.
CTATGTAATATTTTCACATGAAAAATTAGATTGCCATACTGAGTTTCTTCTGCTTCTGCTCATGGCATATATTGAATTTATATCTGCTTCTTTCTGTCAAGCTTTTTCCCAATAATGTGTATTAAAATGATTATACAAAAGTAAATTGCATTACACAGTATCGTAATGTTTTCAAGGATGACATTACATTAGTCTAACACAGGTCAATTTTCTTTGGTCTTCTAATAGCATGGATAATACTTTGCTTTGTGGGTGGTTTTGTTCTTATCATTTCTGATTTTCTTTTTTCCTGGAAGAAATGTGCAACATTTCCCAGCACACATAAATAAGATATGTTTTTATATTGTACTGTGGGCACTGTGTCTAGGTTTACTTCAGCCAGCTAAATCTAATAAACATCTACTGGGATAGTAATTTTTAAGTTAAAGTTCAATATCAAGCATGTCAGCGGTGCACTTAGCAAGAAGCAGAGCAGCAGTTTGAAGAAAATGCAGATCCAGTCACCAGTAATTTCTATCAAATTATAAACCCTTGTTAGAACACTGGGATTTCATCAGGTAACAGTGCTTAAATAAAAGCAATCCTTCTGCAGGAGGTGAATGTTTTTCTTAGGCATGGACAGATTAAACCAATTCATTTACATACTTTTGACACATGCTCTGCCACTTTTATCTCCATTACTTAGATTTTTGAAATGAATACTGGATTTTCCATGATGTTATCAGGAAGTTTCATGCTGATCAAAAATGGACTGGCATTTATATTTATTATACCCAGTAATTCAATTTTTCTATTTTTTTTTCTTTGCAAAGTAATTGCTGGTGACCTAGAAAATGTTAATAAGCATATTTAAAGGTGTGAAATACTCAGGCAAATGCTATGTAGTTATTTTACAGGGACTATTTATGCAGTATGATAGTAAAGGTCTGTGTATACTTAGTAGGTTGATTAAAGATACTGAATACACTTTTAGAACAACATAAATGATTCCTGTTCCAGGAATACAAAAGGACATGAAGGATGCCTTATTTTACAAAGTTAACTCCAAAATTTGGTTCATTAATTTTTATTTTTATTTTTATTTTTTTCAGAGACAGATAAATTATTCTGAAGTTTCCTTATTCCACTACATGTCCACCCAGTCCTCAGATCGATAAATAGTTTGTTTCCTAATCATGGGACTGTTAATGGATTTATACCATTCAATTTGGTCTAAATTCAGGAAGTGTTTTTAGCACTCAATAACTTGCATCTTCTGAATGAGGAATGTTTCATGTCTTGAGACAGTACAGATTGTTTATCCTGGAGAAAAAAAAGGCTCAGGGAGATTTTACCAGTGTGTTAAATAACTAATGGGAGAGAATGAAGATGAAGGAGCCACACCATTTTTAACTCTGCTTACTATCAGGACAGGAAGCCACAGTCACAAATTAAAAACAAGACACTCCGTCAAAACACGAGAAAATATTTTTACCGTGAGGGTTGTCAAGTACCCGTCCAGAGAGGTTGCCCAGAGAGTTTGTGGCATCTCCATCTTTGGAGATACTCAAAACTTGATGTATTTACATACTGTCAAGGTTCCTTCTAGAGGAAGTTTCTTCTAGAGTTGGTCTACATGATCTTGAAAGATTCCTTCCCATCTCAACTGTTTGATGACTATATGATTCTGTAACATACACAAAGAGACAATGTTTCCAAGCTCCTATGTCTAACTTGGATATAAGAGACCTGGGTGCAAATATCCATATCTGATTTCCGTGAGTTTTGGACTTACATAAGCTAGTTATAATCCTTCTCTTATAGGGCAAGTTAATACTCTAGTTACATCATTCTCTAAACTGAATGTTCCAATTCCTTTTTTAAGTTATTTATTTCTGAAGCTCTTCTGTGTGTTTCAGGGACAAAAATCTCTATATCTAAAGCAATATAAATATATAAAAGCTATCATCATCCTTCTCATTTTAGTTTTTATTCCAAAAGATAATAACATTTATTAGACCTCAGCAGATAGTTTTAAACCCGCCTTTTAGCATTTCCTCCTAAATTGCTTAGTTTTCTGCTGATAATATCAATATATATTCATGTTAAAAAGTTCTGCAATCTTTCTTGAACAATGACAAATATATTTGATAGTAGTATTCACACTATTATAATTTTTATGCTTTCATGTACTTCTTGCAGCAGATTCAAGAGATAGCTCAGAAAAAAAAATGGACTTTGAATTACATGTAATAGATATTTCACTTGTTCAGTAAATTAATTAAATATGACATAGCTATTGGGAAATGTTTACTTTATTAAAGAAGTCTTGAGACATCTTCTCCTGTTATCTTTCAACGTAGAACTGATAGTTCAGTTTAGACTCTTTTTTATTTTTTAATTCTGGTCTTAACAGTGCTAGAGTCTATGACAGAAGTCATAATTTTCTTAGGTAACATGAATAATCTCTGATTTTCTAACTCAGCCTAGTTAAATGCATTTTAACTCAGTATCACTTGCTCTACATACTTGACTAAACTAGGTGATCTTTTCCCAGAAACAATATTGGAATATGCCTATACATTCCAGTGAATGGACCTGCATTTTCAAGGGAAAGAGAGGGAGAATTGTGGAAGCAATTGCAGAAGCACAGCGGAAGAGTTAAAGATTGTTTAGAGATAGTTCCCTGTTCAAACATAGTCAGCAAGCATAGGTTGTCCAGGACCATGCCAAGTAAGGTTTAATAATCTCCTGAGAGAGACATCCCACAGCTATTCCAGGCAAAATGTTCCAGTGCTTGACAGTAAGAAAAATGATGTTTTCCTTAAGTAAATGCATCTCAGAGAACAGTTACTTTAGATGTTTTGGTTACTACAATTTCTCTTTTGGCTTCCAGCGACGTGCAGCTACTGTGTCTTCTCTATGGCTTGACACCTTTATGTAGGTACGTGAACTAATTCAGAAGTAAATAACTAGTTGTCTGACAGAATTTATTTCTGAAAGGAGAATCAAGAAGGAGATTTTGGTCATTTTTCACCACAGTAAAAATATTTTCATATCTTCACTTGTCTACAAATTTTCTTCAATTAAACCTTGTGAAATGTACTTAGGTCACACAGAAAGTAATGCCTCCTATTTATTTCCAGGAAACTACAACAGATACAGAAAGCACAATGGCACTATTTCATAGAGCAAATTCTCAGCTAGAAAACACTCTTTTTCAGCATTTTTCAGTCACCACTGTTAATTATACATCTTCACCAGGGCCAACAGGAGCCTGCATACTGTGCTCATAACAATCTTCACCAGTGGAGGTGACCCACTGTCACTTTTGCCATTGCTAAAATGCACCACTACCTTCTCAATGTGCTCAGATCCACAGTTTGGTCTCCATAACAATGCAACAAGCATTGCCGAATGTCAGTGTCTGCATTTTTTTCCACAAGAGGGGAATCGGTGGCACACCTTTGCTTCATATACACTTCCATGTCTGACACCATCTTATTACACTGCTCCTCTGCAGTGTGGTGGGAAAGTTCAGCCTCTATTGCCATGTCATCAGCATCCATTGTGGGCCAACATAATAAAACACAAGACATTATTTTCAGAGCATCCCTCATAGATTTAAATATGAGCTTCCTATGGAGTTAAAGGGACTTTTTTGTTTATAGTTAAGTGTAAGCTAAGCTGGACAAGAACAGCAAAGAAATCATAATGTAATAAAACTGAAACATCATTCTCAGCAAATCTATTGAACAGAATATTCCATGAAACTTTTCCAGCACTGCATTCTGTATCCTTTTTGCTGATAGTAGTGAAGAGAATTAAGCTGACAAACTTCTCTAAACAGCTGCAACTAACAGTCCTATTATTTTCATTTTACATGTGAAATATGAATTTGATGATAATCAGTGCACTGAAGATGGGAGTTAATATTATTTCATCATTATTATTATTATTTTATTTCTTTTCATAAAACTAGCACGCATAGAAAGACATCAACCATTATCCCTGGTCACCTTAGGAGATGGTATTTTAATGGAACTCAAAAAGAAAGATATCAAACTTCAAACAATATAATTCTACTGCTGTATAGTTTCAAAAAATGATTGTAAAATTAAATGTAACTAAACAATCATGTCCTTAGTAAGTACAGTAACAAACACACTGACTTTAGACTTCATTCTCTATGCTAATAGGCTTAAGGTTTTTCAGATTAAAGTACCTTTAATTGAAAGTACAATTCATTAAAACAATGGATATGGCCTTGTAATGGCATTTTTAAACTTCGCCTGTTTAAATTATATGTTCGGACAGTGTTACAAGGAAAGATGCCTCATGTTCTTTGAAACTATACAGCCATTTTGCTAAAATGTTCATATTTAGAATGAATTCATCTTACTTTTCTTCAGATATTCATTCAGGCATAACCTTCAAAGTCTAATCTCTTCACATCTATATAGAAGAAAAAAAAAGCAGAACAATGGAAACAACAGACAACTTCAGAAGATCTTGAACTACAAATTTTAACATTTAAGGATGTGGTTCTTTTATAACATCAAGAATCTACGCAGATGTTTTTCTACTAGGTAAAGTATTCAGTCAATGAAGAAGGACCAAGTCATCTCTGGACGATGAGTCATCTTTAACAAGATAAAAATTTATTATGAATAAAATAAATTGCTCCTGATACTGCCTTCTTTATTCCACAGTACGTGAAACAGCTATGTTCTGCATTATTAAACTGTTGACTATATAAGGTAAAAACAGTCATCAAAATTTCAGGTGACAGAAGCATGGATAACTTAATAGCTTAAAACAGAAGCATCAGAGATTGTTAGAGACAGACCTAAAAAGGCTTCTCATTATACTAAAGAAAACTGTCATTTGAGTGCAGAGTCATTTGTAGATTTTTTTTTCTGCTTTTATTCGCTGAAAGACAATTATTATATTGCCTGCTCAGCAGCCCATATGTTATTTAATTTGCAATGAAATTCCTTAGGAAGTAAAATGAAGGAGGTGGAGGGGAACCGTTCATTTAATCTCTTGAAGATCACAGCAAATTACTTATTTCAGATTTGTATGTTTCTGAATTAGCTATCTGTAAATTATTGGGGAAATGGAAGAAAATTGACACAAGAGACCTCTAGACTAAAAAAACCCACAAATCTTCTAAGTGATAAAAATCAAGCAATTCACTTCTCTCTCGTCATTTTTAATTTAGCACACATGCATTGACATTTTTTCTTTCCATATGTGCTGTCAATATTTCTTTTTGCTTATATTCCACATAATTTTTATCTCTCATACTAGAGCTAAATTTTACTTCTATTGTACCTTGGGAAAGCTCCATATTAAAAATTCAGAAATAAACATTACTATACATATGTTTTCTGTATTTCAGTGTTTGGATGAAATCTTGTACTATGTGGAACTAAATGAAGTGCTCAGCTTTGATTTCTTTGAGATGAAAGGTCCAGTGAGTTTTGTGTGACATATGGTGTTACCAGGGTAATTTCTAGAAATAAAATAAAAAACTCAAAACTTAGAATTTTCCTAACTTCAGATTTAATGTTTAATTTCAACCAATCGGTTGCATGCTATTCTGTAAATTTATGGGGAAAAATACAATAGGAAATAAGCTTATACTTCAAACTTTTACATCAAGGATTCAGAAATTAGTTTGGTTCATATCAAAGAAGTAACCCTTTTCACCCCTACATGATTCAAAGCAAGAAAATTGAATGTAAACATTGAATTAAGGAAAATGCAATTTTTGTAAATGTGAGTATATTGAAGCTTGTGAATTATGTATAATCATTGATTAAAGATATAATATAGGTCAGGAAATACAATTAACCAGAGAAGACAAATTGACACTTGTAATATTTTTTATTTATGAGATTTTCTTGTAGTAAAGTACATTTGCTAGTGTTCTCTTTCCAAATAACAATAAGTAATCGTGATTTTATTTCTTCAACAACACATCAGTGAAACTTTATTTTTTAGATTATTTTATATGGCATGATATTGAACGTACACAGGTCACTCCAAAAGTAGTTCCTCCAATTTATTTCCATGGAAACTACAACAGATACAAATAGCACAATAATAATGTCTGATAGAGCAAATTCTCAGCTGCAAAACACTATTTTTCAACCTAGTCACCACCACCAGCTGATCCATATGATGAGCAGATTGAGACACTCTTCATTTCATGGCATGACAGCTGTGCATGAAAGTCTGGAACATGGCTTGACTTAAATGTTGCTGTCACCACCACTGAAATGCACCACACACCATGTCACACTTTGCTCACTTCCACTGGTTGATCTTCATAAATGTTCAGCAAGCATCAGTGATAGTGTGTGCCATTCTTTCTGCTGGGAGGAAATCAGTGACACACTTTTGCTTCATACCCACTTCCATGTCAGATGCCATTTTGTCAGACTGCCCCTCTGTCACACAACAACAAATTGTAATATAATATTGGCAAGAAGGTACAGCTCTACAACCAACATCTGCCTCTGATGTCATGGGACAACATCATAAAATAGGAAATATTACTTTCAGAACAGCATTTGTATAGATCAAATGACATGTTTTATCCTAATGTAGTAATATTTTAAATTATACTTCTGTTCATCATATCAGGTCCCAAATTATTTGTTGTCTCCATCTCTGTTGTAAGTCATGTTATCTCTTTAAATTCTAAATCAGTATATTGTTTATTAAGAAGCAGAAAAGCAAATGTGAAAATTAATGCTAATTACTGCCTCTATTTCATGAGCATGTCTTAATAGTCATTAGACTGATCCTTCAGATCTTAAGAATTCACTACTCTCCCTGAAGTAAGTGAAGTTGTTACAACGTTATCAAGAGACAGAGTCAGAATCAGGCTCCTGAGTGTAGGGAGAGAACAGACACAGTACCCCAAGACATCTGAAACCAGACAACTCTTTTTAGATAATTGCATTTCCCATTATAAGACAAGCTATGAAGACTATTAAAATCAAGAAACAATAACAGCTGTAATACCAACCAATATTCAGTGATGTCACAAGAGAGAACTCACATTAGGGTCTTTATGAATTTTGCTTTACTATGTAGCAAATAACAAGATAAATTATATGTCCCTTAATTAAACATTATCCTTTATATTCTCTGATTATGTAGTCAGGAAAAAGGAACTCCAAGAATTAGGCTTAATCTACAGTTCCAGGACACATAAGCAACTGTGGTTCTACTCCTCTTAAAATCATGAAGTGTATTAATGTTGTGTCTGCAAAAAATCGTTTAATATTTTTCTGCAGCATCTAAGGATTCTTTGAAGACCCAAACTATTAAAGCACCATTCCTGTTCAGCTAAGATTACGCTTATCCTGCACTGTTTTAGTTTGATCATCTTGCCTTACAAATTTGACACAAACATATTAGTTAGCTACATGAAAAAGCAGTTAAGTAATTAAGATTTTGCTTACTGTAATGATTCAATTGTAATTTTAATAGAAATCTGCAAATTTTATTTGCTTTATATAAATCTTTCTTGTAAGAAATATGCCTCTAGAATTTAGTCCATCTTAGACATACTTGCACAAACACCCGAAGCAGCTGAGGTGTAATTATACTGCATGCACAGTATACTGGTAGATATGCCTGTTTGCTTCAGCTAGGATAAAACAATGAGAAGTATTTAATTTAGTGTATCCATACCAATCTGCATTAGCTAAAACACTGGCCTTGTAATTTCAACTCAATAAGCCTGAATATCAACATTGTTTTTATTTTCTTATGAAATTCTATATTGTAATAAAGTACTTAGGCATGTTCAGACAATCAATTTGCTGAGTAAATGGAATAGTCTAAATGCTGTAATTGTGCAGTTAGAGTCATTTGGTTTGTGTAGAACTGCAACTCTGAGATTAGCAGATTGATAAGGATACAAAAGGAAGGCCAAAACATTATTTTAAACTGAAACTTTATTTCATTATCACGTAATTGGGTTAGGTTTTATTTTGTTATTCCATCTTTCAGTGGGTATGATAAATATGAGGTGCCCTAAAGGTGATACTTGTGCTATGATTTGCTTTGGTGCAGTGTTTATCTGTGATAATGTTATTGTCTTAAGTTTTGGGTTTGGAGTGCAGTATTTAGAATAGTTCAAATATCTCATTAACTATGGAATAAAATATTTTTTGCCTTACATACATAATTTTTGCACTTATGCCTTTGTGCATAGTTTGATACATAGTTCAAGTTTTAGTGCACTTTCATTTCTGATTTCAGCAGAAAATTCAAGTAAATTTTGAGTAGTGCTTTTACAGATTTTGTACTTCTTTCTGTTACTTCACTATTCTTGACACTAAATGTAACAATACAAAGAATGTTTAGGAAAGATACATGATCTTCAACAGTTGTTTTTATTTCTATCAGCAGTTTTCTCCTGTTGTAGTACAATTATACTCAAAATATAAATGGTCTTTTGTACCTCAGTGAAGAATGGAATTTTGCTTCCTACTTTCTACTTTGCTGCAACTTTTTAGCTGTACTGTAAGGAGGGTATGTATATGGTAGATTATTAAACATTTTTTTCATACTGTAATACAGTTATTTTTCCCATTAAATTGTTTGAGAAATACATGGGCATGCCTTCGGTCTAAGCCAACTGGTACTCCACTACAAAATTCCTGGCTATTGTTCAGGAATTAACATGCATGAGGTTATGTTCTGAACAAATTGGATTTGGCTACTTTTTTTATTAAGTGTAACAGAGCAGCCCTGAGCTGTTTTGTGCCGGTGGGCACAAAATATCTGAGAATGGCACCAGAAGCTGTTCAATTCATTAGACTAAATGTATAGTTGATATCTCTTTCCTAACTTTCTTTTTTTTTTTTTTTTCCCTTTTCTTAATAGTTTTTTTTTTTTCTTAATCTCTATTGAATACTAATTGTTATGTTGTAATTGATCCAGTATGAGTAAGTTGCTTTATGAGAAGAATTTTCTCATCAGTTATCTCTTTTTCTCTTGAAAAGATAAATTAACCATGGAATTGAAAGAAGAAGATATGAAAATAGTACTGATCAAATGATATAATGTCATCTTTGGGGGAAAAAAAAATTGCACCAAAGATCCTTACATAAATAGAACCAATAATATCAAGAAAATAAGAACTTTTTAAACTATATGATTTCACAGATAATTGTATGTTTTCTTATGCTCTTGTGAAATTCATCTTTATAACTCATATTCATAGAGAAATGTTCAAATCCTTAAATTTAAAACTTCTTGTTATGTTTGCGGTATCGGATACTTTGCCACATAGGACTGAAACATCCAAATCATGATAGAATCAAATGTAAACCTACAATTTATTGTGCTTACTGAAGAATGTCAATCCTTATGTTGGAAATTAAATATCTTATTCCCAGGTGATGTGTTAAAACAATTAATTCTGAACATTGAAGATCAAGTGATATGTAAGTAAGGCTTATTGCACTGACAGAAGTTTCAGATTCATTTCTTTGTCTATTTTTGGAAATCAAACTTGAAATTTTTTGAAAGTGTAATCTGTCGCTGCTTATCACAACTGATCTTAACTCTTTGTGTAACTCTCTGCTTATCAAAACAAATGGAATAAAGAATAATCAAAGTTATTAGGGAATATTGGGGAGATATACTGTGCATTTTGATTGTAAAAAAGTGAAAAATTGTTTTCAAGTCCTTTACATAGATACAGATTTTCAAAAGACATGGAATATATGCCAGTAGAGGATTAGGTAAAAAGCTTCTCCCTAAATATAGTGCAGCTGCATGTCAAGTGAAAATAAATTCGTAAAGTCTCATTGGGCCACTGGGCCCATAAATTTAAGATGCAAGAGAGCTGAGCCTTTCATGTCCTTTAATATATGCATACACTCATGCCTATGTGTTCTATCAAAACAATTATATCAAAAACTTTCTTTTAATCCTTCATTAATGTATTATTGTTGCATCAAAGTGAAAAACTTTAGCAGTACTAAATATGTAAGCTGCTCCAAAAATAAGTAAACAATAATATGTGCAAGTAATAAAAGCATGTACTTTTGCCTACTATAACAAAGATCCACCTATGTCAATATATTTCTTCTAGTGGCAGTAGCAGTCAATGTTTAAGAAGAGAGGACAAGAGTTTACTTCACTGATATATGTTCTTAGATGTCTGAAACTTGAAATCTGACTTCTGGAGCTAAGAAGCTGCAGATGTATATCTTGCCTTTCTTGAAGCTGTTCAGTTTCTTCCTGAACCCACACTGCAACATCCTATAATAATGCATTCCTCAGTGTGCATGCATTATATGTCTAATTTGCTCTAAAGCGATCCCTTAAAATTTCATTAGGCTCATCTTTGTGTCTTATGCTAAATAATGAAAGTTTCATTCCTATCCACTTGCTACACTGAATTCCTTGTGTTGTAAATCCTTCTTGCATTCCCCTTTAAATTTCTTTTCCAAGTTGGAGAGTAGTAATCTGTTCACTAGCTTCTCATAGAAAAGACTGCCATAAACCTGGCCAATATTTTTCGCTTCCGAATCTTTTTTAGTTCTGTATCTGTGGCACATGCAGGCACATAACAACTGTGTATACCGCACAGCACAACTGTTGAGCTGATTAATAATGTAAATAGAAAGTTTTCTTCCATAGTAGAAAAGTAGAGCATTTGCTTCAGCACAGATCTTCATTTATATCTCATCTTTTAATTTATATAATTCTCAAAGATAAAATAAGGTAAGAAATGAGATTCTGTGTTCTCTGATGAGAAGGATTAAAAAGCACTCTGACATCAGTTATTTCAATGTGCAGTATTTTTAGCATAAGAAATTCAGTTATTTTCTTCATTAAGTCTTATTCTAGCACTGGAATTAAGAAAAAGATGCTGGGGGAAAGTGATTCTAATAAACTTAACAACAAATAAATGAACTGAAGAGTTTGTGTCTTCATTTTGGTTGATAATTGCTTATTATTAGGGATTCATGCAAGATCTCAGTTACATATTGTAATGATTCCACCTGTCAGAAGTCCTGAAGAACAGTGATCTAATTGGATATATTTTAATATCATTCTCTCTCTGTTCCCTCTCCATTGGTTCATCTAAACAACCAAATTTTTGTCTCTTTCTTTCCTGCATAGGGTTGTGTTATGTTTTTACTTTGGACACTTTGATGTTTATCTTCATGCACATAAGAGTTGCTGTGCCATTTTACTGTTCACACATTGTCTAGGAAAGCAGTGTTAATGCAGAAACAATCTATTTCCTGATTTGTTAAAGTGACTCAATACGATTCTCAAGTTTAATGACTTCAGAGAAGCTAATTGTGCTTCAAGCATGTCAAGCATTTAAATTTTATTCATCTGATTTTATGGAAGGAGACTCTACAGAATGTCCAGTTTGCAGTTAAATACAGAATCAGTTCAATTATTCCATTGAGGGTATGACTTAATAACAGTAAAAGTTCTAGTGTAGAAACTATTCTATTAATATCAAGTTAACATATTCTCAGATAATTCCTCTATTTTGACAAGGATGCCTCATTTAAAGCAGTACAACTTCCTGATACAGATTAATCAATTTCTTTCCTCATTTCTTTCCTTCAAGTTAAAAACTGTGAGATTCTACCAGGGCCTCTTGGACAAAGTGGGACTGTAGTAAATCTTACCATTCAAAAATAGAAATCAATGACGTGCTAAAACAAACAAACAAAACTACATCATACGCATCACAGAACAGAATAAGGCCACAAATAATTTTCTAAACAACTTTGCTCTTTACTTTTCTTGAAAAAATAAAGATTTAAACCATAAAAATGACAGTGGGTAGGGAAAGAGGCTAGACATTGATCAAAAGCACAGTAATTGCACTAACATTAGGATTTATTTGATTATTTATTTTTAGGGAGCACAGAACAGGCGTTTTTTTCCCCTAGAGATGGGGGTTTCTCTCATTCTGAATATTTTTGCATGTAAGTCAAGCTATGTATGATATCTTCAGCTTACAATAAATTTGATGCAGCAAGTTTATTCTACGGCCTGGATAGGGAATTGTTGCATTAAGATAGTGAAGCTTCTTCTTACTGACAGAGTAGAAACCAACAGATTGATTGATCCAGGAGAAAGAATTTGTAACTGAGACTGGATCAAAAAAATATGTGAATCTCCATTGCTGATTCTGGCCAGTGACAGAAAGAAGAAAAAAGTCATGGGATTTCTGTTTCTTAATAAGGTGTCTGCAATTGCTAATTAAGCATTCAAAAAGTCCCAGGGCCTTTGTATGGAATTTGAAGCTTCAAAGTGGGAATCTTCAAAAGCAACTGAAGGAAGTTCTCCAATATATGTCTACATTTCTGATTGAGCTTAAGTTAACACTGGCTAAACTTCTGGTGAAAATAACAAAATGTGGGACATTAACTTCACATAACTGATCTAGTAGGAGATAAATGGTGAGATAGGGAAATCCTCTAGCTTTCTCTGAAAAGATGTCACTATTCTCCTGGTCTTCTGCTCACCTTAAACAAAGAGAAAAAATGAGCCATAATGGTGACGTTCCGTAGGATCGTATGGATAGAATATCAATGCCTGTGAACAAAGATAGAGACCAGCATAACTGAATTGAATTAAATTGAAAGAATAGAATTGAAACTTCTTCTGCCAAGGAAGCATTTGGCCTAAGGTTTTTCACTTTTTGTGGTAGCGATTTTGAAATCATTGTTCATATTTCAACATGTTTACTCTGTGTCTCCTGGGTAAACTCTCGCATGGAAAATATTTGCTGTATCAGATTTTTCAAAGGTCAATTACTCCAAATGTATTCAGCCCTTGGGACTCGTGTATATAGATTTTGATGCCAAAAATTTTCATCACATTGTCTTGCTTAAGGTACTGTAAAAGGTCTATTAGTTTATTTTCTGTATCTCCAAACTATCATATATTCTGAAGAGAAATCATCTTTGTGAATAAAGAAAACCATTCAGATTCCTTATTTCAAGTTGTATTAATACTTGTTTTTTTTCTCTTAGAACTGTTAAGACCATTACATTTCTATACTGGTTCTAGAAGTGCTTCTATCATAAAGGTCTCTTAGCTATTAATATGGGTTAATGTTCTGTTGTAAACAAAATGTTTCTTTTGTCTTCTAAAGAAATAATTAAAACACTGTTATCAGTGATCTTCAGAGTATATAACACTGATGAGGTCAATCCTCAATCCCCTGTAGAGTTAATTACCTCAAGTACATACTCTGACTAAGCTAGAGTACTGTGCTCAAAATACTTAGTGAAGACCTGTGCTATATATGTCAATTCCAGAGTGCACGGCTTACTAACACTCAAGTGACACAACCTGGTTTCTGAGGAGACTTAAACACAAAGACTTATCCCTCACTTGCTCATCAGAAACAACTTAGACTCTCTCATTTATCACCTGAATTACTTATATGCCATTCACTTCTCTATAATACAGGCCTTCCCAAATAACATGCCTTGTTCCCCTTAAGAATGTCTTCAAATTGTTAATAGACTAGTCCCTTCTTTCACACTTCATGAGCTGAAATGGAATGAATGGGCAGTCCTTGAAATACAACTGGAATTCCACATTTCTAAGATAGAAGTAGCAAGGCAGAAAGTCCAAGAAGATAAGCACATTTTTGGAACAATTAATCTCTACAGTTGAAATCAGTATCAGACCATTCTGTGACTTATTGACTGAAAAGTAAGATGCACACATCTGAAGTGATAAGAACATCCAAAGTTATAAGAATGGGATCAGTGTACTGTTCCTGTAATTATTTCCTTTCCTATCAATTTCCCGAAAAATTTTAATCAGCTTTTAGAACTACATATCTAGTCTTTGAGTCTAAAATAACTTTTTCTGTAAGTGAAGAACATTTAGTTTCTTAGATGTTGGAATGATAGAATTCAAATATGAGATTTGTGTATGGGTAAAAGAAATAAATTCTAATTTTAAGTAAGTATGCATTCATTTTTCATGATAATAATATCATAGAGTCACTTATAATATTATATAATTAATTAATAAGTAATATAGTTAACATAATATAATTAATAATATAATTATCACAGAATCATTAAGATTCCAAAAGACCACTAAGATCATCTAGTCCAACCATCAACTCATCCCCACCATGTCCACTAAAACGTGTGACTAAGTGCGATATATCCATGTTTCTTGAACCCCTCAGGCAAAGTGACTTCACTCCATCACTTCATGTCTCAGCATTCTTTCAGAGTAGAAATTTTTTCTAATATCCAACCTGAACCTTCCCTGGTGAAACTTGAGATGATTCGTTCTCGTCCTATCACTAGTTACATGGAAAAAGAGGCTGACTCCCGTCTCACCACAACCTCCTTTCAGATCATTCTAGAGAGTTATAAGATCTGCTCCTGAGTAGTCTCTTCTCCAGAACAAATAATACCAGTTCCCTCAGCTGCTCCTCATGAGACTTGTTCTTCAGACCCTTCACCAGCTTCATTGTCCTTCTCTGATGAGGAGGGATGATCCAGGGACTCCGTGTCTTTCTTGTAGTGAGGGGCTCGAAAATGAAGTGCAGCCTCACCAGTGCTCTGCCTAGGGAGATGATGATCTCTCTTGTCCTGCTGACTACACCATTTGTGATACAAGTCAGGATGCCATTGGCCTTCTTGGCCATCTGGGCAAACTGCTGACTCATGGTCAGCCAGCTGTCAACTACCATTCCCTGATCCTATTCTACCATGCAGCTTTTCAGTTGCTCTGAACCAAGCTTGTTGAAATGCATAGGGCTATTTTGACCAAAGTGCAGCTCCTGATACCTGATCAAGTTGAATCTCATCCAGCTGGCCTCAGCCCAACAGTCAAGCCTATCCAGGTCCCTCTGCAGATATTTCTGCCCTCAAGCAGACCAACACTTCTTCCAACTTTGGCATCATCTGATGGACATTCTTTATCTGCTCTGGGCTTTGAGAAGTTTAAGTCATGCTAATAGTGTTTATTTAAGATAACTTACTCGTATTTAAATTTTTGAAGCTAATAGGAAGTAGGAAGTTTTTCGAAACATATTTTAACAGAGAAAGAGAATTTAAAAATATACAAAATACTTTTATTAAAATAATTTATTAAAATAAAATCATGATTTATATTATCTTCTTTACTTTAAATTTAACTATCACTAAGTGAAAAAGAGGTTGAATAAATGGGGCCTGGGGAAGAAGGAATGTAAAATGTACGACATTAGCAAAATAAAGCGATAATATTTTGACCAAGAAATAAAGATCATGCAAATTTAATTAGTATCATTAACAGGTAAGGAAGGAATGATGCATCAGAAGATTGAAGCTGTGCCTATCTTAGCAAGCTGTACAGTGTATACAGCAAACCTGTAAAGAAACTTTGCTGAAGACTCAGTAGGTGTTCTGTAGGCATTTCATGGGGAGTGCCTAAGATTAGCTCTACCATGAATTGTCCTGTAATAAATATAGGATTCTTATGGCGACCTGCCACATGTCTTTTGATTTAGTGTAATCAAAAAGGCATCCAGCTCACACACCCCAATACCTCTCTCCAGTGACCATAGAACTACTGAAAAAAATGGGAACCGGAAAATTTGTTTCTTGAATGAACTCCTAAATCAAACTAAAGCATTGATATAAACAATCTATGCAGTTTCTCCAGAAAGTGAATATTATCATAGCTAAAAGTCTGTTTATTTTATCTTTGAGTTATCTGGAAGTGAATGACTCCCTTGAATCTCTTAGGTAAAAGAGACAAAAACTTTGAGGCAGGTTACCTTCTCCCAGGCTTGGTGAAAAAGGAATTATCAGAGCTTTTAATACTTGGAAAATAACAGAAAACGTTATTGAAATAATACAGTCTGGTTTGCTGCAGGAAATCACTTTTCTTTTCTCTTTGTAAGTGCAGAAAAAATAGAACATTAATATCAGGCTTTCTCTAAATACTATTTGCTATGCAAAACTGAACAACAGACTCTACTTCTGAGAACAAATGAAATAATATCAAGCCATGCTTAAAATGTGTGAAAAAAAAAAAAAAACAAGAAATCCTTAATCTTCCTATTCACAAAATGAAAATATTGTTTTTAAAATCTAATCCAAATAAATCCTTTTTTTTTTTTTTTTTTTTTTTTTTTTTCTTTTTTAATCATGAGACAATTGAAGAACAAACTTGAATTTCAGTGTTTAAATGACTCTGGTGCTGCTGGAATTTAAACATAGCTTTAACTTCAGATATAATCTGACAAGTTTTTCTGAACACAGAAAATTGCTTTAACTCCCACTGGTTAGAATAGAAAACAATAGTGGAAAGTCTGGGATTTAAATCGTTATATCCTAATGATTCAAAAATTTGAAACTGATGCTGAGATTTTGTTTTGAACCCAATCCTTATGTTCAATCTGATGAAATCCTTACTGACAGAAGAACTGGCTTATACTGAAGTCACTACAATATTGGACATTATGTGTTTAGATATTTAGGTAACAGATTACTCTTGATATCAGAATGTGTGGTAATCATCTCACATAATTCAAACAGCAAAATATACAGTATATAGCAAGCAGTGACAAATATATAGGTGTCTCAGAAAGTAACACCTTCTATTTATTTCCATGGAAACAATAACATATACAAAGAGCACAACTACATTTTTTAATACATCAAATTCTTAGCTACAAAACACTATATTTCAACAAAGGCACCATCATTAGCTCTCCATTTTCACCAGCAATGAACAAGAGCCTGCAAGCCACACTCATACAAATGTGCACCAGCAGAAGTGACTCACTGTTTCACAGCTGCTATGATGCCATTTTTTCCCATGAAAACATTGCTCATGCAGTCCATCTTTCTCTGTACTACCATACACTGTTTGGTCTCCATAAACATTCCAAAAGCATCAATGAATCTCAATGTTTGTCATTTTTTCCATAGGGAGGAATTTATTTCCACGCTGTTGCTTCATCTGCAGTTCCATGTCAGATGTCATTGTGTCAGTCTGCCCCTCTGCTTCCATCTGTCACACAGCAACAAAATGTAATGGAATACTAGTAGGAAGGTTCAACCTCTACTGCTATACCACCAACATCCACCTCTCACACTGTGGGCTCATGTAATAAAATTGGAGGCATAGCAACAAGCCCTCATTGATATTTCCATACAGTGGTTTATCAATTCCTCGGACAGATGTCTAAGATGATTAAGACAAACTATTGTTTGAAACTACTAATATTTTTTTTTATTAATTGTAAAGAGGGCATAACAGAAGTCTGCTTTGACTTATTCAACAAAAGTTAAGATATAAAAATGGAAAAGAATACTACTGATTTCAGATGCAGGTCCCCGCTTTGGCTGTGCTGATGCACCAGCTCCAAGTCACCCATAAACTTCAAAGAGGCTGTATTACAATTTCTACTTTTACACTTTGACTTTGGATGGTTTTACTTTCAGTAATGTAGTTCATATTTTTGGTTCTGTTTTTACATACTCTTCTTTATCTCATGCTCTTTCTGTCTTTACTGGGGGCAATGAAAGAGAAGAACGGAGAAGAAAAACACATTCCAAAATTATGTTTTGTTTCTTTGAGCTATTGTTTGTATATGACTAGTTTAATCATGCACAACATTCGCTCTTCATTACACTGAATGCTGTTAGTAGTAGATGCCTCTGAGCACAATAATGTCTAATTTACATTAATCTTGCTTTTCTCAATTCTTTTATAGTGATGCAAACATATGCCACAAATTTTTCTCTATTTTTTAAACTACAACAAATGTATGAGCTACACTCCCATATTTAGCAGCACTTAATTTACCAAATCATTTTGAAGTAACTAAAAATGTTATAATATCACTTCTGCAAGACAATATGGAACCAAAACATCTCAAAACAGGCTACAAAACACTGTCTGCATAATGATGCAAACAGGTAATCAAGCATAAGCAATATTCCGCAAAGCACAAATAAATAAATAATTACACCGTGATCCTGGACTTTTAATTCTTTATCCTCACACTCCTCCATTTTCCTACAGATACAATTTTTGCCAGAGTAGCCCAGACAACTTTATTTGTTTTGATAGGGTCTCTAGAAAAAGGTTTTATTTAATATATCTGTCATTTCATATAGCTGCTACTGAAAATGCTATCCATTCTTTTTCCCATTTGTATTCTTTAACACATACTGCATCTTTGTCATTCATTTTAATTGTTCGGGTTCTACTGCAAGTTCTTGCGGTTTTTGTTCAGAGAAGTCTGCATTCCTCACACTTATCTGAAGAAATACTGATATTTTGTAACATATTTAGCAGTCTAAGCCATAAAATTGTGCAGAAAAGGAGAGATCCACTTCCGTGCCATTCTGTCTGAGTAATGTTTCTTTGAAACTCCTGGAAAACAGACTACCAAACAGGGTTAGTTTCTCCAAATGAGGAAACTGGTCGCTATCCAGCACTTAGGAAACCTAGATTCCCCCTTATCTGATATTCACTTCTTCTGCTTGAATGAAGAAATGACATAGACCAAGACAAAAAGATTGGCACCAAGAAATTTACTCAGTGTAAGCTTTATGGTAGTTAGCAAAATGACTATGTCCTGCCATAATCTTACTCCTATTTTGATCCACTAGAATTTGATCTTGCACAGCAGCCTGCTTCTCCCCCCCCCACCCCCTCCCTAAAATAAAAGATGTTGGAGGAGAGGAATGAATTAGGATAGGCAGAGAATCCCTAATGAATATTCTCATTAAACAGATGTGGCTTAGCATAGTCTCAGACAAAGGTGCAAGTTTCACCTGCGTGTTTTTATGAGCAAGTTTTCTAATCACTAATTAAAATGAGGCTGTCACTTAATTTTTATTTCCTTCAGCAACGTTTCCAAAGGAGGTTCTTCACACATCTATTGGACTTAAAAAAAAAAAAAAAAAAAAAAAAGGGGGCTGAATTTCTGCGGAAAGTCTGAGCTGTTGATCCTAGATGGGATCATATCTCTGCATATAGCCCCATTTAAGGTACTTGGGATTTGGACTAATTTACATTAAACCCTTGTTATAATTTTTATGGGCTCTGGAGAACTGTGTACTATTTTACCAGCACACCTACACTGTGCAGTTATCTCTGAATTCATGCCAAACAACCTGCCTTCAGACTTGAAAGTAATACAGTTATTTCAAAGCTGATGCTCACTAGCTGCATATAGTATCTTGCTATCACAGTGATAACTTAGCAAGTCAAAATCTTATCCGAGATGTGTACTCAGCCCTCTACATGCATCCTCCCCCTTAAACAGCTCTGTAAATCAGTTTGAATTTTCACATACTCCACGATAGGAAAGCTGCAGATCACAGCAGAATTATAGCGAGCACAATTGCTGAAAGGTGAAGGGCACTGTTCTGTATGCTCACCTCACCTCCCTGTCCAATATTGGTCTCAGGGAGAATTTCATCCAAGAAATCTGTCAGAATTCCCAAGTGAAACAGCTCTCAGAGGGGATTAACCTTCTCCATGACACAGCAATATTCCCTCCTGAGGAAAACCATATCATTTCAGTCTATGGAAGGTGTCTATTACTTCAGAATTTAAGAACTTGCACATTTCTTTCTGTAGAGAGAAGCAATTACTTTAACTACTGTGCTCAGCATGAAAATGTTTGGGGAAAAATGCCTCTCTTAATCATATTTTGACATCTGTATTTAAAATGGTGCTAAATATATAAAAACCTGTATGTACCTAAAATATAAAATACATACCTATAATAACTATTGTGAAACAGCAAATAAAATGTATGCATTATGAATATTTTACTGTCTATAAATATTGTTTTATGTAGTGTTCTGTATAAACCCTTTGAGGATCTTTTTCATTGTGAAGCAGTTTGGATGAAGGAAATTTTCATAAATAAGAACATGCTTGGATATGTAAGTATGACCCTTCATTTTGTATTCTTTAACAGTTTTCAGTTATCAACTGAATACTTTTTGCACTTGCAAGAGGAAACTCCTCAAGATTTTTCTACAACTGACAAAGCTTGTGAATTCTTAATATAATGAATTCACCTTGTGATCTTAATATACTACTGTCAAGTTATAGATTGTAAATTATTTTTTTCCCTTTTTTCCCCACTACTTCAAGGATGTACAAACACAGTATGCAAAATAGCTCTTGAGTATTTCCTCCAACCTCTCCTACATCTGTTGTTCAGTCAGTTAACTTACCTTCCTTCCTTGCTCTTCTGTCTCATCCCCTGATTTCTGCAGAGGAAACTGAAGGATACTTAAAAGATATAGGACATTCCAAGGCCACAGAGAAAGTAACTTTTGGTGGTCCGATTGCAACATGCAGCACCTTTTTTTCACAGTTCCCATAATCCCAATTTGAATTTCCCTTCTAGTCTCCATAGTTTCTACAATCATGACTTCTGCAGAAAGGTTGGATAACCTCAATCTACATTATCTTTTAAGAGGAATCACTTAATTAAAGAGGATGGAAAAGAGGATGGGGGACTGTGAATGGATTAAAGATTTCATTCTTCACTATGGCTTGCTGGAACCTGTGAGTGAATTAGTGTAATTTAGTCTCAGAGTGATTAACTAAGGAATTTTCATCAGCAGAAAATTCACTGTGAAAATTAGGACAAAGGGTAAAAAAATTACATTATTATTATTATCATCAAGTAGAAAAAAAAATAATTCACTATGCAAAATTCATGGTCAAATAAACACAATAAAAAGAACATTATTTTTAGGGCACATTCCCTCTTCCCTGTTCTATTCAAAGAGAGTAACAGGGAGATTAAATCAGTAGGAGAGACATAAATGTCATTCTTGTAAATTATTTCGGTGTTATTGAAAGAAGGCATCTGAAAACAAGCAGTCCAGAGACAAGAAAAGGCTTGATTTGTATCAGTAAAAGGGAAGGCAGCCAACCATCTGCAGAAAAATTTGTAATGTTTTATTGTTGTTGTAATGCAGGTGTTGGGAAACCCTATATAAACACCTTCACTGGGGTTTTTAACAACTCTTTGTAACTACATCTAGCCTCTCTAAATGTTTTCCTTAGTGCTAGAGTAAAGCTTGTATGACTTCAAGTTAATTCAACTTCAAACTATGAACTAATGCAGTGTGTTGTCATCTATGTCTTGTCTGATATCTTTAGCTTGGAAATGACAGTGCATAACTTGCAAATAAAATTGAGTTACTTTGCTTTAATAAATCAATAAATAAATGTAAGAACAGTGCATATCCCCAGAATCTGGTGATTTAAAACACAGAAAAATACTTCCTCCTTAATAATTGATGAAATATTACCAACTTGAATTAATTTTCACCTTCTGTGACCCAGATCTTTTGTAGATATTAATCTGATAGAAGCCAATTTGTCACTGCATTTGTAACTCATATCGCAAATTACAAGCTGGTTCTGAGCTTTGCACAACATAAATGACAGCACATTCTGATGAAATATTGCAGCATTTCGTTGGAAATGCTTCATTTAAATATAGGCATTGAAGTTACAGGCCTCTCTGAAAAATACCCCTTAAAGCAGTATTTTTTTTAAATATCCCACAATAGTGAAATTGGATATAGGATGCAATTTTGGGGATTTTGTAGTCTCTGCCTATAATCAGCAGAACCGATAAGCTTGCCTTTGATTTTAGTTTTGTTCTTAAAATATCTGCCTGGATTTAAGAATAACAGTGGAAGTTTTGTAAGCAAATATTTTGAAAGAAATGACTTCTTACTTGTCTAAGACAGTCCATACTTATTCAGATTCAACTTGTCTCCTAATCCTGTTTCCGCCTCTACTTTTATTTCTACCCAGGGCAACTCATCTGATCTTTGCATTTATACAATGGAAATAATACAGTCTAATCAGTGTTGCAAAGAGAATTGTTTGGCATCTTTATTTAACATCACCACAGTGCTTTGAAAATACAGTGAACTATAAAACTGCTAAACAGTTTTATGATCATTGTGTTCCCACAAGTGGCTGAGCTCCCATAAAGAAATGATAATAGATGTTATACGAGTCAGAGAGGTGCCATCAGTATTGTCTCTTATGAATCCAGGTTGCCATTTCAGATGTATTTTTATTTTGACCTCCTTCTTGCCTGTAGATTTATAATAGCAATACCTAATCTTTCCATCAATCATAGTGATTTTATTCAACCATTTTTTCTAAGAAAAATAAAAATAAAAATACCTGTATTTTTTTTTCAATCTAATCCGAATCAAGAAACTCTGAATTATGGTATTTAATGAAGATAAATCTGGAATTTCACATGGTTTAGAAATAATTGAACTTCAGACAGCACTTTGTCTTCTTTCACTACACTGGTGCTTTTCTATTAAAAAAGAAAGGAAGGAGGAAGGTATCATATTGACAAAGCTATTAAAAATAGACTATGCAGAGAAATTAGGAAATGGTAGCTTAGAAAAATGATTGTCAGCTACAATATTAATGAAACACATTCCAAATCTCAAATACCTCTCTCTGGCAATCACTTTATTAAAAATTCAGCTGTTGGCTGAGTTCAGAAGTGTTCTTGAGCCTCCCAGGGCTCTTACCCTGCAGGTTAACAAGGCTGCAAGCATTAAGACCTGGTTCAGCAAAGCACCTTGTCAGATCTGCAGGGGAGAAGAAGTGATAGATCATATGGTTCAAACATCCACTAACCCCACTTGCCCAGAGTATATTGATACTAACATTAGTCTTACAAATTAGACATGGAAAAAACTATTGAATCATGCTGATTGTCTCCCTGGTAATTTATTACTTATCATATTGCTATATTCATATACACAATACATTTTTGTTTAGGGTCTTTCAAGAGACGCGTGTTTATCTGAATCTCATTTAACACAGTCACTTATGGCACAAACTGTAAGGGCTATGTTTTTTGTTGCTGTTTTTTTTTTTTTTTTTTTTTTTCCTCCTGTTGTTTAACTTTGCTTTTATTTTAGTGTTGTAAGCTTTTTGTTTTGTTTTGTTTTGAACTATTCCTTTCAGAAATCTACATGGTGGACCCAAACTAGTCTCTAATTAGTTCCAAATATTTATAAGTTAGCCATAATAAATATACCTTATTTTTCAAGCAGTACAGGAAGTGGATAATAAACTGACTTAAAGTAAAACAAACCCCTCTGGCACTATGTAACATTTAAAAAGTGATTACATAAAAAATTATTTTCATGTGTAATACAAATCAAATATCCCAAAGAAAATTGTATAAAATAGATTTTATAAATAATATTTTAAGGCGTTCCTGACTGCATATAAAAAAATTTAAATCAAAGCTATATTATCTAAAACATTCTTCTTATTGTTCATATACTTACTTTTACTACTTTAAATACAATAGAATTTATTATATGCATGTCTTTATATAGCATCCTTTAATACAAAGTGGCTGTTTAAACGTATAAAAAAGAATGAATAAATTCCATAATTCAAGAAAAATTACCATACAGGCATAATTACCCCTTCAGTCACTTTAAAATGTTTATATCTTGTCTTTGAGCACTCTCTCGTCTGTCTGTTAATATCTTCTTTGAAATGCTTTGCTTAGAATCATATGTAATTTTCTATAGACAGTCAGATTTCCATCACACACTGAAGTGCTTTTATCTTTCTGCCACATGACCTGATGCCTTTTTTCATGCATGCCTCGAAAATAAGTTCATCTCTTCATGCCACATGCGTATGGAAAATGCGTGCAAATGACTCTTTTCTTCCACCTACGGCCATTTTCAGAATTACTGTTGTAGAATTTTCTGCTTCTGTTGAATATCTGTGATTCTGTTTGTTTTTTGTTTTAATCTTTTCACTTAGCATTTTTAAAAAACGAATGTTTTTTCTCTTATTCACTTTTAAAACAATTCATATTTTCTACTGTGTTACTTCTAAGGAGCTTCAGTAAGATCGGTACCCTGCCTTGTCACTCATTATGTAAACGTACAGGTCTTTTCTGTTTCTAAAATAATGGAGTCTCCTTGTATTACTTCCTTGTCCTCCAAGCATCTCTTTAGTATTATCTGTGAATGTAATTAATACTATTTACTTCTCTCCTGAGTTAGTGAAGATATTAATCCCTGACTTAATACAGATCCCTGCAGCAATGTGCTATACACCTCTTCCCATCTGGATATATTGCTGGCATTATCCTTTGTTTATGCTCTTTCATCCTCTCTCAATCTTTCAATGAGACAGTGTTTCTACTGAAGCCAATTTTAATTAATGTTGACAAAGATTTTAGCATGTACTGCAAACCAAATATATTGCAGCAATTGTTTTTCATGTCCCCATTAATCTATGTATAAAAAAAAATCAAATTTATCTTCTACTCCTTTGTTCTTTCCAGATCTATTCTGCCTCTCACTTGTAGGTGCGTATAGATTTGCATGTGTGCTTGTTGTTGTTTTTTTTTTGTGGTTTTGTTTTTTTTTTTTCCCTCTTACTACGTGCTTTACTGTTTAGAGAAGAAAAAGAACAAAGCAAAGCAAAACGGTGAGCAGGATGGTCTCAGTCCAGCAAAGCAATGAAATACATGGCTATCTTTAAATTCAGACAGAATCTCAGTGGATTCTATAGAAATATTTGCATGCTGGAGGGTAGTGTCCACCAGATTAAGTCTGATGCACTGAATATCTAAACATATAGTGTAAATCATCTCATACTTTCTTTTTTGTTTAAAAATATTTTCAGATTAATCTTTCAAAGCTCACTTCATTCTTTATGGTAGCTGAAGCAGCAATACAGAACATGTCTGAGGTAATATGCATCAAAACACTAGGATACAAAATATTCAGATTTTCTAAACTGCATACTTTCATATTTTCCCCTTTATTCCTTAAATAGTCCTCTATCAGAATGGGAAAAGTCTTAACTTATGTTGCATATCACCTATTTGTAGGGTTTTCTTTTTAGTATTATTTATTTATTCATTAAAAAAATATAGTAATTCAATTACTTTTGAAACATAATTCATTTCATCTTTCCTCAGGATGTACTTGAATTCTTCAGTAACAAATGCAATTTTACTCTGCACCCAGCAGCATAATGGTTCTGTTGACAAATGTTAATTATTCGTGTGGGTTTTCTGTTCCCAGAATTATTGGCTCTGAACTCATAATCAAAGCAAAATGGGGGTGGGGGGACAGAGGAGGGAATCTTTCCCCAAATAGTAGAGCAGCTTTATTTGTAAATGTCATGGGAAGCTAGAAGGAAAAAAGAAAGCAAGTAAACGTGTTAGCCTGAGGGAAAGAATTTCTAAGGATGTGCTCTTATGTCCAGCTAGGACTGGTGTCTTTTTTAGTTCAACAGACTAAAAAAAAAAAAAAAAAAAGAAAAGAAAAGGGAAGGAAAACAACCTCTTGGCCCCAAAACTCCAGAAGATACCAGAAGATACAATGGGATTTTAACACAGAGGGGGAATCTCTCCCTGACACAATTGAAACACAGCTTAACTTGCCTTAAATCAGACTATCTAATCAACTTAAATCCAATGAAAAATAGCTGCTGTTGCGCCTTAGAAGCAGAGTGTGGATGAGGAGATTAGCTGGGGCGAGATTAATCACTTTAGAATAAAAGAACTTTAACCACATTTTAATAACATACAGTTCAATCTGGTTGTGAATATGGAAGCTCAGATAAAACCCTTTAAAAAGTAAGAGCCATCAAAGCAGTTTGGAAATGTTTAGATATTTATATACAGTACTGAGAAGAACTTATTTCATCTATGCTTTTCTAAGGTGATTCCTTACAATCATTCTAGAAAGGTTCACACTAGGCAGAAAAAGAAAGAAAGATTGAATAGAGTATATTTTATGTGCCATTAATGGTTGTCAATTTGATTTAAAAAAAAAAAAAAAGAAGAAGAAGAAACATTGTAGTTTAATGGCTAAATGTAAATGACCTCAACATTGCAGTTTTGTACTTCAAAGAGTAGTAAATTTGTTTTGAAGTTTATTTGGCAGATGAATTGCTGTAAGAGATAAGCAAAAAGTTATGAACTCCCAGGGGCTCTCATAATGCTTCAGAAATGGGAAAATTCAAGTTATGCCATGCTTGTGATCAAACATAATAAAAATTAAGACTAATAAACAGCCTTTCTCGCATCAATCTAAAAGGTGTGCCAAGGAGGTTTGTGAAATATAACATTATCAGTTTGGAATTCACAAGCTTGTTATCTTTGATTCTTTTAATTTTTTTTTTTTTTTTTTTGAATGAATGCACATTATTTCCACCCCTAAATTAAAATTATTTTTCATACACAATAACCCATCATTTTGCTTTTAAAATCAAATTCCTTATATCTGGGCAAAATTAACAGTTATGGTAGAAAGATTTCTTCCCCACAGCTCTCTTGATAGGCAGAAGCAAGGTAGTAACTCTCAGAAGATAATTTCAATAACAATTGAACCATTGTACATGAATGACATTTCATATAGGCTGTTTGATTATCATATTCCATGCTCCTTAAAACTATAGAACAAAAGCAGAGGACGAGATTACCCTTTCTTATGATATATGTATATAAAATCTCTCAAAATGTCTCTGATTAAAGAAATGTAAAAAGTATGCTTTTACTTTTGAACTATTCAAACACCTCTTCAGTACTAAAAGCAGTTACATCTACATTTCAAAACGATGCGTTGCTTTTAATGGTTTTTCATTGTCACGGTGTAAGTGGGAATTACTGGTTTCTGAGTAAATTTATGTTGATTTACACCTCTTGTGACTCTCTCCCTTTAGCAAAGTAGTAGATATTTCAAATATTATCCCTCAGTGGTACATAATGTTCTGCAAAACTTTCCAACAAGGCAAATTTGTTGATGCTTATTAGTAGCCCAGCAGTTGATGCCATTTCAAAGGCACTGACTCTGCTTTTTAACATTAGATATACACGTATAACAAGACACAACTCATTGCGTGTTTTTTTCAGAAGTGCCATGCTGTCAACATGACAAAATCAAGTACAAGACAAGACAAGAAACAGAAAAAATCATTTATCCTTTACTGTATGTAAAGATAGCTGACATTTAAATATTCACAACCAACTATTTTCTGAAATAAAACAAGTCGCACACATTCGTTTTAGAATCTTAGCTGAACAGGAGAAAATAGAATGTCTCATAAGGGTGCTGAATTTCTCACCAACTTTATAAATTCCGTATTACTTAAAACCAACATAATCATTTGAATTTCATCTTTTCTGACAGTTAGGTATGGTGCATTCTCTCTCTGTGACCAAAATGGCCAGCTAATTGTCTGTAAAGTCATCCCAGGGAGAAAGTACTGATCAACAAATGAAATACTAGGCAAGGTCAGCAACTGAAATTCACTCTTTTATTCTCACACACATACACTCTAAGTGTGAATTTGAAAAAGTCAAACATTCTTCTAGCATCTTATTTTTTTACTTGTAGAATTACTCAGTACAATCGTTTTGGAACCAAGACTCACTTCACTTAATTTGGGGCATTCAAGATATATATGTTAGATGTTATAGGTTACCCTAATGATGGATACAAAGATACCTGAGGGAGAGAAGTGGGCATTTCATTCTTATTTTATAACTCAGATTGTCTGAACCATGTTTTGGAAGTCTATGCCTCTCTCTTTCACTTTCTCTCCATTAACTTCAGAAATCTTGAGGTTAGACATCCAACTTTGGCAACTCAACTAGTCATCTAAACTTGAACTAGATGAATATGGACCATTCTCTCTATACGAGGGTGACATATTCACAGCATCAAAGAACCATAGAATTCTCAGAGTTGGAAAGGACCACTAAAGGTCCATGTCAAATACCTTATTGAAGTCAAGATAAGAGATAAGAATCATAGAATCATTTGATCTGGAACGAACTTTTAAAGGTCATCCAGCCCAACTCCCCAGCAATGATCAGGGACATCTGCAAGTTGATCAGATCCTGATCCAGACTGGCCTTGAATGTCTTCCAAAGACAGGGCTTCCACCACCTCTCTGGGCAACCCTTTCCAGTGCTTCACTACCCTTATTGTAAAAAACTTTTTCCTCATATCCAATTTAAATCTTCATTCATTTGAAACCATTTCCCCTTGTGCTGTCACAGCAGACGTTATTAAAGCATCTGTCCTTTCCTTCTTATAGCCCTCCTTCAGTTAGTTACTGAGCGCCACCATGAGCCTCTCTGGAGCCTTCTCTTCTCCAAGATGAACAGCCCCAGCACTCTCATCCCATCCTCCTCAGGGAGCAGTTCCATTCATAGGAACACCTATATGGACCTCCTCTGGACATGCTCCAACAGGTCTATGTCTCTCCTCTGCTGAGGACTCCACATCTGGACATAGTACTCCAGATGAGGTCTCACCAGAGCAGAGTAGAGGGGCAGGATTACCTCCCTCCATCTGCTGACTACATTTCTTTCGATGCAGCCCAGGACATGGCTGGCTTTCTGGGCTGCAAGGGCACATTGCTAGCTCATGTCCAGCTTACCATCCCACAGTATCCTCAGGTCCTTTTCACAGGGTTGTGCTCAATCGTTTCATCCTTCAGATTGTATTGGTAGTGAAGGTTGTCTCTACCCAGTGCACCTTGCACTTGGATTTGTTGAACCTCATGAGGTTCACCTGAGCCCAGTGCTTATGCCTGTCTAGGTGTCTCTGGATGGCATCCTGTCTCTCAGGGGTGTCAACTGCACCACACAGCTTTGTGTCATCCACAAACTCGCTAACGGTGCACTCAAGAAAGAGGTGGAGTGGCTTTCTACTGCTTATGATGCTGCTTGTAGCATTGTTGGTGACCTGAAGAAGTACTCACACCTAACTAAATAAAGGAGATATTAATAGGAGTTGTATGTAAAAACATGCTTGTATGTAAAAACAGCTTGTTGTGTGCCACAGAGATAGAGAAGCATGTCCTTTTTATATAAGTGTGTTTTCAATACCATTCAAGTCAACGGGAGCATTGCTTTCATGTTTGCGGGAAATAGTCACTCACTGACTTGTTTTATGGATATTTCTTGTTTTGGGCAGACAAAGAAAACAAAATTTGGCTATCTGATCATTATACAGACTGAAGATGCTTGTAGGACTGTGGAAATTCATATGTGACTGACAGTGTTTTCAAATATTGTTAAAATTCAGATCCACGAAGTAGCTTCCATGTGGAAAATTAAACTTTTCCACTGACTCATTTCAGTGTGTTTTTGTTTGTTAGTTTGTAAAATACCCGTCTGTAACTCTTCGGGTGTGCTGTTAGAGCACTCCAACCTTCCAGGTGGTCTTCTCTCCTAGAACTGACTGAATCTATGATGCTTAGCATTCAGAATTGAGTATATGCAGTGTTGACTTCAGCCTTCAATAAGATAATGAACTTGGCAATAGCACATGGAACGGTAAACAGTGGAGTACGAGTAAGTATTCTTTTACAAATTGTTCAGAAAGCAATCTCAGAACCTACACATACTATTTTATTTTATACTAAATTTCAGACACTCCTTTCTCTCTTGTAATGTCATTCTGATAATGCTAACTTTTCTTGGAAGTTACTGTTGTTTCTTCAGCAAAGACTACACAGTGAAATTAGTTATTTAAAAAAAAAAATAAATGATTGAAACTAATAACAGAAAAAGGAATTTTCACAGTAATGAAACATATCCATTCATCTATACATTTCCCTGTGCCCTTCAGATCACCTTAAAAATTTCAATACTGAACATACTGCTGAAGTTAGTGGTGGTTTGTTTTGTTTTCTTGAGATACTGAGCCAAGGCTAATCATGAATATGATATTTGTTTCCCTTTGTTAGACTGTTTGGAGAGATCTCCTTGAAAAGATACCCATAGTTACATAACATAAACATTTATTTGTTATTGTTTGTATATTGGCATTTGAAAGTTTGCATTGCTTTTCATGGTGAAGCTGCAAACATCTCCAGGTCTCAGATCACATAATTACTCTCCACCTTGCACAGGTTTGTCCTTCAGCCTTTGTTAAGAATAGAATTCCTTTTTTTTCTCAGTCCTGTTCTCTTATATTTTGCTG
The DNA here is from genome assembly GCA_037305975.1 of Chrysolophus pictus. Lineage (NCBI taxonomy): Eukaryota > Metazoa > Chordata > Aves > Galliformes > Phasianidae > Chrysolophus > Chrysolophus pictus. Next base: position 37,741,945 of record CM074578.1, read on the forward strand.
TGCACAGCAAAACTGCTCCTATCTCTCGTTTTACACCTTAGTGTGCTGTACTAGGAAAACCACTGCCAGACCATCTCCTTTTGTCAAGTAGTTTTTAGGCCATTTCCTGTTTATATCAAGTCAGCACTTACATGCAGGTCATTTTGCTGTAGCTAACTGCACATAGTATTTCTCCACAGGATACTGCAGAATCTATACACTCACTAGGCTTATCACAGGGATTTCAAAACCTGCTCTGTAAAAATACTTGTTTTGGTGCAGCTAGAAATGAAAGTTTTAGTTCAGTCAATGCTTGTAGTAATATAATCCTTGTTTCTGCTGTTCCCTTCCTGAATTTTCATAGACAGAGGATCAATAGCACGAACACACCCTGGCTGAGAAAATTCTTCAAAAATGTATCCAAAGACTGTACATTCTAAACTGTCCATTAGGCACCCAGGTGAGATGAGAATTCACTGTCACAAGCTGTTAATTGAATGGAGAAATATCCTCTTTCCAGAGATATTTTTCTCCTAGCCTTTTTTTTTCTTTCTTTCTTCTTTTTTTTTTTTTTTTTGGCATAAGCATTGTCATGTCAACATTCCTGTAATTTTCTTTTATCCTACGTTATCCATATTATCAATATTTTCATTGCATTTCCACAATATGCTGAGAATGACTTAAATAATTTGCATTCACTAAAAAGTCTCTTGTTTTCTTTGAAATACATGTGACTTGAATGTGTTTAGGACTGTCTAATTGGCATGGCATAATTTCTATCCTTACTATTAAAATCCATTTCTTAAACTTCCTGTTGTCAATGTTTTCTATGACCCCATAATTCACAGAATCACACAGAATCACAGAATTGTAGGGGTTGGAAGGGACCTCCAGAGATCATCGAGTCCAACCCCCCTGCCAAAGCAGGCTCCCTACACCAGGTCGCACAGGTAGGCGTCCAGGCGGGTCTTGAATATCTCTAGAGAAGGAGACTCCACAACCTCCCTGGGCAGCCTGTTCCAGTGCTCCGTCACCCTCACCGTAAAGAAGTTCTTGCGCACATTCTTTGATTGTGTCTGAGCACTGCTTGAGTTTAGTGCTGGTTTAGGCCAAAACCATTCTAGTGACCATTTTAACTCTTTAACTCTGATAAAAGTCTAGTATTTGGGAACTTTTATTACCACTGCCTAAATTCTAGTTTTAGACAAAGAGTAAATTCTCCAATTATTTGCTTACTAGGTTTCCACATACCGATAAAATTTTAGCATACCTAAAGTTATGCTGCATTAAAAATATGGTATCTAAAATATATAATTTGACTGGATTCTTAAGATAAAAAGTTTGTATAGTTTCAGGTGATATATCTATAAAGAAGATGATCAAAACCACAGAGGCTGTATGTTGTCTAAGTAGCTGAACAGCTTGAGAACATGAAGAGATGGCATCATAGTATTTTCCCTGGTTAAATATTTTTCACTTCTCATTTACTATGAATAGGTAAAATAATACTGAGTTATATGTAACTTTTGTCTGAGTTTGCATTGATATTCGTGTATTACCTGAATTCCTTTCCACTGTTCTGTTTGAAAACTAATGCATATAACAAAGAAAGCCTGGAACAGGCTGCCCAGGGAGGCTGTGGAGTCTCCTTCTCTGGAGATATTCAAGACCCGCCTGGATGCCTACTTGTGAGACCTGGTGTAGGGAACCTGCTTTGGCAGGGGGTTGGACTCGATGATCTCTGGAGGTCCCTTCCAACCCCTAAAATTCTGTGATTCTGTGATTCTGTGATTCTGTGAAAGTATAACATGGGTCCCATGTCATTGTTAGGTACAGACTTCACCCAGGCTATTAACATTTTTTCCTTATAATTCATTCCATTCCTGATATGGAGAAGAAAGTTTAAACAATATTTATTTATTTATTGTTAGTTTGTTTTTCTGCTAGACAGTTAATCTAGTTAACTACTGAGAAATTCTATGGTGAATACTTGTTTTGATATCTTTGCATCAAGTTATCTATCAAAGTTGAATTTTAACACCTACCTATCAATTCTGCCATTCAAATCCAGGGAATTGAAAAGAAATTAAATCTAAATGTTTCTTCTGAAGCCACATCACCTCATATAATGTGCTTTTACTGTTATAGATATATTTATACAAGATATATATACAAATGCTGCTCCAAAAGTAATGCCTTCAATTTTTTTATGTTGGCCCATAACTTCAGAGACAGATATCGGTGGTATGGCAGTAGAGGCTGAATTTTACCACCAAATATTCTGTTAAACTTTGTTACTGTGTGACAGATGGCAGCAGATGGGCACTCTGACACAATGACATCAGACATGGAAGTGCATATGAGGCAAAGGTGTGTCACTGATTTTCTCTCTGCATAAAAAATGGCATCCCACTGTCATTCAAACAGTGGATGTGCATGCAGAGGAGACTGGACTGCATGGGCAACATTTTCCTAACAACAATACCATCATAGCAGCTCTGAAACAATGGGCCACCTCCACTGGTGCAGAATTTTATGAGTACCTCATGCTGTCTCTCATTCACAATTGGCAGAAATGCATAGCTAACAGTGGTGACTATGCTGAAAAGTAGCATTTTGCAGATGAGAATTTGCTCTATCCAACGGTGTTATTGTTTCTTTGTACCTGTTTGTAGTTTCCATAGAGGTATTACTTTTGGAGCAACTTACGTGTATATGTCTGTGTGTGTATATGCATGTTAGTAAAACACATCAAGTAACTCTAGATCTGGATCAGCCTCTGACTGCCTAAGAACTGCAAGGCTCCTAGGAATGTAAAAGTTGTCAGATAGCATTTTTTCATTACAAAAACCCCTCATTATATATATATATAATGTGTGGATGAGTAAAGGATAACCCCTCCAAATACTCAGCAATACTGATTCATGATGCTCTTACTCGTGCTAGTTTTAAATTAGCTCTAAAATTAGCAGAACATGTAAGGGAGAAACAAATGAGCTTTTTATATGTGAATGGGTTTGGGGGTATGAAACAGCACAATTCCTCATTATATGTTCAAGAACAGTCTTGTCCTGTGTTCAGTGTCCTCTTCCAAAGCTTTACTGAATTTTAATCCTATTATTCTAGCCTGAACTTAGAGGACTAACTCATCAGAAGGCAGGACTTCTTGTGGAACCAACTGTTTCAGTTTCCTCATCTTTTAGCCCTTATTACGTTCAGTAGCTGCATTTCCTTTGGAAACTTAGCCTTAACATTCTGTATTGTACCTTATGTTTTTCTATTGAACCTACGTTACAAAATATGATTGAAACCACAACTCAATTAAAAGAAGATACTGCTCTTATAAAGTAATGAACATCTGCATGAATCTTTAAAAGGCATTTTATATATCTTCAGTGTTGTTAACATTTGTGTGTGAATTGGGGCATAATATACAAAAAGTTAAATCTTTGGGGGATTTTAAAAGTTCTTTATGAGATTACATATATATATATTTCTTCATAGGAAAATTAAACCCATTCCTGCAAAGTTTACAGACAGTTTGCTTCCTGGATTTTGAAAAATTCAATAAGTAATTACAGCATCAAACATTATGCAATGTGCAAACTTAAAAATAACTTAGTCGTTTTAGTTATTTTCCTATAAAACAGCCATATGGTTGTGTGCTTCCTCTTTCCTTATTTTTAGTTAGAAGGCACCAGTCAGAAACAGTGTGCTAAAAGCAATAAACTAATGGTTTTACAGAAAATAATATTTCATTCATATCACTGAACAGATAATAAAAGAAGTATGACTTTCTCTACTTTGACTTGCCCATCATCCTCAAACTCTAACTTGTTAGGACTGTCAAAACAGTAAGGAAATAATCTGAATGTATGTATGCACGTATGTTTGCCTTGCTGGAAAAAAAAAAAAAAAAAGCCACACACACACACAAAAAAACCACAACACAAAGAATCCATTATAGCCTGAGAAAGGAAGAAAATAGAAGAAAGGAAGAAAATCTGCTTGTTAAAAACGCAATAACTAATATTTTTTAGACTTCTGCAATTAGCTTCTCACTTTTGACATTTACAGAGATACAAAACAAATAGAGCCAACTGTACTGAAATCCCTTCTAATCTGTTCATCATTTATTGTTTAAATTTAATTTACCATTTCTATGATAATTTAATAACATTTTCAGTAATTCTTGCTTTTGACACTGAAACAGCATGGGGTTGATTTACTGTGTTGTCAGACTTGTGCTTTTAAGTAAACACATTAATATTTTCACAGCAGGGTTGGAATAAATGAAGTATATTGTGTTCCTTTTACACCTATACTAAATCTATTTACTTTGTTGAGTGACAGAGAGAAAATTTGACTGAACTGATGTAGGAAGTCAAGAAGAGTCATGATAGAACATGAAAAACTTTTGTCCATTCTGGAAGGTGAAAGAGTACAACTTCACCCAGCACTGAAGAAAATGGAATAAGCCAGCAGTCAAGACAGGTTCTGTATCTGACAGGTTTTATCTGTTATAGCTTTTATTATAGCTGGCTTTACTAGTTTTCATGGTTACAGAAAGTAGATTCGTATGTATAGATGAATATGATGAAAAAATGGTGCAACATAACATCTTTCACACAAACCATCTTTCACACAAACCTTCTCACAGATACAGGTACAATTCTTGCAAATTGAAATAATAAAAACATAAAGGAAGGAGAAGAAAAGTAAACGTAATAAGTGAGGAGGGATGTTTCTTTCAGCTTGAGCAAAGATTGTGGCATCCCTATGATTTATATCTTTCATTGGTAACAAATGCTCTTGCTGTTGCTAAAGGATTTTATCCATCTGTGTAGCTTTGCACCTTTATGCAGTTGCAATAGGCAATAGAAAAGTCTTATGACTTTATTTCACCTTTTTTTATTAAACGGACTGTTTAAGCCCTAAAAGGCAAAGGATATGTTTAGTAAGAAGGCACATGTTGGATCTAATTCCGAGTTCTTTTAACTGTGAAATGCCATTGAATTTGATGTTACACAGAAGTAAGTGTCAAAGAGTGTCAAAGGGCAAAAACTGATATGAAATCTGTTCAACTTTCACCTTCTGTTCTTTTAACTTTCCTAAAAATGTGTTGAATTATTTTTTTCTAGACCTCATCCTACTTCTACTGAAGTAGGATGCTTTACTAATGCTCTACTAATGGTCTATGATATGATCTGGAGTCTTGAGCAAAGGTGAATTAACCAACAGAAACTCTGGCTTACGTGTTTTGTTTTGCTTTGCTTTGTTTTATTTTGTTTCTGCTAAATCATTTTATTTTAGTTTTCAGAGTGTCAGTTCTGTACATCTTATCTACTTCAATTATATCAGCAGAATTATACCTACAGACATGAAATGGTTCATTTTCAGTCATCTCCTTTTTCTAATTTTAAGTTTCCTGTTACTGCACTGTAGATTTTAAATAACAAAATAATTGTCATTCAGGCTAAGTCTGAAGCTATACATATAGGTTCAAATTCAGATAAATAATACTTAAGGATATATTTACTCAGCAGAATTTAAGAACATACTTAAACAACTTCTTATGAGAGTGGATGATGAAGTTTTCCTGCATCATCAAGAGGCTGCTGCACTGGGGTTCACTGACAAGTTAAGTGGGCATCCAATTGGCTACCTAAAAGCAATATATCAATTCTAATTCAGCCAGCATTTTACCATCTGTAAAGAAATGGCTGGCCGTGTACAAGCAAATGTGTCATTTGTGTGTGCAATTATTGAAATTATGCATATACTTTGAAATGAATCAACAAAATTTGGATCAGTTAAATTTGTATATCTATCCATTTGAGAATATCTGACTTCCATGATTTAAAGTATGATGTCAGTTATACAAATGGTGACTGAATTCATACCACTTGAGAAATTATAATTTGGGGCTTTCTTCAGTTGTGTGCTTAATGATATGCTAATGTTTTGTCACTGATAGCTAAAAGATTCACTGCTTCTCTTTTCTGTGGTCTTGTTGCTAATGAAAAAGATCTTTTGTTCTGTAGCAAAATTGTACAGCACAGGCAGAATGATAGCATACTGGCTCTTTACACTTTGGATGCTAAAAATCCTCAGGCAAAATATTTTGTCAAAAAAGGCAAGCTTAACTCCATTCACTTCACAAGTACTGCTCTCTTACACTAGCTGTCACTTTGCCTCTTTATTTAATGATTCACTGTGCTCAGATATTTGCATAGCATCATACATCTATGCAGAGCTAAATGGTCGCATTCCTTCTAAAAAGATTTGAACAGTAAGAATATCACCTCTTGTCCTTCTGGCAGAAACTGTTAAAGTGATATAAATAAATCACAACACTATTCAAAAACGGAATCATAAGAAAAAAAAAAATATGTTTCTTCTTCTTTGAAAGGTGACTTTGAGACAGAAAATTCAATGTTGTATTGAATGAGGCCTCTGTTTATCCACTAAGCCAAGAAGGTTGAGAAACTATTAAGGAACTACTATTGATTTTAAGCATCATTTAGACCAAAGAACAGATTTCGAGTGACCTTCCACTGTGATAACAATATCTATAACTTAAAAAATAGCTTTGTCTACGGGAAGTTAAAGTCTCAGCTATGAAATACAATAAACAACAATTTAAGTTTAGTTTAAACCAATAGCTACAAATAATATACTACTTGATATATCAAAAAAGGTATATATTGAATCAGCAGTTTTGATCTTACTTTTATGCTTCACTAAATTTTGAGTAATTATGACTAGCTAGTAAAATCTAACAGTTTTGCCTTCGATTTGCTTTCAAACAGCAGTTACATTCCATTTAGTATTTTCTTTCATTAAGACTTTAGTGAAATGCATACTATATTTTAGTCTCAATGTCAATATACAAAACACAAAACAGTCTATATATCTACTTGAAGGAGCTTTAGTCTTGACATTAAAAAGCTGCAGAAGCAAACCTAAAGTTTTATTCTGCATGAATATCAATCCGTATTTTTTAATCCCTAATATACCTGCATTTGGTCCTTACTACTTTATGAAGGTACACATTCTCATGGGCTCTATGAACGTCCATTTTCAGAATAGATGATGACAAAGGACTATTACTATCAGAAAGTCTCCCAAATGCTGCTAGGGAGTCCAAAATAGAGATTTGTGTAAGGACAAAGATTGGCTGGGCAAGACATATATTATGAGATTTAGGCTAATTCATTTTACTTACACCCTGTTAAAAGATGGAACTATAACTTCGTGAAAAGTATAGTGACATGTAGCACTCTTGAGTGGATTAACGCTTTCTCTGAAAAAGTGTACAGCCTACATTTGTGCTTAGGATTACCCACTTTACACTGAGGAGTTATTGGTTAACATGTCTTGATGGAGAGAAAAAATCCTCCAAGATCTCCCTAAACTCCCAAACCAACTTTCTTCTTCTAGATGACCTTAGTATCATTTATATATTTTATTAAATAAGGTGATCTTCTTATTCCTAGATGAATATTCACTAATCTCCTACATATGAGGGAAAGGGAAAGAGAAACCATCTCCTCTAGCTGTGACTCAGACGTATGACCTCTGCTGAAGTACAGCACAGACCTCATATGGCAGGTGACAATTCCATGCTATGATTCAAAATTGCTGAAGCTGAGAAGCTGACATTTTCAAGAACTGAAGGGAAGAACTGGAAAAGTGCATCCTTTTCTTTAGACTTTGAGCTGTCTAGTTTTGGTGCCACTTCAGGCAGAAAATAATTTGCTGGAAATTTCTTCTGATTCCCTCAAATCCCCTCAAACTCTGTGTACAGCATATTGGGCCAGATTCTTGGTTGTGTATTCCCCAGTATGAAGTAGATGCTGAACTCTGTAATTCCTGCATGCTTTTGTGAAACTTACAGCTTGCTGGCTGTGTATGTGTTTACAAAGGTACATTGGATTTTTCAATTATTTATAGTTAAAATGAATTCTGTCAAAATAAAGCCATACATTTAGATATTTTTTTTAATATGCAAGTTGTTTTTTATTTAATCAAGGTATAAAAGAAGAATCAGAGAAATGTATATTAGGCAGTACTTTTCCAGAAGATGGTGGGTGTGATTCCAAACAGTGTTTTCTAATTATTTTCTTAAGGGAAGTTGTTAATATTTTTTTTTCAGTCTCCATGACAACAGTGGGACTCCACTCCTGTCATACATTTTCAGTATATCAACCCTGTCTGTACGGAAGCAGTATTTCAGCCACACTTTCATTTTAAATTGTTATTTTGTGCAATCTCTATTTTCTCCTAGAGACATTGAGCCTCATTCTGATCTTTCCTCTGCTAGATTTTACAATGATGTCACCCTTAAATAGGAAAGAAATTCAGTCTGACTCACAGCAATGAAAAACAGATCAGAAAGAAGGTCATACTGTAACTGACATCATGTCAGAGTTCTCATCTTTCAGAACTGAGAGCTATTGCATTTGTTTTCCTTCGTGTACAGAATTATACTTCTTCATAATACATGCATGCAGTCCAGAAATAAACATTGAGAGAGGTTTGGAGATCATATCACATAAATAGTATACTTGATTGAAACAGGAAAGTAGTAGATACCCTATATACCCCACAAAAGCAAAGTACAGGTAAAGCCACCCCTTTCACAGCAAGGCCTACCTCCTCCTCAGCTGGTGGGAGGAAACACCAGCCACTGTAGAAAGATTTTGTCACTTTTTCTATATCCCATCTCTTTCTTCAACAATTTGCACATGAAAACATTTGCTTGAAATCTAGTTACTGAAAAACGGACAAACCTTATATAATGAAATATCCAAACAATGCCTACGCCATTATGTTGTGTGACTGTTTAATCTTTCACATGATTTTTGAAGATGGAAGTTACATCTGGACTTAGTAAGAACTCATGATCAATTTACAGAATGAAGGTATTCATTTCTGTAGTTGTAAAATATGCAGATAGTCATCCAGTAGCAAAATAATGGAGACTATTATATTAAATCTTATGATTTTAAATGACTACCAGAATCTTCATTTCTGATTTTAAAATGTGTGGCATGGGTGGTAATTTTTTCTAAATCTACCAATGATGTAATTGTTGAATTTCTTGTTCATAGCATACCTAATTTTATATAAATTCTTTCACTTTGTAGAAAACTACTGTAAGGAATTCAAACTTCTTGACACCAAGAATTTTATCAGATTAGTAATTAATAGTCTTGATGCAAGGTCCTAGTGGCAAAATTTCTGTTAATTTCAATGAGAATGTGATCGGGCTGAAAGTCTTCTGAAATTTCTGTGAAAGTAAAAGCTATTTCTTTCTTTCAGCTACTTTTGGAAACTAATAAGGTGGATTTTAGTGGAACTTATTACATTCTTACTGGAAGCAGAATATGACCCCAGCTGAAAAGATTGCCCCCTTCTTTCACTTTGTTTTGAAAAAGAGCTACATTTTCATAATAGTGTCCGGCTACACACACAAATCTCATTACCCAATAATAGGATTTGTCTACATACCTCCTGCTCAGTCTTTTGGAAATGTACATGTCCCTCAGCATGGGTTATTTTTTTTTCTCCTTGTTTCCATTTACATCTGTCCACATGAGTACAATAGATTAAATTCTATATAACAGTTTTAGTTGAGAAAAAGTAGTTAAGTACATAATCAAGGAGGAGGCGGAGATATTCTTAAAGTACAAAATCTACTTTGGAAGCTGAACTCTCACTTTTGTTACAATGATTGAGACATATGAGAGTAAAAACGTCCCGGAGAGTTGAAACAAAATGTACTGGAGTAGCTGAAATCTAGCAGCAAAAGGCTAAAACAATGCTTAATTATAGCCTGCAGTTCAAGTGTCCTATAACTGGATTAATCTGCAGTAAACAATTTGTCTTATGAAACCATGGGATAGTAACATTTTGAATTGGAGATATGAATAGCAGTTTAGTTAGAGACTTTTTTTTTCCCCCTAAACTGGTTCTAATCTTCATTTCTTTCAAAGCAGTGAAGTAAAAGAAGTGAAATGTGCTTTAATATTTATTGCCTTACTTCCTCTCATTATTTCTATAGCTGTTCTGACTAAACCTGTCATAGGAGCTCAGTAAAATATTTATTCAAGATGAAGAAGTAAACTGTGGAAAAGCCCTTAAAAGTCTGGCAAAACAAACAAATATATAAACCACATACACACACACACACCAAAAAAAAAAAAAAAAAAAAAAAAAAAAAAAAATTAACTGCTGGAAGTAATATGAAACAAATAAACAGAACAAAAAAATGCATCTTGATCAGGTTCATGTTCTATGAAATGCTCTGGAAAGTCACATCACTTGTCAGATACATGAAAACCAACTAGGAATTTGAACTCCCAGCAGAAGTCTATCTTCTGTTCTATTTCTCCCACTTCTGTATCGTACCAATGGTCTCTCTATCTTTCATCCTTTCTCTGTATAAAAATATTTGTGTAATTCACATAAAGCAGCATTTCCCAGTGACTAATCATACTAAACTTGCCTTTTGCATAATTAACTTTCTGAAAAGTTAAAGTCTGTGTAACTCACTTGTAGAAAAGTCTGAATAAAATGTGAGGTCACTATCTGGATATTGTGCTTTGCTCTGTGCACATATGTTTTGCAGTAGATGTGGTAGGTTGAATTTTCCTTTTTATTTTTTGAATTTAGACAAGTGTCCTAAGTCTTGTTGCTATGCAGTTTAGCCATAGCAACAAACACAAAAGCCAATGTGTTCTTATTTCTATTTTCCCCTCCAGCTTGACTGTAAAAAGAGAGATGCTGAATATAGCAACGTCAAAATATCTGCAGTATTTTCTGTGAAAGATGTCAAACATTTCATCTTCTGAAAGATTATAATGAGTGAAAATGCTAAGCAAAATGGGGGAGATGTTGAAGTTAAACTATCCATATCCATTTGATGCACAAGTAAGGAAGTAATTACTGTAAAAGGGGAAGTCAAGTTTTGTTATGTCTTTATTAAAAATTATCAAAATATATATTAAAATATCTCATTAGTTATAACTTTTAAAAAAATATAATTAAAAAACACCATGGTTTGTTGTTGTTTTGCTGTTGTTGTTTTGTTGTTTGTTTGTTTGTTTTGCCAAGATAACATTACTTTACTTTTACATAACTATATTTGGAGTAAACATGTAGTCTTCAATTCTCTAAGACTCTTATATGTCTTGCATAATTGCTTTGCACAAGATTTTACTTCTTTCCAACATGTTTTAATTTAGGATCAATGCTTTACTGATCCTGGACAGAAAATGTAGGACAATATTTCTGTCTCCTGTGAAGATGTGTAAAGGATTTTCTTGTGGTTAAGGTGAGAAATTCAAGGTAAGAGTTTATTAAACAGGTTCTTCCACAACTTCCTTGGTGATTCCAGGAAAGTTATGCTTGAAGAACTTGAAGAATGAAAGAAGAGCCTGACTTCCTATCTGTTGCTCACTTTAAGTGAGATCTAGATGACTCCCACTTCTGTTTCAGAAAATCTTACTAGCTGCCTAGATAATTTTTTACCCACTAGTAAAAGAAAAAAAAAAAAAAAAAAATGATGAGAATATCTCAGGGGTGCAAAGTAGATTTAAATATCCAAAGATATCCTTTACATTTTGGATATAAAATGTCAAAGTACTTAGAGGCTATTATAGCAGTACAAAATTATTTAGTTTTGCTAATTTAGATAATGATGTATTTTAGACATTTTGATGAATCTTAATTTAGGAATTAACTAAGTACACAATTTCATTTGCTTTAAAAATCCTTTATCTATTTCAAAGATCTTGAGAAGAAGCATAGTGACACATCCACCATTTAAAAAATATATCATTAAAATCACTATTTGGTGTCCTTTATCTGTAGTGGTTTCCAGGATTTAAATTCATCTAGTATCTACAAGCACTTTATAAAAATTAATCAAAACCTTCTCAGTTCATCTCTTTATGTCCAAGTGACAAAACATCAGCCTATTCTGGAAGTATGCTGTGTATCAACTTATAGTAAGGATAAGCTCTTCAGAAGCTCATGGGAACAATTGGAATCCTCCACTTCCTAGTGTGCTCAGTTCAGTTGAGTTCAGCTGTCTGCACTTAGAAGAACTGGAACTTTAATCCCAGTCTGTCTTCCATTTCTTCCTAATGGCAGTGTGGGATACCATGGAGAATGGAAAGGAATTCCATTTCAAAGATGAAAGATGAAAATAGAAATAGTTTTCTATTCACTTTTAATGCTTCTTTTCCTATTAAATGAAACAGCGAAGTCAGGGAAGAAAGGTTTCTTGGTTGCTTTCTTTTAGGGGTGGAGGGAGAGTTGTGGGATGAGGGTGTCTTTTTTAATTAAACCCAGAAATTCAAAATGTGATTGACCCTCATTACCCGTGTGGAATCCAGTAAGCAATTATTTTAAGGAGTATAATTTATGGATATCTAGAAATGATGCAAATGGAAATTTTTGAAAAAGGAAGAAAGTTATATACAACTGCAGTGGATGAGTATGCTACTGACTTCATTTATACAGCTATGCATAATGAAAATCTCTGTCAAACTCCACCTTACTCTCATCAAATGAGAGTAAAACTTTGAAACTGAATAAGAGAAATTATTCAATCTACTATTTGGTCTGAAAGTTGTGAGAACACTTTTAGCTGCACAACCTTCACGTAACTACTCCCTTGGGCATCTTTCTTTCCAATCCAGCTCAGCATGACATTGACAGTTTTGATTTTCTTCTTCAACCTCTTTGCAAGTGACACTCTATCTTGTTGAACAGGCAGCCTTGAAAAGTCCTGATGCCACTGAAATACAGTGAAGACATGACATCAGAAAATTACTCATACCTTGATCTTGCTTACTCCTTCCTCCAAGATCTCCAAAGAATGGATCCATATAGGTGCTTATTTAAGAGCAGGAAAGATTCCGATTTTTGCTCACTATTTTATGTCAACCACAGAAAACAGAATGCTTTTTTTTGATTAATTCAGGAATTTTGAGGCTTCATGCAGAGTTAATATTGAACATATTTTCAGAACATGCTGCAACAAAAAGCTATTTCTTCATTTTAGAAAAGATCTATTGTGCTTTTCATTAAATTTCTATACATCTTCAAAAGAAAGATGCAGTATTTCACTAAATCCTTTCACTTCACTCAGGGTCAAAAAATAAATCATTTCATTATGAGTCATCCAAAGCTTCCTTTAAAATCAGGAAGGAAAAACAGAGGTCTCTAGAGAAATATTCATCTCGTTGTAAGGTAGATATCTAGGCAAAGTAACATGAATTCTCTTCGGAAGGTTCATTCAGAGAAGATTCAACTTTCTTGTACAAAAAGAAATTATTTTTATTTACACATTCTCAGATGAATAAGATAAATACTGCCATTTATTCCCTTTTCTGGTTGTGACGGGATATCTGTTAGAACAAGTGCTCACTTCACCTGGATGTATGTGAAGCACCAGAATTTTCAGAGCAGTAAACAGGTCCTTTGTTTATGCAGAAGCCTTGGAAAGCTAGGCAGGCTGTTGCTATGAGAAGTGTTTGAACAGTTGCTCCTGCTAAGATGGAAAAGTCTTCAGAGGACTTGGTCTTAATTCCTAATCCTATTCGGGGAGCAATTTAATTAAGCATTCCCCTGAATGGAAAAATTACTCTGAAAAGTAGGTAAAATTGTCCAGGCCTCCTCCTATGTCAAATTATGTATTTGATTCAGGATAATATCACAGAGACAACATTTGTTTATCAATTTTGCAGCCGCTTGTGTCCTAATTCACTGCATTACAGCAGTTGGAAAATGTTTCCTCTCACATCTTAAAGAGATGATAATGGAAAATTGTCAAAACAAGTGTGTAACTATCTTAAGATGTTGAAACATTAAAAGGAGGTAGAAATAGAGTTGAAAATCTGGCGTTAGTGTAAGAACATATTCTTACATATAAGTAATATTACTTCAATTTTCTTTCCATTCTTTCAATTTTCTCTCCATTCTGTATTTTATTTTTCTATTTATTCCATTTAAGTTTACATCATATTCCATGTCCTCTGTCTCTGAACTGTTTACTCAAGTCCTACTGCCTCAGCACTTTCTTCTTCAGATGACTCTGTTTTCTTCTGCTGCTTTCCAGCTTTCCATCTTTACTCTTATGCTAGGTTCTCTCTTTGACTCTCTGTTTCTTCCTTTTCCCTATGTCTTGATGATTCATGTGAGTTTTCATGATCCCTATCTAAGAAATTCTGTTTCACTCTTTTCTTTACAACTCAAAGTACACTTACTCCAGTTTCTGATTTTTTGTTTGTTTGGTTTGTTACTTTATTTGTTTGTTTGTTTGTCTGTTTTTATCTTCTGGTTATAAGCAGTATCTCTGGCTTACTGTACTGAAATACAGAAACTGTCCTAAAAAAACCAAACTTTTCTCCTGCCCTGCATTTACTCATAAAATATTTGCTTAAAAAAATTAAAGTGAAAACTCTTAATAAAATGAAGATATCAAGTTTAGTTCTCCATAGACGTAATGTTGACTTTTGTACTGTTATGCATTAATGAAATTACTATTCTACATTCCTGTGAAAAGCAGAGGCTAGAAAGGTTAGATAGGCTTATAAAGACACGAGGAAATTCTGCCACCGATACCTTGAAGCATTTTACATATGAAACAGTATCCTGGTGCATTTATCTTGACTGTAAAGATAACTAAAAGACATGATGAACAGAGTGTTTCCTAAATGCAAATCCCAGGCACTTTCTGTAGCATCCATTTGGTCCTATTTTGAAAACACCTAAAGCCCCTACATTCCCTCCTTAGTCTTTGCAAGGATTGTGTTTCTTACAAACAGTCTTTTGAAAGATTATCTGATGCTCCTGCTTGACACAAAACCTCAAGACTATCTATGGAAAGTGAACAAAACAAAAAGAGTATAAAGACAAGGAAATAAAGGAAAGATTTTGCTGAACAGATAGGATTGGCAGTTATCCCAAACAAGCTGCTTTATGACTTTGCCCAGTACTAAGAATTTAGAAATAATTGACTAAGATGTCAACCAAGAATGCTTTTGTTTGGTTTTGCTGTTGTTGTTTATTTGTGCTCTTGTATGGTTCTTTTGGTTTGGTGGTTGTTTTTTTTTTTTTTTTGGGGGGGGGGGGGGGGGGAGGTGTTGTTACTTTCTTCACTTAGACATAAAAAAAGTTGTCAATGACTACATTCTCTCCCTAGCTCTTTACCTTCCTGAGTGTGCACATGTATAAATCTCTATGTACAATAAGTGTCTGTTACCTACAGCTGCTTCCATGTCAATCAGGACTTATTTTTTAGCTTGCAGTTTTAGATTAGATATTCCTCATAGCCTTGAGAGGATCATTTTTTTGTTCATACATTTCTGGTGTCATGAATATAATGGGATAGAAAAGTAAAATATGAAAAAATGATAGATTGATAAATAAATGTTTATAGATAGACATAGACATAAATGTAGTTAAAGACAGGGGAAAAAAGTGTACACTCACTATGCTGACAGAAGGCAGGAAACAAAATGATTTTATTCTTTTGGAAATCGTTTGGAAATAAATCTGTATACTAATTCCTGTACCATTTTTTTTTAATGAATTCCAAATGAAGCAATAATTCAATAAAATTCAAAGATTAATTTCTCCTTCTTGGGTCCATGCTTTAGTCTCTATAAAAACCAGATACTGTCTTTAGAGCTGAATTCACAATTTAGGTCCTCGTGCTTGTACAAACTGGAAAGTGCTCTCAAGCCACCCAAATGAAAAGTTTACTTCAAATTCAGTGTCCACTGAAACTTCAATTTTCTCCTAACAGTGAGAAACACACTGCAAAGCTATTTCCTTTCCTTTCTCTCTAATTCACAGTCTACTTCCTTATTTATTTAATTTGTTTATTGATGAATAGGCCACATAAATTCCATAAAAGAATGAAAAAACTTTGTGCTAGAATCACACAGAGTTTGAATTCTGGAGAGTGTTGTCTTGTTTTGGAAACTATTTTAGCCATTGAATTTGCATAGAGTACAGTGTTATTGATGTCTGCTCTTGTAGTTGATAAAGGAATGATTAATACTTCACCACAGGACAGTTCAAGGCTATGCCAGTTAACTCAAATGTATTTTTACAGACAAGAGGCAGTGATGTGATCTCCTCAGAGGACTGAGATTTTAATCCAAACAAACTTCTATTACTTCAGATGTTGAATGACATAGTTGCCCACAAACATTGCATCTGTGTACATTTCATCATTAACTCTCGTTGTTTCTTGTCATATGTACGTAAGGCACATCAGTAAGATTTTACAGAACTTATAGAATAGATGAAATTTAAACTGAAATACACCTACATTAAAACTGTCATACAGTAATTTAGCTATTATAGATCTATAATGATATTCTTCCAAAGAACTATATTTATGTGTGTATGCACATCAAGGCAACTCTGAGATTTTTGTTCCTTTCACTTCTTTTATGCCTCTGACATACAAGTTAGGCACGTTTTGTGCCTTTTAAATGAACATTTATCAACGTTTATGACAATAAAATATAGAGAATAATACTTCCATAACTCATTGTTATAATAATTATTATAGTTAGTGCAGATACAATGTAAAGACAACAGAAAAATCAATTGTAAGTCATAACAGTTACCCCTGATGATAGTTTGATCAACAAGATGAAGTGAAATCCATCTAAATGAGAAATATTCTTGTACACAACACTTTTGCTTATGTTCTGATAGAAATTTCATTAAAGTCAACAATAATAATAACTCCACTGAGTTTCTTGGGCTTTAAATCAAAGCCCACAAATATTGTTCAGTTATTGTATAGAAATTTCAGCTGCTTTTTACAGTCATACCGATTGGAAGATAACTTGTTTACTACCCAGGAGCTTAGCAGTCACCACAATGGCCTACTCCAAATGAAGTTGAAGATAGAGTTCCTGCTTCAACTGGCAGCTTGTGATGTTCTAGATCCTAATTTCCTAACTCAGTCCTTCATGTAAATGACAAAGAAAAAGGAAGAAAAAAAATCAGCTTTGTAAGAGAAATGAAATCTCAAGTATATGACAGTGTTTCTTCTCTGAATCTGAAGTATTGGTCTTCATGAATTCTGTTTCTATTTTGTAGCTGGCAATTTCAAATTCTACTCAACTCTGCAATAGGGACTGATATGATTTTGAAATAACATATGAATAGAATTTACATAACACTCATATATAATTGATGGACATATAGTTCCAGGGTAACTCATAAAAATCCTGTAGAACCTCTGAAGTCTATTTAAATGTCTGAATATAATTAACATAGATATGCATTAATATGTAGCACCAGAAAACAGACATATTCTTCTGAGTGCTCTGCCTTCAGATATCCAAGGTATTTTACAGTATCCATATTTATCATATAAGAAGAGATCCTACATAAGTGACAACTCTTATGCACATTTGAGGACTGAGAGATACACATCTTGTCTGAGATCATATAAGAGGTGTATGATTTCAGAGGAAATGAAACTTAAATGTTCTAGCTCTGCACCTTGCTGGACTAACTATTAAAGGCAGTCAAATAAAAAAGAATCACGTCCAAAACATGAAGCAGAAATGGAAGCAGGAAATACTTGACCATTACGCAAGGTGTTTGCTATGCTGAGAACAAATATTTGTTTTAGAACACTTACCCCAAATTCAGAGGAAAAAAAAAAAAAAAAAAGCAATTATGAAGACAAGTGTATTGAGTTTGTAATTGATAACAGAAGTGAAATTCTTACTGATTTTACTCGTCAGCCACATTTTCTTGGATGGTGATTTTGTTTGGCTATAGTGTTGCCTCTAATCATTTGCTCATTTCAGTGATATCTTCCTCTAATGAACATTTCATTTAATGTCTTCTTTATTCATCTTTATTTCTTCTCCAGCTTATGACTGATAGTAAATTATATAATAGATGGATAGAACAGGCAGCTTTGCCTCTAGCAGCATCTTTCTACTCCTGCATTCCTAAAATGAATGCAGATAAGCAGATAAACACATATGAAATACATATGGCAGTTGGAAGTGAGGGAGTATACCTGTACACACACAAAAACTCATCAGCCAATCTGTAGGAAATATACTAAATAAGAGCACACACCAAAAAGCTGTGAGGCAGCAAAGACAAGACAGATATAAAGATAGTGTTTTAAATAGCTCTTGCATGCAGTGCACGCTTCATAAACTGCAGATAGGCTCCCTGAATAAAATATGAGGTCATGTAGCTCCATGACTAGCTTGGTTAGTAAAAAAAAATCTGAAGAAAATTTATAAAGAGGCCGTACACTATCTCCAAAGGGATAAATAAAATAGCCAGCAGTGACAGTATTTGCTTTTTATGTGCGCAAATACAAGGCATAACAATTGTCAGCGTCTCATTTGCAAATTAAGATGTAAAGGAAATGTCTGTAACAGTACATGCAACAGTTCATATTTGAAGTTTGGCACAGTGAACTGACAGCCACAGAGGAACTGCAGTCACCTAATCCTTTCTTTCTGCCTTCCAGCTACTGGCAAGGAGGTTGGAATTTAATAAATATGTGATGAGAAAAGGCTGTGAAAGGCTGGCATATCTTCTTCTTTGCAAAGACTCATCTTCAGAGATAATTAACTAGGTGACAATATACAATGTGCCATTAACAAGAACATTCAAATCATTTCTAGACTTAAGTACAATTTTAAGCCTCTTATCAGATTTTCATTTCTGAATCCATTCAGCTGTCAGGCTTACACCCCTGTTCTTTATTGAAGCTCATGTGGGAATCCAAACCTTCTAATTTTCTATACAGATTCATTTCAGAATCAATTAGAGCTGGTGGCAGCCTTTTCCCTGCGTGCTGAAGGGGATTAACTGGGTACTTGCTCAACTGAAGCTACCTTTGAATGTACATTCAACCCACTATCATGAAAGAGATTTTTTTTTCTTTTTTTCCCAGAGGATTCTGAAGTAATTGAGGTACTGAAACCAACAGATGCCAGATCATCACTGGAATGGTCTCCAATTTTTTTCAGGAAAGAGAAAATGATATTTCAGTGTCTCTTGGTTAAGATCTTATGTTGTACGAGGAGAGGGATCATTCACATTTCTGAAAGTCTCACCATTTTCTCCTTTTTTTTTGCCTCAGGAAGCCTTTCATGACGTGAGTTTTTGCATCTGACATTCAGCCAGTCTTCCACCAGTATTCTATATATTATTTATTAATTTAAATATGATTTACCCTATCATTTTCAGCTTGCCATCTCAAAACATCTTACTTTAGTATTATGACTTTTTATTTCTGGCAAACACTTCAGAAAATAAAGCCCATCAGAACAGTTGTCTGCCTTTGTCTTTTTTCAAGCAGTGTAGTCTTTATTCTTTGACTCAGAGAGAAAATATTTTGAAAAAATATTTTTGTATTAGGGTCCTTACACATAAAGAAACTCTTGTGAATTATTATTATGCACCATAAAATTCTCAAATTCAGTTTAATTCTTTCTCAGAGCCTGCTTTTATAAATTTCTTGCTTATTAGAGATTGGCTTAAGCTCAGACACTTAAAAAACCCCTCTTACCTAGCTACCAAAATTTTAATTCAGGTTTCTGAGAATCACTTGCAAAAGCTAATAACAACACAGACAAATAAACAGCCTGAGAACAATTTCTATGTTGTAACTCAAATAATTTTGTCAGTGTTCACTTGAACAACAAAGAAAAGTTATTTAAGGAAGTAAAATACCTTTACAATAATGCATTTCAGTGTGAAATAGCTTCAAAATGAATGTCACAAGCAAGAAACATGACCTTCCCAGTCTCCAGAGTTGTCTCTAAAAACCACAAAAAACATATCCTGAACACTAGGATCTCCAAGAGAGGCTGGTAGTTAAGAGATGGCTGGCAAGTAACCACTTATTGTATTTCAACATGGGACTGTGTTAGGTATCTTAGTCACCACCAGTAGTGGTCTCGACCAAATTTTTGTCGTTCAGTGCCTCCCAAAAATGCATATATATGAGGTATTTCCAGCCTCCCTTACAGAACTTCCCTGCATGAGTCTTACTCTAATTTTGGTACAGTAATGGCATTTGAGCTGTTGTAAATCATCTGGAGGCCAAGAGCCCAGGTCACCATCCCACATCACAGGTGCTCAGAGTGGGACATCTGATAATCTTTGGAAATAAAAACATTTGCACTAGTTTGGTTTGAGCTACTTCTGATAAATGTAAGACATTAAATTTTTTTATTCACTCATTTCATTGATACTCAACTAATATGAGTACCTCATTAACATTTTCTAAGGTCTTCTATATTCAGCAAAGTAGTTTTGACCTTTAGATTCTGCTATCACATACAGATGCACAAGAGGACGTGTCCAAATGCTTCTGCTCTCACTGGGAATAGAACAGTGTCAGAGTTCCCATGGACTCTGCCTACCCTTTCTTGTTCAGAAAACAAGAAATTATTCAAGTTAATGAGATATTTTACATTTAAAAATGTTTCTAATCTCTATTCTTTAATATATATATATATATATATCCCATTTTTTAATTTTATTATTTACTCTTCTGAAAGAGTTCATTTCATACAAACGATGGAAAGATCATTACATTCAGGTAAAATTTTTTTGTCTAAATCAAGAATTGAAAGTATGCATAATCCATTCACATATTTTGAACAAAGACTGGCATAAAAAAAAATATCAGTTTAAATTTTATGAATCTGTTACTAACTCCTCAAGGAAAAACAAGAGGCCTAGTGAAAGCATATTTATTAACATTATTTAAATTCTCCCTCCAATTTTCAGCTGAAATTCATGGGCTCCACATGTTTTCATAGCTTTCATATTTCTGAGCTAATAAGATTTAATGTGTTTGGTACAAATGAGAAGGAATCTGGAGATATGATTCTGTTATATTGTTTTCTGGATGAGAAAACACAAAGCAAATAAAGTTCATTCAATAATAAAAACAAAGCAAAACAAAACAGTATTAATGTAATAAGAATGAATCACACAGTAGTATGTCCGTATATTGAGATTTAGATAGTACTGAAATGCCTGCATTCTCAATGTAACAATTTTGAATAAGTTTGATTTTCAGAGATTTAGCCATACAGATTTTGCTTTTTCTTAAGTACATACAATAATAATTTTTGATACTACTTCCCAGTGAAATGTTTTATTCTTAACATATGATTCTATAATATTCAATTTAAATTAATATGACAGTGTGCAGAATTTAATGCTGTATAGAGAAGAATCTGCAGAATTCTATCAGATATATGAAACAAAACGCAGCTACATGTGCATAAGCTTCATCCTCTATAAATAGTCATAAGTGTCTTAATTTCACTGAAGCTTATGTTTTCTACAGAGAAGAATTATGTTCATTAAAAGTAACAATGTAACTACCTGTGAGACTAAAGATATCTATTATAAAGAACATCTAGGTAAGTAGGGAAATCCACAGAAAGTTAGCTCAACAAACCAATGTAATAATGTATTCTGCCTGTGTGAGGGTCTGAGTGCATAATTAAGCAAAAGGAAAGTCTGATAAAGACTCCTGTTTCCATAAAATGAAATGAAAGATCCCAATCTTAACATGTACATACGTTAAAAATAAAGTCATCAAACAGAAAACTCCTGCAGGTGTTCCATTTATTTAGCAATATAATATGTGGGGATGCTACTTCTGCTGTTGAAATCATGCAATCGATTTCATCTCAAGATAAGGGTTGAAATATTTATATATATTCACTTTATATACCATATCTAATGAAGTATTGCACTTATAATTGCTTTAGATGATAAAACATGGAAGTCTGACTTACAAATACATTTGAAATACTATTTGCAGATTTGCATACATTGATTTGAGAAAGAAGCTGAAGTCCTAAGACTGTTACTTAATTTCTATTCATGCTCAGCTAAAATCAGCAAGCAATCTAGCTGAGGAAATTGTCAATGACAAATTCTGAAGAGCTGCAAGCATCAAGGAAAACTCAGAAATTCAGCATGAGCAGAAAAATTCTGCTTTTAAAAAATGTAAGATCAGGATTCTGTGAGGAGATATATACTACAAAAATAAAAAGGGAGGCAACAATCTGGAAAGAAGGTTGGAAATAGCAAGCAGCCAATTAGACATCCATTTCCAATCAGAAGTATTCTTGCAGGAAAAAAAAAAAAAAAAAAAGATGTTTAGACTGCATATGAATTACTTCAGAAAGCAAAAATCTAAAGGAACTTCTTTCCCTGGGGTGCTGGAGTTATTTCACCTAGAGCAGTGCATTCAGCTCTGGGCATCACATGTCCACAAATATGTGGACAAATTGGTAGGAGTTCAGTGAGCTGCATAAAATAAATAATAATAATCAGTGGATTAAAATGAATGATTTATAATGAATGATTCAAAAGGATAAATATAAGCCTGGTCACCTAGAATGGAATTTTCCGTGATATGATGCCACTGAATGACATTCACCTTACACGAAAATGAACTCATTTACGTTTCCTGAAAACATTTATTTTACCATAGTCAGGTCTCTCTATATAAAAGCTTACTGAAGCAGCAACTAGGGAAACTTGCTTCTACAATGTAAAAATAAAATTTTTGATGTATGTACAAAAGAGAAACCATTACTGTTAGTATAATTAATTCAATGAAAGTTTGAGAAGGAGACAGCAAACAGTGTGAAAGAAAATCAGTCTCAGTGAGACTGCGCTTTTATAAATAGCTTTATAAATAGAGACAACTGAATGAAAAATCAGATAAATGATGCATTAGGAGGAGTCCCAGAAAGAACAGTTCCGAGAATCATCTACATTTTTTTCTAGAGTTTGGTATAGGTAGGAGAAATAGGATGACATTTTGTCATTTACCAATGCCAGGAAAACAAAAACATATTTTACCCTTTTTTTGTTTTTGTTTTTGTTTTGTTTTTGTTTCTTTTCCTCGTTTTTATCAAAGAGAACAGTTTCAAGTATTAAACATGTACATGTAGAAAGATCTAGATAAATATAGATACAGATGGACATACAAAATAACTGTAGAACTATAAAGATAAATAAAGCAGGCACAGTCTTCCTCCTCTCTGGCCCCTAGGTCCCTCATTAGCCAGCTTTTTTTTTTATTTTTTAATTTAGTAGTATATTTTTAGACGCTATTTTTAGATAATTTTACTAAGAAGACTATTTGAGACTTTCTAAACCTTGAATATCATGCATTACTTCAATCAATTCTTACAATCCTGATTTGATTTACCAACTATACACCATTTTTCACATTTCATGCCATTTACCACATTCAATTTTTCACCAAAAGTTTCAGTAGATTTCATATAATAACGAGATAGTTCCAGCAACTATCCAAATTCTTCTCCTTTAGTTTTCCATAACCCAGTCATTTCTCTTCAGTCCTATTCTCAATCCCTAGTGTTGCTTTTCTTGATGATTAGGAAAGAAAGAAACAATAAATATATATGAAAGACAGGAAATTTGCTATTCTTTCTAGAGCTGTCTATTGTGGGTAATATGTACTTAAAAGAAAAGCCAATTGCAAAACCTGCACAAAACTTGCAAGTCTGACAATGTAACAAAGCTTCTTAGCAAAGAAGAAATTTTCAGGACTTTCAGTTATTAGATGTTAACGTTACTTTATTCAACATGTTTGAACTGATGTTTTTCTCACGGTTAACCTGCTTAAGATTAGGTATTTTAAGAGAAAATGCAATTACAAACTTGAGCTGTATCTTTTAATTGAAAGTTAGATTTAACTATGTGAGTTATTAATAGTTTTTCCTCACACCTTTTTATTATTATTTCATATATTTTTTTTTTTAATTAGGAACTGGTGGATTTTATACATCTATATCAGATACAAACATCTGGCACTTTGTCACTTACTTTTTAAAAAATTACTGTTATTTTTTTCTCTCAGTGGAGAACTACCTACCACTGTCACTGTAAGAAGTTTACTCCAGGACTTCCTTAGCAATGGGAAGTTAACCAGCTTGCCTCTCTATTTGTTTTCAATAAGATTATCTTTAAAGAGGGTTTATAGTATGAATCACTATGTGTCCAAACAATGAATCATCTCCATATTGATGATGAACAGCTCATCTTAATTTTTAACTCACTGCGACTGTATTACATGAGGAGAGAAAATTAACATTTTAAAGTATTTCATGCTTTTTTTATGACAAATGACTGGCATCAGTTTCTGTTTCTAGAGTCACATAAGCATCTTTCATGCTAAATGTTATATTCTAAGCAACAGTCAATCAAAACATCAGAACAGGTTTGTGGTCCCTGTTAAAATACACCACTTTAATGATCATAACTATAAAATCATTTATAAGATTCTGTTTAAAAGCAGTTTTAGAGCTGACCAACAGGCTTATACTTGTACCTTTAAATTTTTCATAAAGAAACACTGCTCTTTTTTCTCAGTTATTTTTATGGCAATAGAAAATGAAAGTTTTTACTAATCTTCGCAAAATATTTTCATAATTAATAAGTTACTTTAAATGTATACATGTATAATGTCTCATGTCTTTAGAAGACTCATAAATCCTTAATTGAAGATGCTCTTTACAATTTTAAATTAAATCCTATGATCTTATTAGAATTATCACTGCAGCTTTTTGCTACAAAAAAATGCACTGTAAAGCAAATCATATTATTCAATATTTATCAGTTAATTATCACTATTTTATGGTTTTCAGCTGTTTAAACAACATGCTTGTGTCAGTATCAGTTGTAGCTTATTGCGTTCACAATTAGTCTGATTTTTAGAACAAAGGCTTATATTTATTGATCACCACTGTGAAATAGTTTACAGATTTCAACTCATGATTCATATTCCTGCCGTTTGTCTTACTATAACATACTTCTACTGAAAATCTAGTTTTGATGCAAGAATTTCAAATAATTAAATTAAAAACTAATCTACAGCATCCTTTACTAATGACCAAAGTTGATAACCATCATCATTTTAAAATATGCATTTTTTTTACCATTCAGTTCTTTTCAGCTGACTGTTTGGAGGAATGAAGATGCCATAGGAACAGTTAATTTAATTTCCAATCAAATTGTTTATGGCAAAGAAAATAAAGCATCACAGAATTCTGTTTCAATACAGCCAATTGAGGATTTATTTGACTAGATTTTTCCTTTCCAATTTTATTATTTCCATTTCAATTGCTGTCAACCAAGTATAACAAAAGAATATTGCGCATAATGTTAATTCAAAAGGTTTCTATTCAGCATGTAAGCAGTTTGATATACTTACAGATTTATTCACTTCCTCTTCTGGAAGATACAGCATGTGCTACTCATATGCATTTTTCCACTATAACAAAAATAACGAATTTTTCTCCAACAGCTTTCCCAGTGTACACTCATGGAATGATGAAATTTATCTGCATCTTCCAAACTGATTCAGATCCAAGCTTGGCCTCTCTTTGTATCAACAATTAATTCATTTAATTGACTACTAAGGAAGCATTAAAAGGTGAGAATTTTGAATTGAGAAAATTAAAATTTAAAATCTAATACAATGTTGTTGGTTTTTTTTTTTTTCCATATATTAAAACAAATACATTTAATTAAGCTTTGTTATTTGTTTTTTTTTTTTAATAAAAATTGATTTTTTGTTGCTGTTGTTTTTAATTGTACTTTGTTTTTCTTCTATTGCTATTGTTTTTGATTGTTAGCAATTTTATTTCTAGCAGAATTAGATAATTAGACTGTCAGTTTACAATTCTGTATTTATATTGTGTTACTGTGGCCTGATCTGGCCATGTTGAACAAAGATATTTTGGATTAGAATGACGTACAATATTCATTTGACATACCTGATTGATGGCAATAGAAACAAAACAATAGAATCTTTTGAGTAGGAAGGAATTTTTAAAGCTCATCTAGTCCTTCTAGTATCATTACTGTAAGTCTTTTTTCTTATAGGAAAAACAAAGCTCCCCTTTTTCAGTTTGAAGCTATTTCCCTTTGTTCTATCACAACAGAGCATCCTAAGGAGTCTATACTCTTCTCTCTTATAGTCCCCTGAAATACTGAAGGAGCACTCTTAGGTTTCTCAGGAGACTTCTCCAGGCTGAACAGTTCCAGCTCTCTTAGTCTGTCATTGCAGGGATCCTTGGATCACTTGATTTGCCCTTCTCTGTATGTTCTAAGAGGTCCATATCTCTCCTGTACTGAGGACATCACATCTGGATACAGCACTGAGGTCTCACCAGTGCAGAACGTAGGGGTAAGATCACCTCCCTCGACCTGCTGGCCAAGTTGTTTTTTGTTGTTGTTGTTGTTTATTTTGTTGTTTTTTTTTTTTGCTGCAGCCCAGGATAGAGTTAGCTTTCTGGGCTGCAAGGGCACATTGATGGCTCATGTTCAGCCTGCCATCTACACCAGCACCCCCCAGTTCTTTTGCTGCAAGGCTGTATTCAATCCATTCATCCCCCAGCTTATATAATAATGGGAGTTGCCACAACTCGGGTGCAAGATTATCCTCTGCAAACATCATGAAATTTTTGTGGCTAAGAAATATACATAGAATCATAGAATTGTATAATCTATTGAGTTGGAAGGAGATGTTAAAGCTCATCTAGTCCAATTCCCCTCCACTGAACAGGGACATCTACAGCTAGACCTGGTTGTGCAGGGCCCAGTTATGTCCTACCTTGAATGTTTCCAGGGGCAGTGCTTTCCCTGGGAAACCTCTTTCCCTGGGCAACATTTATGCTCAATACCCCTAAGCCCTAAGGCAGGGCTGTCTCCATCCTTCCAGCCTCCAGCATTTATTGAAAGTGGGAGTCGCCACAACCCAGGTGTAAGACCTTGCACTCAGAACCTCATGAAGTTCACCCGGGCCCACTACTCAGCCTGTCTACGTTTCTCTGGATGGTGTCAACCATACCACACAGCTTGGTGTCATCTGCACACTTGTTGAGGGTGCATTCAATCACACTGTTGATGTTACTGATGAAGATATAAACACGCACTGGTCCCTTTACTGACCCTTGAGGGACACTCCTTGCCACTGACGTACAATCCAGATATTAGTGGGAAAAATGAAAAGGAAAAATCTACTCAAGCAAATCCTCAATTGGCCACTTGGTTTTTCATTTGCATATGAGTAGAGGAGTAAACTTTAGGATATAGATATATGAAAATTGTGTTGGGAGAATAGGCAGTAGGTTCTTTTATTTCTATTATTTGTCTTATTAACACAGTTAAAAAAGCAGGTTTTTTGTTGTTTAGAGTATTTCAATATTAAAGCTAAGTAGGATAACATTTTTTACTAAATGAAACACAAAAGAATCATTCTGATTCACACAAATGCAGGCATTATTGCTTATGTAACAATCTCATTAATTGATTATTTTAATATTACTTAGATTTCTTAGAATTACAGTTGTTTCTATCTGCAATTTTCCACAGTAGGGAAAATTAGGTAATCTTATTATTATTATTGTTGATTTTGTTGATTAAGCATGTCTGTTCTATTCCAGGCAGGAACATGAGGTTTAGTCCTCAGTTTTGTATTTACACATGAAGAGTAAAATTTATGAAACGTTACCCAGTTATCCACATGAACACACAATTCAGAGACAGTTATTTAGTGATGAAAGATACTAGAGATTTAATGTCACAGTCACCAAAGTTTGTCATTAATGTTCCATTCAATCATCATTAACTGGGCAAAGGAAAATCAACTGAGAATTTATATTAGAGTACTTGCTCTCCTTAAATACAGAGGTATCTGTTTTTCATTCCATACTTGTTGAACAGCTTGATTAAAACTTGGCCAAAACTTGGAAATAAGACTTCTAGATTAATTGAAAGTACTATTTTTTCCTGAGTATATGAGCTCTTTCCCTCTTCATTTATTATATCCAGCCTGTAATAGTCCTTTGATTTTGGAGATTAGAAATATGGTTTCAGTCTAGATAGTATTAACAAGTCCAATACATCTTTCCTTACATCTAAGTGGTCTTTCCTTCATATTTTTATTCCTAATCAAATTCATCCCAACAGATCCCAGGACTTCTTCCCAAGGACAACAATTTCAAATTCTAGAAGATAATAAATTTTCATAGTTGCTTTTTTACAATAGCGTCATATTTCAGATCACTTAGAATAACTGTTGAATAACATCATTGCTACTTAAATAAAAATGCTACCCACTGCTTTAGCAGAATTATTTTCAGTTGAAATTTAAAATTGCACCACTTATCACAGCAAGAAATCCATTTTACTAAAAATAATAGAAAGGGGCACATTGTATGCCAACTTTGTATAACAGTTCATGTCGATGAAGGAGTCTTATGCTAATTGCACTTTTTGTTTTCCTGTAATTCATTTCCTAAAAGTTATAAAATAAATCTGAGACTTAACTGACATCTCTGACAATTTGCAAATGTTTTCCCAGACTATTTTTAAAGACTAAAAATAATGAAAATTAATTCAAACATTTCAGCATGAACTTTATTAAAAAGTAAGATTTAAAAATAGATTAATGCATTACTTCAATATGTATATTTTTAATCTTTGAAGTCATTAGTATTTTTTTATGTTGAGAATATTTCTTCTCAAGTGTCATGGTTTTGTGATTTTTGGTTTTCGGTATTCCACATCATAACATCATGTAGTGCACTGGGAGTTTAACTGTTAACGCTCAAGTTCTGGGTACCCGCCCAGAAGAGAAGAACTACATTCCCCAGAGGACTTTGCAGTCACAGAGAGGAGATCTGGCAAGGTCACCTGATGTGCTCTTCTTCGTCCATTCTTCTTTGTTGGCTCTTCTCCTGTCTCCCTGCTGCTCAACTGGACTGTGCATCTCACCTCAGTGTTGCAATGAGGCCTATCCACCTTTCAGACATTCTCTCTCTCATTATATTTGATTTATTAGCTTCAATTTTAATTATATTGTATTATAGTGTGTTATCTTGCATTCCGATAATATATTTAGTAAATTAGTTTGTTTCTCCTCAGATCATTGCAGCTGTTTTTAATGATTTTGGGGTCCCCTGTTCCCTTTTTTTCTGGAGGCGCGGATTTTGCGAAATCCCTCTGCCCCTCTGATCACGGAACTGGGCCGAACGAGCCCATAAAACATTGACATCAAGAAATACATCAGGGAATTAGGTTTCTAATCCAGAAAACTGTACTAATACAAGTTTAATTTCAAGGATATTAGTCCAAAGGTGGCTAATTCTTTAAATGTGATTGTATACCTCTCTGCTGTGTTTTTTATTGTTATTATTTTCTGCGTATATCAGCTTAATTATCAATTTCATAGAAGTTCAAATGTTTTAAATATCTATCATTGTAGATGATAGATTTGATGTTTTTCTTAGGAACTCCAAAATCTAGGTTTTTTCTTTATCTTTCAGTTAAAATTTTTGAAAATTGTCTAAATTTTCAACTAGTGATCATTCTGAATACACTGACATTACCAATATTTGATAAAATCTCCTTAAATTTTCTATTACAAACTGTCGGATTAGAAGATTGGTCTTCTATGAATTTAATATTATAAAATCAATTCAAGTAAGAGCAAAACATGTACAGGAATAGAGCTCTACTGTAGCCCAACATGGAAGTTGAAAAGTCATGTCAGTTTGTGGACGTATAAAGCAAAGGGCTAAACCCTTTGAATTTGTGTATATGTCAATCTTCTACACGGACTGGTGAGAAAAGAGAGAACAAAAACACATCTGTAATTGTTATTTATTTTGAATTATAGAATCATAGAATCCTTAAAGTTGGGAGGGACCCTTAAAGATAATTTCGTCCAACTCCTTTGCAGTGAACAGGGACATCTACAGATAGATCAGGTGGCTCAGAGCCCTGTACAGCCTGGCACTGAATGTCTCCAGGAGTGGAGCTTCCACATCTCTCTTCCTATATCTCACAACCCTCACTGTAAAAGACTTCTTCCTTATATCTTTATATTTCCTTATATCCTTACATTTGTTATTTTCTATTCTGTTATGATTTTTAAAATTTATAATAACTCAACCAAATTGCAAAAACAACACTATATGAATTAAGTAAGTTTTTACACAGCATGAATCACATAGAATCCTAATCCCTAGTATAATTCAGGGGCCTAAATCACATTATTATCCTCCAAAACCATCCTAAACACAATATACCTGCTAACTTCAATATAAAATTGAGGTGAAAGACCTAAAGTTTGCAGACAAATTCAATACAGAAATACAAGTTACTTCAACAGTATTGTTGAATTAGCAGCATACTACAGAAAAAAGATCAGATCCAGATAGACTATATAGTAACAGGTACACACAAGTGAGATTAAGGAGAATTAAGATGTAGATAATTCCAATTTGTCCTAACTACTTAGAGTCTCAATAAAATAAACAATAAAATAAAACAAAATAAAATAACCAATTAAAAATAAAATTTTAAATGTTTGTATGTATTTCTGTCTTCATAGTCTGGCCAAAACAGCCTTGCAGCATTTAGTGCGATTGCTCTGCTTCAACGCTGCTTCCTATTGTTTGAATAGTTTTATACTACTGTCATATTTTCCTGAGAATATTCATAAAATTGTACATACTCATAACTGAAGGGAAACATTCTAATCCCCCTTACCTTTCAAAGGGAAAAAGAAAATGTATACATAAAGTAATTAAGTATAGCCAGCAGATACTGTAGATTTGGGCTAAAATTTATCACCTAGTCTCACTTATTTAGTTGCAGTAACTAAATTAAGGGTTAGAACTTAATCTACTCTCACAAAAGCAAGAACTAGCTGGATGGCTGGGCCCAGAGAGTGGTGGTGACTGATCATGAGTTGTGACCCCCAGGGGTCATATTGGAACCTGTGTTTAGTACTTTACCAATGACTTGGATGACTATGAAAATTTGTTTCTTTCTTTTTTTTCTTTTTTTCTTTCTTTCTTTTTTTTTTTTTTTTTTTTTTTGTAGGAATCCTTTACCAGACCATATATAAATACTATGAATTTTGTATTGCTTTATTTTTAATCGCATTCTCATTTCCTGCTTTGTATTAACTGCATAGATTCACACTGCCCTAAAAATGAACCCCTTAGCTATTTTACAATTTTTATGAAGTTATTCAATTGTGAATTAATTTCACTTAAGATCACAGCCATGCCTTTTTTTTTTACTAGTGATGATGTTTTTGTTTGAAATTCATATTACTTTGTTACAACTCATAAAAATGATTAATGAAGAACTCTCAACTGCAGATTACAAGCTTTTTACTCTTGTCACTCCTGCTGCATAAAATTTCTATTTGAAAGCCTAGCGAAATGAAATTTTCCTCAATCCAAGGCATGATACTTCAGACTTAGTTTAAAAACAACAACAATAGCAACAAAAAACAGATTCTATAGGCAATAACAGACCAGAATATTCTCCCAACCTTTGTGATTCCATTTAACATAGGGAGATTTCTCTCACTACCATTCAATATATCAAGAAAGTGTGGTGTTCAGGCCTTGTACTATGTATTATGACTTTTGAATAAACTAGGTACAAATGTATTTACTGAGGCTAAACATCCATTCTCATTTAATCAGGAAAAAAAAAAAAAAAACAACATTATTAGTTTGTTTAATTTGTACTTTAAAGTTGTCCTTTCCATACCCTTTTTGGTATACATGTGAACTTTTAGTTTTTCAATCCATACTTCTCACATCATTTTTTTTTTAATTATAACTACTCTCTCTAAATGTAGCTACATTAACTGAATGCAAAGTAGGTGAGAGGAAGAAATTGCATCTAATGTCCATAGTTAAAGGTAGAAAGAATGTTGCCATGTCAGAAGTTAACGATATCAAAGATATCAAAGAAAAGAAAAACATAGCAATGTGCAGGATCACCAGTCAAAAAAGGAAATTATATTTGGGCCACTTAAAAAGTTTTTCCTGATGTTCTATATTGCTTAGAAGTTTTATTACATCAAGGAGTACTTCTGTAATAGCCTAATTTGTTTAAAACTTGTCCCACATAATGGTCTTAAACTTATTGCTTATAGGGCATTTCAGCTATAATACAATGGTAAGATCCCTGCAAGTGTTGATAAGTTTAGAGATACCTGATGCAAGAACTTCTGTGTCTGATTAGCATGGAGCAAAGCAATTTCAAAAGATTGATTACAACATGATCATTCTCTTGGGAAAACTGCAGAGTTCCTGCCAGCTGGCTACACTACATTCAGTTATTCTCAAGAACTCAAATCAGGGCAAACACTGAGTACACCTAAGAAATATCTGCCCATCTTAAACAATGAAAATTAAACAGAATGGAGCATTTCTGAGTATGTCTAAATCTATAAAGCTTAAGCAGCCAGTTATGCTGTGGACTTTCCTTCCCTCTGAAAATTAAGAGGGTATTCCTAGTAAATACAATGGAATATAGGGGAGAAACTCAAGGGGAAACATATACATATATACCAAAACAACTTTTAATACTAATATTGACTTTGATTTGTTAAGATTTGAACTAGACAGTCTCTAGAGACCCCATTCCTCTTCAGCTCATATGTGATTCCATAGAAGTGTAGGACAACGCTGGTTTGGAGAAACTTTCTTGTACCACATTATTCAACCATGTTCTTTGTTAGAACCTAAACCAGTAACTGTCCCAACAGTTCACAGCATTTACAATAAAAAAAATAGCTATTTCTCACCTATCTTTTATAATTTCTTTTCTTAACAATTTTTCTTCACTTTCTTTGAGGGAACTAGAGACCTCACCTCTGTGCCACAAAAGACCATGTAGCAGATCCTACTGGAAGCCATACTAAGGCACATGGAAGACATGGAGGTGAAACAAGAAAACCAGTATGGCTTTACCAGTGACAAGTAAATCCTGAACAACATAGTGGCCTTCTATGATGGCTCAAATGCATCAGTGGACAACGGAAGAGCCACTGATGTCATGAATCCGGATTTCAGTAAGGCCTTTGATGCTGTCTTTGACACTGCCTTTGACACATTCTTCTCACTAAACTGAAAAGATAGGGATTTTGTGGGTGGACTATTTGATACATCAAAAGAAACGTGGTCAGTAGGTTAAGGGAGGTGGTCCTGTCCTTCTACTCTGCACTAGTGAGACCTCACCTGAAGTACTGCATCCAGATTTGGTGTCCTCAGTGCAGGAAAGATGTGGACCTGTTAGAGTGCATCCAGAGGAGGGCTACAAAAATGATCCAAGGGTGGAATACCTCCCCTGTTAGGACAGACTGAGAGAGATGTGAAGAGCTCCAGGGTGACCTGATAACAGCCTTTCAGTATCTGAAGAGGGGCATGTAGCATCCCTTTGTACTCAGCTCTGGTGAGGCTGCACCTTGAGTACTGTGTTCAATTTGGGGCCCCTCACTAGAAGAAAGACATTGAGGTCCCAGAGTGTGTTCAGAGAAGGGCAAAGAAGTTGTGACGAGTCTGCAGCACAGGTCTTATGGGGAGCAGCTGAGGGAGCTGGGATTGCTCAGTCTGGAGAAGAAGAGGCTCAGGGGAGACATTATAGCTCTTTACAACTAGCTGAAAGGAGGTTGTGATGAGGCGAGCATCGGCCTCTACTCCTACATGACTAGAGACAGGACTAGAGGGAATGGATTCAGGTTGCATCAGTCAGCATCAAGTTCTATCAGGGGAGGTTAAGGTTAGATGTTAGGAAAAATTTCTTCTCCAGAAAAGTGATTAGACACTGGGACAGGCTGCCCAGGGAGGTGGTTTAGTCAGCAATTCTGGATGTGTCCAAGAAATATTTAGTTGTTCTGCTAAGGAACATGGTTTAGTGGGAAAATACTGGTGGTAGGTGGACACTTGGATTGGATGACCTTGGAGGTCTTTTCCAATCTTGGTGATTCTATGATTCTTTGAAACAGAAGAATATGCAACAACAGATATATTTTAAATCGGATGTAACAGACATAAATTAAACTCTTTTTACATTCTTATTTCTCCAAAGGGGAAAAAAAAAGTTAATGTCAGCTCTTTTTCTATTAAACTTTTGGAATACACTTCTTTGAAATAGAGAGTGAACTTCGTGTTTGTTTCTGGCCTTAGGCAACATCAATACTGATTTTTAATAACATTAGGATTTAAAGACTTACACGGAGTCCTACATAAAACATTTTAACATTTAAGTGCTACTGAGAATTTTCTATTGCAAAGCAAACCCTTGACACCTGAAAACTAAGTGGAGATCTATAAGTCTGTATTGACATTATATCCTTCAGGTGGCCAACCTGTTCACATGCAAAGATCTCATCTGGTACAACAGGAACTATCAAGCAAAGTTTCTCTCTCCCTATTTTGACTGAAGGCTAGATCTGGACAGGGTTTTCAGGACATACCTTGTCAACACCTCTCTGGTGTAGCAGTAGGTTTGAGGCTAAGAAGTCAAGTGAGGAAGTCAGGATTAGGTTTTGATGACAGCTGAGAGAGGAGCCACATGGTCATGTGATACAAGCCACAGCAAAGCAGATACCATTCCCCAAGGGTCAGGATTTAGATTAGTGAGGTCTATGGCTGAGTCCAATTGCAACTCCCAGGAAATGTGAAGCCAAACACCACTCTTCACTGCACTTTATGGCACATTTCTTTATACAGCATCTGCCCCATGGCTACACAGATCCTCCTCATCAGAGCTGGCCCAAGCACAGGCAACCAAATCCCAGGGGTGGATAGGTGCACCTAGAATCCTGATGCTTTCAATTATACTTTTCTCAAAGTTATCTTTCAGTTTTCAAATGATAGGGCCCAAAGTAGATCAAAATAAATGGTCAGGACAGTACGATGGAAAGTATACTTAAAATTCTGCTAGGCAGTTTTCATTTCTGTAGAAAGCAAAATTTCAATGCAAGCAAAATTCAATTTCTTGAGAGAGAATAGAAGAGCTGTGGCATTTTTCCCTCAGTTCTGAAGAGCAATGACTCTAGGCTAAACTTTTCTTGAATACTTGAGAGAAAATAGAGGTCTAAGCAAGAAAAGAGCAAAAGGTCTTCTTATTCCATGTGGAGTTAAATTTGAGTCATTTTTATTCTCTGAGTCTTAGGTAAGCAGTTGGATGGTTCAGACTCTCAGCTTCACCATGGAGACTTTCGGATTTTCTTCATCCTGAGCTGTGGCTGTTACAAGGAAACCATCTAGAAATGCAGCAGCTAAGCCAGGGACTGAAAGTCAAAGCAGTCTAGATTCAGCTGGTGCTAGCGGTTCAGGTTTCCTTATGAATTTTAATGTTTCATGGTTCATCTCCAGTTGATTAACATATCATACAACATGCCAGGAATTTAACCAGTAGTTAACTACTGAATAGTTTGGGAGTTACTGTTTTGTTTGTTTGTTTGCTTGCTTGCTTCCTTGAGAACAGACAACAATTATTTAAATCCAGAAATCATATTCCCACTTATATTCACTTTTATGCTTTTATAGAATAAAGCTTTATCACTGCTTAAAAAGAATGAGATTTCTGGAGGCTGTTCACTGGTAGCTGTCCTCCGTATGCTCCAACGCAATCAGAAACCCATTTAATTTCATAAAGTTCAAGTTGTTTTCCTTTCAGTACTATTTGCTTTTTCCTAGCCATCATATTCCTCAATGTCAAGAAATCAACAGTGAGACCAGAAGACAGACCATAAATGCAATCACGTGAATTCACATCCGTAGTCAGAACTAGTCCTGTTCTATACTATAGTTGTGTAGGGTTTGGAAGCGTCTCTTTCCTCATCACTCAATTATATCTCCATTGTCTTCTTTGTTTCTTTCAGTTGCCTAAGTGGATTATGACTGCATTGGTTCTCTAATCCTCACTAATGCATGGCTGGTTTATTTGTGTTTCTTAGCATCTTAATGAGTTTTGTGACATTATCTAAAGGCAATGTACTCACAGAAACAAGAAGAAATTGCCAAACAAAAGTCTGTGAAAGTAGAATACTTATAATGTGTCTGATGGCATTTATGTATGGAAGAATCTCAGTTTCCCAAGTCATGATACCTATGGGGACCTATGACTGTTGTCTAGTTTGTTTGTTTCTTTGTTTGAAGCAGTAACAATTACAAGCCAGTGAAGAGTAATCAGTTTAACCAAAATTAAACTGTAAATTTTACAGCAATTTCTTCTTGTATTACTAAGTTCTTATTTTAACTAAGACTGACCTAATATTGGATAGCATATTCATACTTTGCAAGTTAACATCCTAATTAGCCACTTACTGCTATTTGTTGATAATACTAGAAGAAATTCTATATGATGAAAAAAGAGGAATAGCTCTTCTGTAATTGCTTACAAAGAAGGTTCATATTCTTATACATTTTTATCTTACAGAAGAAATCTATAGAGTTATATGTTATATAATACATATATATATTTTTTTTTTCTGAAGCATTATGGGAAGATGATTTGAAGACAAGAAATAATATATTCTTCAGATTCTTCTCCCTCACATAGATCAATCTTCATACTGAAAATACATTATCATTCCTGAGAAAGCATTGTATTTATAAATACATTATAAAATGTTAATAAATGTCATAAGTATGTTGCAGGCTTAAGTATCCTATATTGCAAATGATTATAAGAAAAT
Source organism: Chrysolophus pictus (assembly GCA_037305975.1). Taxonomy (NCBI): domain Eukaryota; kingdom Metazoa; phylum Chordata; class Aves; order Galliformes; family Phasianidae; genus Chrysolophus; species Chrysolophus pictus. The sequence goes on from CM074578.1 coordinate 37,778,546, forward strand.
AACTAGAAGGATTTACAGTTAATTTATTGATCTGTTGAACTCTATAGCAGTTTATAATAACTGGCTGGTAATTCATCATCATACATAATGTCTTTATTATCTTTTATATATGTTATATATATGTTAATAAAATGTATGTTAAAATAGAGCATGATTCAAATGCATATTAAAAAACTGATCCTTATAAATAGCTAGGTTTAATTAGTGAGGAGGGCAACTAGGAAGAGAAAGGGAGGAACGTCTGGAGTGTTGGCACTGGTCTTCTCAAGAAAACATTATTCAGGGTGAGTCCTACTTCCCTGGAAATGGTTGAACATCTGCCAGCTGATGGGAAATTGTGAATTAATTGCTTATTATGCTTTATTTGAACACTGAACTTGTGTTTTACATAGTGTTTCTATTTCAACATGAGAGTATTCTCATGTTTTATCTTTCTGATTCTTTTATTCATCCTGCTGGAGGAGTGTGACAAAAAATGAGTGAGCAGCTGCATGTGGGTCAGTGGCTTCTCAGAGTTAAACCACAATACTATCATACCCACTGTTGTCTGTAATTAGATTGAATTGACTCAATAGATTTCTGCACTTATTTATTCATTTGTTCATCTATACAATTCTCAATCCTCACCAAAAACTCTTCCCTTTTATTTACCTTCACTGAGGTTCAGAAAATAAACATCAATGTTGTTCTTATTTATATGATTTTTTTTTTGAAAAGCCCAAAGAGAATTTTGAATTTTGTGTTATTTTGTTTGCTTAAGCAACAAACACAGAAGAGCTTCACACCACCACCACCACCCACACATACACAACTGTTTCATTGGCTGCAATAGGAAATTTATCAACATTCTTCTGCTCTGGAGCCTATAACTGCACAGAAGTACTGAGTGTAAAAACAGGTTTAAAGCCCCTAACAGCACTATAAGTCCTTAGCCTAATGATGTCTGTTGGACTTTACTCTAGGGATCATATATCTGTTCTAAAATGTATTTCAGAGAATCGAGATTTTTTTGGTCTAAAGAAATTGAAGATCCACATTCATTGTGCATGTTTGACCTTCGCACCTTCACTCTCAATCAGAAAGGGCATAAGGCTGTTGTTTCTTTTTCCCCCTCAAACTGAGTAAAACTGTCATTCGCTCCATTAATGAGAAATTCAGCTATTGATCTGATCTTTGCACCACTACCATTGATTTCTGCTCTTTGTTTTGTCATTTGGACCTAGAACTGTCAATAAGTTATCGACTGAAGAACAGAAAGTCAATCATTTGTATTCTCCTTAGAGCATGTGAAAATTGAATTTATCTTCATATTCATTGACATTTTACTATGAAATTCTGAGACCATAATAAGTCAGTCTGGACTTGATAAGTTTATGATTGTGAAAGATAAATTTTTGCACAAATAATTTGCAGATTAATGGTTTCTAGGTGAAAATAGAGAAGAATTCAGATAAAAATCTGTGTAACTTTTAAAATAGATTAAAGTCATAGCTCTTCTGAAACTTCACAGTATAGTATATTATTTTACACACAGGTATTCATAGGATCCTAGAATCACAGAATCATTAAGGTTTAAAAAAACCTCCAAGATTATCTAATCTAACCATCTACCTACCGCTAATATTGTCCACTAAACCACGTCCCTAAGTACTATATCTACTCTTTCCTTAAACACCTCCAGAGACAATGACTCCACTACTCTGGGCAGCTTATTCCAATAACAAATCATTCTTTCAAAGAAAACATTTTACCTATTAACTAATCTCAATCTCCCCTAGTGTAAATTGAGGCCATTCCCTCCTGTCTTATTGCTAGTTATCTGGGAGAAGAGGCTGATGCTCACCTTGCTACAATCCTCCTGCGGACAGTTACAGAGTGACAAGGTATCCCCTGAGCCACCTCTTCTCCAGACTAAACAATCCCAGTTCCTTCACCACTCCTCATAAGACTTATGCTTCAGTTCCCTTTTCTGGGTGCACTGCAGGGCCTCAATATCTTCCTTGTAGTGAGGAGCCCCGAACTGAACACATTTCTGGAGGTGTGGCCTCCTCAGAGCTGAGTACAAGGAGTGATGGCCCCCGTGGTCCTGGTGGCTCCACTATTTCCAACAGGATGTCACTCACCAAGAACTGGCCAACTGGGCACACTGCTGGCTCATGTTCATCTGTGTACCAGACAGCATCCCAAGGTCCTTTCCCTATACAGCTTTCCAGCCACTCTTCCCTAAGCCTCTTGTCTGGCATTGTTGTGGCCAAAGTGCAGGACTCAGCACTTGTTCTTACTAAATGTCATCCTGTCAGTCTCTGCCCATTGATCCAACCTGTTCAGATCCCTCTGTAGGACCTTCCTACCTTCAGAGTGTCCAAGCCACAGACTTCTAGCTTCTCCAGGTGAATACTGTAGAAGACAGACAGTGTCAAAGGGCTTTGCTGAAGTCTGGGTCAACTACATCTACAGCCTTTCTCTCACCCACTAAATGGGTCACCTCATTGTAGAAGGAGATCAGGCTAGTCAAGCAGGACCTGCCTTTCATGAACCCATACTTGCTGAGCTTGATTCCCTGATTGTCCCATATTCTCCATGTGATCCTCCTCATGATGATCTGTTCCACAACATTCTCTGGCACTGACAACAGGACAACAGGCCTGCAATTCCCCAGATCATACTTAAAACCCTCCTTATAACTTTTTTTAGACATTGCAAGTCTCCAGTTATCTGAGAACTCCCCAATTGACCAGGAATGCTGACAGATAGTAGAAAGTAGCTTGACAATCACATCTGCCATCTCCCTCAACACTGGCCCAATGGAATTGTGACAGTCCAAGTGGATTCCAAGTGGAGTAGTAGGTCTGTTATTAATACCTGAAATGTTAATAGATATTTTTGTCTCTTCTTTAATGTAATAAGAGCAAATAAAATGAAAGTAGAAAATAGAAAGTATTTACAGGAAACTACACCAAGTGCAGATTTCAGTGAGCTACAGAAAAGAGGACCTGAAACAGAAAGGATGACTTCAGAAAACTTTCTATGTATAGATGTATTAAAAAAAAAAAAATCATTTTTAGATTTAATTTTCTATTTGGATCACTAGCTTCATGTCCACTTTGACGAATTCTGAATTCTGTGCTGGATGATCTCAGGTTTAAGGGCATACTTAGGTCATTAGTTTTTCAAGTAGCATTTTTTAAGGTCACTAGATTCTCTGCGAGTCATTTTTTGTGATATGTTTTACTTGATACTTCTGTACATGCTCTTTCAATTTAGTCCTCTGGGTAAACTAACATAGAAGAGTAAAGGCCAAAAAAATGCAGAGAGCTGTATAAGCCATATTGCCAAAGAAAATTAAATATCCTTCCATTTGACCAAATACATAGTGTCAAATATATACATATATACATACATATTATTGAAAGATATTAGATATGGCAGGAAATCTAACTGTCTCCAGCACTCAAGGGAGCTAATCAATTTGCACTTAGAAAAACAAGACAAAAAAAGATAAATACCAGTATGTAGCAGAAAATACCAGTTATTCTGAAAAACATAAGGGTCAAGAATCATATCCCTAAAAAACTTTACTGATCATAAATGTCTATAAATTGGTATGAAAAGTAAAGAAAATATTTGGAACATAAAATAGCGTGTGATAGTACTGCAAGATGAAAAACATCATTGTTCGAGTCATATCTCAGTCAACCACGATATTCCTATTGGTCTTCAGGTACTCTGTTGTGTTGACCATTCTGATGAATGAGGGAAGAGTAGAGGAATATCAAGCCTTTGAAATTGTCCCCATTAAGAGCCTCAGAGAGACAAAGTATTGGATGGACGAGCAGACAGTGAGATGGACTAAAACTGGCTAAATGACCAAGTCCAAAAAGTAGTTGTCAGTGGCATAAAGTTTCATTGGAGGCAAATGAGCAGAGTACCCCAGAGGTCAATACAAGGTCCAGTCTTGTTTAATATAGACTGTAGAATCATATAATTATAGATTGGCTTAGGTTGGAGAGGAACACCATCTAGTTCCAACCCCCTCTGTGGGCAGAATTGCCAACCACTATATTAGGCTGACCAGGACCTCATCCAGCCTGACCTTGAATGCCTCCAGAGATGGGGCATCCACTACCTCTCTGGGCAGCCTGTTCCTACACCTCACCACTCTCTGAAAAAAAAATTCCTTCCTAACATCTTAACTGAATTTACTGTCTTTTAGTTTAAAGACATTCCCCTCTGTCCTACTACTATTAAACTGCGTTAAAAGCTCCTACCCAACTCAAAACCTTTAGCTAAATTACTGAAGTACAATTCAAAACAGGATCTGATGTGATGTAATGCATGGATATTCTTTTTAGGATTAAGAGGATATTTGTCAAGGACGATCTGTTCTAGACATGGCAAAATTCTAGTAGAAGCAACATGAGGGAAAAATGTTGGAAGCCACTAGTAGTGGCTACCACCACATTGTCTGCAACCAGTTTCCACTGGGAACTCCTCCCTGTATGCCCATGGTCCAGGAGCCAAATTTTAGCTCAGCATTGCACCTCTTCATCAGAAAAGCTGTGGGATTTCTGGTTTTGCAACCTTGTCTCTTGGAACAACCTCAGTCCTGTGTCACAGTTGCCCTATATAGGTTTGATTTGCTGACAGAAGATCCTGGTTGCACCCTGAACCCTACTTGTTACCTTACCTCTCATTTTCACCTGTGGAAATAGACTGACAGACTATTACCATCGCTTCATTCCCACTCAGGCACAGTGGATGTGAGGACAGTCAGTGCAGTCACTGTGAGTGCCATGGTCTTCTAAGCTCTTGTTCCCTTGAGGTGTTCCACTGCATATTCTTTCATAAAATTTAAGTCTTAGAAAGTCATGCCTATTCTGATTGAGATTGCAACAGACTGAGGAAAAAATAAAGGCCTTTATGATCCCTGTAAGATCATAAAACCTGACATTGATTTTTTCAAGAAGCAAAACAAACCAAAAACATTCTTATGATTAGGAAGCAGTGGTAACTGTGTTGAATTATGAGAATGGTTGAAGAATGTCAACTCTGTAGAGATCCAAAGAATAATGGAAATAAGGATAATATAGATCTATAATCACTATAGATCACTAATGTCACTGGAAGCAGTTTGTAGCAAAGATTTTTAGTCCTTTTGTTTTTAAATGAAATATATATGTATTATGAAGAAGTTGTATTTTTTCACTCTGAAAAAAAGTTAAACTAATTAATAAGAGAACAATTTATTACATCAAAGTGGCACGGTAGTTTTCATTAGGACATAGTTTTTGCTGCAAGAATTGCTATGCAATATCATAATTGTCAAGTGATGGCTGACAAATTTTTGATAACAGTAACACCCACTGACTTCATGTAAGGGAAATTTCTCTATGAAATATTTTTTTTCCTGGCACAGAAAGATAAATAGCTTTCCTATGAAATGATGCCAAATCTATTTAACTGAAATACAATTTTGTGAAGTTACAATAGCAAGCAGAGGGTGATCTCATCCCATTTTATCTCTTTCATGCATCACACTGCAAATCAGGAAGAGAGAATGTAAGAAAAATATACATATCTTAAACAGGCTCATGGGTATACCAACAACAGTGAGGATATTGGTCAGGAAATAAGATCTATTTAAAATGACCTAAAAACCAACAAAATACTGTTTTGAGCACTTCAAGATTTAATTCATGTTGGAAAGACTTTACAAGCAATTTGAAAGCATGTATTAAGTTTCATAATATAAGTAATGTTGATCTCTTTCTCTTGGGATCATGCTTGATGATTCCCAGGCCTAGCTGCCTGGGCTAATGGGATATGATATAATTAAAAAAAATAGTAATCAAGATTCATTTTGTTTGCATTTCAGGTTCCCACCCATGCTTTTAATTCATGTTAATTAAATTCAATTGAAGTAACAAATGGAGAAAAAACACTTTTAGCCCCTTAAGAACATTCCTTCACACTGGGATAAAATTATTATAATACATATTTTAATTAAGAAACATTGGGATTAAAAGTTTGATGATCTCTTCATTATTTTGTAAAGACATATGTTTATATCCTTATATATATACTTTTAAAAACAATATACACTTTTACATAGGGTCAATCAATTTGTATAGTGAGTGACAATAACCTGATTATGTTTTGACAGCTATGCATAATATATAAACAACAAAAGTGATTAAATGTCACTTATATTTTTATATTCATTTAAACTTTATGTTTGATAAAAGGGTTTCATTATTCATTTTTTTCTAGATAAATTTAACACTATGTTTTCTAAATGATAAAGGTAACAGAGTTGGAAGCAAGTGAAAAGCCTGAAAATATAAATACATTGCAATGTAATGTTTTCTATCCTTCATGCTATTCTAGGACTTCTGATATGAAAGAAATTAAATGTGAAAATTCATTAATTTCATGCAAACTGTGTTTGTCACAAGACAGTGATCAATGCCAAAAATTCTCCAGAAGTGCCTTATGAATGGACTTTTTCTCTATTAAAGTCCTCCTACTTTGGCTTTCTTAATGTTCAGTGAAAGTTTCTAGGGGACTTCATTTAAGCTGAGTCCTCCTTTTGTCAGAACCTTGAATTTGAGAATTACTGTGTAAATGAAATATGATAAGAATTTTTTAATTACCCATCTCCAAGTATGTTTAAATACAGATAATAAATTTTTATTAGTTTGAGTTTTATACATTTCAACACATACATCTTTATAATTTTCACATTTTAGTGGCCTGAATATCAAAATTCCTGAATACAAGATTTAGATAGTAAGTTATTTGGAATGCAAAGAAATGAAGCCTAATCCTTAACTTACCGAATGAAAACTTTCAGATTTAGATTTTCTTTCTTTTTTTTTATTTCTTTCTTTTTCTAACTTGTGTCTTTTCTTAGCATGCCATTGAAAACTGGAAAATCAACAGGAACATATACATGTAGATTATGTATATATCGTATAGTAATTTAATCATGATTTTTTTTTTCCTGCTAATACATTGACTAGAAAAGGAAAATGAAGTAGAGAGGAACTTAAACTATAAAAACTGGGATCTGTTTTAATTGTGATGGCCTACTAAATCTGTTTTGATAATCAAAATGTCTATAGACCATGCATCTTGGTTTTGTACATAAGGGAATCAAATGAGTCAAATAAAACAAGAATTATCTTCCACCATTGGGCATACAACTTATAGCTGTTTTTCTTTTTCAGTAATCAGATCACCTTAAAATATATTCTTTAACATCAGTAGACTGGAGTGTAAAGCTAATAAAGTAATATTAAAATAATAAAAAATACATGTTTCTGAGGGATAGTTCATCCATTCTAGGAAAGCAGAAAAGTTCCTACTGAGTGGATCAGTACAGGTCACTAAACACCACTAGTTCTGAGTCCTTGAGAACGGATGACTTTACAGACTCAGCTTGGGATTGCATTTTCCTGTCATATAAGGTCTGTGGGGCAAAAACCAGAAATGAACTGTGAAAAAATAGCTGTTTTACTGTTGTACCCAAAAACTCATTTTATATTTGTGCACACAGAAATAGAGAGTGGTACATCAAAGAAGCACGCTGATTTGTATAAGTTATGAAAAGACTGATGTACTGCATCCGGCCATAGTGAAACGATGTTAATCTCAGTAGTATAGTTTTTCCATTGAGAATCCTTTGAGCTACTGTTTGCAGTGAATGACTGATCAACTAACACCTACTTGCTTGGGACAGTGTTTTTATATGAAAAGGTGTGAAAGTACTGGGATAGGATACTTTAGACATTTGACTGATGAACATAGAGACACTTTGGAAAATAGCACAAAAGCAGAATCCTATTTAGAAGAAAAATTCTAGTTTGAAGCTATATGCCAGATGCTGGCATAAAGAGTGATGGTGCTTAGGTCTAATAAAAGTGGAAACACATTAAATCCAGGAGCTGCATCCACCTTTGCAACAAGCAAATGATAATTTTGAAGTATTAGAAAGCTAATTAGTAGCATTTGCCATTTTTTATTCTCTTAAAAAAAACTATTAAAAAAAAAAAAATTCCTAATTAAATATAACACCTGTTCGTGTAGTGGCATGACTTGGCAAAGATTTTTCTAAGTCCTGGGTAACAAGGCAGGAGGCTGTGTAAACCTCTCTTCCAAGTTCTGTAGTACTGAGTCTGACTGTGATCCTGAGGCACTCACTTGCCGTTTCCCAGACTCAGAATGAGCCAAAGCTTTGTCCCTGGTGCCTACAAAAAATGACACAGCAAGGATCAGCTTCTCCTAACAGAATTCTCTTCTGTTCCCAAAAACTTTCACTTCATACACACTTCCCAAAGGGAAATACCCCTGGTCTATTCAGGATAGTGTCAAATACCAACTAGTTTGAATTAAAGCCATGCCAGTGTCATGCAGATATTAAAGGATGCTGATGCCTTGACTTCACATCTGTCTGATTAACATACCTTAGCCACATATGTGCTGATATGGATGAATCCAGCAATGATGGAGACACGGAAAACTGTTGTTTCCTAAAGAACCTGTTCACTTTATATCTGTAACACATCTGCAACACAAGTTGCATTCTTACAGCTGTATAGGCTACCAAGCCTCTCACACTGCTCCTCCCAATTTGTAAATTTCTTTCTTCCTTTTTTTTCCCCTTTCCTTCTCTCTCCTTTATTTATTTATTTATTTATTTAACTTATTTTATTTTATTCTATATTTTGGCAGGAGGGAAGGAAAGGAAGATTTTTTGCATGTTTTTCTTGATTTTTCTAGCTTACTAGGAAAAATAACAGAGATGAATGGAAGAGAGAAACCAGTAAGGTTATTAAGAGAGCAGCAGCCCTCTATCTCTGCTGCTCAAGCCTTTCAAGACAGGTTGCAGTAATGCAATCTCATTTTCGCGTTTAGACTCTCCTTCTTTCTCTCAGGCCTCATTTTTCTTCCATGAGGCATTTAATCTCTCATATCTTTTTTTTTTTTCTCATTCATGACCTGGTATCCAATTACAGTAACTATTCTTACTTCCTTGTGTCAGCTATATCTTTTCAGTATTTATCATTTTCAAATAATATCTTTTACTGCAAACTTTTTTCATATTTTTCAGTCTTAAAAGCCAATTAAAATTCACAGGGGCTGATAAGTCTAACATTTTTCACTGGTTTTAGCGATTTTCATCACAGACAGTTTTTATATGCAAATACAGTCTTCAGTTTGATATTTCTGAGTTAGGCAAAAAACATGGCCATTAGAAGCTTATGATTCCTACTGAAATTTGCCCCAGGTGAAATGTTTGATTCACTGTAGCTGAAGATCAGAATGATTAGGATATCTGCCTGAAATAGCTATTTTAATACTTCATTTATCATCTTAAAATCTGCACACATCTGCTTTAAAGAGAACTGGCAATTCTGACACAGACAACTGTTATGTGGAACTACCATCTATTTTAAGTAGGAACTGATTGCCACCTTTGAGGTAGATAAGCTTTCATGTACCTGTAATACATGTATTAATTTAATTTTTGTGAACTATTTATTTTAAATAAATACAATTTACTTTAAAGTTTGTGTTCTGGGCTGCAAGTGTTTATAGGGTAAAGTATATTAAATCCAGTTCAGTCTCTTCTCTATCTATACATACAGTTGCATTTTAAAAAATTGGAAATTCCGATGCACAGAGAGACTTATTTATTCAAGATGATGGTGATCATGAAATTTTTCAAGCCACATTTCATGACTCTTCAACAGACAAGGGAAAAGCTGATGTCATTGTCTGGACTTCAGGAAGGACTTTGACACAGTCCCCACACAACACCCCTCTCTGCAAACTGGAAAGAAATGAATTTGATGGGTGGATCATTGGATAGATGAGGAACTGGTTACGAGATCGTACCCAGAGTGAGGTGTTCAGTGGCTCAATGTCCAGGTGGAAGTCAGTGCCGAGTGGTGTACCTCATGGATCATACTGGGACTGATGTTTAGTATCTTAATCATTGTGATTTTATTTATTTATTTATTTTGCTTGGTGTGATGATAAAATTAAAATTAAATATTAATTATTATAAAAATAAATGAAATTTTAATTTAATTTTTAGAAATGATTTCACATTACTCCAATTTTTTTTTTTTTAAACTCCTAAGGGCAAAAAAAAAAAAAAAAAAAAAGTTTTATTCAGAAAACTGCAAATGGTTGGCTGATAATTATAACAATTTGCTCAGGGTTGTAAACTATTATAAAAAGTATATTCATTCTATTTTGTACAACTTCATATGTCAGAAAACTACTCTATTTGTGTATAGAGTGCATAGAAAAGTGTTCTTCTTAATCCTTTCTGTTAATACAGTGCTATTCACTGAATTGTAAATAAGAAAATAAACTTAGTTTTTTCCAGGATTTCGTGGTACAGAGAGATGCCATTCAGAGAAGATTTCCTCATCTAGGTTTTAGTTAAAATTGATTTGTGACTGAGATAAAAGTACAAGCAAAAAGCCTAATTTTTTTTCATGAACATCTGAATTACATCTCGCATACTAACAAGATTGCCATTCTGAGAGGAAACATACCCAGGGAAAACATCTTATAACATCCTTCATGGATATCTCATGCTAGCTGGGTACATTTCCATGTGTTTAATAAGGCTTTCCAGACAAGCATATTAGGTCTCTTCTATGAACATTTCAAATCTATTTCTATTAATTTTTCAGTACTCAAAGACCTTTCATAACAATAATTTTTAAAATATGACCTTTGCCACTCCAAGATTTATATGCTATACATTAGAATTACTAATAAAATATTGTTCTTAAAATGAACATTATTTAAATCTGAGTTTTAACAGCAATTTTAAAATAGCATAGTGCAACTTAAAATATTAATTCACTTACAAACACGTAGTCTGAAAAAAGGTTTGCTTTATACTAAAATTTGGAAACAAACAAGTAATTAGTCAGTGTCTGAGTACCAGTTTAAGAGCTTAGGGGAGTTTGAACTTTAAAAAAACTTTAAAAAAAACTTTGTCCACTACAAGTAATTTTCCATCCTTTTTCAAAAAGCAATGAATATTTTAATGATGTAAGTAGCAGACTATGTGAGCATCTTTCTTACTGTAATAAGTAACAGGAACACGTAGTGCATCTGTGTACAGCATACCATCAGGAGATATTAGGAATAGGAGAATAGCTAAAAACTCCAGTAAGTCTGATATTGTCTATATACATTGAGTTTGCATATTTTGCAAATAAAAATATCTTTAATGTCACTTTTTTTCCCACAAACTGCCTTAATTAATAGTTGCAGTTTCCTAACATGAGAAATGCTTAAAATATTTAACATTAAAGATGGTGGTCAGAAATATCTTCCCTTAATATAAAAACATTCCTAGAAAAGTTCACATGTTGATTTAAAGTTTTTTTCCAGGTCAGAATCTTGAATGCAGTGGTTGAAATGGTTGCAAAAGTATTTCAATTATTGAAACATACACATGTGCATGCATATGCACATTTATCATCATGCAATTTTTTAGGCTGGCAAGAACTCCAGAAATTATCTAGTATGTCCCTCTGCTTACAGCACAGATTACTTTGATGTTAGAAATGTGCAAAATAAATTTCTACATCCACTCTTTATTCTTTTCAAAGAATAAAGTTTTTTAACAGTTTTTCTATGGCTATCTTTAAAGAGGTTATAGTTAAGATTCATGGCTGAGTGAAGAATAGAACATTAAATAAAATTCACATAGATATTTGACTAATATATTCTAAAAATATACAATCAATTGTATGGCTTTTTTCAGATTTGATTTACTTTTATAATATCCTTGATGTAAAAACAGACTACAAAAAGTGTCTCCTGTATCCATTCCTTTTCTTATTTCCAATAAGGCTATGTATATCCCCTCATTTTAAAGTTCTGACTGTGTGATTCATTCCACTGTGTTGCAGTAATTGTTACGTTTTCACACTTTTCCTTCAGAATTTATGATTCAATTTCATCTGTTTAGTAATCGTGCTTTCAGACAATAGGAAACTATAGGTAAAAGAAAATCTGCTGCCTCAAAAGAATTTGGAGCTTAGCATGGATTTCCTGCAGCCTTTGCTGAATCTTCCAGAATCTTCTGTTTCCATTTAAAAAAAAAAAAAAAAAAAAAAGGAAGTCCCACATTAACAAATTTTAGGAAAAGATTTCTCTGTGTTCTAAATATTTCTAAATATTTCTGTGTTCAAAAGTATTTAGAAATATTTAGAAGAAAATGAGAAGGTAAGTTCTTCACATTCATCTTACTGCATTGTTAAGTATATCACTGTAATTACCTACACTGATAATCACAGTTGCTGATTGTCATAGCAGAGCCAATAGGCTATGACACTTATCCTCTGTGACTAACCGTATCTGCCACCTCTGAAACTCCATTCATTTGAAAATTTTTCTTTACTATAATAGAAGCTTTGACTACACAGGGATACAACATTTTACTTTTAAAGATTTGCTTTTTCTTAAAGAAAATATAACAAGAAAAGAATGTCAAGATTAGTCAGCTGAAAGCTGGTAGACTTTACTAGAAAACTGTCCAGCAGTGAAGATTTCTCAGCTTAACATATTTTACTATCTAGCCTGCAACTTAATACAGGCTGAGCGTCAAAAAAGGAAAGGAAAAATACACACAAAATTTTCATAGAACTTTTACAGCAATGAAGAAAAGGATTTATTTACATATTTCCTCAATATATTTTAATTTATTTAAAGGAATTTAAGCATCAATTATCTCCTATTTTTCTTTAACTTTATACCCAGTCTGTGTTTGAATTTGCTTCTGCAACCAAAAAGACGCTTGTGGGTCAGGAGACATGAACACACCTAAAACAGAAAGGAGAAAAAAAAAGTTCCAGATCTTTCCATGTATTCCTTTCCCCGCTTGAGGTTCACTAGTAATTTAAACCATAATCTGAGTTTGAAAGTGCATTCTTAAACAATGACAACTAGGGGGCAAAAGATAGGGAGGAGAAGGAAACTACTACAGGAACATAGTGAGGTGTAACTGTTAAGTGCAGGAACAGGAGGTAGCTGAGGTGAAGTAGGATGTAACAGGTCAGGTCATGCCTCTTCCAGTGATAGATGGATCTGTGACATTTCATCTCCTGAGAGACTAAGATGATTATTTACATTATAAGTTCTTAGGCTGTTTGACTTGTTAGATGCACAACTTTAAGAGAAATTGAAAGAAAACTAAACAGCACTAAAAATAATTTCATCCTAGCTTAATTTTAGTACAAGTCCTGTCAATATTCTTACTCTTTATGATCATTCACACTTATCAAAGAAAAATTATTCCAGAATAACAACCTCTTCATAGAAACAATATAGCAATATAATGTCCCACTGGATTATTGTAGGACCCATGCATTAATCTTCTAGTATGACATGATTATTTTTCCCATTTGTCCTCTGTAGGCCACTCAATTCTGTACTCTCAATTGACTGCTCTTCTAGCCAGTGGTACTATGATAAAACGAAGCTCTTCAGGTAGAAAAGTGTAATTTTACCATTAGTAGGGCTAAACATATGTTTTTCAAATGTCAGATTTTGGAACATTAAAGGATTTATAAGCATTAGTTGAAGTACTGGATATATTTTTTTTCTTCTTTCTCATTGACCTGCACTGTCAATGTTCTTTCCAAACAGTGTATTTGTAATTGTTACTACTGCAATAGTAAATTTATCACATCAAAATTATAGTTACAATTAGTTGGAGAAGTGCACACAACAGAAAACTTGCAAAGAAAATGATAAAATTATGTATAATACATGAAGAATGGTGGCTGACAATGATGTATTCTCTCTGGCCATAAGATCTGAAGCCATTTCAGAAGTAAATGTAAACAAAAGTTTTAACATGGTGGAGAACCAGGACCTAGTTCTAGACCTATGCAAGTATAGAAATGAATAAAATCATGCTATTAATGTAGCAAGAAATACAGATCATGTTTAAAAAGATAGAGTTCCTGTTTGGAGCTCCTGAAGAGGAAAACATTTGCTTGAGAGTGTTTAGTTCTGCCACTGTGTACAATACATCCATAGTATGCAGACAACTGCAGACTTATATGAAAGAACTGCATCAGTAAATTTGCTTCCTTTCACATAATAAAAATGCCTTTCCAGTAAAAAAAAAAAAAAGGCAGTTTCTTGCTCTGTTAAACCACACAGCGAGTAATTATTTTATCCCTATGTTAAAGAGAGTTATGCAAAGAGAGCAGAAAAGGTTAGTGAGTAGCTGAAAAAGATGTTCATATCTTGGTGATCAGAAACTCCCCAGTTACCGGATTTCTCATTTTTCCCTGACCATCTGAAGGTTTGATAATTAATCCCAGCTTTGTCACCTAGACTCTCAGTATTCCCAATAAAGATATTTCACAAGTGTCAATTATGGATGAAATGAATCAGCTTTGAGAGGTGATCAGCACTCACTTGACAGTACAGACAGTTCAAATTTTGACATGGTAAACATAGATCAGATTGGGAAACATGTATGTTTCCAGAATGTTCTTTGCTTGCATGTGGTGATCCCATGCATCTATTCTATCAAACATATTTGATTTTCAAAATGACATACAAATTTCATGGCTGCATGCAAGTCACTTATTGGGAATGGTATATAGCCAGTGTAAATTTTCCACCTATTTGGTTAGGACAACTTGGAGTAAATCAAAACCATCTTAGAGGCTGTGTTAAATATTTAACAATGTCAGCCTTGTGCCACTGCATGGGAATCTTGCCTGGCACTATGCATGCAGTTTTAGAAAGTAAAAGCAGCCAAAACATTTGTTTTCTTAATATGCATAGGTCACTTTAAAATCTGGATATTTTTAATGAATGAACATACAACTTTAATTTTTTACCTAAAAGCTATTCATCCATCATTTTTACATTAATTGACACTAGGCAATGAAAGACTCTGAATAGCTAAGCGGCAAAAAAGAGGCCTCCTGCTGAAACATTCAAATGTTCCAATTCTACTTTTAGCAAGTTAAATATCTAGCAATTCACAGAATACTTAATCTAGCTAAACTAATGCTGCAAAGCAATAGGTGGTAAATGGTAAAGATTTAGATCCAGTTCGCTAGTATAAAATTATCTCTACAGTCTTTATGTCTTCTGGTTAAAAAAATAATAAAATTAGAATCTTGTTAGTATCTTATTTCAAAATAGTCATAGAAATATGCAGAGCTAGAATTATACCTCTGTTGGATGTTTCTCATGCAAGTGTCAGATTTATATAAACATATTTAAAGCAAAGTTGAAATAAGCAATGCTGGAAAAGTGTAGTTAAAGTAGTGCTATCACACTGGAAAAGTTCCTGTTGCTAAATCTCCCATTCCATTCATAGTTTACATTGTTTACATTGTCATAGAGTGAGCCTTAGCATAAACCCCAAAGATTTACCTTGAATTTTATGCAGTATAGAATGTCATATTTCACAAAGTTGTATTCATGTGCATTATATCATCATAACAAAATGCACAAATTCAGTTCAATCGGAGTTTTCTTCAGAGAAGGCAAATATTCATATTTATTTTCTGGTAAAAGTCAAATAATAAGTGCATAAGCGGTGCCTATAATTAACAATAAAGATAAGGTGTAGTAAGTGTAATTGTGTAGGATGACCAGTAATAGTCCCATTTCTGTGTTTTTCTTGCAAAACTACATTTTTTCATTTTAGGAACCAAAAATTTCACATTTCCTGTTGCTTTCATGCACTGTAGTGATCAAGGTGGATACCACACAGGGAAAAGGCTGTGCAGATGGTCTCTGTATTTTTCCATGACAATGATTTATTACCATGCAAACCAAAATATTTCTTGGAATGTGTTCCTTTCCCTCTGTCACTGCCTCATCTTCTGTATCTTTTGTCTTGTCTACATAAAAGCAAAGCAGTGCAAGAAATTTTTCCAGTCACTGAACTGGTTTTCATTTCTTCTTCCAATATAATACAGTGAGATCAGTTCATTAGCAACAAAATATACTTGTATAGTTAACAGCATGTAAAAACACAGTCCATGTAAAAATATAATTTCTCAGACATCCCTATCAACATATGTATGTTTATGTAAAATTTTAATCAATACTTATTATTTCCCGTTATGACAGAAAAATGCTAGCTGTTGATCATCCATAACATGGATGAATATGTGTTTTGCTGTGTCTAGTAGACATAATTTCATGTGGTAAACATATACTTATTTTAGTTATTTCCTTTTGATACTATAAAGATTATTCATATTACAAATATTTCTTCCTCTTCTATAGCCCTTAATGCAATCTTCATAATACTTTCATATTTTCAAATGATTTATTTATTTTTAGTGGAAAAAGCATTTAAGCATTTTGAAATAGTTCTTTATAGCTTAGATTTTTTATTACAAACTAATTTTAAATAATTAAACAAAAAATAAAAGTAAGAACAAAAACCTAAATACCTAAAAAATACCTAAAATAAATTTAATTGCCCAGGGTAACCAAAGTATATGTACTGCATTACTCCTTATAAGGCCAATGATACAGAAAAATCAATACATCATGCTTTCAAAGTACTATTTTTATGTTTGTGCATAGTTTTTATATTATTTAATTATCTTCAAAGAACCTTTCTGTTTTAGGAAGAAATATATAAAACTATTTAATCAATAATATATTTCCCTTTGATGTTATCATAATCCATTTGCTTTTATCAGGGTATGAAATGTTTATGGTTAAACAAAGCTTACTGAATGTTTATTTGATTTATCAGCTTTCTGCAGGTGGTTTCTTTTCAGAAAATAAACTGAAGATTTGGGCTCCTATCCAGAACAGCCCATGAGAACATGCCCTATTTTAAGCACAGTACTTATATTGGCATGAGATCCCAGTTCTCTTCTTTTTCTTTTGTCCTGTCTTTTCCTTCTTTTCTCATGACTTAGAAAAACGCAGTAGTCTTAAGTGTAATGTAGTACAAAATTCTATGGAGCAATGTAAAAGTTTTTCTCATTCACACTATGAACTGTGCAGACACCTGGAAACTTTATCTTTAGTTCTCTACACATCAGCTTGTCACCATTTTTCAACAGTTAGTTTATACCATAATGACACCATGAGTGGGAGCCTAAGTCACTGTTTCTCTGCTGCCGAAGTAATCAACATACACCTGTTTTCTGCTGGAAAAATCACAGCAGTTGATGTGTTGACTTTTTAACCTACAAGATGGTGATAAACTAGCATGATGTAAACATTTAAATTTGTCAGACTTTCTCTTAGTGTTTGCAAACTGAACAAGAACAGCACAACACTGGCACGTGTGTCTCATTCACATGACGGAAAATAATGTAACCAGTAAAAAAATTATAAACATGGCTACTAAGAGCAGAGAAATCTCCCTGGTTGTTTCATTTAGAAAACTAGAAACATTGGTTAAAACTATAATGTGAATAATCATATATTTCCAAAGCACAAGAACATCTGAGGTATGTTCAGGCATCTACAAAAGTCCATTAGAATTGCAACAGAAACTTTCTCCTTATGGTCCACAGCTTACGTGCAAAACACAGCACATCGTACAGACTGAAGTTTTAAGTTAAATAAAAATAAATAAATGAAAGGAAAGGGAAGAGCTTCAAAAGTAACTGTCCCCTGAAAAAAGGAGATAGCTGTTGCCATGGCTTAAATATATGTAAACTTAGAGACTAAATTAATTGAGACACTACTGAGAATTCTAGGAATTAGAGTACCAACCCACAGAAGGGAGACAAAAATTCCAGGATTTAACCTATAGGAAATATTTCCTTGACTTCAGCACTGGTGATGAATCAGTCCCATCTTAAAAGACTCTTTATAAGATGGTGTCTAATATCCTATCTCTAGTTGTGACCAATCTCTAATGTTTTATGAAATCTTTTCATCCCATGCTACAAGGCGGAGATAGGCATCAAAAGGAGAAAAAAATATTGAACCCAGTAGATGTCTTATCAAAGTGTTCAAGCTTTAAATTAACACATTATCAGACGTAGAGCATCTTATGCAATAAACAAAGACAGATGACTCCTTTAACCCTTCTTCAGTTGGGATAACTTTAGTGTCTGACACTTTCACGCTCCCTAACATATCCTACAGTTGTTTTTATATGCTTACTAAAGAAAAAATAAAATAAAAAAATTAAATGGCTTAGGTTCTGTTTCTATAGCAATTCAATTCCATGAACTGATCAAAATCTTTTTCTATATTTTTGACATCTCCTTATAACTAGAATCTCTCTGTCTTATTTCAGATACAGTATCTGAGACACTCCTCTAGTAAGTCAACTGCTGGGGTGCTGTTAGTCTAATCAGTGTTCTGGACATTGTCCTGTGTTCTAAGTACACTAAAGAAGCTCACTTTCAGAAATTCCCTATTTTAGCCTAAATATGGAATGTAACCAGTCACACTTGATTACAATAATATTGTATTGAAAAGAATAAAGAATTCCTAAATCATCTTTAAATCTGCTGGCCCAACCATTAAAAAAAAAAAAAATAATAATAATAATCAAAAACAGCAACAACAAAAAACAGATACAAGTTTGCTTGTGAACTTATTTGTTGTACTTTCTAATAACATTTTCCCATGGTCCACTGTCACTTTTCGTACTTTATTTTACTTATCTTTCTCTTTGTGTGATTCTCTGGCAAATAAGCCTCATCTCACATCATTTAAAAATAAGACAAATAACTGTTTAGCATCTCTATATCAGTAATCATTTCAATATCTTAATGTTTTATAAATATTAATCACAATCTTCCCATCATCTTAGTAAAAGAAAGGGATTGTAACCCTTTTAAATTAAACTGAGATAGGAATTATAAAAAAGCATGGTGGGTGAAATACTGAACATAAGCTAGTGGCGTGTGCTTGTAGCCCAGAAAGTCAAACATATCCTGGGCTGCATCACAAGTGTAGCCAGCAGATCAGGGGAGGTGATTTCTCATGAGAACCCACAGTGTTAAGTATGAAGGAAAAAATGAAGAAGTTATTAAGAATGACCATTAAGAAAAATTAGTTTTCAATGACTTAAAATACCACCACAGATGTTTTGTGGCAGAAAAACAGGGTTAATTCATCAGACCAGTTTACTTTAACATCCTCTGCCTACTTATTTAGTATGTACCCTTCAATTTTAAAGAAAAAGCAGTCTGGGTAATACAAGTGACATGTTTTCTTTCCCTAGTACCGAGTCACTCTATCAGCTGGCCATCCTCCCATTGCATTGGAGTGTGACATAATTATCATATCACATATACTCCAGTAAAGTCTGTCTTCTACCTATTTCTTCCTTCCTTTACCAATCTGTCTTGAACTGCTGGCTACTTATCTGAGTCTCATTTTTCTAATCCATCAAAGCTAGATCTCATTCTTCTCAAATTTCTCACTACAGACTAGGGATCCTTGCTCAGTCCCCAGCAACATCACAGCATAATAATCTCCAATCCTATTATTTTTCTCTGAGCACCTTTCCTTTCTGCTAAAGCACCTTTCTCTTTCTTACTGTGAGGATGGTATCTAAGCAGGGAAGAGACAGGGTACCATTCCCAGCCATGGAGTGGCACAGAAAACACCCACAGCTTAACATAAGCATAGCATACAGACTGTTTTGCAGTTTTGGTCACTGAAGTCTACAAAGTCTTAAGATCTTTTGTGATACCTATATTTTTTCCATGAGATCTTTTGCATTACAAAATGGAGATTCTGAAGCAGAAAGTACAGTTCTTGTACATATGCTACCTTCTTCATTTATACAAGTCTTGATCAAGAAATTTACATAATTTCTGTTGTGAATTTCAGTGTACTCTCCATATTTATGGAGTAACATTTTGTCTTGTTTTAAAGAGTATCAAAAATCCATCTCAATTGCTGTAGATAACTTTCACAAACAAATTATCTTTCCTAAAGTTTAGTACAAAATTAAAAGTGACTGAAAACAGGGTCAGATAGCTTTAAAAATAGCATCCTCACTGGCTTCAACCATAATTCATCTAAAAATGTTTATTTCAATTCTTTCTTTTCCAAAATTATTGATATTGTTAGCCTCATGTTAAAGATTCATATGATCCAGAAGAAAACACAGAGGAAAAGGACAGACATGATGGCTCCTGGGAACAAAGCACAACTAATCTGGAGTATTGAATTGCTTGACAATTCAGATAATACTTTTAACTTTAAAGAAATTCTGAGTCACCAAATACTTGTTTTACCTAAGTATGTTTACTACAGTAGGTCAGTTGTCATCCATGTTCCTAACCCGGTCAAGTTGCTTAAAGCTCAGCCTCATGCATTAAATGTGCTAGAAGTCACCAGAACTTTTAGATTTCCCCTACAAAGTCAAGGCTTGCATAATTTATAGAGCCTGCAGTTTAACTGAAAAAACATTATTGCTCATTTATTTCTCAGTAACACTCATGAAATAAATCTGTATCTCCACTGGAAACAAAAACAAACTATAGCAATAGAAAAGGAGATCATAAGAAATAATAACAAAGGTAATTTTTAAATACAGTGCCATCGGTATTTTCTACTGCCAAACGTAGATAAGTCAATAAACAAAATTCTGGTTTTGAATATACAGAGGAAAGCATAATGCCTCTTGTGCTTTATGTTGTTGTTGGCCTTGCAGCACGTCTTCTTGTGAGTTTAGTTCCTAGTCCCTACTGTTGCACTGTCATATAGCCCTTTTTTTATTTCTTCTTCTGAGATAGTCATAACTTCTTTTTTTTTTTTTTTTTTTTTTTTTTTAATGGTGAGCAGTAGATATCAGGCCAGCAAGTGATTTAAAAGCTTTCCTAAAAATGTATATATTTGACTAGATTTAATTAATTCAAACAATTTCTATTTTTCTGATAACTTTCTTAAAGTGAATAAAGTAATACAGTCAGTATCAAACTTCCAGCTTTTCAGAAATTAACTAACATATCTGCTAATTTGAAATGTATCATCTTAATACACATTTATTCAAGCCAGTGGACCTTAAATTACTCCTGATTTAGTATTCAAAAAGACATTTCAAGGGGGTATTTTCACTGTAGCCAAAAAGCATTAGCTCTGGTTTTTATTCCTGAAACTAGTGGACCTATAAGACTTAATAAAAGTGTGAGAGAACAAAATGGATAAATTAAAGACACAAGATATTGTATATTTTCCTAATATTTTCCTGAACATAATAAATAATTATAAATCCTGTTAATTACTTACCTCATATGTTACTGGTTCTAAGGAAAATTTCCTTAAGTCTATACTTGTACAAGCTGGCATTTCATTCTGCAGCTATCAAATAGTACCATATGTGCTGCCTTTTCTAAGAAAGATAATAAGTTATATTTGGAAACATTTGTTAAAATATAAGATAAGTAAAATTTAATAAAGCATTCAACTAAAACTGGATTAATATTCTCCTTTAATTCTATTCCATTCAAGATTTATGCCAGCTTCATCACTATTAGACTATGAATGCCTTGCTATTTTGCACTATTCATCTGTGTATTACAGTGTGTAGGATTCATCTCAATTATATTAAGCCTAAAACTTTAGATTATATTAATCTAAAACTTAGGTATCTTGTCAGAAAAGTATCATCTGGCCACATAGTCAACTAATCTAGTCATTAAAGAGATAAATACCCTGAGAGGCTGATTCATCTCGCCCTCAGTTTACTATCAAAAATACAAAGGATTAATTGTTCTAAGGGAGATTCCTATTGGTGGCAAGTTAAAAATTTTGCAGATAGTTTTTTGTTTGACTGGTTTGTTTCCGTTTTGTTTTCCCTTTTCACCGTACCCTGATATTGCACCTGTCACAAGTGGACGGAAGAAGCTTTTACACATAGCATCATCTATCATCCCCTCCTCCCCACAGGAGCCAGGAACTTGCTGGTCTAATTCTCTGTGATAGTCAATGAGAGCTTATGAATTACCATAGGAGCTCACTGACTGGAGTCATATTCTGTATTAAGCTCTATTTTATTTTATTTTATTTTATTTTATTTTATTTTATTTTATTTTATTTTATTTTATTTTATTTTATTTCTGTATAAAACATGTAATTTTCAGTTATTTATTATCTATTCAATCTCTTTTATTTTTTTATAGGCAACGTGGACAACCTGTCAGCAGTTTTTAATGTTGACATAAATAAGGAATCACAGAATCACGAGGGTTGGAAGGGACCTCAAGAGATCATTGAGTCCAACCCCACTCCTAAACCAGGTACCCTAAAATAGATTGCACAGGTAGCACTTTGACAGGTTTTGAATATCTCCATAGGAGATTGCTCAACCTCTCTGAGCAACATGTTCCAGTCCCCCTACCCTTACCTTAAAGAAGTTCTTCTGCATGTAAGAATGGAGGTGAGTTGTTAATAACAGAATGTTACAAGCCATTTCAATGAATTTAATGTGTGATTAAGTGTGGACTCAGAGGGCAGTTTTATGGTAGATGATTCCACTACGACTAAAATTCCAGTTCAGCCTTTTCAAAACATGGCTGTACAGACATAGCAAGAGTCACTTTTCTGGATAGCAACAATCCTGTAACTATGTGTGAGTCCACAACACTTTGAGAAACTCAGTGAATCGTATCTGAGTACAGGAGTAGTGATCCCTGCCATGATATTCTGCAGAACAAAGGAATATCCAATTTAATTAGTTGGATCCAATACGAATATAAATGAAATTCTTCACGTTTGTATTCATATATCCCAACAAAACTTTTAGGTAGAGTGTATCAATAGAAATCAATACAAGTCAGAAGATTACAGAACAAAATTTTAAAAGGCTTAATTGTTTCTGTTAATTTATAAACAGAAGCACAGGATCACCTAGCTTGGAAAAGACTTTCAAGATCACCAAGTCCAATCATTACTTTTATCTACTGAGTCCCATCACTAGACCTGCACATCTCTTCATGGATGGGGACTCCTTCACTGCCCTGAACAGCCTGTTCCTCTTTCTGTCACTGAATAAATTTTTCTTAATATGCCATCTAAACTTCTGTTGGCCCAACTCAAAACCATTTCCTCATCCAATCACATGTCATCTGAGAAAACAGACCAACATCCATCCTGCCATAGCGTTTTTCCAGGTTGCTGTAGAGAGTATTGGGGTCCCTCCTTAGCCTCCTTTTCTCCAGATTAAAAAAAAAAAAAAAAGAAAGAAAAGAAAAAGGAAACAATTGGCTCAGACACTGTTAATAACTTTTGCTTTCACAGAATCACCAAAGTTGGAAAAGCCCTCCAAGATCATTCAGTCCACCTATCACCAATATTTCCTGCTAAACTATGTCCCTCTGAACAACATCTTGAACACCTCCAGAGATTGTGACTCCATCACCTCCCTGGGCAGCCTATTCCAGCATCTTACCATTCTATCATCTACCATAGTATTTCCTAATGTCCAACCTGAATCTCCCATGGCACAACTTGAGGCCATTCCCTCTAGTCTTATCCCTAGTTACATGGAAGAAGAGGTGGATCGCTACCTCACCACAACCTCCCTTCAAGTAATTGTAGTTAAGGTCTCCCCTGAGCCTCCTTCAGACTAAACAATCCCAGCTCCCTCAGGGACTCCCCATAAGACTTATGCTCCAGATCTCTCATTAGTTCTTTGCCCTTCTCTGAACACACCCCAGAGCCTTGATGTCATTCTTGTATTGAGGGGCCCCAAACTGAACACAGTAGTTGTGGCACAGTCTCACCAAAGCTAAGTGCAGAGGGACTTCCCTGCTCCTCGTGGCAACACTATTTCTGATACTAGCCAGGATGCCATTGGTCTTTTTGGCCACCTGGGCCACTGCTGAATCGTGTTCAGCAGATTGTCGACCAATACCCTCAGGTCCATTTCCTCTACACAGTCCTCCAGCCAATCTGCTCCAAGACTATAGAATTGTCTGGGGTTGTTGTGGTTAAAGTGCAGGACCCAGCACTTGGGTCTTGTTGAACTTCATCCCACTGGTCTCAGCCCAGTGATTCAGCCTATTCAGATCACTCTGTAGGGCCTTCCTTCCCCCAAGTAGATCAAAACTTTCTGACAAGTTGGTGTAATCTGCAAACATACTGAGCGTGCACTCATTGCTCTCATCCAGGTTATAAACCCTCTTTTAATATACCTAAATATGAATATTTTAACTGATTATTGAAAGCCTGATTATCTGCAAAGAACTTAGTAGGAATTCCTAGAAGAACAATGTTGTGAGTAGTTCTTTGTTTCCATAGCAGAAATTCTTTGTTATATGCAGCTGATAGTGCAAGCACAAAAAGCTGCAAGCTGGATAAGCCTTTTAAATAAATAAGTAAAACTCATGATTTTTTTTTTCAGTTTATATTAATCAGATCAGATGAACTTTTAAAGGACTTACAGAGATCAATTATCTGAGATTTTTATCTAGCTCAGCCTGTGCAGAACAGGTTGCCATTCTGCAGTGCTTTGTGCAGAACAGTGTGTCTTATGATGTTTTACTAAAAAGTGCTCAGAAAATGCAGTCTCTTTCATCTTTCCGTAATCTTTCTTATTTCACATCCTTCCTCGAGATTATTTAACTTTTTTTTTCCGGAATATTCATTTCCTTAAGTATTTCCAATTTCTTCATGGGCTACCAACTTTCCTGAACAAAATGTTCTTCTATTTTTTTGTCAAACTTTCTACTAATCCCCTCGTCCATACTTGAAAAAGATAGCTCTCTAAACCAGCCTTGAATTAATTCTTTTTTTTTTCCATTTTGTCATTTTATAGCAGCTGAGTTAAATTTTTTATTCTCTGGATCTCTCATCTATATTTCTTTGGTTGTATTAAAGAGCATAATCTGATATGAGAAATAGCCAAAGCTCATCATAAAGTGTCAGCTATTGTTTTTAGCTGAAACAGAATAAGAGGAAGACTTAGAACAAAGCTTTGTCTTTGTATTTCCTAGACAGGGACACAGGGGAGAAGCATGCATGCCTAATTTTAGACTTTGGAATCATATCACAAGACTTCTGCTCTGCTTTTAAAGATGTAATTTACTTCAACAATGACTCAAGTATGGAAGTCACAGTTCTGAGAGTAGTGCTGGAGAAAAAAAAAAAAAAAAGAAGGAATAAGAAAAATACTTCTACTAATCCTCTGAATTACTTTATATTATTTTATGTTTGTATGCAGTTAAAGCTAAAAATTCCCTTACAGAAAACATTTATGCCCTTCTATATTCTCATTCATAAAGCAAAAATAAGCCTAAATCTCCCCTTTTCCATTCTACTCTCACTAGGAACATTTTTTTACTTTGAAGCAGTTAATGTCATGAACTATACAATTGATTGGTTAGGCAGTAACTGAGCTAAAGTCTGCTAACCTGAATCAGTGATGCAGTGTACCAAGGGAATTTCCCCTTTTTCCAAAGTAATAAAGTTGTAACATACTGATTAACAAAACTCCTATCTAATGATGATAGGATTACTGAGAGTCCATAAACTTTCTTTTTGTTTTGCTTCTGATCATCTAACCTTTTGCTCTTTGATCATGTCTGCTCCTTCTCAGAAGAGATTGGTTCATCTCACCTGTATTTGCTAATGGTCCAAACTGAAATGTCTTTCTTGTTTAAAAAAAAAAAAAAAAAAAAAAAGTCGCCCTTATTAATGCGCATATAAGTCTGGGAAATTATATTATTTATTAACTACTCTTCTTAAGCACCTGGATGAGGAATATCATCTTCAATTCAATATCAGCTTCATAGGGTTCAAGTCAATAACCAGCTTCTAGGAATACTCTTCAGCTTTTTCAAAATTCTGATGTAAGCTTCCTAAAAATTACTTTTTAAAATTGATTCCAGATCTCTTTATAGTTCTGGTTCACTTTCCAGATTGAAATCCACTACTGTTTCAGATTATGAAACAAAGTGAACAGACCCAAAATTGAGATCTGCCCATAATGGCTTCTTCAAGAAAATAAAGGATGACTTTTTATTCTAGCATCTATAAAAAACATGGGAAGAGGACCAGTGGACTTTAGTCCCTGCTCTAAGGACTATTCAAGAACTTTGTTATAACTGAAAAATGACAATAAAGAAGTGAATTAACTCTATTCAGCAGCTGAAAAAAAGGAGGAAATACTCGTAAATGACTTTTGGCATAAAAATGGACACTCACTAAACACTATATTGTGAAAATATCAGTTTTGAATGGTAGGTCATTCTAGGAGCAACTTTTAGACCAAGGTACTCTCAAGTTACATTTTCCACAAAGTCTAGCTCAAAATTCTGAAGACTGAAATGTTTAGGAATGAAAAAGCACCTGTATGGCTTAGCTATAAAGATAGTAGTGTACCGTTCATTTGTAAATGTTAAATTATTACTCTGTTATCTGCCTGAATACTGAGATAGCACCTTAATAATCTAAGTCCTTTCATTAATACGTTACAGTAACAAAATTTCAGTATATATTAACTTCTCTATCAACTGCTGATTTAATGGAATAGCTGCACAGCAGACCAATATAATTAACAATAACAAGTCTCTTGCTTATGTTTCAGATTATTTCTCACAACATTTGGAAAGTCTCAATGACAGATTTCTGTATCGATAATTATAACAATTTCTCTGTTTTTTAAATGTATCTGTGATGGGTTCACCAAGCCTGTTTTAGCAACTCCTAAACTTCTCCTTATTTTATGTAGCAAATTAAGCTTTTGTTCTTATATAGAAAAGGCCAGAAACTCTCATCTGGGACTAACAAAGAAAGGTTTAGCTTCAGGGTACCTGGACAATCAATTGTTGCTTAATTAGGTTTGTAATTACTAGTGACTGTCTCATTATAAAAAGCAAATTGTATTGATGTACCATTTGAACTTATCCCCATAGCATTAGTGTGTGGTCATAAACATCAGTAATTCAAGCTGCAAATCAGCAATGTTTGCTTAGATTCAGAAAGCAATTCTAAAGGTAGTATTAGAGTTCCAGAACAGGACAAATGTTATCTTATTTGGGGCAAAAGAATATCAGATCTTTATTCTGGCAAACTTGAACTGGATTCCCATGTAGTTCAGATGTAGTCAAGCCAACACTCAATAAAAAAAAGAGTTCTGACAGAATGACTGATAAGAAACTCTTGAAATAACAAGCAAAACAGTGATCATATGCAGACATAGGTGACAAAGCAATATAGTTCTTGGCTCAGCCAGGCCAAGAATCTGAAATGTGACATAAATAATGTCAGATTGAGCTAAACACCTTACCTCCATTTAGCAGTCATATGAGAGACGTGTATGTCTCCAAAAGGGATTAATTAACTTCATTTACGATGAGCATTTGAAATACATACAATTAAATGCTTCAGAATACATTTATTTTTCTTCCTCTAGAAGGCTGGAGTGATTAGTTCAGGTTCTGCTGTCTCTCTTTTATATAGCTAAAGGTACATGAGAATAATCCTACTCCAAGTGTTCCTTTGTCTAAATACCCGGAGGGATCTGATTAGGCATTCTTTCTCAGAGCATGCTTAATTGGTACTGGCTGTTTTAAGCCCCATATAACTGAGTCTAACTCAAGTTTTATCCAATGTCTTAACAACTAAAGCAAGGTATGGTGTCTGGTGCCAATTCACTACTCAGCCTAAAATTTCCCACTTTTCAGGATGCTATTTTGACCATATTGCTGTGGACTATACAGTTTAATGTAAGAGCCACTGGACTAGAGTTTGAGCATAAATTTTGGGTTAACTTGCAAAACCACAAGAGAAAAAATAAAGAAAAAGAAAAAAAAAGTCATATCAATACAATCTTCGCTGTGTGTAATAGTTATATAATTGTATTAAAAAAAAAAAAAAGGGAAAAAAAAAATTCCAAGTAAACAGAATAATTTGACTAGAATTGAAAAAGGTATTTCCTCTTTGCTATTTAGTATATTAGCAATATTAGCATATATGGAACTTTCTTTTTTTCCTCACATTCAAAAAGAACTTAGGTGAATACAAAGGACATTGTGTAAGCAGAAGTGCATGGGTGGAAGTAAACACATCTTATTGTGAGGAAAGTGAACCTTCTTAGTTTTTTTCATCTATTTTTTGGCCAGCTCATAGTGATCATTCCTGAAAGTGAAAATTTATAAACAAATGCAAAAAATGTTTGTAATGAATGCACATTCTTGAACTACCATTAGATGCATAATTCTTTCTACGTTTTACATAGGGTTCTACCAACGAAAGGAGCCTCAAGTGGCTGGTTAAACAAGATTTTGTTCTGTTGGTTGTCACAGTAAGGGGGAAAGGATCCATTGCAACAAATATTGTTGTACTTTCTGTAAATACACTGTAATTACGTAATTATGTGCATGACTGAAAAACAGAAACCTATTTGGAATTCCATAGACTTCTTAAGGGCAGCATGATATACTTAAGATATTCTTACTTGTAAGGCACTAATTAAAAATAAAGTTAACATAATTTGATAGAAAATATAGTCTAATGCCTGTCTTCTTGGTAAAAATTATTTTTAAAACCAGGAAAAAACAAAGATGAAGTAAGAAAGACATTTTATTTTATTTTGAAGACCAGAAACTTTCAGACATTTTATTTGTATTCTCAGAAGAATAACGTGCTAATAAGATCTGTACATGAGAACATGACATATGTAAAATACTGGGGACAGAGGGAATATTGGGGGATTGAAGAGGAAAGCCTAGGTATCATAATAACCCAACAGTACGATTTTTCCTGCTTTCCTCTTGGAAATTGCACATAGGTTTTTGCTTTGTTATTTCTTTGTGCTTGTTTGTTCACTTTCTTGTTTTGTTTTACTTATGTATTTGTTTAAATTAATCTCTAGTCTTTTGGATAGGTGCTACTTCATTTTTCAGTCTTGGCCAGGGAGATCAGCATCTGGCAGAATGGCTTGGCTGGAGTACTGTTTTTTGTGAAGACCTGATTTGAAGGAGTATCTCTGCATTTGGGCCACCAACTTCCAGTTTGGAATAATGAGTAAGAGCATCTGGAATTTGAAGAACATTTTTGTGTACAATGGAGGTTTTCCCAAAACTTGAAAATGCATTTCAGTTTCACTCTGTTGAATGCATTAACTTCTCACTAGTTGTTGTGTGCCCCATATTGGTAATGGGGTTTGGGGCTGTCCTGTTTAAAAAAAAAGCAATAAGGAAAGATATAGCAGCCCATTCCTATCTGACATATATTGTAAATAATTTGTTGATTCCCTGGAGGCATTCAAGGCCAGACTAGATGTGGCTCTGGGCATCCTGGTCTAGTGGGTGATGATCCTGCCCACAGCACAGGGGTTGAAACTAGATGATCTCTGAGGTCCTTTTCAACTCAGGCCATTCTATGATTCTATGAATGTGAACGCATAAATTAACACATATGTACACGTACAATTAAAAATGCACAGGTATATCTATCAGGAATTAAGGTCAGCTTTAATTTTCTTTACACGTACTGAGTCTCAGAAGTTACTTAAGAGCAAAGGATTTCTCAAAATGACTATAGCATCATAGAATGCCTTAGGTTGTAAGGGACCTTAAACAATATCCAGTTCCAATCCCCATGCCATGGGCAGGTTTGCTGGGTGAAGCTGCCAAGGACACTATTCAACTTGGCCTTGAATGCCTTCAGAGGTGGGCATCCACAACCTCTCTGGGCAGTAAATAAGTACTGATTATTGAATCTTAAAGAAACACCATTCTCCTCTCCCTCCCAGCTATTTAGTATAATGTCATGTTTAAAATAAAATATGCTCCTTTGTACTTGAAAAATTGGCTTCACCAAATAGTGTATAATTTCAAATAATGAAGCCCTTTTACTGTCTTGCACTTAGAGGTACAACTTGAATACCCAGAAAATCAATACATACTTTGCTACATGTTTACAACCAAATAATTGAAATATCAGAAGGGCAGTGAGCTATGGAGACTTTCTAATGACAATTCTTTCAGTACAAATGCAGTTCTTAATGTAATTGGTACTACTTTTGAAAGTACTTTTTTTAGCACTCTGCTAAGAATATAACTGTGTAAAATGAACCCCTGAAAACCCCAATAACACTTTTGTGACATCAGCATCTAAAAGGAAATCCACATTGTTCTCAGTATTACTGCTGCATATAAGCCATAGAAACTCCACTCAGAGAAGAATATTATACAGATTCAGCCCAAAGTGACAAGACTTGTGGACAAGTTTGACAGCTATAAATGAGCTGTTACTTCTTTAAAGCTAGGAATAGTTTCAGCTGAACCCTAGCTCCTCTAAAAAATGAAAATGAAAAGAAACTATCTGTATAAGGGAAATAATTCATGTTTTCACTTTTAGAGAAGAAAGGATTCTCCCTTATGATATAAAATCAGGAGAATCTGTAGGTGAAGAACAAGTCAAGGTTAATATAAATTATGTATCTGCTATTTAGTTGCAAGGCAGAGCAAAAAAAAAAAAAAATCCTGACTTTCTGATCAAAGAATGACTGCAATATTATTTCAAAGGTATTCACTGTCATTGTAGGATCATAGTTTTATAACGGGAGTAAGCATGAAGATTGAACAGTTTACTTAATGAAGCACTAGCCTTTTATCCCTAGAACTACAATTTAAATCCATCTTTCAGTCCTAAATAGAATAAGTGGTTTCATCTTTGTCCATCGTGGACAGTAATTTGACACAGTTTAGATCAACTAACATCCACTGTGTCAGTGGAACACCAAACGTCAACTACCATGAAGGTTGAAATCTCACTTTTTAAGTAAATCATTTTTTAAAAATATGCTTTGCATAAATAAATAAATGACAGCAACTCAAATTATAAAATGTAGACTCTGCTATAATCTCCAGCTTTTCTCATTGTAAGTCTCATTGCAATAGAAATTTTCTACCTCCATCTTTAGTATTAACCCCTCTAAAGTCCAGATTTCAACAGTGAACTTTGTATTACCTCTATTATTTTATACAAAATGCTAGTGAAAGCTCAATTCAGAAAGATTATGGAGTATTTTACACATATTTCTACAACCTTCTCTTTCCTTTCTCCAAAATTTCATTTCATTTCATTTCATTTCATTTCATTTATTTATTTATTAGGAGGAAAAGTATACTTTTTCCACTCCTAGAGTCTCATTCTCCAGCAATTTTAAATGGGTCAATGTAGATCATGAACACTTAGGCTTGAACTACTTCACCCATTTCTTTTTCAGTTTTTTGCTTCTATTTCCAGAAATTTGTCTGTAATGGTTTATTCTATCTCTACCTTTTTTCAGCTCCTATTTTTTTCTTAAATTTCCATAAGATTTTTTGTCTAGATCTGAAACTCTATTCATCTTATGTACATGACGGTAACATCTGCTTGAGTAAAAACCTAAAGAAAGGTTTTATTTTAATAAGAAACTTTACAGAAGGCCTTGAAGCTATTTCTCAGTTATCTAATCTAGCAAATTACTTGCTTTTGTTATTATTTCCAATAATATGAGTCATTTATATATTTGTAACTGATAGAGATAAATCTGAGAATGTTTGTAGATGTCCATTTAATGATATAATTTTAACAGACATAATAAATATGTAAATTACTTTTTGCGTGTGGCTTTCCACACACAAACAATGATGGTAAGACACTCTGTAGCCAAATCTATCAGAGTTGATAGATTTGCACTGCAAAATCATCTAGTGACTCAGTGAACTAAATTTAGCATTGGCAAAATTTCAGTTTTCAGGCTATATGGCAGTTTCTTTTTAATATCAGTGATTTTTCTGAGCATTTCAGCTTTCAGATAAAGAACTTTCAAAACCGATTTTCTTCAAGAAATGTTAATTGATTCTCATTGTGTGTCATGAGAGTTAGGAACTTTTGTGTGGTTTTTTTGTGTGTGTGTATGTGTGTGTGCAAACATATAAGGTCCGCATTTCAATCACATGCATCTGCACTGACTTGGATTAAGGTCAGTTATATACATAATACTGCTTTGAAAACCTCTTTGTTTCTTCATGTCTGTCTTTGTAAAGATGAATTCATAGTCCCCTACTCTGTGATTTAATGCAAAATTTTGTTTTTAGTGATTGTATCAGTTGTTTCTTATGCATACACTACAGTCTGTATTTTATTTCACCTTGCTGAGCTCTATCTGAAGATTCTGTTCCTTTCTGAGTAGTGAAAGTTAAGCTCTAATGCATGTTTATGAAGGGCTTCCTAAAAGCAAATCCTGCCTTAGCAAAAGCAGTTTCAAAAGCATTGCATTTTGATTAATAGCAAATTTATTTTAAATATTGTGTTTATATAAATAAAATTATAATAATAAACATAAAATTATAAAAATAAACATATAATTCATAAGTTATCCAAATGCAACTAATTTTATTAGTACATTCACTAGAATATTCACTTTTTTTTTTTTTTTTTTTTTTAACCTTAATGAGTATTATCCTCACTTTGTTGCGCAGATGCAGTAGTAGAAATAGACAGTTGATTTCTGAACGGGTCATATCTTGTTTGCTTTGAAGGCACAATCTGAAAGCAATTTAAGAATGAATGTCTGGTAATTAATGTAGTACTAAAAACAAGATAGTGCTTTTATCTATTGCTCACATATCATAGCATAATTATATAATTCATAATTAAACAATATCACGAGTGTATAGGAAAATGAGAAAATTATTCTCCCCTTCCCCAAAATTATAATATCCCTATTTCTGTGGACAGAAAAAAAAACAATCTGTACATTTTCTTTTAACCAATAAGATCTTCTTTTTTATCTAAATTCAACATACCTTATTCACAGCTATCCTAAAGCAGTCAATGAACTCAGCATATGAAAAAAAAAAACACCAAAACACTTTTTCCTCTAAACAGTAAGATAATCCAGATCATTGTTGTCATGTATCAAGATGCATTCTTCCAAGAAAACAATTTAAAAGGCATGTTACATGTGACAATGATGGTTTCCTGAACTCAACCCAATTCGAACAACACAGAAATATTTATTACAATTATCTGGAAGTTGGTTACTTCTCTGAAAAATAGACATATATTTAGACTAATATTTTCATTTACTTCTGTCTACAAAATCTTTCCCTTACAAAAATAAATTACAAAAACCCTTTTACATGGTAATACTTGAATAGTAGCAAACTCAGAGCTACTTCCTGGGGGAAAAACAACAACAACAACAAAAACTAAAGGTGAATCCAAGAACTGGATTTGACTTTACATGTCACTTAAGTTCGCCCTTCTAATCAACCTAAAATACCACAACAAGGAGCATTTAAAAGAGTTCATTTTTACAAAGTCTGTTCAGAGTCTCCTTTTCTCAGTCTCAAAAGCTTTCAAGAACAGAAAGGCCAAGACATAAATACTGTCCTGTCTGCAGAACTGCCGTCAAAAATCTCAGATTTTGCTGTTCTGTTTTTCATGAGAGATTCTGATAGCATAGGATTTCAGATTCATTTAATTATTAAAGATCTTGTTATTTGATGTTAACTATTTATTATTAAATAGTTTTGACGGAAGGAAAATCCATTTATATCCTCTGATTATCAAGTGATATTTATGTGCTATCAAAAATAGTTATAATTTGCTGTTTACTATGAAGTCATGATTTTGCAAGGAGATGCATTTGTCCCACCTTAAAGTATAGGCTGCACAGCTGATATCTGTTACTATCTATAGGTCTGGAGTATACTGATCTGTAAAGATATTACCAAAGAAAAATCTATATGATACTATTAAATTAAAACTGACATCCACCTCATCATCATCATGAAAGGAAAATAGAAAAGGCCGTGGAAGCAAATATCTCATTATCAAGTGTGACACAGATTTAATTTGGGTAATTTTTCATGAATGTTTGCTTACTGGGCTCTGGCCTTTACATTTTCTTGTTTCTTCAAATATTTAAAGCCAGTGTTGCTAATTTCTTATTGACAAAGTATCCCTACAATAAATGAGTAATAAATCCAACAGTGTCCTCATATGTTTTCAGTTTTCATTCTTTTTTTCCCCTCATATGCTCAGAGGGAAGGGCTATTTTTCCAAACTCCCTGGAGCAGAAGCTGTTCATTGTTTTGCTGAAGAAGAATCTATTATAGAAGTGGAACTCAAAGCTCTAGTCCAACTACATTTTATTGCTAAACTACTACATATTCTAATTTTAAGAATTTTTATTTAAAAATTTATTTTTTTTATTTATTTGTATATATAGCCTATGCCTTGGCTTCTCTAGTTAAAAGAGATAAAAAGAGAAAGAAGAACACAGGAGAGAGAGCACTTTTTCTTTTCTGGCTGTTAATATTGAAAATCAAGGAATAATACTTTGGATTATTTAAAACAGCCCGATTTAATAATTCTGAATTTTTGATATAACATTTAAAAAGATGGTCTCACTCAAGTGTAATAAAATATGTAAATAATTACTAAAGCAAACAAAACAAAACAAAAACAAATCTTGTTTGAACATTTCAGATGATTTTATAGCTGAAATGAATAAAAGTAGAGTAAGTTTCAGCCAGACGTCTCATGACTGTATAGGTTTTGCAAAATATCTTGATTCCTTGGAAGAATATTCAGAAAAATCTTTTATAACCATGCCATTAAAACAAGAAGTAGTATCTGCACTCAGGAATCCCTAACTCTGATTAAAGAATGATTACTTGATAGAGAATTTCATGTTGGATAGAAAAAATGTGATGGACATGAAAATTTTATTGTTTTTCAAAATTATGTTTGTTTCTTTTTTTTCTTGAAAACAGTGAAGACCTCTGACATGCAGCACATTTTATATAACATTTTAAATAAGAAATAGTTTAGTCTCTTGTGTTTTAAATAGGTAAATAAATTTCAGTGTAATATTTCTTAGGAATTTCCATACACTAATGTTGCATTTTGCTATTTATTCTGATCACTGATTTCAAGCATGAGTGAGGAAAACATCTGTTTTACTGAAATTATTCTTAGATTTTTTAGATGTGTGTACGTTTAAAATTGGGATGTTTTATTTTTATCTAAATGTAAATATGGAATACCTCATTTTTAACCCTTTTTCAGACTTTTTTTTTTTTTTTTTTTTAAATTATAGATCTGCAGCAGTGGTTCACAGAACATTTCACTTTATTTTGTAAAATACTATTTACTGCTTTTTGTAAAACATAATTACAAATGTTTTATTTAAAACTCTTAGAATTGCAACACTCACTGTGTAAGAAAAGGAAAAGCAATTCCTTTGTTCACTTTCATAAATTACCTGTATATTGTATGTATGTTCACTTTGAATCAGATGTATACCTCTTTTCCCAGTCATTTTTATCAAATAATATCCCTAGACATACAGTGAGTTAAATTCTTATGGAAAATCTCAGTCCTATGTGCTTTGTTTTGTTTTGCTCCAAGTCACTTAATATCAAAGCATACCTTCAATTGTCTGCGAAGTGCAGAGTAAATACTTCCATAAATCACAGCTCAGATTTTCTTTATCATGCATAACAGTTAAGACAGCTTGCCAACTAAATTGTTGTATCTTCAAGTGCTACTTCAGTGACCAGAAACAGAGTTTAAAATGTCACAAGAAAAAGTGATAAGCAAATGTATTATTTAGTATAAATCCTCAATATGAAACTCTCAAGTGAAAAGGTTACATATAAAGGCCTATCTAAAGCCCCCAGGTGGACTAGCTAGTGGAATCCTGTCTGAATGGTCCTCAGGGGGGCTTCGGGGATTAAGTCCTCCTTCTCTTGGATAAGGCCTGGCAAAGGAGCTGACTCCAGCTGAGAATGTCAAACCTGTTGGAGGTTACTTTGTGATGTAAAGCAGCTGTATAAAAGAGAAAGTTAATTCTCAGCTCCCCCGAAGTCACCCATACTTTATTTTGGGAACTGAAGTTTCAAGTGGCCAAAGGCTAATGATAAAATTAAGACATTTCCCTGATAAAAGGTGAAGAACGTGAACCATGTGCCAAAAAACTGAGAGAAGGGGGGGAAGGGGGAAAGGGGGGAGGGAAAGAAAAAAAGAAAAAAAAAACTGAGACTGTGAGAGAGGCTTTTAGAGGTATTTTCAGAAAGTCTGTATAGAGATATTTTGGGGATTTGCATCGAAAAACTTGAGTAAAATATTGTTTTTTCTCCATTGCTAGATGTAAGAGAAATGCAAAATATTTTAAATACAAGGAATTCAAAATGTTCATCTTTTTTAAGAGTAAATTATCAGGTCATAATGCCTAAGAACCTGTTATGGCTCAGAAATCAATCAATAGTAACAGTAATACTGACTCTCATAGTTATATCTTAGGATATAAAAACAAAGATGTTGAGGAGAGCTGACTACTCTTCGAGGATGCCTTCCTGAGAGCGGAGCTCTCTGTCTCTCTGAATAAGAAAGCGGGCAGAGGAGGTAGGAAACCGGCATGGCTCGGCAAGGACCTGCTGGGCACACTGAGGGCAAAGAAAGGTGCATACAAGCTCGGGAAACAAGGGCGTGTCACCTGGGAAGAATACAGGGATGCCATCCGGACTTGCAGATGTGGGATCAGGAAAGCCAAGGCGCAGACGGAAATGAACTTGGTGAGGGATGTGAAAAACAATAGGAAGACATTCTACAGGTACATCGGCCAGAAGATACAGGCCAAAGTGAGTGTACCTCCTTTGGTAAATGTAAAAGGAGAACTGGCTTCAGCGGACAAGGAGAAGGCTGTGGTACTGAGAATGAGTTCTTTGCCTCGGTCTTCACTGGTGGCCAGGATTCCAGTATTTCTCACGTCCCTCAGCCCTGCATCCCTAAACCTCTAGGTGGGGACTGGGGAGGTAAATCCCCCCCCACTATAAGGGCAGAGCAAGTCCCAGACCACCTCATGAGACTGAATGGTACAAGTCTATAGGGCTGGATGGCGTGCATCCCAGGGTTCTGAAGGAGCTGGCTGAGGCGGTTGCCGAGCTGCTCTCCATCGTATTTGAAAAGTCGTAGCTGTCAGGTGAGGTCCTAGATGACTGGAGGAAGGGTCACGTCACTCCCATTTACAAGAAAGGGAGCAAGAAGGACCCAGGGAAATACAGGCTGGTGAGTCTCACCTCTATGCCTGTGAATATCATGAAACAGATCGACGACATGTTTGATCACATGAGGAATGAGCGTGTGATCCAAGACAGCCAGCACGGCTTCACCAGGGGGAGGTCATGCTTAACCAATCTGGTGGCCTTCTGTGATAGAGTGACAGCATTGGTGGACAAGGGAAAGGCAATGAAAGTCATTTCCCTGGACTTGAGCAAGGCCTTTGACATGGTCCCCCACCACATCCTTATCTCTAAATTGGAGGGATGTGGATTTGATGGGTGGATCACTCGATGGATAAGAAATTGGCTAAAAGGCCACAGACAGACGATGGTTCTATCATCAATGGTTCTATGTCCAGGCCGGTAACGAGCGGCGTCCCCCAGGGGTCTGTCTTGGGACCGGTCCTCTTTAACATCTTTATCAATGACATCAATGACGGAATCAAATGCACCCTCAGCAAGTTTGCTGACGACACCAAGCTGAGTGGCGCGGTTGACACAGTGGAAGGAAGGGATGCCATTCAGAGGGATCTCAACAGACTTGAAAGATGATCAGGGGACTGGAGGGGCACCTCCCCTATGAAGACAGGCTGAGGGAGCTGGGATTGTTCAACCTGGAGAAAAGAAGTCTGTGGGATGACCTCACTGCAGCCTTTTAGTACCTAGAGGGAGCCTACAAACAGGAGAGGAATCAACTCTTTGAAAGGGTAGATAACGACAGGACAAGGGGAAATGGTTTGAAGTTGAGGGAGGGGAGATTTAGGTTGGATATCGGGGGGAAGTTCTTTACAGAGAGAGTGGTGAGGTGCTGGTACAGGCTGCCCAGAGAGGTTGTGGATGCCCCGTCCCTAGGGGTGTTCAAGGCCAGATTGGATGGGGACCTGGGCAGCCTAGTCTAGTATTAAATGTGGAGGCTGGTGGCCCTGCATGTGGCAGGAGGGTTGGAGATTCATGATCCTTGAGGTCCCTTCCAATCCTGGCCATTCTGTGATTCTGTGATTCTATGATATAAATCAGTTTCCAAATAGGAGAAAGAGCTGTCAAGACAATTCTCTTCTTTAGCGATAGAATAAATATGTAAGATAAAAGCACTATAAAAAATACATTCATCCCAGCAACCATGCAACTGATTATTAAAGTACTATAGCGAATGTCAAATTTGGAAAATTAAAAAGCTAACTGGCCCCCATATCTTGCCATATAAATCCTTAAATAAAGCCTTAAATCATACTGTTATCTTCAAGATTAGTAGATGATACTTCTTCATGACAAATATATTAACATATATTTGTATTATTTTGAAAGTGATAAACACCTGAAACTCATAGTAGGAATTTGATTGTGATGATTCTCCAGAACCTAAGGAAAGTGAGCGAACAGAGAATTGCGAGGAATCAGAACTTGCTTGGTGGATAAGAAGGATGTAATAGTCATGACATTCCTTTAATTTAGAAACATTTCCTACATGTGACATTGTCAGAAACAGAAAAAGACTAAATTGAATCACTATGAAGTAGGGTATGATATTGCGTGATTTCTTGACATCACTGTATCTTTATATCACTGAAATGATACAGGAATTAAAATATGCCATTTTATGTTCTACAGGTCTGGACCATGTCTGCATAAGAAAAGGACTTGGGTCCAATTTCATACTCAACCTTTTTTCACATTCTTTAGATGGAAATCTGAACTATTTAGAAACTAATCATTACAAATCTCCTTTATAATTGTGGAGAAAAATAGATATTTCTGAAGTATGGTTCATATCACTGTATACTCATTACTTCTCAAATGAATTTTAATCTAAAAGTGCCTGGCTTGCTGCAGTTTTTAAAGAAAGAAAGTGGGAAATACCTCACAGGAAGAAAACAAATAAAGTGTAATTAAGCCTCTCTATAATGAATAAGTTCTAATTAAAAGTGAGATTACATGACAAAGAATAATTTTTTAGAAATGTCTGTACATGAAATGTTACAACCTTTGTTTTCCGTCAAACAGTATAACAGTCTTCCTGAGAACTACTGTAACTGAGATAGTAGGTTCATGTTTATGATGACAAGGTTTGAAAATCTGAAGTGTAGTTGATATAAAACTGGATGAAAGTAGTTGAACTACTCAGAACATGTTGAAAACATCATTGCCAGATAACAGAAAAGTTTGAGTTCCTGGCTATGAATGCACTGTGAGGCAAAAGTATCTGCTGACTGAACAACTTATTCATTACATCCAAGGAAAATTATCTTTTCCTGAGGCAATGGTAACTGGAATTTGCAGTGATCATAAGAACACGACAGACAGACATCTCACTCCAGCATTTATTTTCTAAAATCATAAAAATAAATAATCATGCAAGGAAATTTTTATACAGACATTCTAAGAGCTTGTCCAGTACAGGAAAGAAGCTGCACTCCCACACACCAACAGCTCCGAGAGAAATAAAGCAAAATTAAATCAAGAACATTAGCAAACTTATTTCCATTTTTTGTCAGGCTTAAGATTAAATTAGTGTATATACAGAATGCAGAATAGAGTATAGTTGGACCATAGACTCATTCAGTTTGTTCAGTTTTCATTAACAAAACCTCATTTCAGATGACAGTGTTTCATACTTTAATGCAGAGTAGTCACAGACATTGCTGAGGAGATAAAAGTGTAAAAAAGTACTATAATCAAGAAGTGCAGAATCAGACAGGGAAATCAGCAAACACTATCTTGACTGTGTCTGTGTGTACATTTATGCTCAGAGATAGGAAAATGTATGATCTAGCCAAGTGAATTACTATTTTCCTATTCTTCCTCCAGACAGAAGTAATTAACATTGGTTACATCAAGAGACTGCTATGGCAAAAAAAAAGATATTACCTGGGTATCATTTGTTCATTCTGGGAAGCACACCAAAAGGTTAGGCTAGTATCATAAAACACGAACACTTATAGAAGTAATACCATTTGGCTACTTGGAAATATATCAGGCAAATCTAGCTGTACAACAAAGAAATTTTCCGAAGTGAAAGAAATTCAATAAAGACAGATGCAAAGTACTACTTTTTCTCTCTGGTATATACAATAGACAGGGAGAACCTGGGTGGGCCAAAGGATTACAGCAGGTCACCTGGAATCTAAATGCAGTGCTAGCTGTGAAGAAATCAACAATACAATTCCATTCTGAAATGGATTAAGAATGAACTTTGCATTTAGATTTTGCTCTGATCCAGTAATAGTCTTATTTTGGCCTATATCTTAGAATCATAGATTCAAAGAGTGGCTCAGATTGGAGGGGACCTTAAAGATCATCTAGTTCCAATACCCCTGCCATGGGCAGGGTTGCCACCCACTAAATCAGGCTACCCAGGATCTCATCCAACCCGGTCATGAATGCCTCCAGAGACGGAGTACTCATAACTTCTCTGGGCAACCTATTCCAGCTCCTCACCAAACTCTTGAGTGCAGAATTTCACCTTAACATCTAAGCTAAATCAACACTCCTTTAGTTTAAAGCCTTTCCCTCTTATCCCATCTCTAGCAGACCATGTAAATAGTTGGTCCCCCTCCTGCTTGTAAAGCTCCTTTCAAGTGCTGGAGGGTCACAATGAGGTCTGCCTGGAGCCTTCTTTTCTCCAAGCTAAATAATCCCAACTCCCTATCCCTCTCTTCATAAGAAAGTGCATAGCTGACATGCATCATATTGAGAGGGGAAAAAGTTGTGTTTTGTAACAATTAGGCTTATCAGTCCAGATTGTGTTAATTATTATGTTAATTACTGGTATGCTGCATCACATCTCTCCTGGTCAGATAATTGACTACAGTAGGCAAAAGTCTCCTCTATATTCTAGGTGAGGCAATACTTGGAGAAACTCTTGTGATAACTTTTCAGAGCTGTAAAACTGGTGAAAACTGTGGGAAATTTTGAAAGCTCATATGGCAGCTTTATAAAGAAGGTGATGCAGTTGCAGCTCCTCACGGAAAATGTCTTTGGCTTCCCACAATGATGCAAAATGCTTGAGAAAGGGCAGGATGGGAAATGGCGTTGGAATAGACGAGCACCTATTGTGGTGGATCAGTTTTGTCTGTCTCAAAAGCAAAGGCAAAAGATGAAAAATACACCAGTCCACTTTCATCTTTCCTAGATTCAATAAAAGAATGGACATAAATGGTCTGACCCATTCTCTGCTTTGTATAGACTGTAAATAATAACAGTGAACATACATTAGGGTGAGTTTTGATTTTCACAAATGAATCCAGCATTTTCAACTCATTTTGTTGCTTAAAAATGTTACACAAGTTGAATTTTTTTATACTATCTATTATTTATGCACTATGCTCTGTTTTTCTTTTCCACTGTAATTCTTTACTCTCTTTTCATTAGTTTGGTTGTTGGGTGCCTTGCTTTGCTCTTTCACTGTCTGTTTGAAATGAACTGTATCAGTGTTCACTGTGTCAGATTTGAACTGGGATATAGTTAATTGTCTTTATAGTGTCTGCTATGCTGCAATGTTTTGAAGATGAAAATATTTTGATAACACACAGATGTTGCTGAGCAGTACTTTCACAAAGTCAAGGAGTTTTCATCTTCTCATTCCACCATGCAATGAGGTTTAACCTAGCATGCAGCTAAGCACCATACACTGTGCCATTACTCTGACCATTTTAAAGAGACAGTCCTGTGTACGCCAAACCCTATTTAACGCCATCAGTGGTAAGAAAATTTTTCTTGACCTGATAGAAAAGCAGCAGGTATTACAGTCAGTTCATTCGCTAACCTCCACAAAAGACATTATGAAGAAAATTAACTGTTCCAGCTAAAACCAAAAGAGATTAAATCTTAAAACACAAAGATTTAATTAAAAAAAAATCTGTACAAATTTTCAAAACTCTTATGGATATCATACTCATTTGGTCAAGCAGTATTTCTGTAACTGGTAAAGGCACCAACAGTCCCACTGATGTGAATGAAAGCCAGCCTGGGACTTGATCTGGTTCATACTAAACCAGTAATGGGAGGCACTCAACCTTGGAAGACTGAAAATGCATCTAAGATAAAAATAATTTCTTCTGTCTTTAGAAATCATTTATAATTGAACGGAATAAAATAATTTAAGTTTCTTTAAAGCAAAGTTCTATGTCTTCTTCTGGTAAGATCATTGCTCTTGATTTGGAAGTTTTACATTATGATTCGAGTGTAAATTTCTGTTTATAAAGTTCTGGTTTCTATGAAGTAATGAAAAAATCTGAATGAATTATCTTCATAAAAGAATCTCCCTCTTCAGCAGTTTCAGGAATGTAGTTAACATTAACACTTGGAAAATGAATGTAATTCATATACTCCATTGCACCAAATTGAGAATGCACTCTATCATAACACTTGATAATTAAAACAAGTCATCCTGATGTATTTTTTAACAGAACAGGCTGGATAAGAAGAAAATCTCACTACAAGATATTCATGGATAGTTTGCATGGTAACATTCTGTGGATTATCATTTATTCTTAAATAAGAAAACTATTGCTGTTAGAGTGTACCTGTTTTTAGCAAGGTGTTTCATGTTTAGAAGTGTCTTAGACGTAATTAATCTCCTGCAAGCATATTTGCCAAATGTTTAGATTAAATCTGAAGCTTTAATGAACATTTATCAGTTTGAAAGTGCACTGCTTGTGTGGCAATATTTTTCTTGTTTCAAACAGTGGAAAAGAAAAACTGGGAAAATATATTTCCTGGGAAAAGGCTTCAGATTCCTACAGAAAGGAATCACTATTATCACTATTTATATTAGAACAATTTACTGTATGCACGAAATACTGATGTTGCTAATCTACCCCAAGTTTTCAGCCTGAATTTTTAAGCTTTCTTCCCAGATCCAGTAAGTATCATGGAGGAAACAAATCCTTTTAGTCATTGCTAAGCAAAAGAGGCACTGGAAAATAAAGTGATCTCATAAAAACAATCACCTGAGGGAAAATAAATAAATAAATAAATAAGCAAGCAACAACTACAAATACCACTGATAGCTCAGCTTTTGATATAATCTGTGAATGTTTTAAATGTGCACAAATTGATTCTGAAATACAAGAACATGTGTTCTTGGTGCAAGTATATGCTATCCCCAGTATTCTTTCTGTTCTAGTCCTACTGGAAAAAATTCAACATGAGCAAATAGAAACAGATAAATACAGAAGAAATCATAATTTTTTCTCCAACAGATACCTCATTTTGAATCACTGGTCTAATAAATATCCTTACAGTACTTTTTCTTCAACCATCCAACACTTTATTTATTTATATATATTTTTTTTTCTTCTTTTCCTGGTTCCAAAAGTTGTTGAAATTCGGAAATTATTGTCTATATAGCAAAACAGGAAATCTGTCATTAAACTTTATGTTGTAATGGTGTAGTGGTTGATGACAGTGTAAAAGGTATTTTGCAGGGATTGCAACAGAGCTGTAAGTAGTACAACAGTAGGATGGAGAGTGTTAGAAGGAATGAAAGAACAGTAAAACTATAAATAAAAAATTAAAACAGTAGAGAAAAACAGTCAGAGAAAGATCCA
Source organism: Chrysolophus pictus (assembly GCA_037305975.1). Lineage (NCBI taxonomy): Eukaryota > Metazoa > Chordata > Aves > Galliformes > Phasianidae > Chrysolophus > Chrysolophus pictus. The sequence continues at coordinate 37,822,128 of CM074578.1, forward strand.
AAGATTAGAAGGCCCAGGAGAAGTACTAACCATAAAATAAAGAACTTACTCTGGATCAACTCTGATAATAAGTTTCTGGGAGGGAAATCAATGGACTGACCAATGATGCACAAATTGTTGGTAGCAGGAGTAAATAGGAAAATTATCAGAAATTTTAATTGACCAGAGGGATGACAGAGGGAGTCTACTTTTAGTAACAACCTTTGAAAAATACACTACAAGGGCTTCCATGAAAGACAAAGTACCTAAAGGTGTACCTCTGAGACAGAAAGACCTTCCTCTGGGAAGGGGAATTACAAGTTAAGGAAGTCAACCCCAACTATTATCAAGAAGATAAGCAACACTCAAATGAAGACTGAGAGTAATCACAAGTGAGTATGAGGAAGTCCATTCTATCACACAGTCCATTTTGGCAAACATATATATAAAAAGCTTGGTTTCATGGAGATTTTCTTCCTGTCTTAGTTTAATCCATTCCTTCTTGACACTTTATCAAACTAGTAGGTTTGTAAAGCAAAGATATTTGCCTGCATCCCATTACTCTGACACACACAGTTGTAATTTACAAATATGCAATATATTATACACTAGTTAAATACAAATTTTACAAATGCAACTTATTATTTTAGTATGAAGCACATTAAAATTTTCCTTTTATGAAGAAAAGCTGTTGCACTTACATATTCTGCTTTAGCTCACTGTTTTCAGAAACTAATCAAATATTTCAGGAATTGCTCTCAGTGAACAAATTCATGAAAGCTAAACAATTGGGAAATAAGAAAAAAAAAAAAAAAGGAAAGTTTCATCAAATAGATTGCTTGCAATCTATTCAAGTAGTCTCTATTCACAAGAGACAACAACCTGTTCATTAAGCACACATGATACTTATTGTTCATCAACACTCAAATCACAACTATCAACACTCAGAATGAAGTGCTGAAAAGGTGGTCCTTTCAATATTTGAACAACACTTTTATTACATTTTAACTTATTTAAACAGACAGAAAAAAATAATGCTAAAGAAGTGATATAAAATGGAGAATTAGCAGAAGATACAAATCACCTCAAAATCTTTGGACTTAGGTCATTAGTTTATTCCCAAAAATTTAATTTAACCAAATTAAAATCATTTATGTCGTTCCTTTTCTTCTTAAACCTTACCATCAGTATCTTCTGCTTTGAAGTCCTTCTCACTTTTTTCTTACCATCTTAATTGTGAGACTTAGTTTTAATTACAAGAATATCTTTCCTAAAAATATAGAGATCTTTGAAAAAAAAAAATATTCAGCATGCTACATTCCTGTCAGGCATATTACCTAAGCTAAAACTGACAACTTCACATTATCCTATTAGTATTATATATTATCTTTATTCATCATTAGCAGTAAATTAACTTAATTTTAAGCTTTTAAGTGTTATTTATTTTTTACAAGATGACAGCTGCATAGATATCTTATTTAGGATCATATTATTGACACCGGCTCTTCTCTTCTGCTACTGAAGGCATGCAGGCAAGCACATCTCTCCCATATGGTACATAAGCCTCTCCTGTTGCTCCCTTGGGAGGGTCCATATTTTATTTCTCTGATAGCAAACAATATTATGATGAGACTCTAAAGCTAAGAGATAACAAAGCTGATTACCTGTCCTCCTGGCCAGGTCAGAGGTGAAAGAAAGGCTTATGCAACAGGGTGAGAGAGGTGAGATAAGATTTCTTCAGGCTTGCTGTATAGAATTCAGTGGAAACTTAATGGGAGTGAACAATGATGACTGAAAGCATTACCATGATGTTAATGAAGTTAGCTGGGATAATCTGCAGTATCAAAGACAAGATATTTGCCGGATGGATTTCCCATCCAGTTGCATGTACTTTACAAGTTCATTGAAGAAATTATAACAGGAGGCAATGAATAAAACCTGCATATTTGAGGTGAAAAGTATCACTGTAAATTTTACTTTATGCAGATCTGTGGATCCAAGATTGGGGAGTTTGAACAAACTATGTGCCTAGTTTGGGTTTTTACGTTATTTAATTACAAATACACATCATGGCACTTCCTCTTTCTCTTCTTCCATATATTGATATTTTAAATGCCTTTTTATTTTTTCTAAAAGTTGTACAACATGAATGCAGAAGTATTACAGTTAAAAAATTCATTGTGATCTTTCAGTATTTAAATTGAGATTATAATCACAAAAGAAACCAACTCTACATGATTTGTTAGTGATAAGAGGGAATGATTTTAAACTAGAAGAGGGGAGATGAAGATTTGTTATTAGGTGGAAATTTTTTACTCAGAGGATGATGAGAGGCTGGAACAGACTGCCTAGAGAAATTGTGGATGCCCCATCCCTGGAGGCATTCAAGGCCAGGTTGGATGGGGCACTGGGCAACCTGATCTAACCTGATTTAGTGGTTGGAAATGCTGCCCATAGCAGGGGTGTTGGAATCAGATGATCTTTAAAGTCTCTTCCAGTGAAAGCCATTCTATGTTTATGTTAACAAAACTGAAATTTATACCAGGTGTTTGAATGATTTGGTTGTTGAAATATCCTTCAGCAAAACTGCAAAACTATATTTCTTTGCTGATAATGGTAAATTTGTACTCTAACAATTAGAACCATAGAATCATAGAATCCCTGGAGTTGGAAGGGACCTTTAAAGGCCATCTAGTCCAACTCCCCTGCAAGGAACAGGGACATCACAGCTAGATCAGGTTGCTCAGGGCCTGATCCAGCCTTGCCTTGAAAGTCTCCAGAGACAGGGAATCAACCACATTTCTGAGCAACCTGTTCCAGCATCTCACCACCACTGTAAGAATTTTTTCTTATAGCTATCCAACTTTTTGGCATGCCTGGCCCACATTAAGTATAGAGGAATTGTGTTAGGCTGCATATAAAATATGTAATATAGTTAATGTACATAAATACTGTTTTGTTTTGTTTTGTTTTGTTTTAATTAAAACCTAAAAAAGAGGAACAAAAAGATAAAACTAATGGGATATGTGATCTTGCTTTTATGATGCTAACACATCAGGCTGGTTTGATGGCAAAATATTTACTGCCAAAGAGTGATGACATGAATAAGGCATAATTGTGAAGAAAGGGATATCCTTCTCTGGTAAGATAAGTCTTATAAAAGTCTAGTAAACAGACATGACTATATTTTTTGAGTTGAATATACGCTTGCAAGTCTCCACATTCCAGTTGAAAATTTTCAGGTAATGTATTTATGTCAACTAATAATGGAGTTGCAAATATACTAAGAAATTGATATTTTTCAGCAATCTTGAAACCTATTCTTAAATTCCTTTTTCAAAATGGAAAGTGGGGCTACCTGTTTGTCACTTTTCATAGGACTACTTATCCAAATACATGCAATTATTTACTGTAACTTCAGTTAGCACTCCACTGTGCCCTCCCCATTTCCCGGTTTCAGTCCAGACAATGCCAGTTGCACACTGATTGTGTCTGGTTACTGCCAAGCAATGAGTGCAAGCTTGGGACCGTGCCAGGCCACAGCTCAGGGCAGGGAGTGGCCACAGGACAAGCTGGGGTGAGCCACATGTGGCCTATGGGCCATAGGTTGGACATGCCTGAAATATATGTGGATATTACTTCCAGTCTACTATCATAATGTCTAAAATAACAACACACCTATTTATTTTCTATTTATTTCACCATTTAAAATAGTTGGTTAGCAAATATTATTAATTCTGACAAAGTTATAATTAAGTCCAAGTCCATAAAGAATTTTTTTTACCAGTTTAAATGCAGTCGGTTGGCCTTCTCTGGCTGTCAGGTACGCATCAAGTCACACTGTCACTCCTCCTCCTCAGCAAGACAAGGATAAATTAAAATGAAATAGGTCATACGTCAGGATACCATCACAAGCAAAACAGACACAACTTAGTGCCACCTGTGGGTCCCCCATAAACGACAGTTCCATCCAGCAGCCTACTCCTGTGTGGATTCTCAATATGCTGCAGCTTCATACAGGGCACATCCACGTTCTTGCACTGAGGTCCACAGCAGGCTGTTCCAAGTGGTGCTCCATGGGCTTCAAGGGGACAGACTGCTCTACCATGGGCTTCTCTGTTGGCTCTAAGGGAACTTCTGCTCCAGCATCTGCAACACCTCTTCTTTCTTCTTCACTGACTTTGGTATCTGCACGTTTGTTTCACATTTTCTCACTCCATGCTCAGAGAGCTGTGCTTTGGTGTTTTTTAACCCTTTCTTAAATATTGCCAGCAGTGGGTCCTTTTTAGAGCCATCTGGGATTCGTTCCTATCTGACAATTGGCAGCTACTCATTCCTTCTCACAGAAGACAAATCTACAACTCTTAAAAACCTTTCCAATACAATGTCAAACAATGGATGGTTGTATCAATTGCATTGCATATCTGTGCTACAAGATAATTTTTGAGATGCTTCTAAAAGGATAAAAGTTATTCTTCATAAAAGTTTGATGGTGTTCAGAGTTCATTAATCTCCCAGGAATAAAATGCTGAGCCAAACTTCAATAAAATCAATTGTCTGAATGCTCATAACTCAGGGTCTCTCAACTCAGGAATATTTTTCCCAGAGGATTTCACATCACTTTAATTTTTGTGTGCATGTGTGTTGTTCTCAGTAATAACTACCGTGAATAAATAGTTGAGAGATCAAAACCTCAAAAATCTCTCATATAAAATTTTTTATGGAACTATTGCTGTACTGTAGAAAAGAGTAGAATAGATCTGTGAAATTGCTGCTATGACCCACCCTGGAATGTCCAGAGTAACCCCAACTATTAAGGTAGGACTGTGGGGGGGGGTACTGCATGTGTGCCATGTGCACAGGACTGCCAGGAGGGTATTTGCCCCAAACTGACATGCTAAAAAGGAAGACAGTTAGCACCAGCAAGACTAAGCAGTGACTGAGGAATTGCCAGGAGAAAACAAAGTTCTATTAAACAGGCATCAGGGCAGGATGGAGATTTGCCAGGTGGGAATATGCAGGAGGGGTCTGGCACCCCTGCTTGGGCCGGAGGTGAGGGATGCACTGGGCCCCTGGGGTCAGTTGCAGGGTTGGGAAACATGTAGCTGTTTGTTTATGCTTTTTAAGTGCCTGGTGATTCATTTAGGCGAGATTTATCACTAATGTTGATATTGAACCTTGTTAACAGGTTGCTAATAAATCAGTAAACTGCTTCGATCCTAATTTCGTTGAAACAATGTGAACTGACTGGTTTTCCCCTGTGATAGGGTCTAGCCCAGTACAGTTTTATTTCACCCAAGGCCAGAAATGCTGTTGTTGTCTCCTTAGTGCACAATCTCAGAAAGTTTTCCTTTCTTTCAGCATGGTGTGACTGGGGAATGTGATTATAGGCAGACCAAACAATCCAGAAATTATTGCTCAAGAAGGGACCAAATACTGTAATGAAAGCATCAGACCTAATGTTTCTTTCTGAACGTCTTTTTCCCAACTAGAAAATTTGGACACTATTTCTCATTCAGTACTAAATTTATCACTTCACCTTTCTTTTGTTATTCAGTTAGAAACTCCCTCCTGGTTTTAGCCCAGGCAAAAGAACAAAATTAAAGAAGTATCTAAAACATCCCTGATGAGACAATATAATTTCATTACTATGAACTACATGGCAAGAGTCACTTCTATGTTCTGTCCTTCCTCTTCCCTACTGTACTGGCCTTGTCTGTGTAGACCATAATCTCTTGTACTTGTTTATACTAGAAATATTGATATTTATCTAAACAAAAAATACTACCATAGCAACATGGAGAGACTGTTGTCACTATAACAATTTACAAGGCATATATTGTTGAAGCTTTATCACATGAGATGGAAAATCTAGATATGAAAACCTTGGGACTGAGGTAGTATTTAAATGTATTTTTATCTTCAAAGGCAAATTTGCTTGCTACTAGACTGATATATAAAATATTGTAACTTCTTTTTTTGTTGTTTTAAAATAAACATGAATATTTTAATTTGGACAAACAAATATCAACACCTGAAAATTTCACAGCTATTCATACATTTATATATATTTATCTCCACTAACTGAATGCAAACCATTTATGTAAAGTGCTTGATTGTTGCAAATTCAAGTTAAAGACTTTAAGTCTGAAGTCTGTTAGAATCAAACAGACACTTAAGTGTTTTACTTAATTGGAATCCAAATCCCTCAGAAGGAGGTAAGCATTTGGAGCAGGTATGAGATTAGATTAAGATACTAGACAATTAGGATTTTTCATTTATTCCTGCCTAGGCCACCCAGAGCTTGCTTCAGGCTTATTTCCAAGGAAAATCATTCACCTGAAATGTATTATCTATTTTCTAATTTAAAGTTTTATAATTCTCCCAACACTTTCCTGGAAAGTAATGACATTTGTAGTGACTGTTAAGAGCTGCCTAAGTCTCTTCAGGTCTCTTTGCTAAAACTTTGGCAGAAGGATTGAGTCCTGTGCTCTGTCAGTGTCGTATTCTATGTAAAATCTCCATAAGAAATTACGTAGATGCTCGATATTCGCATTTGTACAAGCTCCAGTAGTCTGCAAGTTTCACAGAGATTGAAACTGAAAAGAGCTCAAGCACAGGTGAAATAGTAAATTCATGTGCAGAGTCATATGTGCTACATGTGTGTTAAAAAGATCTACTAAGGCATAACTATAGCCTTCCTTTGATATTTAACTTCAAAGAATTGCTTTCTTTTTGCTTTCCCTTGCATTCGGGCACTGGTCTGTTTTTTGTAAATTTCCTTACAAATTCTGTGTCAGTTGTTGGCTGGTCAAATGAGTAGATCAAGGATAGGTTCAGAAGATATCAAGAATTCCTTGATGATAACATTATGAAATGACAATTGATATTATAATAAAAATAATAAATTAGAAAAATAAAACAGTTTTTAGGTTGTGTTAGCAGACAGTGTTTATTTGGTAAAAAACTTTATAGGAATGTATGTTCATAGAATCATATAGAATCCTTTGATTTGGAAGGGGCTCTTAAAAACCAGTTCCTGTGCAGGGAAATCCACAGCTTGATTAGGTTGCTCAGAGCCTTGTCCAGTCTGACCTCGAATGTCTGCAGGGGTGGGGCATCCACCAGTACTCTGTTAATTAAACCAAAACCTAAAGATGCATTCTTGCCATCTCACATTTGATCTGGAAAAGTCTGATGCCATGTCTGACTGCAGATTATCCAAAGGCTACATTCTTTAGGTTTGCAAGACTTTTTAAAAACATCTACAACCACAGAAATTATCACACTTAGTTGACTTGGAAAAAAAATAAAATAATAATAATTATTGTAGTTACAATTACCTGGTAGAAGTTCATATTTCAGCTTGAACTTTTAAAGGATATATTGCCAAGCAGATATCTGTCTTTTCTGTAATAGTTCTGTGATCTGACAGGCTCACCTCAGATGGGGAAATCTATGGAGAATGCAGCTGATGTATCTTTCACTACTTCGTAATGACATTATAGGCATAATTCATCTGAACAAGCTTTAAGCTAAGACTTAGATATTCTAATTCTGGCACTAAACAGGAAATTTTTCTACATATAAGCTAGAAAATGTTTATCTGTCTCTTCTTTGCTTGTTTACATATTAACTGTTCAGTGCCTCTTTAAATGATTCAGAGTGTCCTTTTCTGCCTCCAGAATCCATTACAAAAAGGTATGGAACTCTTATAGGTCACGTGTTACATCTGGCAATCACATATAAATTTCTCAGATACACAGTGCCATCTTTGATGACATTAGACATTCATCATCTGAATAACATGGCTGATTATCTGAAAAACCACTTCATCACAAATCCTAAGTCAACTGTTCTTGCACAAACACCTACTACCATTTGAGACACTGAGGACCAAGCAACACCAGCATAGAAGTCTGGTTCTTTCTAGGGACCATAAGAAGCAGGGCTCACCCCAGAGTCCCCCAGGACAAGGCCTAGCAGCTGGAGGCTCTTCCACTGTCCCAGGCACTAATGTGAAGGCACTAGGGCAGCCTCCTGATGATCAGGACAGGTTGAGGCCAAGACGATCTTCAGGCCAGGGTCAGAAGAAATGCATCCATGCTTTGGCATAGGCATAGTTGAAAATCTACTGTAACATAGCTCAGGCAGGAGCCAAATGTGGGAGCTTTGACTCAACAGCATCTCCCAAGATGACAGAGGAGCCTAGGCACTTTTGTTCTAGGCACTTTTCCATACTTTTTATCTGAAGTGCCAGGACAACCCACAGATTCTTGTGCAGTTCTCTCTTGGCAGAGAACTGGCTTTAAACAGAGAAAGCTAAACTTTTAGGAGAAATTCTCTAGAGTCTAACACATGAAACAAATATATTACAAAATTTTTTCTTCTCTTTTAGAGAAGAAACTCGTGGTCCAAGTAGAGAATCCTAGGACATCCTAGGCTTAGTGCTTAAGATAGACAAAATCAAGCCCTAGATGTTCATTGGAAGATTTCAATTAGAAATATATTCTTTCAGTTTTGTGTTCTGAGAGAACTAAGCAGAGGAGTATCAGGCTGCTACTTTATTTAAAAAAAAAAAAAAAAAAAAAAAGGAAATCATTTTCTTTACATCCGATCCCATCTGATTTGGCACAAGTCCTTATCTCTTGCATTAATTCAATAAACGTTTCAGGTCAATATTTTTATATATTTGATGCATGCAAGGTCATATGCATTTATCCATTTGTCAGAAAGAAAAAAGCCATCTGCAGTTGGTATTTTAGGAGGACTTTACTTAGAACTTTACCCATTCATTTCCTCCCCCCAGCAGTATTAAGTTCTCTAGGTTTCAACTTCCCTGCAATCACCAAGACAAGTTGCAGATAACAGTGCTTTGTGTGCTTATGTCCAAAATTTAATTCCTGAGCTCTTAAGCACAAGGTTCCTACTTGCTTGCTGAAGAAGTTTTGTGCCACCTGGACTGAAACAATGGCATGTCCTGAATCCTCCAAATAATAAAAAGACATGAGACGGAATCACTGGTTAGTATGGTCAATCAAACATTGCTATTCTGTTTGTAGACTAAATTAATCAGGAAAACAGTGTTTGGTTACTGTAGAGAGGGATTCTTTAAAGAACTGGCCTCAGAAATATGGCATCTTGGAAAGAAGTGAATATTGTGGCTGAAGGAAAGATTTTGCAAGTGGAAGAAGATCCTAGAGTTAAAAAAAAAGATGCATGGAAATGAATAGCAGAGCAGTGGCACTGGCCAGGAACCTTGACCAGTGATACCTGAGATTGATAACTGTGCTGTGGCATGGCAGCAAACAACATAACCTTCTGCCAAATCTCCCTACAACCAGCAGGTATGTTATAAACAAAGAACACACTTATCTACCTGGTCAGTGTTGACAATGTAAGTTATTTTTGTGGATGAATGTTTTGACCATCTATTTTATGAAGATTTACTTTGTTTCTCCTGGCTGAGAAAGCCTTCCTACACTGTCCTGCAACATAATCGTAAGTCATGATCTCCAAAAGGAATGATATCCCTTCAAAATATCCAGAAAGGATCTGGTACATTGAGATATTCTTGCAGGCCTCCACCTTTGATCCCTGAGCATTAAGAAACCAGAATCACTGCTCACTGTAGTAGTAAGTTTGCCGGTATTTACTAAGACACTCAAAATGGTCATAAGTTTGGAAAATATACTCAAAATACAAGAGTACCCTGAGAAACAAATTTGACCAATTTCATATATTATGGAGAAGATCACACAAATTTTAAAAGGAATTTCATCATTTTCTGCTTCATTATTAATCTTTCGTTGCGTGCTAAGTCATATCTAATATTGGCTTAGGTTTTGTTTGTTTGTTTTCCTTTGTTGTTATTTTTTGTTGTTTTGTTTTCTGTATTTATTTACTTATGTCTTGCCAGAGAGTGATCTTCCATAAATACTGAAAGACTGATCAGGAAGAAAAAAGTACCACAGTATTTCACATTAGGCTACTCTGGGATACCTGTTGAAATTTTTACTGATAGAGTTTCTTGATGCAAAAGCACATTATCTTGGTGAAGCCTGACAAGTGTATACATACACAAAGAATAGGGGGGGGGGGGGTAGAGGAGGAAAGAAAAAGAAAAAAGAAAAAAGCATGCAATTCTGGCATGAATTCTAACAGAAACAGTTTTACTTGTAGATTCAGCTCAACAGAATCAATTTCTCTTGTGAAAACTAGGTGCAAATATTGGCTTTTGTGTGATGAGGGCTTATATGCTTCATTAAGATGCTGAGCACTATCCCTGAGTGCCAAACACCTCCTGTGAGTGATTCTGTGGCTGCAGTCTCACAGGATTTAGAAGTACTGGCTTTGAATTAACATTTGTTTCAAACCTATGGGCTTTAATCTACTGAAATTACTTTCAAAACCTCATGTTGACTTGACTAAGAAGATGGCCCAAATATAGAGAAATAGAAGAGTACAGGGGCCTAGCTGCTTAATTGAATGCAGTCATCTGAAAGTTCAGAAAAGAGATGTTTAGATTCTTAGTCCATAATTGGAACACAGTGTCTGTTCCTGTGAATAACAGGTAACGAAACAAATCACACTCTAAGAAATTTGAGACCTATATTTAAAAGCCATAAGCTACAAACTGCATTTTGCCAGATAGAAAGAACTCTAAATAGTTATTTATTTATTTTTAGAGAGTTCTTTTCCTTATTAATATTTTACATTTTTTGAAATAATAATAACTTGCCTAGACAGTCATGAAAGTTAGAAGATTCTGTCCTGCACTGACTGTTGAAGTTAAGGAAAAAATAAAAAAGGATAACTAAGCAAGAGTCGGTTTGAACATATGAGCAAAACAACCACAAAGTCAGCACAAAGATTTTTAATATCATAGGCAAATATGTCAAGACAAAAGCTGTCACTGTTTTAAAGGCTGATCATGTAGAATTTTGATTTACAATTAGAACTGTTGTAGAGAAAGGGAAAGTCAAGCTGCATTATAAGAGGTAAAACTTCTTTCTGCCAGCTGAAAGGCACATTCTAAAACCTAGATGTGTCTAGTATAAAAGAGTGTGACATGATCATCAAAATCAACAAGCAGAAACAAAAATTCCTTTTGCTTTTTTAAAGATTACCACAGAGTAGGATATCTAAAAATAAATAAATAAATAAATAAATAAATAATTATCATAAGCCTTTGCTTGCAGTTTCAAAATAACCTTTCTATAATACACAGTCATTTCCATTAAATCCTTTGAAGTATTCCTTGGAAGATACCAAATCTTGGAAATTCTGAATGAATGAAATTCTGGAGGAAAAGAAAAGTAAGAATTTCAAACTAAATCTCATAGAAATGATTAGCAGAAAGAAATAAAAGAACATTTTATTATATTAATTTGAACTTCTAGGTGATTTGCATATCATTGCATATTCTAGTAGCAAGACAGTGACAATATGTTAGTTAATAAATCTGGAGAAAACACAGATATTGTACTCTTTCATGACGTTACTGCCTTTTAAAAATACTTTTTCATATTGGGAAATATACAGAAGTATCAAATAATATGCTGATCTAGAGCTTTCCCTCTTAGACACCTGAAATCAAAATTTATCTTGTACATAATAAAAAATATGGAGCTATAAGTAAGCATTATGGCAGATTGACAGATTCTCATCACTGGATGAGAAATTGCAAAACCTAATTTTATTTATTGCTTAAGTGAATAGAACTAGAAGAGACTTAGCCAAAGTACAGAAAATTCAGAACTGAAAATTCCTCATTATCCTGTGGCAGAATAATAGTGGTCTAATGCATAATATGTCACAATATAGCAAATCTTTCAATGTAGTTAAAAGTCAGTAGAATTAGACCTTTTTTTTTTTTTTTTTTTTTTTTTAATCAACGCATAGTCAGCCAGGAAAATTCATTGCCACAATCACTGAGATAATGTCTATGCTAGAAGCTGGGAAAGGCTATGAGAATAGTCTTTAAAGGCTATAGTATCTGCTATAATATCTGTAGGTATCCAGTGTAGAGAGAAAAAGAAGCTGAAAAAAAGTTGTACAGGACATTATGTCTCTATGTGTACATTTATGTATTGTATCTAGATTATCCTCTATTGCCTAGAACCCTGGATAAATACAAATGATAGGCACTCCTCTTCCACAAACCACTTCTCCACAGCCGTAAGTACCCTTTGAATTAGGCAAGGCATTCATCTATCAAGGTACTCATTCACATGTGTTTAAGTCTTTTGTATGAAGTCGTCAAAGCTAGTCTAACTTTACAGAAGCCAGAAAAGACACTGCTTCCAGAAGGCAAGTTGTTTTATCTCACAGATAGAATGTCAGATTGATTACCTTCTTGTATTTCTTTATTTCATTGTAATGAGTCTACATTAATTATCTAGAATTTAATCAACTAACTATTTAGAAACTAATAAACATTAGATTAGTTCTATCCTTAGAGTCTATGTTCTGTCAGTGAAGAGAGGCATCTTCAGAAGCTATTTATCCCATTATAAAATAGATGTCTAAGGTAGATGAAATGATTCCAGAATGCTTGGTTCTCTCCATTCAGCACAGGAATAGTCAAACCGGCCAGCTGTCATGAAGCTCTGTATAGATTTTGTCATGTTTGTTTTCAGAGTATTTTCCTCATCTGTAAAACAGCAAGACATACAGAGAGACGATCCAGTCTGAAGAAGCTCAAACAAATTAGGATTTTAACGTAACATTTTCTCCACATTTTTACTTACACATTAAAAATATCTCTCCCAAAACAGTACAGTCAAACTGCATGCTACTTTGAAGCTGCCAAGATGAAGAAGTTTGTTAGTGGCATACAAAAAGGTCGCTGTGACACTGCTAAGAAATTGTGGATATAGAAATTTAAAGATGCGTTGATTAATTTCACAGAGGTAAATACCCAGTGCTGCATAACTGTCTCTGTTTAATTATCTTGTCAAAAGGTTTTGACAAAGACCTTCAGTGGGTTACTGAATAAACCTGAACTGCAGATTACCTGTATTGAATCATTTATTCTTTCAGAGCCTCTAATAGAATTGATTTAATCAGTTCTATTTTCTTATCAATTTTCTGCTTCTCTACAGTCCCATTATTTTACTACAAGGTTTTCTGTCAACTTATATATTATTGGGGTTCTTTTTCTTGTCTATTTTGGTTTTGTTTTGTGTGTTTTTTTTAAGATTTGTTGATGTTGTTTTGAATTTTTGTGTGTGCATGTGTGGTGCTGGTTTTTTTCCCCCTTTCCTGTTTGGTCTAATTCTGTGTTTTAACACACACTTTAGACGTTTATTGATATCTTTATCTGGTCTTCTGAACCTATCAATTAATCAGAGAGCATAATGTTATTTTTCTTTTCCTTGACTGGTTTGTAAAGGTATCTTTACATCAACAGATAACAACCTCATTTAAACACTACAGTATTAACATAAGCTGCCTTTGGAATCAAATAGGCATCTACAAAGGCATCTAAATATCATTAAATGCTTTCCTCAGTGCCTCATTTACTGTGTTTACTTTATAGTATTATTTCTGTAAGCACAATTTAATATCACCGTAGTGACTGCTAAGAACTATATTGACGTATAGAATTTGACAGGATCAAAAATCAGTAAATCAAAGAGTTGAAAACTATTTTTTGACACAGAAAATTAAAAAAAAAAAAAAAAAAGAGAGAGAGAGAGAGAGAGAGAAAGGGAGAAGAAAAACTTCTCTAATTTTCCCTTTAAACATTTCCAAACACACATACTGCCTACTCTCTAAAATATTTCAATGGTAGTAAGGAGAATTATCTTGCAAACCTTTTCTGATATATGGGTAAAACAATAGAAATGACAATTGATTTTTGGATAGCTATAGTCACTCCAAGGATCCGTCTGAATTTGTGTGCAGCCATGTTACTAGCAGCATACTTTATTCTCCTTCAACAGTAAGGTTAGAGGACAGAGTGGCCATTTCTACTGGTGTTTCCTGGGAAACACTGTCTACTGGGACATGGCCCTGTCCACAGCATAAAGGTTGGAAATAGATGATATTTAAAGTTCCTTCCAACCCAAGCCATTCTATGTTTCTATGATTCTATGATTTGAATGCATGTGCACTGTCAAATATTATTTAGAGTTCAGGAGAGAGGTGATGTGGGAGACTTATTTTAACTGCAAGACGTATTCAATGCACTGGGCAAATGTCCCAAGACATATATTGTGTCCCAATACATCATGTGTATTCAGACTATACATCATACACTTTTGCACAGTGTACAGATTATAGACAGTTTCAACTTAGGTGAACTGGGTTCAAATTTCATCAGAGAGAAGAAGGAATTGAATCCAGTTCCATGCAGTTTGGATATGGACTGAGAGTACTATTATTCAATAAAATAAGGATATTATTTTCATGCATTTTCAATGCCTAAGTTGAGCCCTTCATTTCCCTTACTTTCTTTTAATAGACACGTCTTTTAGCAGAATACAAATAAGATGTTTTGCTTAGAAGTATTTTTTTTTTCAAATAAAACTCATACATATAAATACATATGAGGATGTAGTCAAAATGTTTGTGTCTATTTGTGTGTATACATAGTATTACTAGTCTGATGTTAACAAATATTTTATTCTTGTTTGTTTTACTTTTTTTGTTAGCAAACAAAGCTAATAATCACCACTTTTATGTACTCATAATGAGCACAATCATGCAAGTCTAATTAGAATTAGACAGTTTCTAGTCGTCTAAAGAGTTTTGCTTTTTTGATACAGTTATAGGTAATATAGAACAACTATACACAATTATTGGAGTGTCAAAAGTCTTCTGTAAGTCTGAGTAATTAATTGTTAATCTGAGATATTTATAACAAACAGTTGAAAGAATAAATTTCTTGCATAGTTTAAGGTAGATAAGGAAACCTCTGAGAGGAAAAATAAATCTGATAAAAGTGAGTGTATTTAAGAAAATATGTCTAGTGTGATGCTACAGTCCAAAATAGATGCTATATGCGGGACATAAACATATTAATTTGTCAGCAGTTTTTCTCTGCCAAAATATTTGACAAAGTTTTAAAAGACCTGTACTGCAGCCTGAGTGGTATGCTGGCAAGATGCCTGCATTTGTTTTACCATTTCAGTATAGTTTTACTTACCTCTTATGGTTATAAACATGATTACTTTTTCAGTTCCTGCAATGTCCATTTTGTCCTTCTCAAAAATGTCTATATTTTGTCTTTCAAAGCTACCTTATCAGCATGTAAAATAAAACAAAACTGAAATAAAACAAAAACAACAACAAAAAGTCATCATCCAAACCCATATTCAGAACAAAGCAATTAATTTGATGGGTTGTCAGTTAAAAAAGGTAGCTTCTGACAGACATCCTGTGTGATGGAAGCCAGAAAGATGCACTGTGTAACACTTTCCTTAAAAGGGAAAATAAATAAGGCATCCCAAAGGCAAGTCCTTTTTATTCTTTCGAAGCAATTAGGCATTAGTGCATCTTTGTTGTGTATTCCTGACAAGTTGTAAAGAATTCTACTGTACTTAAAACACATTTCAGAAGAAGTTACATAAGCTTGCATGCAAATCCCAGAAAGGAAAACCAAAGAGCCAGGCAGAGGGCAAGGGAAGCAACAATGCACTGTTCAGTCACAGTACAGCTGCCTTGCAGACCTCTGTAGCTGTCAAGGGCAGTGTGGAAGCAGGTTAGCAGAACTGTATTTGGTCCGTTATGCTCACTTCAAAATCTATTATCTATTGTTATGGTTAAAGCATCATAATTTACTGCTGCTTTTCTACTTGGTGCAAATGCTTGTGCACGAAGGGAAAATGAGCACATGGTGAGTAAACTTTTTTTTTTTTTTTTTTGGTTGAAGCAAAGTATTTAAATTACATATATTTATAAATAAAAAAGAAAAAAAAAGACATCTTTTGTATTCTTACCTTAAAAATATCCCCTTTCTGTTTCGTTGGCACCAGTTCTCAGAATATTATGAAAGCAGCCTAAAAGGCATGTCATCTGAGAAGGATATGTCCCTTCAAAGCATGGAGAGGAAAATTTGTGATTATATTTTTTTTCAAATTCAGAAAGAAACATTTTCAAATTCAGAAAGAAACGTTCAGAAACCCTGCACTATTTGTAAATTCTTCATATAGACATGGTTCACATGCAAAAATAAAATAATAATAATTTTAAAAAAATTCACATATCAGCCAAGTGTTTGAAATAGAGCTCAAAATATCTCTGCTAAAAAACAAATAGATAAAAGCTGATTATGAAACTAATTAATTCAGTGGAAGATTTATATTGAAACTGTGCAAAAATTCAAAGCCAATAAGCATTTCTATGTCTTTAGTATTAGGATAATCTAGAATGGGAAACAGTGTTCCCCAAGAAGGAATAAAAACATACAGTAATACCATAAAGCAGAATCTACCTAATCACTCCAGAGTAACTTTCAGTTTGTTGGAGATCATGCTCTACCTCTTAGAGAAGTAATAACAAGTTCATTCATTGATTTCTGTTATAAAATCATTACAAACATACCTGTTAGAGGTAAAGTTCTTCATGAGAGATAAAATTCTCTAACCAGTAAATGGAATTTAAATGCACAATCGATGTCGAGGTGTATATCAGACCTGTAGATGGTAATGTATCTAACAAGAAAACTCTTTAGATGTTATGTTCAGACCATAAAGAACTGCACTAAAATACCAATTAATAATAAGATTTATGTCTTATTCAAGCTGTGTTTCCATTTTCAGTATTCATTTATGATGATATAACAAGAAAGGACATTTAGATTGATTTTTGCAAGCTTAGTTGTTTGTAGTTGCAACTTGACTTGGCTGCAAGGCTCATTGCAGAATTAGAGGTATAAAAATAAATAAATTGTGCAGTAGATTTTCATGTCTGCATAAAGGAACTTACCTTCTTTATAAATAATGGTACTTTCATATACATTTCAATTAACACACATATAAACTTTTTGATATTTGATTCCTTTGTGCTGAATGTTCTCCATATTTACCTTGCTTAATTTTTCTAAAATGTTTGGATGAAATTCTGCTCTTAATATTCACTCGTAGATCCATTGGCTTAGTGGATCTTGTGTTATACTGAAATTACATGTATTGGGATACGCTCAATGCATTATTTACAATAATCATAAACAAGCAAATAAACAAACAAATTAATTAATTAAAATACTTAGTTAAACTCAATAGTTTAATTCTTTGAGAGATTTTACCAAAAAAAAAAAAAAAAAAAAAAAAGCCTCCTATAGCCATTGGTTAGAAAAACAATATTTCTATAGGAATTACAGGAGCCCTTAATACAGAGTGACATAGACCTGTTGGAGCACATCCAGAGGAGGACCACAACAGTGATCCACAGGATGGAAAACCACTTCTATGAGAACAGGATGAGGGAGCTGGGGCTGTACAGTCTGGAGAAGAGAAGGCTCCGAGATGACCTGATAGTGACCTGGGGAGTGATGGGGAGCTACAGGAAAGAAGGGGAAAGACTCTTTGACTGGATCCGTTATGATAGGACAAAGGGAAATGGTTTCAAACTAAAGAAGGGGAGATTTAGATTGTATATAAGGGAGAAGTTTTTTACAATAATGGTGATGAAGCACTGGAAGATGTTGCCCAGGAAGATGGTAGAAGCCCCATCCATGGAGACATTCAAGGTCAGGCTGGATGGGGCTCTGGGCAACATGATCTAGCTGCAGTGTCCCTGTTCATTACAGTGGAGTTGGACTAGATGGACTTCAGAGGTCCATCCCAAATCTAAGGATTCTATAATTCTATGAATTTTGATTAAGATGCACTAATGACTTGACATAGCAAAGTACTTAAGCCCATGCTTAACTTTGGGAATATAAAACCGAGAGAAAATTGTAAGAGCCTGTATTCCTGCATACACACACACATATCTGTATATAGACATATATAGATGAACTTTAAGGTCTTTGTTCTTTCTAGGTCTGTGTATTTCTTCTCTACAAATCTCAACACTGGAAAAGGTCAAGAAAATGTTCTGTCGGGTGATTTGTTCAAGTCCTTATAAATTACTCACACATTTTGAAAGAAAGAAAATAAATATTAAAGGCATCAGACATCTCATAAAACCTACACAATAAGCAGACACATTGCCCTCATCCAGGATGAAGAAATGATTTGCTATCAAACATCAAAATTAAATGCCATCTCCTTTATTTTTTAACAAATCTTGACTGTGGAGTATTTTTCTAAATAAGACTATTACAGCAGCTACAATCAATAGAATAACTAAGATTGGAAAAAGCCACTAAGAACATCTAGTCCAACTTTCCAGCCATCACCACCAAACCACTAAATCATACTTGCAGGCACCATATCTTCATACTCTCCAAATATTGATGACTTCACCATCTCCCTGGGCAATCTGTTCCAAAGAATTACCATTCTTTCTGAGAATATTTTTTTCCTAATATCCAATCTAAGCCTTTCCTGGTGGATCTTGAGATCATTCTCTGACTTTCTATCACCGTTATCTGGAAGAAGAGACTGACCGCAACCCTACTCCAAATTAAACAGTCCCAGCCCCCTCAAGTCACTCCCCCTAAGACTTGTGCTCCAGCCCCCTTACAGCTTCATTGCACTTCTCTGGACATGCTCTGGAGCCTCAATGTCTTTCTTGTAGTGAGGGACCCAAAACTGAACACAGTACTGAAGGTGTGGCCTCAACAGGGCTGAATACAGAGGACTGATCATTTCCCTGCTCCTGCTGGCAACGCTCTTTCCCATTCAAGCCAGGATGCCATTGGCCTTCCTGGCCATCTGGACACACTGCTGGCTCATGTTCAGACAAGCATTGATACCCTGTCATGGTTTTGTGATTTTTGGTTTTCGGTATTCCACATCATAAATCATGGGGGGCACTGGAAGTTTAACTGTTAATGCTCAAGTTCTGGGTACCTGCCTGGAAGAGAAGTCCCCAGGGGACTTTGCAGTCACAGAGAGGAGATATAACTGCTGCCAAGGTCACCTGATGTGCTCTTCTTCGTCTGCTTTTCTTCGTCGGCTCTTCTCCTGTCTCCCTGCTGTTCAACTGGACTGTGCATCTCACCTCAGTGTTGCGATGAGGCCTATCCACCTTTCGGACATTCTCTCTCTCATTATATTTGATTTATTAGCTTCAAATTTAATTATATTTTATTATAGTGTGTTATCTTGCATTCCGATACTATATTTAGTAAATCAGTTTGTTTCTCCTCAGATCGTTGCCGCAGTTTTTAATGATTTTGGGGTCCCCTGTTCCCTTTTCTCGGAGGCGCGCGGATTTTGCAAAATCCCTCTGCCCTGCTAGTCACGGAACTGGGCCGAGCCAGCCCATTAAACCGTTGACATACCCTAAATCCATTTCCTCTACACAGTTTTCCAGCCAATCTGCCCCAAGCCTGTAGCATTGTCTGGAATGGTTGTGGCCAAAGTGAGAACCCAACACCTGGTCTTGTTGAAACACCGTCAGTCAAGCCTATACAGATCCCTTTCAGGCAGAACAACACTTCCTCCCAGCTTGGTGTTATCTGCCAATTCACTGCGGTTGTCCTCAATCCCCCTGTCCAGATCATCAGTAAAGATATTAAACAATACTGGCCCCAGTATTGACCCCTGAGGAACACTACCAGTAACTGGTCATCAGCTGTATTTAATCTCATTTAACGGCAGTCTACAGCCATCTAGACATCATCACTGAATCAAGTGAAACTTTTTGGTATAAATGTCAATACTTTATGAGAAAATTCTTATTAAAACTAAAAGAAGACCCTATTATTATTTTAAAATAACTTCACAGAAATTTTGGCTGAATCTTAGCAGTCTCCTAAAATGCATATATGATAGTCTATATTTTTCTTATTCAGGTGGGTTTTGTATTGCTTTTATCCTTAGAGTAGTAGAATGTACATGTTTATTTCCAGTTAGATTACTATTTAAGAATGCTTTTATAACAGAGATTTTTTTTTTATTATTTTTTTTACTAATTGCATAAATCAGCTTGCATATCTCTTTCAGTTCCCAAATAGCACACTCCATACTATCACTGCTTCAGCTTTGTGTGTTGACAGTTAAGTAAATTAAGTAAATTTGGTCTGTGTTTTTTTAGACATGCCAAGTCACTGAGGAATCAAAAGGAGTACAATGATACTTCCTCCATGATCTCTACTTTTTAGCCCCATTAAATTCCTTGTGACAGTTCACCAGTTGTGACAGTAAATTATCTTGTGACAGTTCACCAGTTTACAGACTTCCTAAATTGGATATTTTATTCTCTATCTTCTGATGAGTAGATTTGAATTGTCTTTTCTTCTGTGTATTTGCTTACTCATTTTTCAAACAAATTTTCAGTTGTGTATCCAAATAATCTTTGGCAATGTGTATAATACTTTAATTATGTGCTGTGTGAAACATGCTTCTTTGTGGTTGTTTTAAAGTTTCCACCATTTGGTGCCCCTTGAGTTGTCTACTATTTAAAATTTTAGATAGTAGTTATAATTTATCAATACTATTCATTCCCTTCTCTATGTATCTCTCCCTCCTTCACTCATCTTTCTTCCAAGTTTGGGAATATTGCAGTAATTAATCTATCTTTGTAATTAAGCTGTTCTGTCAATCTGATAATATTTTGTGTCTTCATTTCTTTCTGAAGTTCTTTTCCGTCACTTTTTCTGTAGCATAACTTAAGTTAATGTGTTTTTCACAATGTGAATGTAGCATGATTCATAAAATGACGGAATGTATTTTTCCATGAATTTTCAGTTGTTTTCTGCTCATTTTCTACTACTTCCTAGCACAGCATTGAACTGATGGTGATAAAAAGTGTATGTTCATAATAACGCCACAGTCTGTCCTGAAGTGACAACTGATTTGAGGATCTTTATCATATATTTTTAACTCCTACATGTTTTCTTTGATTTAATTTCAAGGCGACCGATGTCATTTACCTGGACTTGAGCAAGGCCTTTGACATGGTCCCCCACCACGTCCTTATCTCCAAACTGGAGGGATGTGGATTTGATGGGTGGACCACTCGATGGATAAGAAACAGGTTGAAAGGCCGCAGACAGAAGGTGGTCATCAATGGCTCTATATCCAGCTGGAGGCCGGTAACGAGTGGCGTCCCCCAGGGGTCTGTCTTGGGACCGGTCCTCTTTAACATCTTTATCAATGACATCGATGACAGAATCGAGTGCACCCTCAGCAAGTTTGCTGACGACACCAAGCTGAGTGGTGCGGTCGACACGGTGGAAGGAAGGGATGCCATTCAGAGGGACCTGGAGAGGCTAGAAAGGTGGGCCTGGGTGAACCTGATGAGGTTCAACACGGCAAAGTGCAGAGTTTTGCACTTGGGCCAGAGGAATCCCAGGCATCCATACAGACTGTGGAGAAGGACCTGGGGGTCTTGATAGATGAAAAACTTAATATGAGCCAGCAGTGTGCCCTTGTGGCTCAGAAGGCAAATGGTATCCTGGGCTCCATCAAAAGAGGGGCGGCCAGCAGGGACAGGGAGGTGATTGTTCCCCTCTACTCTGCTCTTGTGAGGCCCCATCTGGAGTACTGCATCCAAGTGTGGAGACCCCAGTACAAAAAAGACAGGGAACTGTTGGAGAGGGTCCAGAGGAGGGCCACAAAGATGATCAGGGGACTGGAGCACCTCCCCTATGAGGACAGGCTGAGGGAGCTGGGCTTGTTCAGCCTGGAGAAAAGAAGGCTGTGGGATGACCTCATTGCAGCCTTTCAGTACCTAAAGGGAGCCTACAAACAGGAGGGGAATCAACTCTTTGAAAGAATTGATAACTGCAGGACAAGGGGAAATGGTTTTAAGTGGAGGGAGGGGAGATTTAGGTTGGATGTCAGGGGGAAATTCTTTACAGAGAGAGTGGTGAGGTACTGGAACAGGCTGCCCAGAGAGGTTGTGGATGCCCCGTCCCTGGAGGTATTCAAGGCCAGATTAGATGGGGCCCTGGGCAGCCTGGTCTAGCATTAGGTGGGAAGGTTGGTGGCCCTGCCTGTGACAGGGGAGTTGGAGATTCATGATCCTCGAGGTCCCTTCCAACCCTGGCAATTCTGTGATTCTGTGATTCTGTGATTTTTCCTCCTTTGACAAAATGTTAAGGTAGATTTCCTTCCTCCAAATAAAACTCTTAAGGGTATTCTGGCTGAGTGTGACTACACTGTATATTGTTCGACTCTGCCATGATTTGATCCTGTTTAGCTCTTGAACTGGACGAGCTCAGTAAGAAGGCTTATTAGATAATGTAGGATTTATGATCTCCTTAATACACTCCTATTATTCAAATGCCATCTTTATCATCACTTCAGAGGGTAAATAAAGTGAAGTCACGCCCGTTAACAAAGTGCAGTGTGACTGCCATACTCAAACTGTATTTGTTACTATAGTGTAGTGATGGTAAACAGTATTCATTCCATTCACTATTTTCTTATTATTCCACTCTCTTTAATCATCAAATCTGTTAAGTAAATTAGCAGAAATATAACCTAATTTGTGCTTACATTACTGATACAGAAAAGAGTGGGAATAATAGCCTCATCCTCTCTTGATTATGCTGGTACACACAGCTTATGTGACAATCTAGCTTTTGCATTTACCTCAGAAGTCTGATCTGGAGGAACAATCCCATTCATTACAAGTCTGTTCAATCACTTTAGCATTGTATATGAGTTGTATTATTTATATTTGTAAGGCTTTGTTTGTCCTAACTGCTAATGGAACCTTTTGAATGACCATTTGGACAAAAATTTGGTTTTTTTGGCTGACTGTTTTTGTCTCAGTTTGTAACTAAGAAATTATATATTAGTTATGAAGTGCTTCTTTTCTACTTTCTTCATTGGAAGCTACTTGCACGTTTTACCTCAACATAAATTATAGTTTCTGTGAGGTCATGGCCCTTACAGTTCAGCTGGCTGTCAGCGTTCCAGCTGAATGGCATCTGCACTTACATCCTGCTTCAAGGGGAAATGCAAACAATCATGCTGCTTAAGGAACAAAACCTTCAATATTTATGTTAAAATCACTTTTGATTAAAAGCCAGTTACACTGAAGATGATGCAAATTCATCTTGCTTTTGTTTCGGCAAATCCAGAGATAAAAGCCCTGGATCTAGACCCACTATTCTGCTCCCCATTTAACCATCTGTGGTTTTGAAATTATATCTGTTCTTTAATCAGTCGCAACAGGATGCCAGAATATATGACTATGTCAAGGAAGTATGTGAAGGCAGTGACTGTTAGCTGCCACTCTACTGCCATCTTCCCAATGACTCTCTTGGGCAGTTTTAGGGGTTTAACATTTAGTACTGAGTCAGGTTTACCGAAGCAAGACAATAAAAAATCTACAAATGATTTGATTTTGTAGGAGTATCCACTTCCAAAATTCTTGAACTTTCTGTTGTTTTTGGCAAATCTAGAAATAAAAGTTTCACCAGCAATCTGAAGATTGTTTTCTTTCTTCATCCATATTATGAATCCTAAAGAAGTAAATCACAAACATAGCTTAATATGACATCTCCATGAGATTTGTTGGTGGATCCCCTTGTGTGAATAATCAGTGTCATAAAAGCAGTATGGATAAGAGAGAATAAGCCTCAATATCTTTATTATACAGTTTATAAAACAGCACCGTTGTAATCACAGAAGAAAATAACTGTAAAGCAAAACCCTTTAGCACGTAATTAACTTACATGAGTGCTTAAGTCCCTTTAAGTAAATTATTAACAGGAATAGGCTTAAGC
This sequence comes from Chrysolophus pictus, assembly GCA_037305975.1. NCBI lineage: Eukaryota > Metazoa > Chordata > Aves > Galliformes > Phasianidae > Chrysolophus > Chrysolophus pictus. Next base: position 37,845,910 of record CM074578.1, read on the forward strand.
ATAGCTTGAGACTAGAACTAAAGTGATACATTCCTTAGTGCCCTGGAAATGTGTTTCATTGTTCATGAATAAACATAACATACACAGTATGATACCACAAGAGAGACATGATATAAGAGGAAAAGTTCCTCCTGCAAAATAAATGTCCCGTAATGTAAAATAAACACAAGACAGCAAATGGAAGAAATAAAAAATAAGCAAGCTACCATGCTATTGCTTTACTGAATCAAGCAGACAGATAAGGTATTCTACTCTGTTTACACTTTCATGGAGTTATATTAATCAAGCTATCTTTACTTATCACAGTATTTCCTTCCCTCTCTTCCTTAAATTTTTCAAGTAAGATCAGAACTGAACTTTTTTTCTTTTTTTCCCAAAATCTGATTGACATTCCCATGTAGGTCAACTCTCTTTGCCATGACATTGTCTTAGGTTAAAGGAATAAAAGGGTAAAAGAGATCTATTGTTTTATTTTTCTGTTGACTTGATTCATATGCCTATTCCAGTAAGCCAGGCTTACATTTTTAAATAATGTATTCAACAAACTGAAAAAAAGTTCACCCAGATCTAACAAGAACAAGAGAAGGATGAGAAAGAGCACTTTGCAAAATATCTTTTTGTAGGTACTTTATACACATACTAATTTCTATTGTACCATTCCTGCTTCTCAGAGGCAGATCAAACTTGAAAGAAGATTGAATTCAAGTACTATTTTTGCTACGTGAACAGAACATATTGAATTGCTCTTATCATCTTCAAAGGTTGCCTCCTACCTTATGAATAATGAGTCCTTAAAGCAATGTTGTCAAAATAAACTGAACAAGTAAGTTTGTGCTGTATGCAATCATAATTGCTGAAAGAATGCACCGTAGTAAAGGGAAAGGGTATTTTTGTTTTGTTTTGATTTTTAATAAATTTTCAGATGTAATGGATAAGCCTTGGTCTCAGAAACAATGAGAAAAAGAAATTTTAGTCATCGTTAATTATTTCAACTATATAATACCTTTGTAATTAGAATTTATATGCACTTGAAGGCTGAATTCAACTATTCTCAAACATCACACTATTCAAGGATTACTTGAATTTCAGTTCAGATTCAGATATCTCAGGACCGTTTTGAACAATATCTCAAGAATTTCAAACCCTACAGGTAAGCAAGATCTTGTTATCTTCCTGTTTTGGTTCTTTTTTTTCAACATTTAAACTTACTACTTATTGATGCATACAATATTTGCATTGCCTATTAATGCAGAATACTGAAGAAAAGTAGTTAAATATCATTCTCTGGGCTTTGCTTCTAACCATTTTCTTTTTCATTTAAAAAAAAAAAGCTAAAATAATTGAAGACTTGAAATGAAATCAGTAAATCTGCCTTTCTTTGAAGAAGCAAAAAAGATTAGCGACTAGAGTCAAAGATATATTTAGGAAATTAATTTTCCATTTGATAGATTCCAGTGGGAGTTATGTTCTAAATTCCTCAATAAATCTTGCCCAGAAATCTTATTCATATGCAAAAATTTAGAATGTAGAATCAAACATTTATTGTAAACAATATTTCCATGTTTCCATTCTGTGTCCAGAAATCCACGTCTTCTAAAATAGTATTTAAACAGCTATAAAACATTAAAGTGTTTTGTTTTAATCTTCTGTGTGAAACCAGCATTTTTAAACTCTTCTTTAAATCAGTAGGTATTTACTTTCAATTAACTTGAGAACTTTTCTCTATGAATAACACCAATTCTAATAATTAATATTACCTTAAATATCATTTCCCCGCTCTAAATTTACCCAGGATTTCAGAGGCATTAAATTTAAAACTATTAGTGCAATCTTAGGAAAAGTTGACTAATTGCTCCGTTCAAGAATTTATAATAAACATTTCATGAAGAATTTAAAAGAAAAATATAAATAAATTAATGGCATATGAAAAACTGTAAACTATACATATTAATTGTATATTGTTCATCTTGTTAAATTAAAAATAAGTTAACATTTACAAAATAATACTAAGGCTGATTAGAAGCTATTAAAATTCAGCAGAGCAAAAGTCCTCATTTACAACATAAGGAGAGTAAAAGATCCTAATCTCTTCAATATTTGTTCTTGAACTATTCAAGTGTTGGTCAATAGCTGCAGTGACTTTCCAGATGTGCAGTCTAACATCACAGTTTGCATAGTCCATTTGGAGACCTCTTTGTTCTGCCTGCAGTTGTGATTTGTAAAGATATGGTGTGGCCTATCTAGGTCAAAGCCACCCTTTAGGTATTCAACCTGTGTTAGAAAAATGAAATCAAAGCAATCACACAAACAGTCAAACAACTGAACAACCAAACAAAAAAAAGTGCACGAACAGAATCATGTGGCACTGCTGCCTTTATTCACATAAATAGATGATCACTTCAAATACGTGCAACAACCTGAATCAGATTATGAATAAACCTGAGTATGAGATGAAGGATTAAACTGATAAATTTGCATGAGCAGCTTAAATAGGAAGGAAGTCAATATACTTAATCCAGAGAGAATGAAAAAACAAATGAATTTATTCATTCCTGCTCTGTACATACTGCTGCTGCACATTGGATATCTAATAACACCCCACTCAGCTTTCCTCCAGTACATTAGACATATCAGAGTGGAGTCAGACTGCCCTGGAAAGTGTTAACTGACAGGAGCCTGGAGCAATGAATCTTTAAGTCACTGACAATAGCAGGTGGCCTATCAACTCAATGGAGTTAAGGTAAAATTGCTTTAAGTATTTGTGTTAGGTACATCAGAGGACTTCTCAATGGATTCATGGTAAAATGCTGAAAAAAGCATTATGAAATCATACTGTACTCTCTTTGTTAGCCTCAATTTACACTTAATCCAAGGAAGAAATGTATTGGTCGTATATGCTTCTGCCTATTTTAGAGGAATGAAGAGTATAAAAAATTACAGTATGGCAAAATTTTCTCTCCCTTGTCTTCACTTCCCTATTTTTTCTGCCATTTTCAGAATGTTGATAGCTTAAATTTTGATTTTGTAATTTTAAATGATCATGAAACGACAACTCAATGAATTAAAGTTATATTGCATGAAGTCTTAATTCAGAACAACAAGAAATTATTAGTTGACCAAATGGATTAACATCAACAAATTACAGAACTCTGAGTAGTTCTATTGCTTGCCTAAATATTTTATGTGTAACTAGGAGGATTGGCTGACACACTGAAGGCTGTGCTGCCATTCAGTGATACCTGGACAGGTTGGAGTACTGGGCAGGGAGAAACCTCATGAGATTGAAAATGACAAGTGTAGAGTCTTACATCTGAGGAGTAACTGCGTGCATCCGTACAGGTTAGGGTATGACGTGATGGAAAGGAGGGGAGGGGAGGGGATGGGAGGGGAGGGGAATGAATGCTTACATTTAGTATCTAGAAATTCATAGGTTACTTAAATAGGTAATAGCAATCTAACAAAAAAAAAAAAAAAAAAATCACACAGAAACACAAACAAAAAAAACCACCAAAAACAGATGAACCAAAAAAAAAAACCCCAAACCCACCATAAATCCATGAATCCACAATTGTGCAGTAACCTGAATCAAGGGTTCCAATATCATTTATCTTCGTTTATGCTTGTTTGGGTTTTATTTTATTTTGATTTATTCTGTGATGGTATGAAAGGAAAACAAAGCCTAAAACCAGAATTACAACTTTTTTTTTTTTTAATTGTTATCTGTACATGCCTACTGGGGAGCTCACAATCTTGAGTTATAGTCCAGGATCCTAATCCCTTGGCAAGGATTCAGGACCTGCCTGAATTCTCCATCATCTCAAGGACACAGACTGCATTTGTACATAAAGTGGAGGGCAGGGAACAGTCTGGGAAATGAAGAGCTGTTTCCATGATGTGTCAGCTTATTCTTTATATAGTATAACATATGGCAAATTCTGTTTTCTTCCCCTCCCATTCTCTGTGTTGGAGTTATTTTCTACAAATTGATGAAAGGCATAAATAAAATGTTCTTGGCTATGGGCCTTCTCTATTGAAATCAGTGTGTAAGGGAGAGGGGGCTGCAAAGGAGTGTAATGTGTCTAAAATGAAGATATTATTTTCAAATTATCTTTTCTTGTACTTAGGGTATAAAATTTGAAGATTGTTCAGGATGTCCTATATTGATAATTATTCTCTTTGTTCATACTGCTCACAATGTTCACACTGTTCTCACTGCAGTGTACCTCTTTTTTGATATGACTGTACTATATGCAAACTAATAACCTTGAAGTAGAATGCTAGTTGTCCAAATCATGTTTACTATTGAGAGTATATTCAATATAGTATAGAAATTCTTGCCTAAATGTCTTCTATAATGGGCTGCATTGACATTGCTGTTTTTAAACTAAATATCAACCATAAGGTAAGAGTGGGAAGGAGCAGATGGAGTTTGTTTCTCAAAATGTATTGGAATCAAAATACATTCTTTAAAATTCATATCCAAATGTGGCTATGGGAAATTATAAATTATAACTCAACACTGTTTTTATAGTGATGCATCTGATACAATGTTAATGGAATGATTATGTAATAACGACAATAAAGAAATAATTCCAATGTATTCTGCTCCCATTGCAATCTTATAGCTCCTGTCTTAAGAAAAGCAAACAAAAAATACCAATAGGACTGGATGTGAAAAATGAAGCTGTGTTTATACCATTTTTAAAGACAATAACCACAGCAGTTTCCAACAGCCAAGTGAAGTATTTTGTTAATTATCTGGTCATTAATACTATATGCCTCCAGTCTTTTTCCCTTCACACCATACCGATGTTTGTGCATTATCTTGCATTGTCTTTAACTTATATTAGCTTATCTTTTGAAATAAGAATCTCATAAATGTATTTATTAACATTTACAGGGTTGATGTCTATTTTAAATCTGAAAAATCTGAACTTCTGTGTCTTTACTTAAAGCCGTTGGCAGGGAAGTAGACAACATTGTGAGCCTTTTTTAAAAAGAGCACTCTTTCTTTTTGTTAGATCAGAGAGCTTTCATTTTCATGTAAAAGTCTTTCTTGTGGAAACCTATATATCACAGAAAGTGATCTATAAAACCTGTTCGGAGTCTGAAATTTTTGAAAGAAATGGTGTTTTTACCACAGAAACAGAGCAAATAATTTCTGAGACTGAAAGAAAAAACATCACTATTAGTAAGTTGGAGGCAGAGACTGCTTACATGTTCCTCCAACCACTGGAAATAATCATCTGCATTTAGTATTCCATCAGTAGATTGCTTCTGACAAGTTATACATTCAAGAGATTAATTCATCAGTTTCCAGCAATCACTTTCAGTAATCTTTAGCATGAAAAATACTCTGCTCTGAAATAAGAAAATTTGTGGTCAGTTATCAAAATAACACACAGTATTTAGTCTCATTTTCATGACATTTTACATGTACACACAGTACAAAGTAGAGGCTTGAGTGAACATAAGATTTTTTTTCCTTCAATGAGGATTTTTTTTTAATATATTAATTTCAAATCCTATTTACGTGGAGTTGAAATCAAGGACAAACAGAGGAGTGAGTGGAGTTTAGCTCATTATTCAGAAAATTTAAAATAAAGAAATAAATGAAATGAGGTTCCTTCTTCTCCCATGCAATTCAGAGGAGGGCAGTGTAGAGAAAAAGATACTGTGAAATGGAGATATTCTATCTACACGATTCAGCACAAATCAGATACATTGCTTTGTTCCTGCAAGTGTGTAAACCAGAAGGCAAGCACTGATCTTAACAGGTTTTCTAGCTGGCACATACCACGACATTTATTCTGCTAACTACTTGGGAAATGCTGCTGGCAGTCCTTCAGGCCAGCTGTGTTGTTTGCACTTGAGTCACCACTGGCACTCTCTGTAGAGGTAGAAAATACAGTTTTATTCTGTACCTGGCACTATACTGAGCAGCTGCCTGTGTTACAAGAGATCTGTCCACTCAATGTTCAAGACATTTTTTTGCTCCAGTTATGATCAGAAAAGCAGACAAGTTCTGCCACACTTTTTTTCTAAATAAAGTTTAATGTAATAGATCCATTTCCTAGAAATTTTTAATTACAGTGGTCAATGTTCTCAAAAATAAATAAATACATAAATAACTTCAGCAAATTCACTGGCCAACAGGCTTTGTCTGAAATTTATACTGATAACATTGAAAATTAATTTTTCATTTTAATTTACAATATGTTTTTAGTTTATGCAGAGAATGAAAGAGTCCTGTAGTTAATTTAACACCTGTACATTCTCAGAAATTATAATGAAACACTGCATGATTCAGCTGTTATAGGATGGTGAATTCTAATCCTGTTAGGGTGGTTCTTTAATTAAAATATCTATTAACTTTTCTGCAGTTAATGTAATCACAGATTTATTACTTCTTGTCCTTCTTGAAAAAAAAAAGTTTATGATCCAATAATATTTAATTTATAAAATCCTATCTGACAAAAAGGAATGCTCAACTTAATAACCTATCTATAAAGCTATCCACTTTCAGAAATTAAGTATCTGTTTAAAAATTCTAGATAAACATCATCAAATTGAAGTACCTGCATTGCATCCTGGATTCACAAGTCTACTTGAGATGTTCAGAAATAAGTTATAATTCAATTTTCTGTCATAGTACTTCTTTTATCACATTTCCTTTAAGTCTAACATACTTCTGTGCTTTCCTCTACATAGTATCTTCTACTAGTTCTACTAGTTTAATCTGTGTCTGTTCATAAAGCAGGTATTCCTAATATGATATCGGAATACACTGACCCTGCCAAACAAGTAGTAAACTAATCTGAAGGAGTATTTATTGCTTTCTTTTCTGAAGAAATCTTTTATTCATTTATTTATTTATTTAATTTTCCCCATATACTTTCTGTTGTTATATAGCACTAGCCAAGAAAGAGACATCAGTGGAAAAGAAGTTGCTGATCGTGCTACTCAGTTCCAGTACAAGGAAGCAAACAGTAACATCATAAGCATCAAAAAGCAGTGATCAAAGTCTAACACTGAGCATACAATACAACCTGGTAATCCCTTGTGGGCCAATGTTTACTGCTAACACTTTATACAGTATCAGCTGGGTTGAAAATTCATGTATTAAACCATTGGCTTTCGGGATTTTTATAGCTCCCCGCTTGCAGTTAATGCATTTCGTATTAGCCCTCAGTGTGAAGAAATCATAACTCTGTATACCAAGGGATAAACTCCAACCTAAATTACTAGAAAACAGTATCTAGAGACTTGGATATATGCACTGAGATGCCTGTTCTATTGCTTTTCCGCAGGCAAACTGCATTTCCATCATATTTCTAGACTAGAAACATAGTATTAAGGTGTGATTTGAGACAGAAAGGTTGGAAAGTACAGCTCTCAAACACATTGGTCTGATCCAATAGAATAGTTAAGACAGGAATCTACTTCATAGGAGCTTTTGGAAAAGCTGAAAGTAATTGCTTTGTTTTATATATAAAACTTAATTCTGTTACATGCTTTAATAGAACGTAAATGCCAAGCTGTGCAATCATATATGTCTGCTGTGTCTATGCAGCTAGTCAGAACCATAATGCTGTGCAGATGTATGCAACTCCTGCTCAACAATGCAAAAATGGGATCTTCAGTCCTGAATGGACGTGATGTATTAATTATAACACTGTTATTTGAATAGTTAGGGAAAATAAACTGTCACCTAAGACTTTCTAAATTGCCATGCTTTGACTGCAGGGAGCAAACTGTTATTCTTTCCTTTTCCTGCTTTCTTGAGAGCAGAAATATCAAAAAAATTCTGTTCAGAAACAATGAAAAGCAAAGAATACAGTGTTTGTAAACCAGAAAAAAAATCAATAAATATGTAAATTGATAAGATTTTGGTTTTGCTCTCTAGAAAAGAAATAAAGGCAGTATCAGAGAATGACTTGAAATGGAATATTCCTAGGGCATTTTCTAGCACAGGAATGAAAATAAAATATGCCCAATGCTCCTGAACATAAATGTCTAACTTTGCAGTCAGGGTAAAATGTTTAGTCCTTGACAGTGGACGGGTGAGCACAATCTTATTTCACATCTTACTGGTAGTTTTGAAAAACAGGATCAAGCTGGAATGGATTGGGGACTATATATCTTTTTGGGAACATATATCTTTTTCCTGGTGCAGGCATACTACAGATATGGAAACAAGTACAAGAATCTTAAGACCATATGTTTGTTAATATTTTGTTTGATAATACATTGTGTTTTACAACTTTTCAAGATCTTGTGATATATACTAGAACTTTATACAAAGGAGTAACATCAGCAACAAAACGTTAAATACAGTTCAATAGGCTCACACAGAGTAAGATGAAGGAAAATATTTCCCATGAAGACATTTTTCTTTTCAACCTACTCTATGATAGTATAGGATGTTGACGTATAATACAATCCAAAATAAGTGAACTGAAACATTATTAAACTGGGTAGAAAAATATGGTTGAATTTGTTGCAACATGTAGCTACAATGATCCAACTCCCATTTATCTTCATTTCAAATTGTCACTGAAATCAAAAAAAATATGTATATTTTATTAATAAAAGTCTTTTAATCACCCTGATAACTTCAGATGAGCATTGACTCCTTCCTCTTCTTGTAAGTTAGCAGGAAACTTGAAATAACAAACTCTTTTTGTTTCAACTCTGTAACATATCTGACCGTAGGTACTCTTTTCTGTGCAAATCAGTTACTGTATGAAACATAAGAACATTAGGAAGAAAGAGAAAATAGTTACATGTGTGGTGTTGTTTTTTATTCCTTCTAGTGCACACTTTTTCCAGTATTACATTTGTTATATTTGACCACAACAAAAACACTTACAGTACTTTAGTAAGTGGCAAAAGCTCATATGTTCATTATTCTCAGTTTACAGTACTCATACTGATTTGCTGTATTATTACATAGACAATCTAATAAACATTTCTATCCAAATTTTGTTGTTATATGCTTCAACAGAAATTTGCCAGAATTTGGACTGTCTCAATACAGACTGCCAAAGTTGTACCACAGAATTTAATCTCCTAAAGGTAATTAATACTGAAAATTTGAAACTAGTGCCACTATTAATAGTATATGATTATAATATGACAGTACAGATTATTTTGCTTAGGAGCATAAATAGAAAAATATGTTAATTAATTTGCTGTTTGGTTGTTGTTGTTGGTGGTTTTTTTTACATTAAAAAAGCTTGCCAGTTGCTAATTCCTGAAATAACCTTTGCCTCTTTTCTGACTTACAGATAACATTCTAATTGATTTCATTATGACGACATTTCTCTGTAGTAAGAAGAAAATAAGGAATCCATCCTGTCTAAATTTTATTGTTTTGGGGGGGGGAGGTGGTTTGTTTTTTGCTTTCTGTTGTTTTTTTTTTTTTTTTTTTAATAGAACTGTTGCATTTTCATGTTTTTTGTCACTAGTTCACTTTAATCTCTCTCTAATTTCTCGTCCATGAAAAATAATGAGAAAAAGAGCTTAGAAGATTTCTCTTAGAAGCTGAATAATGTGTTTACTTTTCTTCTCCAGAGTACTTTTCTTTTTTCTTTTCTGAAAATGTTCAAGATCTTTAGTTGCATCACCCTGGATGTTAATAAGTGGAGAGATCCGTGTTCTCTTGATGATGATTTCAGATCCAAATCTGCCTAGTGATTGAGAACATGTTATTTCACCATAGCCCATGAGAGTTATTCCCAGCATTTACGTAGAACATTTAGTTCTCAGGCTAGAATAGTAAAACTTACTAAATTACCATTTACCAGCTTTTTTCCTATTTCACTGAATTTCACATTTTTGTCCCGCAGACTGTGTTTACTGCAGTCTGTAAGGACAAAATTCTTCTAGGACTGCTGTTCTGCATATTTCCACAATATCATACTTGAATTAATAATTTCTTTTTTATTTATAATGTGCCTTATCTGTTCTTATGAGAGATTTATTTATGTTGGAGTTGCTCAGAAAAAAGTCCTGTGAATTTTCTCTTACCCTTTTTATTTCTGAGAAAAGAGGGAAGGGAACTGAAATCATGTCCACTTTCTATTTTCATGTTGTTAGTATTAATTAGTGTGGGAATTAACTAGACGTTTATGACAATGTTAATGCAATTTAATATTTTAGACTCATTTTATTGTCAGTTGAAAGAAGCTGATACTGTTAGAGTAGAATTCATCTAATCTCTACCAGACAACATTTTTGTCTGAATTATTTTGGGGATGTACCTCTTTTCCTCCATTAACTATAAAATAAACATTTTCATTACCTTAGACTGAGGTGTTTAGAAGTTTGATTAGAGGAGATTAAGACAGCTCAGACTACTACAATCTTAAATGCTCTTTTTATTTTTATTTTTATTTTTTTTTTTGAAACAGACGTTGGTGTAATCTTATTCAGATATGTAAATATTTAACAGAAATTTAATAGAAATAATGAGACACAGGAAAAAAAGACTAAGACAGGTAAAGTAATTATGTAGAATATAAATGCTCTGAGTGTGTCAGTTGTGGCACCCACCAATGCAAAAATTAAAATCTTCAAAAACAGTGGAAAAAAGCCCAGATCAGATTGCTATCAAATGCTCAGTGGGAAAAAAAAAAAAAAAAAAAAAAAAAAAAAAAAAAAAAAAAAGTGCATCTTTATCAAAATAATAAAAGTTTGAAGCAGAACTGATCAAATATGGAAAGATCTTTGCTAAGTGCTGAAACAGTTGGAAAAGTATATTTCCTCCGAAGTCCTACTTTTAACTTCCTTTGATACAAGGTGGCACAAAGTCAAGAGAGAGCTTGAAACAAGCTTCACATTAATATTTGAAAAAGGGCACCCAACGTGTTTGATGTGGCGCCCTTCATGCAAATCATGTAGTCTGAGAGAAATCTCAATAGGAAATACGATTCTTTCTTCTTAGTGTTCAGTTTTTTTTCTGGTTGATAATAATGAACTTTTCACACTCCCCTTGCAACCCCCCTGAGCTATGCAGAAATGAAGTTATTACTCGCTAGGTGATCCCTATTTGGGTAGAATTTTTGTTTCTTTTTTATTCTGTTGTTGTTGTTTTTGAAAATACAATCTCAAATGAACACGCATTTTGAACTTATTTTTCCCAGACATCTGAATGACAGAACCCAGACATTTAATCAAAACAATAAAATAGCTTCTCTCCTAGGGTTTTTAAGTGTGGGAATGTGTATACATCATCAAAAATGTCATAATATGTAAGTACTGATTTTAGGCAGTGGAGAAAGCAGGATCTAGGTATAGCTAAGAGAAAAGAATAAAGTCTTTTAGTGGTAATAATCTTCTGCTTACATTCAGTTAATTACACTAATAATCATAAGCTCTATCTTTCAGAGTTCTCCAGACATTACCATTTAAAGTATAGAGGTCAAACTAGGTACAATCCATCCAAAATCCAGTGAGGGTAGCAGCACTGATTGCATAGTCTCCTTTTATTCTTGCTGCACATACTTAATTCCTATGGATAGCAACTAATGTATCTCCCACATTACACCTCCCACTCTCTAACACTCTCTGAATGCACGGGAACCTTTCTCTACAACTAATTTTCAGACATTTGGAAAAATGTCACAGATTGATAGTGGAATTGTTGAAAGTAGACTCAGAAAGAAGGGGTCTTATCCTCCAATAAATCCTAAAGGAAAAGAAGCCCTCAGGATCATCCGCAATGAAAGCTTCAAATTGAAAAAAAAAAAATCTGAGTAGGAAAGAAACAGATATTCAATTATGATAATATTTTATTACAAGTATAATTATGTATGATGAGATGTTATTTAGAAGAAACTATTAAGAAAGATTAAGAGGAGATATATAGATTCTGAATAAGTAGGGTTTTTTCTTGCATGCTTGTTTCAAATTTTGCCAGAGGAATTTTCCAATGGATTTGCAGCTGTGTCTGCATGCTTTGCAGGTCTTTGTCCTCATGAGGAACTTCAGCCACTTTAGTCTCTGCTGGAGAACAAACAAGGATCTCCTGACTAAATTCAAACATATAGTGTAGCATACAAGAATTGGAGGGAGGGATAGGTGGCCCAGAAGGAATAAAGATATGTTGTTCAGCCATGCAATGATATGTCTAAGAAAGCCAAATCCAACGTAGAGCTGAGTTTGGCAAGGGATGTGAAGGGGGGCAAGATGGTTTGCTACAACTGCATTAGCAGTGACCTAAGAAAGTATGGGCCTACTGCTGAATGGAACAGGGGAACTAGAGAAAAAGGACATGAAAAAGCCTGATGTATACCATGTTTATACCATGTTTTCTTCAACTCAGTCTTTACTGGTAAGATCTGTCTTCAGGTATACTGAAGAAGTATACTGACAGGACAGGCTGGAGAGCTGGGCAGAGAGGAACCAGATAAGATTTAACAAGAGCAAGTGCAGACTCCTGAACCTAGGGAGGAATAAGCGCATGCATCAGTATAGGTTGAGGATGATCTGCTGAAAAGAAGCTCTGCAGAGAAGGACTTGTGGGTCCTGGTGGACGACAGGTTGACCATGAGCCAGAAGTGTGCCCAGTAGCCAAGAAGGTCAATGGCATCCTGGGGTGCATTAAAAAGAGCATGACCAGCAGGTCAAGGGAAGTGACATTCCCCTTCTATTCTGCCTTGGTCAGGCCTCACCTGGAGTAATGTATCCAGTTCTGGGCAACCTGATATGAAAAAGACAGGGATCTCCTGGAAAGAGTCCAGAGGAGAACCACAAACATGATAAAAGGCCTGGAGCATCTCCCTTATGAGGAAAGGCTGAGTAAACTGCGTCTGTTCAGCCTTGAGAAAAGAAGACTCAGAGGGGATCTGATCAATGTCTATAAATATCTAAGGTGCAGGAGGGAAAGGGACAAGGCCAAACTCTTTTCAGCAGTGTGTGGCAACAGGAAAAGAGGAAATGGCCACAAACTGAAGCATAGGAAGTTCTCCTGGGATCTACTGCAGATACTCAAAATCTTGGGGAGCTCCCCCTGCTTTAAACGGATGGGTTGGACCAGATGGTCTGCAGAAGTCCTCTTTTTTTTTTTTTTTGTGATTCCATATAATATCCATAGAATTCTTAGTATGAAATCTGCATTACATTTTATCATTCCTTTGATCCTGTCTTGGCTTGATGCAGAATGAAATGCACAAACAAATTTTCTTGTGTAAAAGAGCATAATTTTTTTCTCTAACAAAGAAAAGCTATTCAAATCTCTTCATAAAGTGTTTCCTATTAATTCTTTGTTTTACATCTACTATGAACTATTTTCTTTCTCAACTCCCTTTCTATAATCTAAAACCCCATTTTCAAGGATGTTCAAATTAGGAAAATTAAAAAAAAAAGAAAAAAGAAAGAAAAAAAGCTTTCATACTTATCTCAAAAGGTAATATTTACCTATTAAAAAAAAGAAAAAGAAAAAAAGAAAATATTCATATACAAATTCATCTGGGTTCTTATGTTCAGTAATAATAATTAGAAATACACTTTTGTGGGGAAAACAGAGAAAAAGGCAAATGGTCAAAATCAACTTGAGTGAAAACATAAACTCAACTTGAGTGAAAACATAAACTGTGCCTGGAAAGGAACGTTCCCTACACTGAAAAAAATATGAAAGAGAAATTTTACAATAAACTATTAAAAAAACCACCAAAACTATTAAAATAGAAATTTTGCAAACAGATTGAAAAATATTCTCTAAATTTCAGTGAAGAAAAAATTTTCAAAAACATTACTTTCATTAAAATACTTTTGGTAGAATTAGTGTTGCTGTCTTTTTCTTTCAATGAATTTATTTTCTTTTTCTTCGCTAGCAGAAACAGGACAACACCGTTGGAAAAAGAAAATTGGAAAAAGAAGGGAGGAATGAGATATAAATAAATGAATAAATAGGTCAACATTCTTAATTCCTTAAATTATTTACTGAGATCATGGCTAATTTAGGGAATATAAAAATATGGAACCTTAGAGTTGTGTTGAAGTAGAGTGAAGTGAGTAAAAAAGTAAATATAAGTTCAGTTATTTCATAGGTCTTGCTAAATAATCTCAATGACATAATGCTCTAATACATTAGCTATACATTCTTATGAACTGAGAATTCAAAATATCATCTATTCTTTATTAAAATGTTGTCAATGATTCTGCTACGAATTTGTTTCTTACACAGTGATAACCAAAGTTTTATACTGTTCCTAAAGAATCACAGCAATTGTTATAAATGATAACTTCAATTACATTCTATGAATCAAAGTATAATTTATTCTTTGATGTGAGTATTCTTTTCTTATCTTTTAAGCAAAATATGATGTGCTGCTCCAAAAGTAATGCCTCCTATTTTATGATGTTCCACAGTATCAGAGAAGACTGTTTTTGGTATGGCAATAGAGGTTGAACTTTCTCACCTATATTCTATTACATTTTGTTTCCATGTGACAGATGGCAGCAGAGGGGTAGTCTGACAAAACAGCATCTGTCAGAGAAATGCATATGACGCAAAGTTATTCAACTGAATTCCTCCATGCAGAAAAAGTAGCATCCACTGACATTTACTGATGCTTGCTGAACCTTTATGGAGACCAAACAGTGGCTGTGAGCTCAGTGAGGCTGTGGGTGGTGCCTTTCAGCAGTGGTGACAGTCACTTCCACTGGTGCAGATTTTTACAAAAATGGCTTGCAGGCTCTTTTTCATTGCTGGTGAAAATACATAGCTAATGCTGGTGATGATGCTGAAAAGAAATTTTTTGTAGGTGAGAATTTGTTCTATCAAATGCAGTTATTGTCCTTTTTGTATCTGTTGTAGTTTCCATGGAAATAAATAGGAGACATTACTTTTGGAGTGTCCTACATATCATGCTAATTGATTTTTTACTTTAGAATTTCTGTAAAACCGCGTAAAAGCATTAACAATCATAAAATATTAATTGTAAAACATAAAATAAAAGCTTCATATATATATTTTTTTCAATTCATTCAATCACATTTTTGCTACTTCATAAACTTTGAGCTTCCTGTTACTTTTGTAATTGCAAACATGTCTATTCTATTTCCTTGTCTTTTGCTCTCTAAGATTAATATTGATATATCAAATCAATAAAAAAATAATAAATGAAAAGTTAGTATAGATATCACTACACAAATACAACTACTCTTTGTCCTTGTATCTGCTAGAAGTATTTAATTTATTATGTATTATAATAAAGTCAAAGAATCACTAATACATTAAGACAGACCTTATTCTGCACCCTGCTTCAACCCTAGTAAGAAATCCAGACAGAGATTCAATTTTCTATTAAAGAAAATTTTCTCATAGAGGAAGCATGAAAATGTTATTAAAAATAAAAGTAAAATCAGTCCCACTAAGATCAATAATTATATTTTTCCTCAAGAAGAGAAGTTACATTTAAGTCACTGACATGCTTCTTTTCAAAGACCCACTTAAGTGACTTTTGTCTTCTGTTACTGAAGCACAGATGCAAAATGCACCAATTAACTAGGAGGCACTTGGACATTGGGATCTGCATTTTTTTGAAGGAGTAATAAGGACTGGCTGAAGAGTAATTCGGCAGAGGAGGAAACCCTGTGGGGTTTCTGTTTGTTAAGAAATGTTTGTTCCTTCCCTCCCCAACCGCCTCCCCCCTCCTTTTTTGCTTGTATGTGTGTATGTGAGTATCAGTCTGTCCGTTCAGCTTTTTCAATGCAGCTTCAGTGAAACATCATTAGGATAAAGAAAAAAAAAACATTACAGTTCAGAATCCCCCTGACTTTTGCATTTAGTATGTACATGCATAGTGAAAGATTGGGAAAAAGAGAATGTTCTCATCTGAAAATCTCATAATTCACATAAAAACTTCCATTTGAGGACAATTCTACTCATGTGATACTTCTTTATATAGAAACTATGTGTTATGACATCAAGGAAATGGCATAACAGCTTTTATTAAATTATATAAATATGTAAAAATTTTTCTCAATGATTGTTCATCGTCCTCAGCTTGTGCACAGTTATGTTCATACATTACTGATCATCTGCTATATTTTTTCTTGCCTCTGTTGACACATCTAATTAACCAAAGCAGTGTGTACTGAGTATTACAATTAAATAGACAATTTTAAAATTGCTTTTGACAAACTGGAGATTAACACATCCTTTTCCTGATTACTTGTACTAATAAAAATTGAGTACCTGAATGTTCAACACATAGTGAAAACAAGCACACAGATATCAGGGAGATGAGCGAACAAAGAACTTTTATAAAATCTCAGATTTCAGAGGAGACAGAGAGAGAAAGTAAAAAGATAATTATATCATTTCCTCAGCTGTAGTAGGAATATAACTATAATATAACTGCCAAAAACATGAACATGTTAAAAGATGTGCAGAAAAATTTAGCTTCAGTCTGGGCTGGTCTCTGCAGGCGGCTCTTTGGTTGATTTGTTGTTGAAACTCAAGTACAAGAATGTGAATTCTCCTTGCTGTACATGGCTTGAACAAGTAATAAAAACAAACGTAGGAGGCAGATTTGTTAATGAAATAAAAGAAATAGTAGTAGAAATCACACTTCAAGCAATGTTTGCAAACAGCTCGTTTTTGAAATGAATTTAGTGGAGCATTCCCAAATACTTGGATTTTTTAAACTGTTATGGTTTTGGACATACTCTTGTCAAAATATGCGCATGTTCCCCTTTTTATTTATTTCTCCTTTTTGTCTGTTTTTACTCCCATGAGGAGGGTATGGAAGAAATTGTCTCCATGGGGCCTGGAATGGAGCATGTGTTTTCAGAGGAAGACAAATTAGGTCACTACAAGATGTCTCAGGAGTAGAATTCTTCTGGCCAAGAGTTCATATTTATTTATTTTTAAAATATATGTTCAGTATTTAAAATGTTCCAACTGAATAAAGAAGCAATGCCTGTGCTTTGGGAAGCAACTATGGATCAACTAAATAATTTTTAAACTACCAGAAAAATGGAAAGGGATCCTCAAGCAGTAAAGCATACTCACATTTTTGTCAGCCTCAGTCAGCTACTTTCATTTTCACAGGAAAATTCAGAAAAAGTTATTTACAGCACTTCTGTAGTAAGTATCAGACAGGAACAAGGAAAGAAGATACACCTATATGGAGAATATTTTGGACTTGGGATCAAGTGAAGCATTAATATTCCACTTTGATTTCTTGCTGGAACACTGTATGGTATTTGTATGAGTTCTGTTTTACTTTGGGGGCTTGGGTTTTGCTTTATTTTTCTGTTTTTCCCCTGAGCCTCTTAATGTCATTATAGCTAGAGGGAAAAAAAAAAGATGTAAGGCAATTTCCCTGTTTGTCTTTCTGTCAGTAAGAGCCTGGAGTGGAAAAAAAAAAAAAAAAAAAAAAAAAGTGTGACGGAGAGCTACATATTTCTGTAATGGTGGCTTATCCACTCTTCCTATCACTTCTTTTCCACTGGCATAAAACCAGAAAAGCATTTAGATTCCCATCTCCCAAAGAGCACCCTGAAAATACAGTATAAGTTACATTACCTGTATCTCAGTTCTTCAGTGGTTGGGCAATAGCAAAAGAAGAATGCAGTATTTAT
Organism: Chrysolophus pictus; assembly: GCA_037305975.1. NCBI lineage: Eukaryota > Metazoa > Chordata > Aves > Galliformes > Phasianidae > Chrysolophus > Chrysolophus pictus. The sequence goes on from CM074578.1 coordinate 37,863,508, forward strand.
GCTTCAGAAGGAAAGAAAGTAGATATTTGATGTGTACTGATGAGCCTGCTTAGAAATAAAGTGAGGATGTCTTTGCTTTCATCATGTCTAACACACCTTGAATAGTCATTATTGAATAAATAGCAGGAATAAGCTTGAAAAAAGAGAAGAATAAAACTTGCAGTGAGTATGGTAGTGTTCCACTGAGCCATAATATAAATATGTTTTATAAAGTAGCCATTGCCTGAATGAATCTAACATCTACCAATCATTATCCATCCCAGTCCTGAGGATTAATTACTTCTTTCTGCATGTATCTATGAATGTTTGTGTGTCTGATTGAGATTTCTGGACCAGAGAGAAGCATTTTCAGAAAGATTCACTCTTCTTTCCTAGGCTGAGCTCTGTACATTGTTTTTTCCCTATCACTTTACACCGCCTCCATATTTTGCAGTTCTCTCTGGCCGAGAACATCTAAATCATATGGTATGTCAGGGAGTTCTGCCAACCTTGGCAGGAGTCACATTGCTCCAGCTGGTTGCAATGGCTTCCCTTGTCCAAGAGATATTTATCAGATAAAAAAGAAAATGTCTGATTGCAAACTCCATATAAACTTAAATAACAGCAACAAAAATGTATGATCATGAAACAAAGTTTTTCTATTCCCAACCTACAAATAAAAAAATAATGATATAAATTTAGCGGGTGACTAATTTGAAGTTTTTGCATGAGGCATTTTACAATAAATATTTAAGAACCTGCCATTTCCCCATCCGAGATGATATTCTGAGCATTTTGCAAGGAAACAGGTCTTTCATCTCTGAACCTGATTAAGTGGGGAATTTGGGTGTGTGGAATACAGGGAAAGGTATGTAATGACTTGTAAATAAACATGTTTCTCTTTTTAATTCCATTTTAAAATGCATTTCAAGAGAATATCTCAAGCCTGGCTTGAAGCCAAAGAACAAATAGACTAGTATTCTCCAATAAAATGCCTTTTATATATAGATAAATAAATTAAGAAGGTTTTCTCTGAATCAAACTGAAAAGATGATACTTTCAATTTCATTGACAGATGTGTTGATCAGATTTTAGGCCCTTCTCCTCTCTTCGTTGATGTTGATTGAGATAATCACCCAAAGCTTTCTTTCGCACTTGCAAATTTTCACCGGAACTGGTGAAAAATTTCACGCAATTGATTTTCACACTTTTGGCCTTTTTTAATATTGCTATTCTTCAAAAGATAGACTTTTCATTATAAAGGTAATGTAAAAAAATCTGACTTAATTCCTTTCTCTCAATGTCCACAGAAAACCAGTAAATACACCTGTAGGTCAACATAGAAAAGCCACACTCTCATCTGTTGTGTATTGACAAAATGTAGTTAAGCACCAGCAAAGGAGTTTGTATGGAACGTTTGTCCATCCCTGATCCCAGGAAGGTGCTTGATACCTGAGGCTGGGGCTGTCCTGGTGCCCCCAGCTGTCTTGGTTGAGGCCGTGAAATGCATACTTGGTTGGTGACTTTGTTCTGGGTGATGCTATGGTGACCCTTCCGACCTCCTGCATCTTGACAGCCAGCTAAACAGGAATGTTGTGCAAGTTTAAATATGCTATAGAGTACTTCATACCAACATTTTAAAAATATTATTTTACATGTAGCAGATGAAAAGGCAATTGAAATGCAAGTACCTGAGGCTTGACTTTGTACTAGAGCCTTCTGTATCTTGGAATAACAAGCTCGTTTTTTTTTTTTTTTTTTTTTTTTTTTTTTTTTTTTTTTTGTTGAAGAATATTTATGAATGTAATATTTCTCAGTATCAGAATCTCAAATGGTGCATTTTATTTAGCATACCCCAGTACATAAAGGATTAGTTCTTGTGAAGTCTAAAGCTAGTCTCTGAAGTGAAAGGCTGCTTTCTTTTGTATGTGATTTTGAGGCACCCAAATTCTACTATCTACCATCATTGTCAGCAACTTTCATCCTCTAAGAAAGACAGCAAAGGGTCACTAATAGTGAAATAATGTACTTTGAGAAGGAAAAGCCACCATAGTGCTGAAATATCTAAAATATCCACATGACAGGGGTCTTCAGCTGGAAAGAAAAGCATGAAAAATAGGACATAATGACTGCTCCTGAAGAGTGTTATTAAGGTATTATAAGGTACCCTGACTATATGATGATCTATAGTGAACTTTGATCTATCCTGTTCTAACCACACTAAGGATGTGATGGACATTCTTGGGGACTTATTAGATTCAAAGTCTTCTATAGCAAGTTTAAAAGCAAAACAAATCTCCATATTTCACACAAGTACTGCTTTTGAAAAATGCATTTTTAAAGATGTCTAGCACCAAACTTCACAGTGCTGAGCTTAGCATAGCAAATAGAAGCCCAAAACAAAAATCACAATGTATTCATAACCTTTAGACTTACATAAATATTATCATGGATAATTCCAGCAAAAAGAGGTTTTAGAAGGGATTTGAGTATCACAGTGTGTATCAAAATGCATATGATTTTTCATGCTGGTGTGGTAAGAAATCAAATCAAATCCTTGGAGGTGTAAGGAGGGAAATGAAGGGTAGTGGTGTTAGTGCTGATAAGATAATAAACTGTGTAACAATTAATTGGACATTACACCCAGATCTGTTGTTTACAGGTTACGTTAAGTAAATATTTTGAAAAGCATTCTAATCTGCATAAAATTATTCTGAAGCTTGAGTCTATTTCTTATTCAAAAGAGGAGATGAATTTATTACTGTCCATCAGTATATCTAGAAGGTTAAATGAGTGCTATATAAGTAGCAAACAAAGACATAATAAACTCTAACAATTGGAAGACAATACCATCTCCATTCATATTTTAAACTCTGAGAGCAATTAGGAATTGGCAAATTCTGAAGGTTATGGCTGCCCAATGTGCTAATCACTACAAGAGATAGTGTGCCTTTCTGACAGTATCTTTCTGAGAAATGCCCTGAAACAGCAAGAAGTAAGGAACTTGTTTTGGAAGCCATTTGGTAAAATTATGCATATTCTGTTGTATGGACAGTCAACTTGTTCATGACAATCCCTTTTCGGCCTTAGAAATCTATCAGGATATCCCTTAGCAACACTGAAGATGAAGACCTGCTTGGCGAATATTGATGTAAATGTCACTTGCAATTAGTAACAGTCAGAAACAATTAGTAACAGTCAGAAACCCAGAGTGAGGGCTATTCAAGTAATGGTATTGGCTTACCGCAGATAAAATCCTAAGAATCTGGTTTACTATGAAACTTCAGTCTCCTGAATTGAACATATACCTGGCAATAAAAGTATCTTAAAATAGTTTTGTTGTATCTGGAAAGATTTCTTCAGTACTAATGTACTATGTTCATGGGCAGTTGAACATTGCTGAGTATATCATTGATGATAAAATAGTACACTAGTAGAACAATAGTAACACTAATTATTTCTTTTTATTTTATTTAACTTTTTTTTTTTAATTTTTGATTATGCCAACTCAGATAATTTTTAGAAAATACATCGAGAGAAAAAATAATAATAATAAGGAAATTAATAATTCATAGTATCACAAACCTAAATCTTTTTTCACCTATCTCAAGAGCAGGATGCATATTCAGGCTGATGCTTTTGTTATCCACAACAATTCGATCAATCCTACTTATAATAGTTTTAGCAGATTATTATGCTTTAATATCAGATTGACAAATCCTAGAATATTTCATTCAGATAAGTCATTAAAAAAATAATCTCAAAATTCAGTCAGAAAAACAACACATCATAGTGTAATGAGCATTCCAATAAGCATTGTGCCAGATCCGTCATGGTGCAGAGTGTGATTTAAGCAGGCTGGGTCAGAATTCATAGAAGGAAGAGGTGCACAATGTCTCAGAGTAATGAGTGAGCTCTTTGCAGGACTGTGCTGCTGCTCTCATACTTTCTGGACTCAAACCTGTTATTTGCTTGGCACAGATCTTTCATTGCATTGCACTGAGAACACTTACAGTAAACTATGTGGTAAATCAATAATAAGGCAATCATGTTATTTAGAGGGCAATTTTTATGTTTAAAGATTTCCTAAGCAAATGGCAATAAGCATGGTAGTGTGAAAGATCACAGAAATAGTAATGTCAGTCAGAGGAAAACAAGATGTAAATAATACTGTACCAGAGCAGTGAAGACTAAGATCACCTAATTTAATGCATAATCTGGAGATGAGAAGAAAATATTATAATATATTCCACATGACACCTTTTGACTTGACAGATTATTTTAAATCCATCACTTCGCTTTTTCTTTGGCAGAGCCCTGTTTTCTTGGTATTTTCTGCTATTTTCAGGTCAAAAGATGTTTATTTAAAAACAGGGACAAAAGACTACTTCTGTGGCTGCATCAGCAAATCAGGACTTCATGCAGGGCCGTGAGCTTTGTTCATTCATTGTTGTGCAAATGATTTCTCTATTTACCCATCCTATTTTTCCTGTTCATGAAAAATATTCTTAAAATTCTAACAGTACATATACCCCAAATTTCATTTATATTAGAGACAAATGCAAAGTTAATAAATCAACTGTATGATGTAATTTCCAGTAACATAGCCTTAGTAATCAGCAGTAAGGTGAATGGTTAATAAATTTGCATGCATATACTAATACCAGGAGACCGGAAGGGATTTTGTGTTTCTGCAGCCTTTCATTTGAGGAAGAACAAGGCAGGGGGGAGCTGAGGAAGAAAGGTCTTTTGGGGGAAACCTAATAGTTAAAATACCAACAGGCTTCCAAATTCTTTCAGGTACCAGCAGCAAATGATGTATTGATTTTGTTGTTAAACTGCACAGCTGTAACCAACACATTAGACATGGAAGATAAAAGCAATGACTAAAAGCACCTTATTTCATCTGTCACACCTGAGGCTCTGCCTTCTTCAGACCTTTAGTGTATTAGCACAGAAAATCAATTAGGTAAAGAGCTAAACAAATGAAGGGAAAATAAAAAGGGCCTCATTCACAAAGAGTCAGGACTGTCAGCCAGCCCTGGAGATTTCAGCGAAGTTGAGATATTTTCAAACAAACCACAGAAACTTCTCTGAACTTTTAAAAAGGTGATTAAATACTGCTTGGATACACCAGTAAGTATCTGGTATTGGTCCAGAGATGACAGGAATTCACAAAGATAAGATTTCTTTTCACAAAAAAATGAAAATTTGAAAATTTACTTCCTGCTCTTTGTTACTTTAAATATCCAGTTATGGTACTCATACTTTCTGTGCTAAAGGGTGGATCAATAACATCTGGTAAATCAAGTATTTTTCTAAGCTTGATATGCTATTGCATACCACAGATTATTGACACCCAATACTTCATTAGGATCATAGCATTACTGAAGATAATACACAGCAGCTTGTTCAATACTTTCGTGAAACAACATAAACCATCTCTAAGCCATAGATATAGTAAGCTTCTCAGTTGTCAACATGCATTCTTTACCACAGGGCAGAGTGTAGCACAAATGTGTCATTCTTTTGTTCACAGCGAGCGATAGTCCATAGTGATACATTGAAGAGAGAGGAGTAAGATTTATCAACAAAGAGGATCTCAGATGATTGGGATTCACTTGAAGAAACACAAGTTAATACACACTTTGCTTCCATCTACAACATGAGAGATTTCCCACCTTGCATTTGCCCTCCACTGTCCTTTGAGGTTGTGTCTCACTGAAGCTGATCTTTAAGTACAGGATTTATTCAGTGCAAGTGATGGTAAGACTGATTTTCTATTTCAAGTGAAGGAGAACAAGTCTTATATAAATGTATTTTTTAAATATTTAAGTAAACAAAGGATCGAAGTAAGCAACCCCCAACACTAGAATTTAACAGAGGTCCCGTTATTCTGATCGACTCCAAGAATATTTTCCTTATATGTAGCTGCACATCTCAAGGTAACCTCTTCATAGATGTGCATATCTTTTCATCTGTGACAGCTGAAACAAGCATAACTTTGTGTGTGAGGGGATGGGGGGTGGGAGGGAAGGGAAGGGAGGGGGTTTGGGGGAAACGTTGTTCTTTTCGCAGAGATTCCTTAAGAAAATCTGAACACCGAAACCCAAACCTTCACACACTTCATCAGTGCCACCTAGCGGAAAGCGTCCCCTGCACCCACCCCGGCTACCAGAATTCCTTTTACCTAACCCTGCTAACGTTGGGAAGAGTTCAGCTTCTGTCCCGGATGGCAACTTCGTTAGGTGGCTTTGACTACTGACTGTTATTACATTTCTCCAAACAGCTACCAGCTACTCTAGAGCAAAAACCTGTTAGCTCAGGCTGTTCGATCTGGAGCCTGAAGAACACTCTGCCTTGAAAAAAAATAAATTAATCTCCGTGCCTGTTTAATAATTTCAAAAGAACAAGAGATGTGGATTTATTGCAAGGAAATTATTATTACCATTCCTTTTTTTTTTTTTTTTTTTTCTTCATGCTTCAGAGTGTGCACTGTAAAAAACAAAGAATTAATCCTTAACTTGGATGTTTGGTCATCATTTGGTAGCAAAATTCCTGTCATTTAAGCACTTAGACTCCGATAATCTCTCTGCTCAGTCTGGATTCCAAAATCTTTGTTTCCATGAAAAATCCTGCTTTTTTTTTTTTTTTTTTTTTTTTAAAGCAGTACTTATCTCTGTGTACTGAAAACACAAACACATGTGCATGTAAAATCAAGACAGACTTCTGAGAACACAGAAGTCAATAGCATTTTATCACTGACTTCAGCATAGATAAGATCCCACCATAGGAGCTCCTAAAAGAACTTGATGTTCCAAGGCTAACTTTGCTGCTAGCTGTATTTCCTCACCAGGCAATGCAGACAAACAAAATCCTACAATAAAGGATGGAAAGCTCAAGGTAAGTGGATGAATAAAATGATGATTAGAAGTAGGAAGGGAGTCTCCTCATGCACTGGTGAGTTGGCCATTAGTGTCAGAATGGTTTTTAGACTAATTCTTCCTGTCTTTGCACTACTTGAGGTGTTCACCAAATGTTTGCCTATATTATTAAAGGATTGAACTCTGTCAGAGGGCAAAAGAAAATTACCTGCAGGGAGCCATGGCCAGATGAGATGTACCTTCACTGTACTGTTTCTTTAGTAGTCAGTGGTAAAGGACTACAAGGCTTCCTTTATGTAGATGTCACATCATTCACAGACTGGAACACCCAGCTGTGATAATAGGGGGGTGGGTGACCATTACTAATTCCTCCCTTATCCAACATTGCTATTTGAATTATTAACTAAATTGCTATCTTGAGGTCTTATTTTTTTCTGATCTGTGGGTTCAACAAGTTTATTTTACATTTCGTCGTTTAATTGTATAGGCAATTATCTAATGTTATCTATGAGCCCAATTTGTCTCAGAAACACTTATTTACTACATTTCATTAAGTATAAGCATTTTGCAGTCACTTTTAGGTATCCACATAGTAAACAACAATGAAAACATTATTTACAAATCTCTTCTCTTACAGAAAAAAAAAAAAAAAAAGAAAAGAAAATTCAATTTTTTCCTCCAAAGTTAATGAGAGAAAGTTCAAAACTTGACAAGCTAATTAATGACTACAGCTTTAGGAAAAAAAAAAAAAAAACAGAAAAGAAAAAAGAAAAAAGTTTAGATTGATACACAAACAACAACAACAAAAGAATATTATTTGAAATAACAAAACTTTGTTTCAAATAATATTGTTTCAAAAAAACTCAAGAGCATGTAAGGAAATGACATGCACACGTGTCTTGATTCAAATGATTTTGTTAATTTCTCCCAATTATTTTTATTGTGAAAATATTAAATGAAAATATTTTGTATTTTTAAATAAGTTCTCTTTATTTCTTGAAACATTACATTGGTTAACCCATATGAATTTTAGCATTGGATACACAAGAACATTTAAAAAGTAATACGTTTCAAACTGTTTTATCTTTCCTTATTTAAAATGATGCCCCAAGAATCTAGAATTCTATTTTCATACTCTTTTGTACCACAAAGAAAAGACTAAAAAGTTCCATTGCTCCAAGTATGAAGTTACTTTGTACTAGAGGGATGGATAAGTGGGCTGTGATTTTCCATAGACACTGCTTGTACATCTTAGAACGTCTCATCTGCACACAGAGTTCACTCAGATTAGAGCTAAATTGCCTCTGACAATGCACATGTGACGTACTATCATGGATCAATTTCAGTTGGTTAAAACTGAATTTTAATGTTTGTAATTTATGTGTCACCTGTTAAAAGTGAAGCAGTCTTTGAAAACATAAATGGAATGATGGCACTACATCTATATTAATGAAGGGTTTTTTTTTTTTTTTTTTTTTTTGCATTTCAGCCAGTGAACTTACTTTTCACTTTTCTTTGTAAGTTCTGACATTGATGTTATTCCCACATGTGGTTCGTGACTATTCACTTGCAATGATTTAAGAGCTCCAGGATGACAATTTTCATTGTCAATGACATCGGTGCTGTCTGACATAATTTCCATGGAATATGATTTATTTGTTTATTTTTCAACTGGATGATCAGCACTTGAAAGGTATAAGTAATGCATTATCTTCACCCCACACTGGAACAACATAGTGTTCACAAGTGGGAAGAGGACTTCTGCCCTAGCTAGGTGGTGGCACATACAGATTACATGTGAGTGATGTAGCCAGAGTGCCACTAAGGCTGTTAGCAGAATCATCCTGGGCAGGAAACAAGTTCCCTTTTGGATTCAAGAACAGTGAATTCTCAGTGAGTTTTGCTAAGAACTGTGTTTATTCCAGATCTTGTCTATGTCACTGCTGTAAAACTGCCTGACATTGGCACCAGCAAAATTTACTAGAGCTTCATTCTTTTCAGGTATGCCCCCTTTTCATGCACCTTTGTGCCAGAAAATGATGGATCTTGGGACACCTTCAGTTTATTCGAGAGCTGAAATGCTCCAAAATGGAAAAACAATTCAATCTGAGCTCTCACTGCTGCTCCAAGGAAGTCTGCAAAATTATTTGAATGTAATCTGAAGATCAGGTGTAAGGATGTAATTTTACTTTCACTGTAGTGAGCATAGTGCTCAGTCTGATGGTGTTAATCATTATGAAGGAACATTCTGAAATAAGAAAAATGTGGACTGATAGCTATATATTTCACTGTGTTGAAAGTGGACTCTCATTCCTATCCTAGTTAAATGTGAAATAGAGCTGTATCTCTTATCTGGTATTTTTTTTACATTAGCATAATGTATAAGTGAGAAAAAGGGAAAGAGTGAAGAAAAAAAAAAAAAAAGAAGAAGAATCAAACAGATAGCCATTTAATTTGGAATTTGTTGTCCATTTTACCAATTTTCTAGGTTCAAGATGTGCTCAGGCTTACAATACAGAGGTGTTTCTGTAGTCCTAAGCTAACTTTAAAAGTAGAGAGTATGATAATTAAAACAGTACTGAATAGCTCTTACAGAAAAATGGAGACATAAGAGACTAATATCTCTAAAAATGTCAGTCAGATATTTTATAGTACTTATCAGACTGAGCCCTTAGCTGAGGTCATGTTTCATATCAGATCCGATGTTTCAAAACTTAACATGAGCCAGCAGTGTGCTCTTGCAGCTCAGAAAGTAAATGTTATCCTGGGCTCCATCAGAAGAGAAGTGACCAGCAGGGACAGGGAGGTGATTGTCCCTCTCTACTCTGCTCTTGTGAGGCTCCATCTGGAGTACTTTGTCCAGGTCTGAAGCCCCCAGTACAAGTAAGACAGAGAGCTGTTGGAGAGGGTCCAGAGGAGAGCCATGAAGATGATCAGGGGACTGGAGCACCTCTCTATGAAGACAGGCTGAGGGAGCCGGGACTGTTCAGTCTGGAGAAAAGAAGGCTGCGGGGTGACCTCATTGCAGCCTTTCAGTACCTAAAGGGAGCCTACAGACAGGAGGGGAATCAACTCTTTGAAAGGGTAGATAACTGCAGGACAAGGGGAAATGGTTTTAAGTTGAGGGAGGGGAGATTTAGATTAGAAGTCAGGGGGAAGTTTTTTACAGAGAGAGTGGTGAGGTGCTGGAACAAGCTCCCCAGAGAGGTTGTGGATGCCCTGTCCCTAGGGGTGTTCAAAGCCAGGTTGGATGGGGCCCTGGGCAACCTGGTCTAGCATTAAATGTGGAGGTTGATGGCCCTGCATATGACAGGGGATTGGAGATTCGTGATCCTTGAGGTCCTTTCCAATCCTGGCCATTCTGTGATTCTGTGATTCTGTGATTTGAGAAGTGATTTTCATTTTTGTCACATAAAGTTAAATTGTTTTACGTAAAAAAGATATCCAGTGATGAGGTTCAGAAATACAAGATTAACTACACTAAAGTATAACAAAAAGAAAAGTTCAAGCATAAATACAGTACAGAACCAAATCTTATAAAAATATTTTTAAATAAGTGAATAATATTTGATCAAATGTTGGAAAAGGAAGGCTCCTATTACAGTATGATTGAATCTTAAATTATTTCTTATAACTTATTTCTTTCATCATGGATCCATCTCAACTGTAAGAAAAAAAGTGCACTTAATTATGTTACGTCAGTAACACCTCAGATAGAAAGTCTGAGAAATCAGCACAATTTTTCGTATAAAAATAGTACTGCAGGGTCACTTCAAGCAGTGATGAACACAAAATATAATAAAATAATTTGTCACCATTATCCTTAGCTAGTCCAACTATTACACCACAAAGGCCATTTTAACCACTTATATGACAAATCTGACTCTCTTGCTGGCTTTTTTCTGCTCATGTACTATTTCAACTCACATTCATTTTCATTTCATAGATACTGTTAAAACCTTAGATTTTTAATTTTCTAAAGAAATGATAGTCTTTATATACAGTATCCATAAAATAGCAAAATATAATTTTCATCTCTGTTTGGGGTTCATAGGTTGATAACGCTGGTAATGGAGATCATTTCATATACCAGTCAGTTTAAATCTACTTCACTTCTGTAGTGATTTAATCTGCTGTAACAGTAGTGTGATCTCCTCACCTTTTAGAGTATGTATTTTCATTATGTTTTAGTTCCTGACCTAGTGCTGGTTACAGTTCTCTAAAATGTTCCCATAAAAGATCCTGATGAGGGCGAATTTTTGACTGCTCAGAACTTTCTTCTCATCTCCCATGACTAAATTGTTCCTGATGTTTTAAAATATACATTTGTAAATATGTATGTGTTTGTGTGTGAATTTGCAAAAATAATTTCTATTTTGAACTCTGTGGACTTTGCAATATTGTTCAGTAAAAATATCACTTATGAAAACCATCTGAGCAATGCTGACTTGTAAGGAAAGAAACAGCACACAAGGGGAGAACTCTCATTTCCCCTGCTGATTTACACTTTCTACATAAGCCGATAGTCAGAGGTCAGATATAGAGATGACTGAATTTAGAGATACATGCATCTCCCCACCTTCACAAGTGCTATGGGAGACCCACAAACTCTGTGCCTCAAATAATCAGAGAAAACTGTGGCTTTATGGTAAGTTTTGGGAGAAAAGCAAGAGGGCAAGGAAGGAAGATGGATCATCCATTGACCACCAAGCTTGGTGGCTTTTTAAAATATCCCTTCAAATTTATATTAAAAGTACTTGTTAGTCTGTAAATCACAAGCTGAGAACTATTCATTGAGCTTAATTGATTCTTTTGAGGAAATTCCCAAGAACCCTGACCCCCTTCTCCCCACGTATTATCATAGTTCCTTTTTGTAGTGTGCCAGGGACACTCTGGGCACTGTGAAATCACAAAGCAAAGATCATATGAATTTAAACTGGAGTTCTACGACATTTTTATCTCATATAACCTAAGATGGACTTTCATATGTTGCCAGCCAATCTGCTTATGAATTTGCCTTAATTTAACTGTTGTTTTAACACTAAAACTGGAAGTTCTTTAAGGCAAAACAAATAAAAAACACCAACAAAAACATCCAAAACCATGACTAGGATTCTTAGGATCCACTCACGTGATAATAGTAAATAATCACTTCAAAATGAAGGAAAAAAAAACCAAAAACAAGATCCATTTCTAGTATTTCTCTTTTTTGGAATCTTCCTAGTATTTAATTCCTACTATACATTTCTGTATTAATTGAAAGAGTCTTCCTTCATTTAGTCTCCACATTCACCATCAAGAGCACTTCCACACTGATTCAACTCTCTTTGGAAAAGCCGAACATATTGAGTTCCAGTATAAAGTGTTAGGTTTTTTTACTAGCATTTGAGCTATTTCTTTCTTTCCTTGCTCTGTTTTTCACATTCAAACAACAGAGCTGCATTTAACACTTCAGTATTACTGTCATCAGTGCTACATAGAGATGAACTTGTCTTCTTACTGTCTATGATTTATTCCTCTGAGGATTACACAAATCTCTTGTTACTGCATTTGAACATCAGCTCACGTCGATTTGGCTGGCTTGGTTGGTTGGTTGTCTTCTGTAGGCTGGCTTATGTGTATTGTTGATGTGATCTTATGTTTAGCTATATGAAAGTGTTTTTAATGCAAGTCCATCTAGTAAAAAAAACACATTTTTATCTGTTTAGATTTCATTGTTTTCTTCAGTGAAGATTTTTTAAAATGCAGTGTTTCTAGACGGTGATAGCAGTGTATCAGTACAACACTTGTTGTATTATGATTTCCTCTTGTCAATACTTTTGGTGACAAAGCTTAGCAGTCCTAACACAATTAATATATTTTTCTATTTAATATTGTCTGGCACCTTTTCTAAATCTGACTTGAATTTTAGTAACTGAAATGATTCACAGTAGTCTGAAGATTTTACATGATCACTTGATTACATCAGCAGTACATTTCATTCCAATGAAGATAGCAATTGCAACCTTAAGATTATCATTCATTTGTTAATACATAATTTTTTAAGGAAAGAACCATGATGCTTCAGTATGAGTATGACAGCAGAGACCATGCTACCCAGTCTTGTGAGCCTGGAACTCTTACAAATAGATTGTTTGGGGGTATAGACTACAAAAACTGCTCAAAGGAGTATTCTGGAAGAATCAGTATAGCCCTAATAGTTTTATGCTCTGAGATATCCCGAGCCTAGACAAAACAGAATTGGAGAAATTCAGTCTTAACTGTGATGTGAGGGACAATTATATTCTTCAGTGCTAAGTAAGTGTCTATTCTCAGACTGCTTTGTGGTTCTCAGCTGATAATGCAAGTCTTGAAAAATAATTTGTAAAGTTAAGAATCTATTTACAGGAATGAAAGTAGGAAATCTTCAAGTCTGATTTTTATTTCATTCTTACTGTAAGAAGATTAAAAAATGAATACAGTTTTGTTTTTTGTTTTTTTGTTTTTTTTTTTTTTGTACGTGCTAAAAAATATGCTGCTAACAGATGAGTCATAAAAAAAACTTCTTTGAAATGAATTATGAGGTCCTATAAAAATAATGATTTACATAAAGGTGTAGACAAATAGAAGGGTTTTTCTTTGTCTGCAAAAAGTACACAATCAGAAAGCATATATTTTTCCCAGTAGGGATACAAAATGTAATTTGTTCTTACGTTATTATACAGACTGAATTAAGAGTGCTCTCCATTGCTGTGAAGTCAGTCATTTAAACCAGTGTGTGGCCACAGAAATCAGACCAATGCTTTCAAGAAGAGTTGAAAATAACTGTATTTTTACTGCTCCAATGTTAGCCAGAAGTCTATTTTTAGGTGAAAGTGACATTTTCAAAGTCACTGCATATAAATGCAAACAATAACTTAATTTTCATCTTCTAGTTACACAGATCATGAGTGAAAAATTATTTCTCTAACAAAGAGAGTCTGGTTGGTATTATGTTCTTTCAACAACAAGCCTCACATTTCTTGCTGAAAAGTCTACCTATTTTCTTTCTTGCGTGCTTTGTCCTGTACTCACTCATGCTTTCTTGTAAAAAAATGCTTATGTAGAAGAAGGAATACCCCTTGTTATTAAGTCATTAAATAGTTTGCACATATGAAGGTAATTCAGAATTAAATAATTCATAATGAATAGTTTATTTTCTAAATGTTCTTGTTTCATGCTTACAAAATATTTTTGGTTAAATTTCTATATTCATATTTATTTTGCATTTTTATGAATTTTTATTAAATGTACGTGTGAGTATAAGACTACTCTGTGCAGACTTTTAGGGGATTTGAGTAATACAGAAATAAATACAGTTTCATTCTTTCAGGAAAAAAAACCAAGGCTATATTTCATTGGTTTAAAAAGAATTGAATATAATTGTTTTAAGGAAGGGGTGAAGAAAATGTTTGGAAGGGAAAAGCTAAAGATTGATATTTAAATGGAGAAATAAGATGTATATGCAACAGCTGTTTTTCATTAGAAATACTGGGAAATAAAATGATAGATCCAGTTTCATTGTTTTATCTACTATCTCCTTTTGTTTCAATAGTGAAAAGTGATTGTATTGTATTGTACACACCAAGCAGACATTTTTGAGGACAAATCTATTTGCTGAGTAGCCAGAAAGAGTATGTTCACCTAGATAATAATTTTAAAAAAATAATTAAAAAATGAAAAAAAGGAAGAAAAGACATCTAAAGTAGATAGTTTGGTAGGAAAAGATCACAACAGACATTCTGTGAATTATTTGTTCCCAAACTTATGTCCATAAACTTATTATGCATATGTATTATATCTACATTTTTATCAATAGGAATTGCAGTAGAATTAATTGGGAGGGTCTTAGAGGACAGGAGAGAGGAATGTGGAAACATTCAAGAAACACAACTGAAGGCTGGGATACATGGAGGAGGGCAAGGGTTAGAGAACATGAAGTAAACTGAGAATTGAAGACCAAGATGTGGTACACAACGGAGCACAGACATTTAGAAAATGAAAATGGTAACAGTACAGAAAGGTATGTTCAACAGTACAGCAGAGAAGAAGTAAGAAAGGCAAGCAGCTCACAAGAAACCAAATGAGGAGGCAACTTGTCTGTTAGGGGCTGAAGTTTCAATGCAACAGGGAAAAAAAAAAAAAAAAAAAAGGATGATTAAGAAATGATAGGAGTAAATTTTAAAAATTATATTATAGGAGGAGGAAAGCTGGAATGAACACAAGTGAGTGCAGTGCAGTATGGTGAAGTTTTATGAATGAGGTCTTTATAGTCAATCTTCCTGACTAAACCACTGGTTTGCTGAATTCAGGAGAACTTACCTATAAACGAATGTTAATTGTTTCTCATCGTATTCACGGAATATATTTTAAAGGTGTCAGAATTAATGAAAATCGGGGATAAAAACTGAATTTCAGTACTTCATATTCCAGTTGGCCTTGTATTGTGTATCACCACATATTTCTACATTACAGCTCTATATTCACAGCTGAAGCTATAAATTCTGTTAAAGAGCAATGTAGAATATTTTAATGAGGGTTGAGTAACAGTAAAAGACACAATCTTCTTTGTCCACTTATGTTACCTCTTCTGGATAACTATACTGCTAAATCGTTTAAGAGCAGTCTGTTTGAAGACTGTAAGATGTTTGCATCAATATCAATCAAGCACATTTCTTCTGAAATGTTATTTAACTAGACTTCCTTGATTAAAAATAAACTCGTAAAGAAATTCTTTACATCTTATTACTCTTATTTTGTAGTAAAAAAAATATTATCTCCTATCCTGCCAGCTGAATTGATAGAATGTCATATAAAGCATTTCTGAGAATCAAAATGACTGAGGTTATCTGATGGGTTAAAAATGTCTGCACTGCAGTCAACACATGCCTCTATCCCTCTCATGCAGAATATATAAAAATGAGAAATATAATTACATCCTACACCAAGATATGTATTTTCTTTCCTTTCACATTGTTTGCCTGTGATACTGCCTGTTGAAAAAGCACTTTTTCCCTAAAGTAAGACAGTTGTTTCAGTTTTTTTGAAATATTGTTAGTTTTCCAGTACACTCAATTGAATGCAGTATGAATATGTGTGTACTTCCTGTGACCTTTAGTATCTGTGTATTCATTCTCTTGTAGACAATCTGAAAACACAGTTTAGGAGGAAAAAGAAATCTCAGGTTTTAGTTGTAGGACTAATGGTCAGTGATACTTTCAAGAAAAATCAGGGAAAGCTCTCATTAAATAGATGCTACTTTAAAGAAGTAGGGTTATTGATAACTAGTATGTTTGTTTTGATCTGATTTTAATATCAAGACACAGTCCTAACTAAATAAGGCTGGAAAGAATACCGTAAAACTTTGAAACTTGAGCTTGAAAGCAATGAAAATCATTTTAAGAGAACAAATACAAAAATAACCCCAACTGGAGCCAAAGATAGAGGAGGAGGAACTGCCCACAAAGTAAATCGATCACAGTGCTCCGGTTAAACAGGTGAGGATACTGACATGCCCTTTAGTCTACTATCCACCCCACACACATTCTTTTTCTGCTTTGAGAATTCCTGCACCATTGATCAGGGACACTGAAGAGTGAGTACAACATACATCTAGATAGCAACTGCAGTGGAGAGAAAGAGACAGCAGATAATTGATAGTATATGACAATTTATCTTCTTTCATTATTTTTTTTTATTAATTTCTTAATTTGGACTGTAAGTATTAATATTGTAATTGGCATAACAGTAACTTTACTGTTTTTCATTTAGATTTCTAAAATGTTAACTAGACAAACAGTACAATTTTAGTTTTGTAAACAATGGATGCTCCATTGCTGTAGATATTTTGACAACAAACAAGGAAACTGCCATCCTCCTTATCTGTGAGGAAGGTGAACTAGTGGCAAAGGACATAGGAGAGGCTGTGATAATCAGTGTTTTCTCTCTATTAGCTTTTAGTAGTAATGTCTATTTTCAGGTAACAACATTTCTAAACCCAGGATTACATTCTAGGGAAACAAAACATTATTTTAGAAGAGTAGGTTAAAAAATTAGAGTATTTTAGAAAACTGCTTATTCACAAGTCCAAGAAAACAGATGGAATACAGCTAAGACTGCAGAGAGGACTGGCAGATATCAGTGTGGGGCTACCACTTACCATCTTCAAAAGGTCAACAATTTGTGAAGGTTCCTGATGACTGGAAAAGGGTAGCTGTCATACATAGCTTCAAGAAGGGCAAGAAAGAAAGGCCTGGGGAAGGAATTACAGGCCATTCGTTCTTTTAATATTGTCTTAATTCTACTGCTATTCTAGATTGGGTCAGCACAAAAATACTCTCTGTTTTTGACTGATTCATGTTTAGGCCATTTTTTAAATTAAAAATATATCTTTTTTCTACATCTCAGATTCAAAAATGTCATTACTACTTCTGCTATCACCTGATCCTCCTATTTATGCTGAGGTATATTTGACCTTCTCTACCAGCCAGAGGGTTGATTATATCACTGACAGCCAAAAAAGCAACCACAAACAAATAATCAGTTCTCAGGTGTTCAGCCTATCCTGATGATATTTCAGTCCATGCTATGACTGAATACTAATCAAAGCAACAGGTTTAAAGTTTATCCTCCTCTCATCTTATGTTTTTTGTAAATAGAAATTTTGCAAAAATGTCAGGTTTTTTTACGCAGCTTAAATGCATTTTTGAAAGTCTTTTTAACTATTTGGTCTTAACATTAAAGATCTAAAATCTTATTTAACAGAGTTTTATTAAAAATGCTTAAAAGATTCATGGACTGCTTCATGAAGAAATTAAAAACCTTGATATGTTCCATCAAGACTGAAGACTGGAAATAAATTGCTGAGGAAATTTCTGGACTGTGATCGTCATCAATTTTATTCATTCTATTTTTTTATGCATACGAATACAGAATTGACTGAGATCAAGGGATACTTTTACAGTACTATCCATTCAAGAACACATTGTGCATTATCTTTGAAATTTAATTATTCCAGATTGCTTTGTCCCATTAGCAGTTCATTCATCTGACCACTGTGATAGGCTTTCTGCATTCTTGTTGATAAGCATGAAGTGATTCCTGGAATAAATCTAAGGATTTTTTGGCTAGTATTATTTAACACTCTGCAGGAAGGATACCAGCATTCACTGTGTTTTTCTGCTTTTCCTGGTATTCAGGCATTTCAGTATGAGCCTTGTTGGACATGAATACCATGACTGTGATGCAATTATTCATAAGGATTATTTGACATCTGCAAAAGGAAGCAATATGTCTTGTTCCCTCTAAACATGGTGGAATGGGTTCAATAAGAGATGATACTTGTTTCATGGTTGCCAGATGAATGGGTTTTCCACTGTTAGCAGCACTCACGCACTTATAATTTCATTCAAGAAATCCAAATCTTTTTTCAAAGTATTTTTCTGTTTGGCCCTTTGTGCATGGCAGGTGCTTCTGGCAGCAGTGAATCAGTGATGAGTTTTCAGGGAGTCTTTTGTCTCATTCCAAAGGAAAAATGAACATTTGCCAGACTTCATACTAGTCTCTCTGACCTGCAAATCCATTGGAAATATAAACCCATGTAATATGGTGGTAGCATTTAATTTGTTTGATTTTCTTCCCAATTTTTGCAGAAATAATAGCTGAGCTTTGTGTGCTCTTCAAAACTTTGTATAAAACACTATAGATAGATGACCTAATGCAAACTTGGGAGATGAATTTAAATTGAATTTACTTTCTTGATTTAAATCTACATTTTTATAAACTGACACGTAAGATAGCTCTATTCTTACATTAAAATATTTCCCTGGTATCATAATTATTGTTTCATAATGTGAGAGCCTCACTATATATATTTATGCTGTGTTTATATGCACAAGTATGTGTATTTATGTATATAAACATATAGAGAGATACTTTCTGATATAAATATGCATATGTAGCTAAAGTATATGTAATTCTGGTCTTCTAGTCAAATGTGAATTTTTTTGCAGACTCTCAAAACAGAAACTATAAATTGTTAGTGTATTTGAGTTTCTGGTGCATTTTTTGAGTCAAACAGTATCTAATTCTCAGCTGTGAAGTGTTAACACCAAAATTCAATTTTTAAACAAATCTTATGATTACACAGCCTTGAGACTTACCCAGCATCAAAAATAAGGGCTATGTAATAATATAATATCAGTAACAATAAAAAATATGTAATAATATATGCCATTTTCCATATGAAGTGTAATGAAAATGAAATTCATGTTTGCCTTGTTAAGAGAGGCTGAGAGACTTGGGTTTGCTTGGTCCAGAAAAAAGAAGGCTCTGAGGAGACTTGATGGCAACCTTCCAGCACCTAAATAGGGTCTATAAGAAAAGTGTAGAGAGTATTTTTACAAGAGCATGCAGAGACAAGGGAATGGCTTTAAAATAAAAGAGGATAGATTTAAATTAGATATCAGGAAAAAAATTCTTTGTTCTGAGGATGGTGAGGAGCAGTTCTGGATGCCCTTTCCCTGGAGGTGTTCAGTGTCAGAATGAATGGGGCTTTGGGCCACCTGATCGAGTGAGTACTGTCTCTTTCCATGCAGGTGCATTGAAACTAAGTGGTCTTTAAGGCCTCTTCCTAGACAAACTATTTGAATAAGCTTTAGCCTGGATGCTATCCAGAGGAACCTGGACAGGCTTGAGAAGTGAGCCTATGCCAACCTCATGAAGTTCAGCAAGGTCAAGTGCAAGGTCCTGTACCTGGGTCAGGCAATCTCAAGCACAGGTTGGGCAGAGAATGGCTTGAGAGCAACCATGAGGAGAAGGATTGGGAGTGTCAATTGATGAAAGATTCAACATGAGCTGACAATGTACGCTTTTCATCCCAGAAGCGTGACCAGCAGGTCAAGGGAGGTGATTCTGCCCCTCTACTCTGCTCTCATGAGACCCCACCTGGAGGACTATGTTCAGTTCTATATCCCCCAACATAAGAAGGATATGGAGTTTCTTGGAGCAGGTCCACAGGAGGGTCACAAAGGTGAATAGAGGGCTGGAGCATCTCTCCTATGAGGACAGGCTGAGAGTGCTGGGGATCTTCAGCCTGGAGAAGAGAAGGTTGCGAGGAGATCTTATAGCTGCCTTCCAGTGCTTGAAGGAGATCTACAGGAAAGCTGGGGAGGGACACTTTATAAGGGCGATTAGCAATAGGATGACAGGACAAAGGGAAATGGCTTTATAACGGAAGAGTGTAGATTTAGACTAGATATGAGGTAGAAATTCTTTCCAGTGACAGTGATGAGACACTGGAACAGGTTGCCCAGAGAGGATGTGGATGCCCTCTCCCTGGAAGTATTTAAGGCCAGGCTGGATGGAGCTTGTTTTTCATGATAAGGGATGTGAACTACTAGAGTAATTAACCCAGAGAGGTGGTGGATGCTCCACCTCTGGAGACATTCAAGATCAGGCTGGATAGGGCACTGAGCAACCTGATCTAACTGTAGATGTTCCTGTTCATCATAGGGGAGTTAGACTAGATAACCTTTAAGAGTGCCTTCCAACTCAAACAATTCTATGATTCTGTGATTATTAATATGGCAATTTTCTATAAAAAGAAATACAATTCTGAAAAAAAAAAAATCTGAAGAGTTCACACAATTGAGCCCATCACATCAGTCAGTGACCAAGCATTTGATATGCCAATATTCTGAGCAAGCCAGTTAATAGCAGATTTTTAGCATAACACTTCTATGACAGAATGATTTCAAGATTCTTCCTAGCAGGTCATTAAGGATGTTATGAAAAACTGATTACAAGGTCAGTCAGAATAGCCAGAGAGGTTATAAACACTTTTGCAGGGTGGCAAGGACCTGGAAAGAGAAAGATTGAGTCAGAAAAACAAACGTACAGAGATAGATAGGAGTTATGACAATTATAAACACTGTGAATTGTACTCTGAGAAGGGCCACGGAGCAGAACTGCTGGCAATCAGAACCTTGGAGTAGTAGAAGATAAAGGAAGGGGGGGAAAAAAGAGGCGTATGGTTGTAAACTGCTTATGGAAATTTCCCTCCTACTTTACTGTCTTGGCAGAAATGTTGGAGCTGACTAATGGCAACTGTTTCCACATCTCAACAGGCACCAGGTTTCCCATTGCATGCTAGTTTTTCTAGTGTCTGCTATGGTGTTTAGAAGTGACAAGAAGAGAAATATGCTGGTTTTGATATATCTGCTCCTCTGAAAGTCAATGAACATTTGTTGGGTCATTTACTGAGTCAGGAGCTACGGAAAAACAAATTTCTATATTTGTCACTGATAATGCATGGACACAGGGAAACTGGATATAAGAAGAGAACTGTGAATAACCTTTTTCTCTATAAATCAGTAGAAGTCTTAGTATTTCTGACATAAAATACATCTATTGCACTATTTTTAAATGATAATAATGTATTAGCTTTAAGAAAGAAGAAACATGATAAATCTTGCAGAATAATTCATTGGTTTCTCTCCATAGAGCTTTAGAGGAAGGACAAAATTTCTGATTCATTAGATTTACATTAATAAAGATCGTTAATGGTGAGTTCTTCTGCACATATGAACAGCTGACTGACAAAATTTATTTGGCATGAAATGGTCAAAAATACAATCCTGATATTGGACTATGTCAAGAAAGGTATAATAGTTTGTTTTCTTGATAGTTTTCTTTAATATCACCCTCATCCTTGGCAAAAACAACACTGAAAACTGAATGCAAAAAGTATTATATAAGACCTTATGCAAAAGAGTTGTTTTAACTATATGTCTGGAATCAAGTTTTGTGTTTCATTAGAATGAATTGCTTCATAATCTTCCTCAAACTGAGTAGCTTTTAGTATTAGTCAGTTATCACTTTCTTTCTCTTTTCATCTACTCTGCAGTTGTTTAAAGCACAGCTCAAACACCAGCTGTGTTTTATAGACCATCTTACACTGAAGTAATAAAATGAAGAGATACATTATTAATATTATTTAATAATTTCTTACAGCATTAGTACAAATGTGATTTGTAAAACAATAATGTTTGAAGAGAGGTGAGAACTAGGGATGATAGTTAATGAAAATGAAGACTTGAACTCATTTATTTGTTCTCATAGCTGCTGAAAATAATACGAAAAATGGAAAAGGTTGTTCAGAACTGCCCAAATAGAAAACATGTTGATTCAAATTTTATCATAAATTAGATGTAAATATGCAAACTAATAAGCAATTGTCTATTTTCTGTCAAAGTTTAAATATGTCAAAAGTCTAAAGAGAGCAAATACAGCCATAAACAAACAGTAAAAATAAACAAACAAACAAGCAAAATATCACCAAAGCAAAAACCTACTATGGTTCTGAAAGAGATATACACAGAAAAACATAGGACATCTGGTCTTCAGGTAATATAAATCCTGTTAACAGTAATGGAGCATGCAAATCTGCAGCTGCTGAGGATCTGACCCCACCTTTGTTTCATGATATTTTTGTTTATTGTTGCTGTCACTACACTCATGTCTGTATTTTCAAACGAAAATAACAGATATTTCTTCCATTAAAGAATGTGGTTTGGCTGATTTCTATGACAGTGATATATTATGGCCATTAATCTAGGATTTTATTTTTTTTCACTCTACAAGTCTCTGAGATAAAAACAAAAACAGTTCTTTTGCTAAATGTCCTAACAGTAAGCAACATAATTCCATTTTTAAAGGTTCAAAATAAATAAATCAGCTACCATTCAATACTGTAAGGAAATATAGTACTGTCCTAGAAGTGGCATAGCTGACATATCTCTGATTTTTGTAATAAATTACTGAAACTATACAAAAATAATTGAATTAACTTCAGAAAAACACCAAAGCATCTGAAGCACAGACTAAGTGCATAATTTATTGGCCCACAGATCAAAGTGAACAGCGATTCAGAAATTAAACATTTAACAATTCCGTAGTATGTTAAAGAGTATGCATGTGTTTTTAATTTTAAAATGTAGTGTAAAACCTTTATCACATTAATTAACATCCATTGACATCAACACAGTCAGTACTTCACACATTACATTTTTAAAATATAGATCTCATCTTTTCACTGTGTATATTATGGAAAGGAACTGAAATAAGTTGGTAACTTAAAAGCAAATTTCCATGATTTTTTTTTTTTTGTAATTTAAATACTGCATCTGAAAATGAAAAATAATCTGCAGCTGGCCCATTTTTCCAGTTTTAAAACTCACGGGAATAGTGCACTGTGATCTATTAAAATGTTGAGAGTTAATACTGCTCCATTGGTTCACAAAGTTTTGGAATTTATTATAAACTGATCAGCACAGGATAGTATCAAGTAGTCCATGGTATAAAAATATTGATTAAATCAAATTATTTAGCCTGATTTTCTGACTGAATGATATTTGTGTTTTATCTTTTTACCTTCATTCTATGCTTATTTACATAAGCTTGTTGGAGAGGGCCACTTGAGTGACATCTTTATACATGTAATTTTACTACAGATATTTCTGTATGCATGAGAAGTGACTCAGAAGAGGCACAGGTTGTCCAGAGACACTGTGGAGTGTCCTGCTTGGAGATCTTCAAAAGAAACCTGGACATGGTCCTGTGCATCCTGCCCTGGGGGTCCCTACTTGAACAAGGTTTGGACCATACAGGCCCAGAGTTTCATTCTAACCTCAGCCATTCTGGGAAAATGCAACAGCAAGTAGAATAACTATTTCAAAAGGGTACTGCAAGTTTCGTGTGTTATTGCTAGAGTGGTGTGCAGCTGGTAATTCAGACCAGTGAAGAGTTCAATACATTCTTGTCCCAGCTGATATTTATCCATCATGCAGTGTTGACCACATCCCAGTGTAGTATATATAATAATTAGACCTATTGCAAAATGCATATTCCTAACTGTCTACTCTTGTAGGTATTCACTTGTAGGTTAAAGGCCAAAATCTGAAACTCTGTTCAGTTAAAAACATATTAAATATGATATTAGTGGTCTAAAGTTATATACTTCCCCGGAGACTCCCACTTTTAATAACCTCCAGGATAATAGATAAAACAGAGGGCAGTAATCATTACTGAAATGGATTTTCTGGCAGAATTAGACATCACCTCCAGGAATCAATAATCATTTTAAGCTAACAGGGTGATTAAATGACCTTCTTTTTATTTTCCTTCATGTTGAGTTGCTTTTTATCTTGATTTAGAGCCACACAGCCAGAACAAAGATAAACAGGGGACTGGCAACATTACAGAAGCAGAGTCATGTCTAACTCTCATATAAGTAAAAGCACTCCGCCTTATAATCAATGCATTTGCTGCTCAGTCTGTGACATCTGAAGAACTAAACTAAAAATTCTAGATGCAGAATATATTAGGCGATTATACCCAAGGCTAGTTCTTGTTTTCAAAAGATATGCATCATTAGCTTTGCTACACCAGGTGCTATATTTTTATATTTAATAATTTATTTCTTTGGAGTTTCCTTGAGGATATCTGTGTTGAATGATAACACCTTCATTAATCCTTTCAGACCATATGGTCTTCTCCCACATCTTTCTTCTCCGAGAAAGGAGTGTTATATGACTACATTTCTTTTTTTCCCTCCCAAAGGAGATTGTAAACCATATAATGTCAGTGTGCTTTAGTATCAATGAATATCACCTAAACAGATAATATTTTCAAAATGTCTTTTTTAAATTCTTGTGAGACTTAGTTTAAATTGTGAAAGTCAAAGCTTTGAGTTTTCTTCTTATCTTCTGAAAAGTTTGTTAATTTCTTTCTGATATTATTTTCTCTTTCGGATGAAGACTGTAGAGGGGATTTAGGTCTAACCAGAAGATTAGAAGACTGTCTGATCAGTATTTTCAAAATAACTAGCAACAGAAAAGTCTAGAAATACTGCATTTTCACTATCAGTTTGAATACATGAAGTGTATGTTAATAATCATATAATACAGAACGCAATCCATAGGACAGTGATGCTTGTAGAGTATGTAGTACTCTCCATTCTAAGAGCTGTTTGGGGTTAATTTGTTATCAGCTGTAAAATCTTTCAAATCTTCTGTTTGTTTGTTTACAAGTGCTTATACACAGAGTTAGAAAATTGTCCCTTCTTGTTCCATGAAACTGAAGTCAGATTTCACTAAAAGAGGAAATTTAACTATTTAAAATATGATTTTCATCACTAACTTTTCCAAAAAGATACAATGTATGTGTATTTGCAATTTTTATTCTCAGAGCTCATGAATCTGATCCAACATCAACACAAAAGTGTTATTATTTTTGTAGGAGGGACATGTACTGATGGAGCAACTGTAGCAAAGAGAAAAGTTGAGTGCCACTATTCTCACTTGCCCTCCAAACTCCATTTACTCTTACAATGCCATTCAGTCATTCACTGCTTTCTCACTTGACCGTGTCAGTTAGCATGACAGTTCCTTAAATTCCAGCTAATGGTCTGAGGTAGAGGATTAAGACAATACAGACTCTTATTTTGTCATCCAAAAGTAAGAATTGGCAGTTTATCTTTGCCAGTGGACATTTCTCCTAGAAACGTCCTCCTGAAAGATTAGAAAATGTACACTACAGTGTTGGAGGGTTTGGGACATTGATGTATAGTAAATGGCTGAGACGGCAGCAGCATATGGTTGCTTCCTTCTCTTATTTGTTTAAAAGGAAAAAACAGTCTAGGAAACTAAGTATACCTAGACCTATTATATCTGTTCTAATGGCTTCAAGCTTAAAGACAGTAGAGTTAGGTTGGACATATGGAAAAAATATTTTACAGTGAAAGTATTGAGGCACTGGAATGGGTTGCCTAGAGTTATGGTTGATGCCCCACCCCTAGAGACTTTCAACGAGAGGCTGAATCAAACCCTGAGCAACCTGATTTGACTGTGCGTGTTCCAGCTCATTGCGGGAGAGTTGAACTTGATGACCTTTAAAAATCTCTTCCAATTCTAAGGATTCTATGATTCTGTGATTCTATTATCTGTGAAGATTCATGAAGCATAAATTCTAGAATTGGTTGCAACAATTTCTTACCCATTCCCCTCTCTGCATACTTGCAAATATTCTTTTAAAATTTGTCCATACCTGTACTGTATTCTGACAAAATCCCAATGAAATTAATTATTGCATTACAATGGATTAATAACAACTTTATGGTTCAATATTTCCTCATTTCGGCCATCAAAGTTAGCTATTGGAGCTCTTGTAATAATCAGTGAAGAGATACAGCCATTAGAAATAGTATTAGAATAGGAAGAATTCACCCAGTGACCATGGAGCCAGTCCAGATGTCATTTAAAATAGATGACTAAGTTTTAGGCAGTGAAAGCCAGGAGAGGAGAGTCCTCCAAAGTGAATGTCTGTTTAGTCCACTCAGGACCTTCTGTTTGCATGTAATGTACATGAATCCTGAAATCTTCATTTCAAATAATGTTAAACATTCTTGTATAAAAGATTTTATAAAGCAGGGATTCTTGTGGTTCCAAAGAAAAAAAATTATCAAGTTCTACAGATAGCTAAGCTGTCTGCTAAGTATCTTATATCTGCTAAGTAAGTTAAACTAGAATAGTAGATTTTTACAATGTATTAGGCTAAGGAACTCAGCTTGATTTAACAATATCCACTATTTTCTCAAGGAGATTGATAGGTCATTTCTGCTCTCCTTTACAATACTTACATTAGCTATGTTTATGAGGTGACAGCTTCCTCAGTTTGACCAGAGAGCCTAAACAAGTCTTCTGACTGTGAACCAAGACTATCAATCCATTACCAGAAAATGCCATGAAGATCTTTCTACAGAAAACAAGTTATACTAAATGTCCAATAAATTTTTTCTTCAATCACAGATTAGCTCAATAGGAAAGTAAGATCCATTTAATTAAAAAAAAAAAACAAAACTATATATTGCATGCCATGATATCTGACAATACATAAATGCTGGAAATCGGCAGGCCAACTAATCGCAATTTAGGCATTTCTAAAATCATATACTTTCAGAAGCCCTAAGTGATAATGATTCATCTCACAGTTTACTTATTATAGATTTTATTACTTTTATGCATACATATTTATTTGTTTATATATGAGGGATACTCTGAAAGTAAAGCCTCCTATTTTATTATGATGACCCATGACATCAAAGATGTTGGTGGTATGACAAAAGAGCATGAACCTTCTCACCAATATTCCATTACATTTTGTTGCTGTGTGACAGATGGCAGCAGAGAGGCAGTCTGACAAAGTGGCATCTGACATGGAAGCAAAGGTGTGGAATTGAATTTCCCATGCAGAAAAAATGACAATTATTGACAGTTGTGAAGGCCAAACAGTGGATATGAGCACAGCAAGGTGATGGGTGGTACAATTCAGCAGTAGTGACAGCAACATGATAGACAAGCCATGTACAGATGTCATCCTACGAAGTGAAGTTCATCTTGGTGAGCTCATCCATGCAAATCAGCAGATTGCAACCAGGGAACTGTTTAAGGAGTTTAATCAGTTTAAATGTGTTAGAAATGATGAGGACAACATTGGAATATCACAAACTTGTGCAAGACGGGTCCCACAAACGCTTGCAAGGAACAGAAAGAACACTATCATGCAAATTAACCTGTTGAACCAAGATCAGGCTGAAGGAGACAATTTCCTGGATCACATCATTACCAGTTACAAGAGATGATGTCACCACTGTGAGACAGTTAAAATGGCAGTACACGAAGGGGTGACATATGAATTCCACATCGAAGAAAAAGTTCAAGACTTAGCCTTCTGTGGGTAAAGTGATGTGCACTGTCTTTTAGGTAGAAAGGGTGAGATTCTTCTGGATTTCCCAGTACCCAGACAAACCATCCACTCTGGCTGCTACATCCAACACTGACTAAGCTGAAGGTTCAAAATGCCGGAGTCAGGTCAGAGAAGAAGACAACCTTTCTTTGCAGCATAGTAATGCCAGACCCCATACCAGTTTGCAGACCATGGAGTGCACTGCCTATTTTGGCTGGATTGTCCTACCATACCAACTTTATAGTCTGGATTTGGTGCTTTCTGACTTCCTTCTGTTCAGACCAACAAAAGAAAGACTATGTGGGCAATGATTTCCTAGCAACAACACTGTCTTAGCAACTGTGAAACAGTGATGCTAGTGCATATTTTTACAAGCATAGCATGCAGACTTTTGTTCATTGCTGGCAAAAATGCACAGCTAATGGTGGTGACTATGTTGAAAACCAATCTTTTGCAACTGAGAGTTTCTTCTGAGATGAATGTTGAGAATCTGAATTCAGATTCAGATGTTATTGTGCTCTTGGTAACTGATGTACTTTCCATGGAAATAAATAAGAGGCATTACTTTTGGAACAACCTATAGATATTACATAGATCAGCAATGGAAAGAATGAATTCTGATTTTATCCAGTGATACCTCATATCCTCATAACAGTGTCTAGCAATTTATTAGCAGGAGAAAACCTTACATCAGGAAAAATTAAACTGATATTTCCAATACCAGTTGTTTCTTGTAACATACAAGTAAGCATATTCATTAATTTTGTTTGCATTTGGTGGGCTTTTAGAGTACTTGCTTTATTATGAAACTCGAGGCTGGACTCGATTAATAGCCAAAAACTTCAGGAGAAAATAAATTATTTAATATATCATGTTAATATTGTAAGCATTTTAAGGTAAGAAAGATAAGTAAGCTAGTGCACATGGAAATCACAAAAATAAAGCAATAAAACCAATCACAGTGGTGAACCACACCACTCTGTAATTAACTCTAAAGAGAGTTCTTTACTCCAAACTTGAAATAGGCTAACTGATAGTCATTAAGGTCCATTTTTCACAGTTAGAAAATGCAAAGCCTGGCTCCTCAGCCAGTCAGCTCTACTAACCTCAGCTCTCAGCTCTCAGCTCTCAGCTCTCAGGGGGAGATGCTCTCAGCTCTCTGCAGCTTTACTGCACTGCTCAGGATAAGTTTGTCAGTCTAGATGATGTGCACTACCTGAAAGTGAATTCCCTTTTGAAAGAAAGGGAGTACGTTTGGAAAGCAAATATTTTGACTGACATGTTTCATGAGTGCATGCCTGATGGAAACAGAAACTGAATAATAAAATAAATATAAATGTTTTAATGCAAATAAATCACAAAGAATATAAGTTATTCTTGAGTTTTAAATCTTCTCCTAAATATACTCATTTTTAAAAGCTCTACACAGTAACATTATAGAATAGATACTGGATGAAATTAACAGGAAATGTGTAAATTATAATGTATATTTGCAATACTTGATCAACTGGCTCATCCCTGGTAACATTATAAGACCAGAATTTTGATTATTTCATCAAATGAATTTACACACCTTCAGAACTTAAGAAACTTCTTTTTTAGAGATGAGGACTGATTTCTAATATTGTTTCTAAGAAAAGAGAATTGGCATTGTTAGTAACAAAATTAAGTTTTAGAACATTAAAAATTTAGATTCCTCAATACCATAAAAGCAAAACAAACGAACAAACAACACACAAAGCAGCCAGACACAAGATTATTCTACTTTCGTTGATGTTCATAGAGAAAATATCGTTTCCATGCAGCTGTATGAAAAGTATTTTGTTCCAGATTCTAAGAATTGACATTGAAGTAATCAAAATAGATATTTAAAATTACACTAGAGTTCTTTTTTAAATTAAATTGATTAATGAAATTTACAGATCTACATCAGTTATTAATAATGAGAGTAAAAGATTTTCCTCTGATTGGAGGAAACTCAAGAATCTTATCTCAGAGTGAATAGTACTATAAGTGCAATTTAATTTAAATGTGTGTTACGGTTTTTCAATGCATTATTATTATTATTATTATTATTATTATTATTATTATTTGAAAACTGACTTAAGCTTAACTACAATGGAGATCTTTAAGTACATGGTAAAAACACAGCTCCAAAAGGTAGGAAGAATGTGTCTGGGAACTCAATAGCTCTCCATTTATTCTATCTGGCATTTATCCAAAAGTTCTTGGCCTTCAAGAAAAGGTGAGAGACTCTCAGAGCTGAAACATTTTTCATGCTATTCTAGATTTCTGTGCTTAAGGAAGGACCTGGGGATTTAAATTCGGAGAAGTATAATTCAGTATGACCTGAAAGGCTTATCATCTTTTTGCTTTGCTTTTGATACCTGATTGCTCCAACAAGAAATGTACTGGAGGCAAAAGGCTATCTTCAAAAGAGTTTGAGGTTGGTATCTAGAAAAACAAAGTCTTCTCAGAGTATGCATATAATATCTACTTCCTTGCCAAACTGACTGAAACAAAGAGAGTTAAGCCTCAATGGAGACCCACTGTAAATTTTGTTACCATTTTTTTTTTCCTATAATAGGTAGACATAAAACCAATTTTCTAGAGATTTTCTGAAAATCTGAAAGAAAAATATTTTTCTACTTGCTGTATTTGAAACCATGTAATGGTTTTACAACAATGTTTTACAACAATGTGATCTAAGAGTATTATCCAACAAGAAAATGTTGACATTGTCGTCACAAGAAAGGTTTTATTAACCAAAAGTCAGAATGTGCATTAAGCATTTCTATCAGAATTATCAATTTGTGTCAGATTTGTTTGCAATTTGTGCTCCAACAGTATTTTCCCTTCCTGACTCTAGTAGGAAGCAATTAAACATATACTAGAATGCAATAACATTATTATGGCAATTGCACTGGAGCATGAATACAGAAATAAAATATGGAAAATTCTGATACTGTGGCAAAAACTATGCTTGCTACTATGATCATCCACTCTTTTTTATCAGAACATACTTTAAAGACTCTTCTGGTCTCCTCTTTGCAGTTAGTCGTTCCATCTTTGTAAGGCTTGCATCCAAAATCTGACAAAATTTAATTTCTAACAACCAAGTATATAATAGCACTACAAAGTATTGGCAAACAGATTGGTAGCTCTATAACTTCAACCCTTTTACTTTCTTTCCAGAACACTTTAGACTCTCTTTCTCCACTGCATACTTCTACAGTACCTAGTGTAACAGCAGCATCAATAACCTCTTCACAGCCAGCAAGAAAAGCAAGTCTCCCCGACTTTCATTCATCTCATCTACATGACACTGTTCCAGCACCAATCTGCCCTTATAAGCTGTTTGCACCAATATGTTAGATAGGAATATGAAGCAGAAGGTGGGCAGGGAAAACAGTTGCAGGAAAATAATCCCTTCAATATGCCTCTTCAAGATCCAAGAGAGGTTTTCTTTTTTTTTTTAATGAGAGCTATAGATGCTTGAAAATGCATTCTGTTCTCTGCTGTCAGTTGGACATGGTACCGTCAAAGCTTTAGTTATGGTGGTGAAAATTTCTGAGCTGTCTGTGTTGACACAACCCTCATGCTGTCCTTGGCTAGGTGAGTCTGGCTCTCAGCTCTTATGAAAGGAAATGAAGTTCCAAATCATTTATTTCACATTCAGTGAATGACAAAAAGCTGCAGCCTGCTTAAAGCCACTGACAGGCTTGGTAAGTCAAGAAATTATTTTAGTACTGAAATGAGTAAGATATAAAATGCTGTATGTGTACTTAATACTTAAGGAGATAAACTAGGATTATGGTAATGTTATATAATGTTGTCTAAATGGGGCATTTTTCTCCAAATTACTGTGTTGTTTTTTTTTTTTTTTTCTCCTTTATTGATGCATGTGCATCTTTAATTTTTTTTAACATGAGCCCACCAGTTCTGCTGAAATTTTTGTGGAGATTGGTTTTTCCAAAGCCAGCTGGTTAGTGGGTGTCAGTCATGGGCAGCAAGCAAAGACAAATGATAGAGTGTGATGATGATAATCTGTTGAAATGTAAGTGAAAGAAGTTCAAATTTCTCCTCTCAGCGGCAGGAGACTCTAACCCCCCAAGGCACTGTGATGTAAGTATCTGTTATATTGGATGTATAGCTTTTGTGTAAATAAACATTCACTAGCACAGAGACATGGAAAAGTATCATATATGATTCAGATGAATGCTTTTGCTGACAGACTGTAGTCAGTACCAAGACCCTGGCTGTAGTTATTAAAAACTCCACATAGGGTCTATGTTTTATCTCCGGATGGAATTATGAAAAGGGGAAAAAAAAATCATAAGGATTTGCAAGCTCTTCCCATCAGTCCTGTTTAAGAACAGCATGTCTGTTTTGCAGAATACCAATGCTCAAAGCCTCCAATAACTGATATTCCAGTATGAATATTGCAATATTCTAGTACAAATATTGCATAGAAACTTCTTTGCAGCAGTTGATTGATAAAGCATATGGAGAATTCTAAAATGTTACTGTAGGGGGAAAAAAAGAGAGAAAAAAAAAAAAAAAAAGAAAGAGCAAAAATAAGTCAGAAGCCTTAATTAACACTTACTGCACAAGATCTGCCAACCTGCTGTGCATAGGCAGTAAATAAAAAAGAAGGAACTAAAGGAATAGTCCTGTTCATTTATCTGTCTAAGCTGAGCCAAGCAAAGAGTAGCCGGCGCAGGGACTTAACAGAATAGCATCTTAATTGCTTATCAGGATGAGAAAGGTGAGTGGTTAACTGCTGCCAGTGAGAATTCAGTCTGTTCCCTTAGGAACTGACTGTTTTTCTTGGCTATACATTTTATTTTTAACATAATTTATATATTTTTATAAGGTTATCAGGTTGCAGTTAGTAAACTGTTGAATTCAATTTATTTTTGTTTTCGTAATAAAATATTATCTTCAGAGAATTCTTTTCACAAGAGTCCTCCTCTTATTTATTTATTTTTTTTTAATAGTGAATATCAGGAAGGATGCTTTGTTGAATAACCTTTTCTATTCAACAGGGTTGGGGGTATACTCAGATGCTAGAGAGAGGGTTTGTTTCATTTTTCCTACTGTAGTTCTACTGAGGAGTTAAAATTCACTAGCTAGATTATTCTCTGTTTTAATATTTTAATTACGTTTTCTGTAGCAATCTGCCTATATCTTCTTACTCAGCCAAAATGCTTTTTGAAACCAATCAGTTTGGCTTGAATGACTAATACTGAGAAAAGACATTTAAGATTAAATATAGTCAGCACATTTTAAAAACTGGAATTATTATCCTTCATTAAAAACTGTTGTATTTCCCATGCTTTGAGAAAGATGTTTCAAGTGTAATCAGAGCAGTTTCCTCCCGCCACAATCTCAGCTATTTCAAATCACAACTTCATGGACCGGCAAGCTGAGACCCTATCATCTAGAATAATATGACATGGCTAGATCTTCAGGTCAACATGTTCTTCCAGTATGGAATATTTTCCAGAATGACATCATTTTGCAAGCTCTGAATTCTACTGGAAAGAAATATGAGAGACGTGGATATTCTTGAGCAGAATCACTAAGATAACTTTGTCAGTTGCTTATTATCCTTTTGTTGTTGATCTGTGGGGCTGTTTCTTCTCTTTGGGTGTTTTGTTTTTAAAGGATACATCTTTTCCTCTTCCATAAAGATCAGCATTTCGAAGAGAAATCTTTTTTTGTTGTTATTTTTCTTATCTGACAAGTGCTGATTCCAAGTGAATGAGTTGAGGTGTGGGGGGGATTACACAAGCATCTAGTGCAGTTTTGGCATTTCTGCTATCAGCCAGGTAAAATACCTTAGGCTGTCATAAAATCATGCAGGACAGGTACGCTAGAGAGGAAAATCTCTCACACAGTGTCTTGAGATACCAGAAGAATCCATGTTTAAGTGCATAGTTTAGTAACGCAGTTTGTCACAAGATGAACAGTTCTAGCAATATTTGCCATTTCCATGTCTGTGCTCTCACTATCACACAGTGGTAGTGAGGTAGTTTGATCTGCGTAGATCCCAGTGAAGGCATGTATTTATATGCCCCATATTTCATACTGAATTTTCAGTACCAGCCAGATGCATAACCTTGCTATGCTTATTGAATCTTCTGTATTTGTGTTGTTTCAAAACATAGCGTGCTAGTGAATTTGTGTGAAGAGCCTGAATTTGCAAATCTATAATAAATCAACAATTTCAAATAGTCTGTTCTGGATCATTTAGCAGAATGTTCATCAGCTTCCTAACACTTCTGTGCATCTACGAGGGTTTTGCCCATCATCTCTAAAGCTGATTCTCTGTGGACACACTTCATAAAGTAAAACTCCATGCATACTGATTGCTTGCCATCATCTTTAATGCTGTCACTTTTTTTCCCAAGTTCAGTTATAGAAGATAGCTGGAAAAGCAAAATTCTATCAGATAAGGTAATATTCACTTGTATATCATGAGCTGGATGATGCATCCTCTTCTTGATTTCTCATACAGTTTTCATCCTAGTGTTACTGTTAGAGCAGTATGTTAACATTTTGAGACTTTGGACTCTTAAAATTTTGAAGATAGTTTGAAAAACAGTGTTTTCACCAATCATACAGTTGTTTAATTAATATTGTGTTATAACTCTATAAAAATTTATAAACAAACCAGCCTCTAAAGCCTTTGCATTTTATGAAATATGTGGTCAGGAATTACTTGTTATGATATATGACTTACTGTATCATGAAAATGTTGCTGATAAGCATTTAAGCTGGAAGATCTTTTTAAAAAGGAGGTATAGCAATGTCATGAAAATTAGAAAACATAACAAACTGCAGTTACATGCATCTACAATTTGATCCATGTTAAAAAAAGAATGGCAGAGGAAAAGATTCCGAACACAGGCATAAAATGTTGTTCAGAGAAACTGAACTGATGATGGGGAGAAAAGACATAGCTACACTGTTCACTGAAGCAATTTTAGGTCTTATTTCAAAAACTGGCATCCAGAGGAGAGTAGAATGCTCAGCTGAATTGTTCCATTGTTTTGAAGGCCCACATATATCAAGGATCTTACATAGCTCTTGTTTTGATGCCAGCAAGGTAATAAGGAACACATTTTGCTGTTTTAACTTCCTGATTTAGTAACATTATTTCCAGCTTTGTAATCAAGGATGTCAAATTTTATATTTCTAGATTAAATTTGAATGCTTTTAACTTTAAATGTTTGTGTTGTTTAAGAGTGAAGTTGTGGAGATTGAGAAATATGAGACAATCTCTGCAGAAATAAAGGATGCTCATGCAACAAGGCATGCTGACAAACTCCCAGAAAGCTGAGATGAATGTAGGAATATCAAGATATTTAAGCGTGTTTCCCTTTTTGCTGAGGGGTCAGTTTAAGGACAAAGTAACAGTTTACAAGGTAACGCTTCCCCAGAAAGATATTGCCTAATCTGAGCAAAAAGGCACTTTGCAGCTCTTGCTGTGCCCAGATAAATTATACACAGCCAGGTGCAGACTGGTGCAATTGCAGTGGTCCTGGTAACTGCTGAATTGGATCTATGAAAAAAGTTCTCCCTGCTCAAATTTCTTGACTTAGACTGAACAGTGTTTGAAACCAGAAGTCAGCCAGAAATAGAGCTTTGGTGTCTTTTGTTTTTCATCTGCTTACATTTTGATTCTATGTAAATCCTATGTCAATCAGAGTTCCAAATTTGACATTATAAAACCCACCTTAGCAGTTTCTGTGGAAGGGAAAGGAAGGTGATACATATGAATGATTAGCTGTTAGAAATCTCTTGATGATCCAGGCTTTTATTTTTCTTTTTATTGTGCTCTTTTACTGCCTCTCATCTTTTCAATGATTTTTCTTCTTAGGAAATGCACAGAAACAGTGGCTGTATCAGAGCAAAGCAGTTAATCCAAAGCCATGGATGACATCTGGTCCTGGTTCTATCCAGTTCTTTGTTTTTAAAGGTTGTCTTAGTCATTTTTGTTATTTGTGTTTACATCTTCCTGTTATTGAATCTCCAATTGCATTCATTTGAAGTCATGCAATTCAGCTGAGTTCTCCCACATGTTTCTCCAGATCCTGATAATGTATTCGGGGTCTGTGAGCTGGGATTTTCCATGACAGATCTTCAAGAGATCTCTTGAAATAATCTTTTTTTGGCTAGCCCTGCAAAGAGTGCTATTTTAATTCTTTAGCCTTTTTCTTTTTTTTTTTTCCTGAGACAGTGATACAGTGTTTCAATTCCTGTATGAATGTTTTGTCATCTTATCCCCATATTCATTTTGAGCATTTCCTCCTTTTTCTGATCTTATCACCTTTGAAAATAGTTTGAGGTTGACTTAAGATCCCCCCCCTGCCTTTTTTTTTTTTTTTTTTTTTTTTTTTCCCCACTCAAAGCATGTTGCTTCACATTTTTTTTCTTTCTTTGTGGAGGATGCAGTGCTTCTTAAGGGCTGAGTGAAGCTGATGAATTCACCATCACTTCACAGACTTCTTGAGCAGTTTCAGCAATGCCACAGAATCCTCCTGTCAAATGTTTAGCTTAAATAAATTTCGGGATTTCTGAGCTTTGCCATTTATGCAGTTCTTCTTTCTGGCTTCTCAACAAGGGGGATCAGACAATGATCTTTCCTGCAGTTAGCCATATCATCCATTGGTTTGCTCTTATGGGAGGACTGTACCCACTTTCTCATCCCAGTACGTCTGACCATCTGTAAAAGAGAATGCTATTTCCTGTAAGGGTTAGACAAAACTAAGGAGGGTACAGTCATCTGTCAGTATCTTTCTTCTGGTTGTCTTCCTTATGGCTTCAATAAGCCAGCATGTCTCCCTCCACAGCAAGCGGCAGACAGCAGAGCCAGAGATGAGCAGTCACAAGCTCACTGATGAACCCTGATACAGGAGAGAAGGAGCTTGCAGAACCTAGAAGTGCTCAGGAAAAACTTGTCTGGAGGAGCAGCTCTGCCCCCTGTGCTCGCTTACTATTTCTGAAGGGGCTAGCTTACTATTTCTGTCTCAAAGCCACAACTTTGGTGCTCCAATCCTCCTGATGTCTCCGGCAGGAGCATATCAGCCTATGCTACAGCTGTCCCTGCTTATTAGTATTTGTTATTTATTTATCGTAGCATGCTAACAACCAGGAGCACAGTGAGGATCAAGGAACTATGATGTACAAACTATAATTAAGCAGCAAAAATACAACAGAGAAATAGGAAGTTTGTGACAGGTAGATGTAGACATATGGTAGAGCCTTAGAGAGAGACAGCAGTTAGCTTCATTGACAGGTCTCTACCTACCAGCAAGACAATGTTTCTCATTTGAATTCATGTTTGTTTGTTTGTTTGTTTTTCCCTGTTGGTCATATGGCAAGCGTGTTGGGCTTCCTATCAGAAATTCATCTGAACTGGGCCTGCTGCCCTGCGGTAACGTGGCATTATACAGTGCAGCACTAAGCTGCATTTGTCTCTGACATTTTGGAAGTTAGTGTTTTCTTGACAAAAAAGTTCTCCTTACTGTAATTCTCCATATTACACAGAAACATTTACACATGCAACTCTGTTATATATCAGCAGCTTCATAGCAACAGAAAATGAACTAGAATTTCTTTATTCATTAGAAAAAATCTGAACTATCCAGCTTTCGTACAATGCTTTTTTATTTTTTTCATTTTTTTAAGGTCAGGTTCTTTCTTAATTAATCCCGTGTCTGGTGAAAAGCAGAGACAAACACAGTGCTGCTACCATTCATAGTGCTGTATTCAAGAAGTAAGGGACTTTCCCTATTACACTGGAATAATTAAAGTTACTGTCTTTCATGAAAAAAAAAAGGCAATTTTTTTGTTTTTGTTTTAGTTTTTTAAAAAGATCAAACATAAAATAACATTTAAAAATGGGGGGTTGGACTCGATGATCTCTGGAGGTCCCTTCCAACCCCTACAATTCTGTGATACAATTCTGTGATTTCAGTTCTACATAGTCTTTTATAACCAAGTTAAATGGAAAAAAAAAAAAAAAAAAAAAAAAAAAAGTGAATTAAATACAGAATTAAGTACTCAGGTACAATTTATGTGCCATTAACCTCAGATTAAATTCTATTACCAAGAAAATAAAGCTTCCAGGGGACTCAGTACATTTTTAAAGGGGAAATGGAGGGCAAATAATATTTCCATAATTAAAGTATTAAATCAAGTTAGAGAGAATGATCCAAATAAAATTACCTGCACATTGCAATATGAATCAGAAGTTGTAGAAAACACCATTCAATTTAGTTACTAATTGTAAGCGATTATTGCGTGAGTGATGGTGTTAAATTCTGGAGTTAGATTAGAGGTAGAATATTTTAGGCATAATGTTATGGCTGGCTGACAATTTTTCCCCTACTGCATGTGACAGCACCACTGCTATACTTAGTGCAAAGCTTTGAACTTCTGTCTGCTAACTTTAAAAGGAGTTTTTAATTTTAAAAGGAGTTGGTCGCAAGGCATTTTCTAAGACTGATCCCTCACACAGAAACTCATTTGCTGCTCCCTCCCATGATTCACTGAAGGCAGACTCGTTAACCTTTCTTAGAGTTTATTAAGGAGCTGCTCTTTTTTCTCTGGCTTATGATGAAAGGGTTAGAAAGGAATGTCTGTTAGCTGCATATAAGACATTCTTATTTATTATCACTAATATTACATTTATCCAGACTGAATGGATTTTATTCTTCATTTTTGTATCTTTCAGTGGAATAGGGAAGCAATTGGAATAGCACCATAATAAATAAATAAATAAATAAATAAATAAATAAAATTGGACAGAATAAAAACAAAACAAAACGAAAAACAAGCTTATCAATATATATTTGTTTAAACTAGTAACATAAAATTCTTATTATGACTATTCAACTTACAAATTAGCAAATAAATATAATATTTATTTACAAAATATTTACAAAGTAGCGAATAAAACTACATTGGAAAACAGAAACCTAAGTACTTCCCATCAGGAGGAATACATGGGCTGGTAAATATTTTCACTATTTTAAAAGATTTGTCATGATAAAAAAGATACAAACAAACAAATAAAAAACACATGCATACCTGTGCACATGAATGAATACCACACAGACACACAGTCTGAAAGGTACAAAAAACTACAGAACAACCGTGTATTTATTTTTAACTCCTAAAAATGTATCCTAAGAGTTTTGTGATATTGGCCTACAAAATTTTAGTTATGCCATAAGGTAATACTCAAGAATTATTTTTACTTGATTAAAAGTACTAAGTAGTTACCTTTCATAATTCTAGCACTATTAAAAATAATTACAATAACAAACAGATGCAAAAGGAATAAAAGTATATCCTGTTTTTTGACATAATTTCTTGAACTGGAATACTGTTTTGTAACAAAAAAGACTGCAAACATTTCTCTTTTACCATATATGAAAAGTGTGGAGCAATATTCATATTTTACTGTATAATAGTATGTATCTGTACATATTTTAATATACCACAAATAGAATAGTCACAAGAAATCTTCCATTTTTCTAATAGATTTTTTTTCCATCTTCAGCTAATTCGAAGACATAAAAGTCTTAAATATGAAAGCTGAGAAGAATTTTTGATAGATAGGAAGATTGAAATAAAATCTCTTGTAGGGTAGAGGAGAAGTGTATTCATATACTTCAGTCAAAATGAGGTTTAATGTAACATAAAAAAGAAATGAAAATATTAATAGTAGGACAACCTAGATGTTTTTTATTAAGCAAAATATTTTTCTTTTTCATTTGGAAAAGACATTTTTATTAGTAAATTAATTTATTCTGTCAAGTTCAATTTTTTTTTTCCAGTATCACATTACATTATTAGCCCTTGAACAAAACAGAGTAGAAATATGCAATCTTTACAATGTTGGACATTTCTTTTTCAGAAAAATAAGCCATCTGGCAGATTCAAAGGGAAAAATGCTATATCAGAGGAGTTTGATGTTTGTATTTTATTCATAAATTTGAACTTACTTATTTTATGGAAAAACTGCTAAGTAGCTGGCTTTGTTGGCAGTGTCTTTCAAGCATTATGGATGAATGAACATTTATAGATCTCTTCAAGTTTTATATTGGTGAAGGCACAAAAAGCAGAAGTTTTAATCTCCTTTAAACATTTTCTTTTTAGTTAGTCATATTACTATGCTGTTTTCCATACTCAGAATTCTACAAAGATTAGGATTTCCCTCTCAATTTCTTACATATGCGAATTTATGACTTTTTTTTCAGTATCTTCTCTTAGGAGGAAAAGGGTTAACTATTGCAAAAGAGTAGAATTCTAAGTGGGAATCATTGGCATTATCCTTGAAATTGTGACTTAAAAATTAAATAATAATTTGGTTCCAGCATTAAACATTCAAATTATTATATTGATTGACTCAACCAAATTATCTAATTAGAATTTATATCCAACTAGATAGCAATCTTCTTAAAAATTATAAAGATGGATTATTTTTATAATTAATGTGATGTTTTAATTTTAATTCTATATTGAGTCTACCTTGATTAATTTGATTCTGATATGATTTTGTTCTGACAGTCCTAGTGAAGCTTAGATTTGAGGAGATATTTTTGCAAGACAGAAAAGAAAAATAAAACAGAAAAGAGGAAAAAGGAAAAAAAAAGAATGTATTTCTTACAATGGTCAGTATAGGTCCATAACTGTGCAAAAAGTGGATGAGTACCAGGTGGCTGAATTAAAAAGCTAATCAATTTATCCTAATTAGTCTGGTTCTCACACATCCATCTCCTGCAATGCAACAGGGTGCTGTGGAATTAGCACAAAAATGTTGGAGTAGAATTAGTTTCTGTACACTTAGATATATTAACAATTCACTACTTGTTTTCTGATTTATGTTAGTCTACTGTGGCATCCTAATGGCAGCTGCTGATCCTCTTTAATCTTTATTTTAAATCATTCTTATTCTTCAGTTCTACGTCACAAAATCTCTCTTCGACAGTGCTGTTTCTGGGTTTTTGTTTGTTTGTTTGTTTTGTTTGTGTGCATGTGTGTGCTTTTTTTT
This sequence comes from Chrysolophus pictus, assembly GCA_037305975.1. Classification (NCBI taxonomy): domain Eukaryota; kingdom Metazoa; phylum Chordata; class Aves; order Galliformes; family Phasianidae; genus Chrysolophus; species Chrysolophus pictus. The sequence goes on from CM074578.1 coordinate 37,904,263, forward strand.
TTACCTGAATTGAAGAGTTTGATGGGAGAAAGCTGATGAAAATACCCATTAACAAGCATAATGGATGTCCTCAACACTTTTGCAGGTTAGTCATTACTTCATATTGGTACACATTCCCTATCCAAACAAATCCAAGAACATTTTTCTAATAGAAGCAGATTTATATTCTTAGCATACTACTGTTCAGACTTAGGCACTAGATTTCCCTTGTAAAATGTTGCTTTTAAATCTTGAAGGCATCTATCTTGAACTGTTTTGAACTTGAGATGTTTTAAGGCTTTACATTTAATGCAGGTTACAAACCACCTGAGGAAGTCGAGTCAACAGGAAACTAAATCATCCCCTCGATAGTCTTGCAATAGGAACAAATTCTTGAGCACCTCTCCATCATTTCCCCAAATCCCAAGAGCATTTAGACCTTTCATGAGCTCTTGATCCATTTTTAACTCCTTGAGTATTGAACTATGAGGTGATATTTTTTATAAGGTGTATTGATTTAACCTTTTGGCAGCCCACTCTTTAACCTTATGTGGAGGATTTCACTAACTCCAAGTTTTCATTTGAATTGACATCTTCCTTGACATCTGACATGATTGCCAGGACTTTGTACATTTAATTGCTCAGATGCTCAGCAGAGATGAACAGGAATGACCCCTCAGACTTCAGTGGAACAATAAGAATTTAGACCAGCTTGCAAAGCTCGAGTTATATAGGTATTTTGAGACATTTCACTTTATCTGCCTCATATGTTAGATTTTGGATAAGCTCAATTTAAATGCATTCTTACCAAACTCATACATAATTTTTTAGTTCAGAACTATCCTTATAAATAATAAAATGGAAACATTTTCTCCTTCAGTCAGCACCTACTTTTACAATTTTGGATGACCTCAAAAACTAATTCTGTCCTTTGCTTTACACATACCATGTTCACACCCCCATGGCCTCCTCGTTTGATGTAAGGCAGCCAAAGGATTTCAGGTGAGATGATACTCTGGGATGTTCTCCAATTTTGACCGACTCTCAGTGGAATTTTTTCAAGGGCATTCTTATGTCCTCAGATCCCAAAGGAAATAAAAAAGACCCTGCTATATAACTTCCCTTTGAGCCTTTGAAACTCCTCTTTTAAAATAATGTTCCAGAAAAGAAGAAATTAATATTTCTAAGCTTTCATCTCAACCAATGAGATCTGCCTAGTCTTCAGATGAAAGTTTCACACACACACACACACACACACACACACACAAAAAAAAAAAAAAAAAAAAAAAAAGCCATGCACTTCTTTTGACTTTATCCATTGGAGAAGATGAGAAAATGAGAAAATTTTGGATGAGAAGTGAAGAAACTTTAATTTGATAATTTTCAAAACTTTAGTTTCATCATATGAGACTTGAGCGAGGCTCTAATCATTACAATATCACAAACATTGCTTAATATGTTACATGTTATAGTTTCCAACCGTATATTTTGTGATATACTCGACAATTTCAAATGCTCCATTGAATTTCAGTTATTCCACTCAACATTGTTTATTAATCTTATTATATAATTTTATCAAGTCTTCCAAATACTTTGTTTGCTTAGCTTTCTTTCTTCTTCTTTTCCCTACACTGTATTGCTAATTAGTATTTCTAAGGAAAGTGTAATCTGGGTATTGGGATGGAATTTTACATATATTTAGATAAAGATGTGGAATCTGGGATAATAAAGTTCTACCAGCAATCTGGGATTTGTGGTAAAGTAATAAGAATGATGTTGGAATTTAATTATGGTAATTCCAAAGACTGAAAAATATAATTACAATGTACCAGTCCTCATCTCATACAACTCATTAGGAGTGACAAAGGATTTCATATAAAGCTCTTACAATATACTGAAGAATTTAGCATGGTAATCATGAAAACCTTTCATTTCAATTCAGATATATTGGGCTAAATCAAACATGGAAGAATCAACCAAAATGACCGACGGAAACTGTGAGAGGACTAGTCTGGCAAACTTTAAAAGTGCAAGTGACAACTCTCACTTAAGAAACATAAATGTATCAATAACTTGGTCTCCTACAGTTTGGAAAGCCCTGAATTAAGTCTGAGTAGCGTTCCACAGACTGCCTATGACAATGACACTGAATAAGGTCCAGGAATTTTTGTGTCATAGAATATCTCTCCTATTCCAACATACTGTTTCCCTTATATACCGCAGAAGATATGCCTGTTGGTTGTGCAACATCTGCTCATATAGTATACATCCACATAAGTGAATCTCTATTTCATTTTGCCAGTGCACTAATGAGAGAAGGTCTCCTTAAAGGACTGGTGTGAAAAATACTTGCAAGAGACCAAAACTTTCCTGGTTTTTCCCGTCACTCACACGTAATTTTCTCTGTTTATTTTTGTGGCTTTTTTTTCTTTATTTTTTCTTTTTTTTCAGTTACCCTTCTTGAATGTCTGTATCCTGTCTTGATTTTTTTTTTCTGTTTCCTTTCCTGAATTTCTAATTTGCTGTGAGGTATTCATGATAATGCTGATCAGGAAAGGCTTGTCCTATTAGCCTACTCTTAGAGTTTAAAACTGCTTATTTCTACCAAGAGTCTCTTAAATCGCTACAGATATAGTGAAATACCCTCAAGACCATTATATTTGCCTCTTCAGTGTCCTCGTGCCCTGTGGAGCTCAGTTTTTGAACTCTATGAGAAAAACTAAGATGACTTTGGGGAGATCTGTACCAAGAATGTTAAGATTGATATGAAGCATGAATGGAAATGTGCATGTGTAAACACCAGAAGAAAGAGTGCAATGAGGGTTAAGAGAGTTGCATGTACTACTAACAAAAAAAAAAAAAAAAACCACCTTTCACAACAATAAAATTGAAAAATGTATTGTTTCTACTAAGACTAGAAAGCCTGCACTCTGTAAGACCACAGCACAGACAGCTTGTTGGCAGAAGGCACTGCAGTCTGACAACAGAAGGATGAAAACAAAGTTAAAACACATCAAACACACTGTATATCTCCACGTCATTATTTCTCCTGTTTGCTCAAATGGAAGGCAGGCTGTAAGTGTAAAGATATGTGTATTCCAAACAAGGAAAACAGGCAATGTGGTAACCTTGCCTAATATTTATGGAGGCTTAGATAAGTAAAATTCTGATGTCAAAGAATCACGTAAGTTACTGTAGGTATCTAAAGGGTAATAAAAAGACCAAACTAGTTTGTCATCACTAATGAAAACTGCTACAAGAATTGTGGTGAAGCCTCAATAGCTGGCATACAAGTGGCCCTGGCCTGATGTTCTGAACCCCCAGCTTTGTGGTTTTGAAGGCTGGAGTGTGAGAACAAGTGAATGAAATCTCTTTGAAACACTGCAAAACAAACATCACATTCTCATTTCTTAAACTTTCACAATGGTGTTGTAACATTCATTTCCTATACAACAGGCTCCCAGGAAGTGAAAGGGGGACTGTGTAAACCAGCCAGGCAGATGGATGAGTAGAGCTGCTTGGACCATAACTTAAAGTTACGACGTGTCTCTGACAGCATGGTTAAAAGAATACCCAACTCTATCCAAGACTCATCCCTAAATCTTCTAGAATTTAGCATCAAAAACTGCTTAGTATTTACTTAGTTTCATAACAGAACTTCTTACATGAGTAATAAGCACAAAGCATTGCAGTCAGTCTTATCTATGCTCTTTGAGTTGGTTATATCTGGGTGAATTTTGCTCAAGGTTAACTCTAGTAAAAATGCTGGAGACAGATCTACCAGGGCAGACTTTTTCTTTAGAAACAGTCAAACATTCTTCACTTGTATTACAAACATCTGTTTTAAAAATAGGATGGTATTATGAGGACTAGAAAAATGTGCTCATACTACTAAATGAAAGTGCCTAAGAATTTTAGGTATCTGAAAAGTTAGACAGAAAATAAATGGACATTTCTGAAGATCTCAAGTGGCACATAAATTTCCATATATTACATTCTCTATTTCCCATAAAATCTGAATTTCTTGCTAAGATTTTATTTCTTCATTTATTTAGACAAATTCATTATTTCAGATGTTTGTTTGTTTTAGTGACACTTTTCTCTTTTGCACTATTAATGTGGTTTGATTTCATGGACTTCTACTATTCTGATTTAAATCATTAAAATTAGAACTCAAATCTAATCCATGTTCTCAACAATGACATTTGAAAAGAGTGTTTTAAGCAAGATTCATTTCTACATAGAATAAATTCCTGATATTTTCTCTAAGTTTTTACATTTGTTTTTGTGATTTATGTATGTTTAATTGCTAAAAGTGTTTCAGGGACTTTCATTTGTTTTATTCACTTTTTACTTTCCACAAAGATTGTATGTACAATATAGAAATAAAATGTTAACAGGAAATTAGGTGCCCTATCAATTCCACTTTTTTAAAAAATTGGCAAAAAAAACAGTGTGCAATTTCAGATAATTACTTGTAATCCTTAGTAATCCTCTGCAGACAGCATGAACTGGCAGTCGTTAGTATGCTTTGAGCCTTTTATTTTGCATACACACCAGGATATGTAGAACATCAGTGTCCTTGCTGACTTTCCAACTAAAATATGGTAAATAAAATAAGGTAAAATCAAATCAAAGAACTGTTCAACTTCAGAACTCGGAGAAAAAATGAACATGAAGCAATTTTTTTATATTTTTTTTAATATTTTTTTTTATTTTTGTCAAAGAATTACATAGAAATAAAATGCATGAATCTTTGGAGAGATTTCCTTTCCAATTTGAAACCTTATCAATAACTGAGTGTTCTGTGTTCTTATAGTTCTGAAAGAAACAAATTCATGCCAATATAATTGATTTAGTTTGAGGTTTAGTTTTTTGCTTTTCTTGGGGAAAAAAAAAAAAGACAAAATCAAGAGAAAGTTATCTATGGAAATAATTGTTCCACATATTTTAATACAAGCAGCAAAAAAAAAAAAAAAAAAAAAAAATTAGTACAAATTTCAGCATTCATTTCTTCATGCCACCTATCACAAAGCTTGTCAATCAAGCACTCAACTGGAAAAAGGAGGTGGGTGGTTGCTAGGTTCTAAATTAATAAGCATTCAATTTATACAGATTGGAACATCTTCACATTTTGGTCTCCTTCATAACTTTCAAGTTTAGACATGTTGCTGAGAGGGGAAAAAATTCTGGTGAGAACTCTGTTCTGACTGTAGCTTGTCCCTTTCATTAAATTTCCTGAGGAAGTTTGGTTTGAATTTGAATTCAAAGTCTGCTTTGAATTTTTGGAATTACACCTGGATCCAAACACACCTCCCTGCAGATGAGAATCAGAGCATCATCTGGGAACTGCTGAATTACTCTCTGATATTTCTGAATACTTCATTTATTTCAGCTGAAACTATTTGCTAAATTTAATTTGAATTTGCAAGTACTTTCAGCTACTAAGAAAAAGAGAATAAATTCTTCCCTAAGAACAAAATTAAAAATATGACGTTAAATATTAACTTGATTACAATGTGCTGCGTAGTCAGGGAAACCAAAATTTCCTACTAAGAAATGAAAACTTATTTCAAAGGCTTACTCTGTCCATGGCAGCGGTGTTGGACTGGATGATCTCTAAGCTCTCTTCCAAACTGTGTCATTCTATGATCCATTCTATAATTCCATAAAGGCTTGAACTGCAGAGAGTGAGTCCAGTAAAACCTTATTCAGACAGATCTTCTCATGCAACCATCATAAGATTGCATGAGAAGACACTTAAAGACACTGTGAATATATCTATTCTAATAAATTAATATTTGCCAAATAGCTACGCCATTAGGTAGTCAGATTAGTCCTCATCATAATTTTTGCTTGAGCAAATCAATAGACTCCCAGGTACTTTCTAGGCAGAGCAGGAAGGCTGAGTAACCCTTTACAGAAAGGGTTGTTAAGCACTGGAATAAGGTTCCACAGGGAGGTGGTTGAGTCACCATCCCTGAATGTGTTTAAAAACTGTTTGGATGTGGTATTTAGGGACATGATTTAGCAGAGGGTTGTTAGAGTTAGGGTAGTATGGTCAGGTTGTGGTTAGACTCGATGATCTTGATGGTCTTTTCCAACCTGAGCAATCCTATGAGCATATTTCCAGTTATTAGTTTGAATTCAGATGCTATATGACAAAAGATATGAAAATTTATTAATGACTAATTACATACGGTTTATTTATGCCTGTTGTCCTGAAAGTCACAGGCTAGGTCTCAATGCTGTTTAATTTAGTGCTACTGATATAGTCATGAGTCCTGTTTTATCTGAATTTAGCTTTTTTTCTGCTTTGAAGAAAAGGAATTTGACCAGTTGGGAAAGAAGGAATTTGGCCATTTGTATTGGATTAGAAATAGTTGTATCATCAGGATATGTAGTGACAGGATGAGGGGAAATGACTTCAAACTGGAAGAGGATAGATTTAGACTAGATACTATGAAGAAATTATTTACTGCAAGGCTGGTGAGACACTGGAACAGGATGCTCCCACTCTGGAGGTGTTCGAGGCCAGACTCAGGGGCTCTGAGCAACCTGGTCTAGTGGGAGAGCTGGAATTAAATGATCTTAAAGGTCCCTTCTAATCGAAATCATTCTATGATTCTATGACCAGATAAATAGAAATTAAAAAAAATTAAAACTAACAAACAAACAAAAACAATTAAAACTCTGCATACAGATATCAGGAATGCATTGGATTGATTGCAGAGTGTAAGTGAAGAACTTACTGAATATACCTGAAGAAATTTCTTCAGTTTAAACTGCATGCACATGTATTCAGTGTTCACATGGTGTTTTCAGGATATATTTTAGCTGTTCAAGCACTAGACAGTTTCTGGCGTGTTCATTCATATTTCTGCTTAAGATTTTGTAGAGAGCATGAAAACAAGAGGTTTGATGTTTACTGATTTGAATCTTCAGGTTACTGTTTAGAAGTTGATAATGAAATCTAATTCAGATACAAAACCTGTCATAGACTTCATTAGGACCAAGATTTCTCTCTTTCAAGTCTTGCAGTTGTTACTGCACAATTATGCTGAACTGTATATGAACTCCATATCTGAAGTGGTTGCTGAACCGCTCTCCATCATATTTGAAAAGTTGTGGCTGTCAGGTGAGGTCCCAAATGACTGGAGGAAGGGTCACGTCACTCCCATTTACAAGAAAGGGAGCAAGGAGGACCCAGAAAACTACAGGCCGGTGAGTCTCACCTCTGTGCCTGGGAAGATCATGGAACAGACCATCCTGGATGACATGGTTGATCACATGAGGAATGAACGTATAATCTGAGACAGCTAGCATGGCTTCACCAGGGGGAGGTCATGCTTAACCAATCTGGTGGCCTTCTATGATAGAGTGATGGCATTGCTGGACAAGGGAAAGGAGATCGCTGTCATTTCCCTGGACTTGAGCACGGCCTTTGACATGGTCTCCCACCACATCCTTATCTCCAAATTGGAGGGATGTGGATTTGATGGGTGGACCACTCGATGGATAAGAAACTGGTTGAAAGGCCACAGACAGAGGGTGGTCATCAATGGATCTGTGTTCAGGTGGAAGCCGGTAACGAGTGGCGTCCCCCAGGGGTCTGTCTTGGGACCGGTGCTCCTTAACGTCTTTATCAGTGACATCGATGACGGAATCAAATGCATCCTCAGCAAGTTTGCTGATGGCACTAAGCTGAGTGGGGAAGTCGACATGGTGGAAGGAAGGGATGCCATTCCGAGGGACCTCAACAGGCTTGAAAGGTGAGAACCTGATGAGGTTCAACACAGGGAAGTGCAAGGTTTTGCACTTGGGTCAGAGGAATCCCAGGCATCCATACAGACTGGAAGGAACAGTCCTTGAGAGCAGCCCTGCAGAGAAGGACCTGGTGGTCTTGATGGATGAAAAGCTTAACATGAGCCAGCAGTGTGCTCTTGCAGCTCAGAAAGCAATTGGTATCCTGGGCTCCATCAGAAGTGGGGTGGCCAGCAGGGACAGGGAGGTGATTGTCCCCCTCTACACTGCTCTTGGGAGGCCCCATCTTGGAGTAATGTGTCCAGGTCTGGAGCTCCCAGTACAAGAAAGACAGAGCTGTTGGAGAGGGTCCAGAGGAGAACCACAAAGATGATCAGGGGACTGGAGCACCTCCCCTATAAAGACAAGCTGAGGAAGCTGGGCTTGTTCAGCCTGGAGAAAAGAAGGCTGCAGGGTGACCTAATTGCAGCCTTTCAGTACCCAAAGGGAGCCTACAAACAGGAGGGGAATCAACTCTTTGAAAGGGTTGATAACTACAGAACAATTAGAAATGGTTTTAAGTTGAGGGAGGGAATATTTAGGTTGGATGTCAGGGGGAAGTTCTTTACAGAGAGGGTGGTGAGGTGATGGAACAGGCTGCCCAGAGAGGTTGTGAGTGCCTTGCCCCTGGATCTGCTCAAGGCCAGGTTGGATGGGGCCCTGGACAGCCTGGTCTAGTATTGAATGTGGAGGTTGGTGGCCCTGCACATGGTAGGGGCACTGGAGATTCATGATCCTTGAGGTCCTTTCCAACTCTGGCCATTCTGTGATTCTGTCCATATAGCTCCATATTAACCAATTAACAAGAAACTATATAATATTGAAACTAACCTGATACTCTAAGGAGTAGTAATTATACATCTTGCGCACAGTATGAGTATGTATAACTGTGTCACATGGTATTACCTCAATATATTAAAGAGTCTCTTATGATGTATCAAGTAAAAAAATTCTTAAAAATGGAGGATATTCAGGGTCATTTGATAGCAATGAATTTATAATTAGAGCTGCATATTTTCATACAATTTAGGCTAATTCTCTTTTTTTTTTAATGAAAATTTAAGAAGACCTTTAAACCCATTAAAGCAATTTGAATATGAGGTACTATTTAATATGATGTCGTTTTTAGGGTAAAATATTCCAATACACTTTTATACATCATTTGCATTTCTGAGAATATTAATTAAAGCATGTTTGAAGATTGTAATACTAATTTCAATATTCGCAATGTATTGAAGTTCAGTATTATTACACAGAGCATTCCATAAATCTGACTTGTATTTTTTTTTTCTTATTTCAGATGTTCTTTCTTATTTCAAAGCATATGCACTGGCTTTACCCACTTTTTTAGAACTACTGAAAGTATTTTTTCATCAACTGCTGTATAGTATCAAGTTCCAAATTGAAGTTTGCCTGTTCTTTTCACAGACATTTAAAAAACAACAGCAACAAAATTGCTTCTGTAACGTTCAATCATGGCAATATATTAACAAGCAAAAGTTTGCCTGACATTCATACAAATATTAATTTTCCCTTTGAACATCTATTCCATTTTCAACAAAATTATGCAACAGGAATGTGGTAGCAAAATTTTAAAAATCTGTTATTTATTAGATCAAATGAAATAAAATCCTCTAGAACTAAACAGTAACAGCTTAAACAAAGGAAACACGACTGAGACCAAAACAAAAGATGGAAAACACTTCTACTTCATGGAAGAAAAATAACAACATTCATTAGAAAATAGTGCCTATATTAAAAACGTGATAGAGATTACAGCACATAAAATTAAGGGAGTTCTTAGAATTTTATATCATGCTTTCCTTTTCACTTCCATTTTGTTCTCGATAAATTGAAAGTGCTGGAAATTGATCTTAATTTGTCTATATTCTCATATAATATCAGATTTGTCTAATTAAACAAAATTGAATGTGCTCAAAAAATTATGGGTTTCTTGTCTCAAATCACAGTACAACATTACAACGAGAAAGAAATGTGAAGCAGTAAAGATGTTATTTAAAAAGAAGAGAACAGTAGACTAATTTACTAACATAATTTACTAACCTTTCATCCCAGGTAGTACTTTTTTAAGCTGCTAGCTAAGGTAAAAAAAAAAAAAAAAAAAAAAAAAAAAAAGGATGAAAGCTCTGTCTCCATTCTTTATTTTTCAGTAAAATAGTTGTTTTGTAGTGGTACAGGACTTGTAATACTGAAAGTTCAATGCTGTAATTCCCCATCTGCTCAAATTAAACATAATTGCCAGTGACCCCTGTTAATTATCACTTATAAAGTTCAATAGTTAACAAACAGTACTTAATCTCATTTTATGACAGGAAAGAGGAAAAAGTAATAAGAAAAAAAGCCCTTAAATTTTAATGTGATTTTTATTCCACCTTTGACCAAATTTTCTTCTCAGAATATTGTTTTTTGAATAAGGTTGGCTACCCCCACCTAGTGGGCAATATATTTAACAAAGCAATAAAAGAGCACTACCTACACTTTGCAAAACTGTGTGACAATAATTGTTCCTATCATAATTAAATAATGAATATGATTTACAACATCTGTGTAGATTAAATATTCCAGAGTCATGTGTTATGTTGATTTTAGGTGGAGTTTAAATGGTCTACTTTATTGCACACTGTGTATGTATTATTATGTCTTCACTCAATGCCTAAAACAAACCCACTTGTTTATATCAAAGAGTTGTCACATCTCTAGAGTTAGCAAACACTTACAAAGGTTTTTTAAAAGCTATTTAGCTATTTAGGTTATTTAAAAGCTATTATAGTAGAATAGGAAAAAAAATATATAAATATATTGTCTTTCAAGAATTCTTTGCTTCTTATTATCATTGAAATTATAACCGGAATATCAGAAAGTGCCTTATCTCAGTGATTACCTCTAATCAGTTCTGGTGAATGCAGTACAAACTCTGCAGTACAAATGAGTAGGAAGAGCCTATTAAAATGTTAAACCTATTAAACCTGGACTGTAGAGCTATAATAAACTTGTAGAGGTTTGGGCATCTTCGAAATCAAGCTGGAGGTGACTGCATCCACTTTGAATCCACAGAAATAAGCAGTTCCTACTCTCTTTGAAATAATGAGAAGAAAGGAAATGGAAATTATGTATTCTTGTTCTGCATTGCATATAGAGTACTTGCCCAGCAAATGAGAATCTCACATTTGATTTTCTTTTTGTTTGTGGAATGCCAGATACTGCTGAGGAAGTCACTTACCTTTCAGTTGCACTGTGTCTGGGCTTCTGAATCTATTATTCCTTTCTGCAAACGTGGCTCAGCAACAAATGGAGAAATGTGGTAGACACAGAGTATCCCATAATTCTGTTTTGGTATTTATTGGTTATGTCTATTCTAATAAATTCAGGAGGAGCAAGGCATATGGTCTAATACTAGCACTTTTTCATCTATTCTGTTCAATCATCAGCATGCTTTCAGCATTGATTTGGCCCATACGAATTAATACTCCAAGATGATTCAAGAAATGCCTAGGCCATGATTTGTTCCAGTTAAACTAAATGAATGAAACCAAATTGAAGCTTCCATCACAAGACTGTGAAGTATACCACACCACTTACTTTTGCAGTCCTGCTGCATACAATGTACTCATATAAAATAGCCACTGGAAATGAAAGATCTGAAAGTTCGGACATTTCCAGATTGATGAGGCCTGAACCACGTGCTACGCTGCCCAGAATCTGCTTCTGCCACTAAAGTATTTTCCAGACAGATAGATTTTAACTGCTTGTATTCTAAATGAAAAGAATGACCTGTGCATATGAACCAAAAAGAAAACTGAAAAACAAAATCCCAGTTACACAGAAGTGATTGAGCACAACCTTGAAGGAAGGCTCTTACGCCAGTCTTTGATGCTTTATATTCTTCCAGCTGAGAAAGCATCAGAAAACTCAGCACTCATGTCAGTATCAGCCTTGGTCTGATTGCGTCCCATCCTAGAGGGGTAGATACAGGGATACTTGTAACGTCTTAATGGAAGAACTGATTTTCAGTCCTGAAATTAGGTGTTTAATTGCAGCGCTTATAACTCAAAATGTAGACCAAAGCCTAGTTATTCCATTTATTAAAGATAGTGTAAAAATAATGCCAGGATATAAACTTGAAGATAAAATGGTGAGAATTTGAAGGTTTTAGAAGTAATAATTTTTGGTATTTAGGTATTTAATATCTGCTTGTAATATTAACAAAGTGTAAGAGCCGGTCTGAGTTTCTAATACATAAAACACATTTGAAAGAACAATAAAGTATTCATTTTTATTTATTATTTTCAGTCATATATTTCTTTAAAACATATTGCAAAATGGAATAAACACATTTAGCCTATTATAGATAAACATTCTGCAATATTTGCTGCTCAACATGATGCACATTATTATTGGAATTAAAGAGAATGATCTGATAAATGGAGGAGAACAAACCCTATATTTGGAGTTAATATCAAACATATTTCACCTATTTTTTAGGATGCCTTTATATGTAGTAGATCATAGAGTAAAATAAATCCTAATGTACAGATTTTGCTTTTGTGACAGAATCTTACAGTAGTCACATGACAAGATAGATATTTTTGTCTAAATTTCTCTTGCTTTTATTTACATATTCACTACTTTAAGAAGTTCCTCCTAGCCAGTTATACCAGGATTTTGCTCTGGAACTCTGTCCATACATTATGACAGATAAATAAAGATTTGGGATTGATTTGTACCTGAAGTGTACATGGATTTTAATGTAGATAGGTTTCGTGATATTTTGACACTATACTATAAGAACTGTAGAACTAGCATAGTTCCTAAGTATTTCTGAGCTATATAAATGCTGCATTCTTCCCTCCTGTTTCCTCAGTCCATCTTACAAAGAGTGTATTCTAAAGAAATAACAGAAACTGCCTGTCAGTGAAAGGAAAACATAACATATCTGTGTAAAAAAAAATCATTAAATATCTTTTCTAAAGTATAGTTTAAGGAACCAGCATTCCCAAATGCCTAATTGTACTCTAAATATAATCTATGACCTTTTATAATTGTAAACCATTTGACACTTAAGGTTTAACCAACTAATCATTAGTAGATGTCATGCATAATTCTAACAAATATAATGTGTGTTTTGTGAAATTTTTCAAGACTTTGATGTAAACTCAATATAAATAACTTGAATGTATTAAAGAAATGTATCTTCAAAAACTCCTTAAATATAATTTTAAAATAGAATTGTTATTTTAAAATAATAAAATCTCTACATAATCTGTCAAAATAATCCGACACAGTGAGGAAGCAACAAGAGTATTTTTGTCTGTCATCATTAAATGTCAGATTAAAATATACCGAGGGCTTTTCACGTTACCTCCCTTGTAAAATTGTAGACCGTCGTTCAGATTCCCTGAAATGATTTTGTCCAGAAACTATGAGTCCTCTTTCCTACGAAGACAAAAGGGCTCTCTGCCAAGCAAAAGAAATCTTATAGCAACAATAAAGCATATCTTCCTGTCTAGGTTAGTTCAAGAAAGATCCTGCAAAAGCTAATGAATTAGAAGGTTTTTTGTCAGACAGTAGTGTACAGGCATTCAAGCATTTTTTTTTCAGTGTAGTTTTTAAGGAAATTAAGGTCTTTTTCCTTTTTAAGGAAATGAAGATTTTTTTTTTCCTGCATAATAGCTATTGCTTAATGACTTAAAATAAAAAGGACTTGGATTTGATGCATGGACTTATGTTTTAGACCATATGAAATTGTGCTTGCTGAATGTTCTATTTTGTTATAGGTTCGCTAATTGTTACTCTGAAGAACAAAAGGGCATAATTCTTAAAATCAGCTAAAAGCATTCTGCATTGAACCTGCCTCAATTGTCGTACGAAATAACAGAAAGAACATCCATTTTACAAATGAATAATACGGAGAATAAAAAACTAGTGATTCTTCATCAGTGATACAGGAGTTTCATGTGCAATGATGTCAGAACAATCAGCCATGGGTCTTCAGGGGTAGGAGAAAAGAGGGGAGAGATTATTTTGATTACTTACCAATAGTGAAAATCTTAGATAAAATGCTTTCCAAAAAAGTCAAGTACGTTACCACAGCCAATCAGGAAGGATTGCTTATTCCTCTATCACCGCATTAACTTTCAGTAACGACTATTCTGCAGAAGTAAACAGTAAATTGAGGCAAAAGCACATTCAATAAATAGTAAAAAGGCAGCGTGCCAAGTTATGCACACAAATATAGATATGTATATACATAATAACATTAGTAACATATTTTGTAAATACTACCCAGTAGTTTTCCTGTGCTGCATTTACTTTCTAGCAGAGCCACAGCAGCCAGATAAAAGGGTAGTGTACTGTTTTATGTACTGTAAGTGGCTGCATGTCTGCTACCAGCAGAATATGAAGGCAACAGTCACAGGGCAACAAATATCCAGGAAGAATCTGCAGTGACTCAAAGGACATTAAAAGCAGAAGAGTGTGGGGAGCAGAAGAGTAGAATAAGTATGTTGCTTCAGTTCTGATGATCAGGAGCTTCCTAGCTGTTAACTGTATAACAAATAAATTTGAGTGTAGTTGGATTAAGATATATGTGAATCATCCGTCTGCAAAAAGCACACTTCTATGTTTTAAACTTTTTTTCTTGTGAATACTTGCTGATTTCCTCTGCCATAGATCTTAACTTTCTTTAAGTAAACACACAAACAAAATGTGCTGCACCAGTGGTGCTAGGGATAACAACTGGGGAGGATGAAAATGAGGGACAATATTTACAAGATTATTTTTTATATAGACAGCAATGTAGTATCAGATTTTCTGTTCAAATAGATATGAGGCCACTTCAAAATACTATTATTTATCTATTTATCTATTATCAATTGGTATTCTGACATAGGAGAATGAGTAAACAGCAAGACAGAAATTGGAGTATTTTACACACACTGTAATGTGACTGGAGCAGAAGCTCCTGAGCTGGCAATGACACTACAGCTGTCCATCAGGAGTGTTTTGCTCTGAATGTGTCAAGTACCATTGCACTTCCCTTCCCCTTGTCATCCCTGCCCTACTTTTCCATGAGGATCTTTATGTATCTGTCTCACTCCAATTTACAGGAGGGAGAGGAGGTTCTTTTAATATATGTATACCCATCGTGAGGTTAAGAAACAATGGTTCAAATGTTGGTCTGACCAGTTTATTACAGATCTTAATCAGGGAGATGGGGAAGGGGAGGATGGACACTATTATGAATTAGGGTAATGGGGAAGGGAAGGCGGGTGATAGAAAAGATAGGAAAGAAGAAGCAAGGAGTCTTTATAGGAACCAAGAGGGAGATAGTCACCACCATGGATCCAGCGTGGTTCGTAGTTCAGTCATTGATCTTCAGTAGTGGTGGTGGGTCGTAGGGCATTGTTGTCCTGTTGACAACAACAGTGACCACGGTGATGATGGCCCCTTTTCAATGGTTCCAAAGTGGTCAAGTCAGCTCTTTTTGGAGTGACAGCTCAAATCCAAAGTGGTTGAGTCAGCTCTCCTTGGAGTGGCAGCTTCTGGTTCTGGGATCTCAGCAGAAACTCCTTTGTTCCCATCTTCTGAGCCTTGCCAACAGATAAGAGAGAGAAGAGATGCCCACCTGCATCCTGTTTTTCACAGGACACGATGGTATCATTCCCCAGTTTTCCCATACCAAGCTGGAGCTATTTAGTCACAGGCCAAATTGTCCGCTAGTAAATACTCTTGAGCACTCTATTCCAGAAGCAAGCAGCTCTGGAGGAAGATGTTTTCAAATGTCCACAAAGTGATGTCGATTGTTACACAGTAGCACCCATCACTTGCCTCCTCAACAAATCAATCAGAGTCTCATCACAACAAATACCTCAGGAAGCAAGCTTTGAGCCAAAAAACAAAGAAGGATTCTCACAGTACCTTAGTACTTTTTAGAGATAGCAGCCATCCATTATTATGAATTCATTAATATTTTATTTGTGTTATTCACAAATGTGATGAAGAAATGCAAATTTTTCTAAATTTTCATCTCACTAAAATGAAGTCTGCTTCTGATACTATTCAGGTTTCATAGTCACATTAGAATATTTTGTTTCTGCGTAATTTTTTTCAATACATATATATTGTTGAGAATGGAATATAGGTGAAGAGAATGTATGAATTTTGGACTACAGTAAGGCTAAGACATAGATTCATAAGGATAATTGCAGTTTGCTTTCATGTGGGTGCTTGGAAGCTGAAACCTAAATCTCTGTGCACCAGTTTACCTTTATCCATACACATTTGGTAACTCATACATCAAGAAATAGCAGCACAAATTTAAAACAAACAAACAAACAACAAAAAAACAACAATCTGTACAAATGTTCCCTTATTCTCCTACACATTGAGAAGGGTGAGTACTGTGTGTTCTATAATTTAGAGTAGAGCAATAGCAGTCTGGAATGTATTTTTGTTGTTTTATAATAAGCACGATAAGTTTGTTTACTCATGCACTATTTCTACTCAGCTGACTTTCATGTGTCATTCATATCTATGTATGTGATTTTTATCCATTTATATCCACTCACCATGATGCAATATATTCCCTCAAGTCACCTGTGATCTTTTCATGAATGTTTTTAGTCACAGGATCATGATTAGTATATATTAGTAGAATCACACATAAATCTGGAGTTTCTTAGAATGCCTCAAGCAGATTAAGTCATTTTAAAACCATTCTGCTGCTGCTAAAGATAGACCACACAGCTCCTACAGTTTTGCTCAGCCATGTCTTCCTTCCAATCCTCGAATTCTGGTTGTTGAAAATTAAAAATGAAAGATTAAAAAGTTGTCTGTAGAAGGAGAGCAAGAGAAACGTGTAGACAGAGTATAAGATGCAGGCTGGAGGACAACTGAGTGGAAACTTTCAGTCCCTTTCCAGCGCAGCTTTATTTTTACATCACCTGCTTTTATGTAGATAGTTCAAAGAGACTATTGTAGCTCTTTACACAAAATTATATGAAATTCAGCATAAGAAAGACATTACTGAGAGAACTGGATCACAGTTTGAAATTGACTAATCTTGTCTGTCTTGAAAAATGGCTAATAATTTTCTTCTCAGTGTTTTCATCAGTTTTGTGCCCTCCATCAGGGTACAGTGTGATCAGTCGCTCCCTACAGGGTCTGTCAGGGAAAGACCCGTGGCTGAGTAGGATAGCTATTGGCAACTGGGAACCATGTTCAAGTCATAACTCACTGGGTATGAGTTGAAAGCAGTACAGGTGACATGGGATTCTGGGCCATGGGAAGGGTGACTGAGGTCTACAGAAGCCTGGACAGGAACAGCCTGAACTGTGGTTGCCCTCAGGGGCCCTCACAGATTGCAATTTTATTCGCAATAATTATTCAGTGTGGGAAATTGCCAGTTGTGCATTTCAAAATAGGGAGAAGCCGAGGAGCACTAAAAGTTGTGACTTGAATGATGCTGTAGGTATCTTTGTATATGAGCTGAATTCAGATTTTTACCAGTTTAAATAAGGAAATGTATTCTTACAGTCTTGCTGACCAGAAGGAATTGAGAAGATGTTAAAATTATTAAAGAATTCAACATTTTCTTTTGTTTGTTTGTTTGTTTAACCTTTGATGTTAGGTATTATCTGCCCTCCTTAAGACTATCTCTGTGATTGAGGCCATAAGCCTGTGACACTGGGAACCTTTGGGCAGAGACTGCTGAACAGTGGTAAGCAACCTGGTGTAGGACAACTGACAGAACTGCCCTTCCATAGTGACCTTGCACCTTGTTGTCCAGCCCACACTCAGCAGCTCTTTCATCTTCACCTCTCTTTTCCAGGTCTTTCACAACAGACATGGGTTTTTCTTTCCTGGTAGTGTGATGCTGCTGTGCTTGGGCACTCTGCCTGATTAGGACTGCATCGGTATCAGCAGCTACACAGGGTTTACCAGCTACATAAATTTTAAAATAAATGTATGCATTTATTTGTGTGGGGAGGATATTACATTGTTTTATTATAAAAGTTAAAAGAAGAAAGAGGAATGCAGAAGCAGATTTATGCTGTTATTAGGCAGGTTTTATTCTTTTCCTTCCAATCACTTATTGGAAAGTAATGGAAAAGGACAAATGAGAGAAAAGATGGAAACTTATTATGTGCCCACCCAGAGGGAAGACAGAAAAGAGAAAGCAATGAGCAAGTAAAGTATTAGACGGTGAGTTTCTTCTCTGCTTTTTCTCACAGTTAGATGAGGTAATGCAAAAAGCAGCACCACAAACTAACCATAAAAGAAAAAGGCCTGCCTGTAGTTTGACCTGAAAATCATGACAGGTGATGCAGACAGAGTTCAAGGCACAGAAACAGCAACATCCTGGAGGTCTAGTGTGAATTACCACCATGAAGGGAATGACATAGGAGAGCACATACAAATAAAAAGAATCAAGATTCTGTGGCTATGACAACTTTCTTGGAGAATGTCCAGAAGCCTCCTTGGGGCTCAATAAGTTCAAATAGTAAACCTTGCTGTGCCTGAACAGGCCAAGCAGACTCCCAGGGGCTCCTTGAATATATGAGACAGAGGAAAAACAGAAGCAATGGACAGCTCTCATAAAATCACAGTCACTGTCAAAACAAAATACCAGTGAATTTTTTCTAGATACATGGCTCTTCAGAGATAGCAGTGGGCCTTTATCCCAGTGCAGCTGACATACACAAAAGCAGGGTGGAAAACTGAAGTTTATATGCCTGTTAAGAATCAGTCAAAGATTGATGTAGCATCAGAGTTGGTTTCAATACCAGCGAAGGCTAAGCATCTCCTTATTGATCACTGCAATGCCTATCCTTCCTGTAATAGTAGCTTCACTCTGTATGGACTGTTCAAATATTCTGTGAGTCAGAGATTCATACACAGTACCTGATACATTAACTACAAAGAGTAGTAATGAGTCTTTTGTTTTCTTTTTAACAATAACTATCCAATTATTTACATCACATGAGCCAGTTTCCTTTCTTCACCTCACTGTTCTTCAATCTTACCTCAGAATTAAAGGTGGGAAAGTTCAGTTCATTGTTCAAATAAAGCTGGAAACTGAATCCATACCTCACAATCTTGCAGAATGCTGTAATTCACAAACTGCTGCGTGAAAGGAATATTCAATAAGTACTTCTGTATATCCTTACATTTTTTAGAAGGGCCCTATGCCAAAAAATCTACTTTCAGTTCACATGGAACAATGCACACAATTCCAAGTGAAATAAAATTGTTCATCTCTCTGGGTAATAATCAGCACTTTTTGCTATGTTAAGACAAAAAAAAAAAAAAAGCAGAAACTGAGCTTTAAATAACAAATTGTGGGCGTTTAAAAATAGCACACTGAGTATGAACAGTATGTTTGTTTCTTCCAGCATCTAAAAGATACAGCAGGTTGTGTTATTTTAAATTTGTGCAGGTGTGAATAATTTTAAAAAATCACATTTATATGTCTTTGATTACATGAGCATTCTCATAGCTACAAGTGATTTTAATCAGCAATGCTGAGAGGTGGTGGAGCCTTTATAAATAGTATACAGTGAATTTGCATAAACTCTGCATACTCTGGACCTTTATTAATGTGCACATTGCTAAACAATAATAAATCTATAATTGACTTCATACATTTTCAAAACCTCTTTTTCCACTTCTTGTAGTATAGCCTTCAAAATAACTAGTCTTCCAATGTTAAATAATTGTGCAGTAGCAATTTCCTTCCTCCAAACTGAACCAAAATATACACCGATATTCTAAATGTCTCAATTACAATTTAATTATAACAAGTCAGTAGATATGTATTATTTCGATAAGAATGGGGGAGGGAGGGAAGAAGGAAAAAAAGAGTGAATTCCTTCCCCACTCTTTTCCTCTTCTCTAGAAATGAAAGAAAATAAACAAGTAAATAAAAATTCACAAATCTGTGACAATTTTGTATTTCTTCACCTTATCCAGTTCAAAGAACTACCATTCATAAAAAAGCGTCCTAATGAACAATGGTTATTGAATTCATGTACTATCAACTTTCAGACAGCACTTGAGCATTGGTTGTTGCCTCCCATGGGTCCAGCTTTCCTTGGTTCTCTTGCTGCTTCTTTAGTGAAGTAGTTACTTGCTGATATAGAGACATATTATGCTGCCAAGTAGATCTACGCTTGTGTAGATGACCTTTCTATCCACCTGCCACTCAGCTGTTTTTTTTTTTAATGTACCAGTGGGTCTTGAGGAAATAAAGGTTCCAGTGTCCCAGCCACTTTAGAAGTTGCCCATACTTTCATGAGTCAAGTTGTTTCAACACATACAATAAACATAGCAGGTAGAAATCTACAGGAGAAGATCTAGAGCATAAGGAGAAATGACAAAAATTACCAAAATAGAATTAGGATATCAGGGTACCTGCTCAGTGTCAGGTCCTATCAATACATTGCTGCAGTACAATCTGTCTACACTCAAGTTATTAATCATGTCTTAAGGGTCAAAAAGGATTTCAGATGTAAAGCATTTTTCAGATGGGAGTTAATAAAAACAGAGGTGATCAACAGGGTGTATAACCTTTAACTCCTCACAAAATCTGGATTTACTCTGGTTCTTTACTGTCTATTAATTCTTTCAGACACATCTGTGATAACAGTGGGCCAGAAAAAAGGGGATTTCTGTTGAAAAAATCAGGCAACCGTAAGACTTGTAGCCACTTTTTCAAACCACTTTGATAAAGAGAGGTCAAATTGTCTAAAGCAGTGAGGTTAAGCATAAAGTTTTTCATTAATTCCCATGAAATCTAGAGGATACAATGACTGTTACTCAAGCTTTATACCCACAAAGTAAGTTTCACTCAAGGACATTGAAAAACAAACATACTCTAAGTGTGAATATTGATTTTAGTCAAGTACACACTAGAAATGGACATGTAAAAAAACCCAAAAAGCTAAAGTCTTTCAAGATGGGATAAAATCAAGTATTATTGAATCTGGCAGTAGATGAATTTAACTTGTTACCAAAACTATTTAAAAATGAATTATCATATTACTCATTTGATAACATATTAGCAATCTGTGCTATATTGCTGCAACTGCAAGGCAGCTGCTTTCCTCATTTCTCAATGCTATGTAGCTGTTATAAATAATAAAACGATCTGAATTTTCATCTGTGATTTTTCTCAATTGCCTTAGCCCAAACTCCACACGAGACCAAAGCACAGATTACAGAACAGTGCAATAGGACTTCATTAAGACACTCATATGTTCAAAGTGTTCCTTTATCTGTATGAACAAAACTGTTCTTGGATATTCTTTTAATGGAAGATGTTCAACCTGCATGATTTTATGGTCCAGGATGAAGAGAAAAATAGAACAAAAATTAGCAGAACTCATCAGGCTGCATGAATACTCACCAGCTGGTCTAAAAATGCAGTATCTGTCAAAAAAGTATATTTTTAATCACTTTTTACTAGCAGGACTTCAGACAGAACACGGATGTTTATTTCAATCAGCACCATAAAATTCTAATTTCACCCTGCTCCTCTTTCTCTGAAAATGATCAAATTGAATTTATACAAATAGTTTTATATATATATATATATATATATATAAGAGCAATATAATGGCAAAAATTTAGTCTTCTTCTGTTTAACAGGAGACCTAAATTTTTATTCCTCTTAAGGAAGATTATTTAAAAAACAACAACAACAACAAAAACCCATACAGATACAACTATAATTTCACAGAATTTCTTTCAGAAATTCCAGCATCAGAAAAGTATTTTAGGGTCTATTGTCACAAGTAACTATTATTTTATAGTGTGTAGCCATGAATTTGAAAAAGATCATTAAACACGTGCCATTTTTCCCCTTCTTTTTGATTGTCAGTGACCTGAGTGTCTTGGCTACATATTCTTTACAACATTAATATCCTTCAGTAAATAAAAACCACCCGATAGGAGTCCAAGCCCATTCAAGAACTTTCTCATTATTATATTTATCAGTTTGCTTTTAAAAAAATGTTAAGTACAAAATGTTGAAATATTAGCTGTACCATTTTTTGTAAACATCACAATACTATTAGGGAAAGATTACAAGAACTGGTGATAATCCTTTCACTAATGACTTGTAAATCCTTCTGGCTGCAGTCCTGCAGAATGACATGACAGTGTGTATACATAGATGCACACATCTTTGTTTTTCATTTCTGAAAAAAACTTTGTTTCACTTATTATTTTGATGCAGAAAGAATTGTAACAGACAGGTTTCTGTCCATATCAGAAAAATCATTGGAACATATTAAAAGAATTAACACACAAGATTATACTCAATCTTCCCATTGGTAGAGAATGGAAACTCAAGGTAACAATTTAGAATGAAAGAATCCACAAAACTCTGTACAATAAATTCCATGTCCAGATGCACAAGTGTTAACATCCAGCAAACTAGGTAGGAAGAAGCACTACTTTACATGAAATTCAAGAAATCTCAGCTGACTGATGGGAACAGTTGTGGCCTGGATCTTTAAGGAAATTATCCTTCATAACGATCACACTGATGTGTGATCACTGATATGATTTTTATGGACATACTGGATGCGTTTTGTTGCATTTTGAGTCACTAGCTCATTTCAGTAAGTTCTCAAAGCTAGATAAAGGTCTTTTAGCCATATACTTCCTTCAAGTTTTATGAAAACACATCTGTATAGTTTAATAATAGTACTGTTTGTGACCTTCCTTGGGGAAAGTCATCTTAAAAGAATTCAAAGGTAATGCAAAAAGCAAAAGGCAACAGATTTTTGCTGCTCATGGGATTATGTTAACATTATGTTAAGTATAGAAAATTATTTGAAACCTATTGAACCCTTCCTGTACAGAGAATAATTTAGTTTGAAGAAATATTCTGAAAATTAGGCTGATCAGATCCACAGATTCTCTGTTCATCCCATTTGAAAGCTTAACTGCTCTATGTGACATTTCTCCTTTTCCCATAATTAATTGGATTTTTCCTTGTTTAGAGTTTTTTTCATTCATTTTCCTGCAGATCTCCAGGAAAAGTCTGATTACATTTTTTCTATACTCAGCCATTAGATATTTGAAGACAGACAGCAGGATCCCTATTCAGCTCTCTTCTTAGGACTTAACAAAATCAAGTGTTGCAGCCTCATCTTGTGCACCACATATATACCTATCCACAAATTAGTAAAATCATAAAACTTTGTTTTACGTATTGATTTACATATTAGTTTTAAGTATTCTGACTCTTCAATCTTTCATGTAAATAAATAAATAACAAGTATCAGACATCAAGACGTTTAATCAGAATTATAAAAGTATTCTTGAAAGTGTGGGTTGCATGGAAAAGATGAAAATGTAATCATATTTAAAGGCAGTCATAAATCTTCTTTGTTGGTCCGATATAATGCAGTAGTTTATTGGTCACTTCTGCAGTTTTTCCTTTTTACTGTAGTATGTCATAGTACAGGACCCCTACTTAACAGCAAGTAATGAATTCTATGCACCTCTGATAATCAGTTTCATCAGCTCAAGTGTGGCCAAGTGAAGCACATAAGCTCTCAATCTACACCATGTGAAATTCAGATGGGAAAAGGGAGGTGATGTCACTCTTTCCAATCCTGCTTTGAAGTTTTCCAGAAAAAGATCCTAGCAAACCTTTCACACATCATCAGAGTAATAATGAAATGCATTAAAACTAATGTTCATGTCTCTTGTGCTTTGAAGCAGCAGAGAAGCCCAACCAGACTAATATTTATAATATTTAGTGACTACCTGAAAATGCAAAATATATACAGCTTAACCATGCTGGATAGAACTCAGCTTTTATGCTCAAGTAACAGCATTTCATTTTAATGCAAAAATCACAATCATTTACATAAAAGAAGGTGTGAAACATAAGAATTGGCAAATGTCTTAAATATATAAATGTGTCATCATTTTTTTAAGTATATGAGGTCAATTATGGAAGGAAAAAAAAAAAGATAAGTAGTCAGGGGCATGCATCAGTGAGCCCATCAGTGAACCCACAAAATAAATGTATCAAGGAACTGCAGTTGAACTCACTATCTAAAAATGTATATATAATACAATGTGCTTCGCAGTCAATTGACATCAGTCATCTTATATCATGGTGAACACAGTATCACAAGAATAACACATCATGATTTGTTTTAATAGGAAAAAAAAAATAAAGAAAGAATAAGCTAGTTAATCATTAGTGTGAAAAATATTTTTCCTTTAAGCCATAGATAAGAAAAAAACCTGATACTATATTTGAAAGACAAAATTTTTAAAATATTTCACAGTTCTCTTCCTATCTCATAGTGCATGCTTGTGCACAGATTAGCATCTTAAACTTTATATTTGTAAAAGATTTTGAGCCATTATTTTAGACTGATATGCTCAGAAATTTTAATATGCATTATATGCAGTAGATAGCATTTATATCATCCATCAGCTAAATTTAGTCTCACTGTGGTAACCCACCTAGGGAACAGGCTGTGACTGTGATTAATTTTGCTTTTTAATTTTTAGCCTCTACTCTGTATGAGTTGCAGCATGACAGTTTGGAAGAGCCAAATGTGTCTCAGATTCGATAGGAATTTACATGAGGGGGAAGGGCAAGTTCATCTGGAAATCTGCAGACAAAAAGTGAATAGTTTTGCAAGGATATTTTCTGGCTTGCTAGAAGTAATAATGAAATGAATATGATAGTAACTTCACAAATTGCTTTATCTATAAACAGTAGGGAAGAGCACTCAGAATGATAGTCTGCCTGTCTTCTGTGACCCACTACAGAATTAGTATGTACATTTGGTAAAAAGAAATTTTCTTCGTAGGTTTCTAGAGGAAGATCACCCAAGTTTAAGCAGGTGCAAGTTTTTCCCAAAGCAGGCCACAATCAAAAATAAAGACATAAAATTATATGGTTGCTTTTCTAACAGAAACAGCAACAAAAACAGATCCTTTTGTGTCAGAGACACACTGGATAGTGCAGCTTATATTCATATCAGTAAACAGCTTTGTCCTTTCTTATTGCTTACTGGGAAAAGTCTGTCCCGAATGTAAGCATTAATTAATAATTAATACAATTTATCAAGTGTTGCTCTCTTAAACCTCTGGATTCAAGACATTTCTTCTTCTCTGTCCACATCTTGAGTCAGGATCCCTAACACAGTGAGTCTGAAGTGGACAAATCAGAGCTTTTTGCAACACCTTGAGATGATAAATATCAGTATGGACAATCTCAGCCAATTTCTGTGCAGATTAGTTTGTCATCCTCAAAGGTAGTTCATTCTGATCAATTTTGATTTTACAGGGAAATGGACAAGAAATGCTTACATGGTAAGTGACCAGCAATTACTACTGGTATCTGTTTTTGGAGACAGTAATCTACTGCTTCTTAAACTGTTTCCAAATTGCAAATGAGGCTGTAGGACAGATGTCTTCTTCAGATCCAGCTGGCTCAATAACTGATATTATCCCTCAACACTTTCATGAAGTATGTGAGAGTTTTGCATGTCTGCCAACATGGCAGCATTGTGAAAAACAGCTCCATTATTTAGTATTAACTTGTTTCAGCAAATTCATGTAAATTAAGCCACTCACATATCAGTGTATCACATATCAACAGCCTTTAACGTTTCAGGAAGGCACAACAATCAGATAAAGAATGTAACCTTTTCTACTGCCACAGAACAATCCAGAAGACAATACTCATTTTCAGGTTGACTATGTGAACTTTACTTGCTGTTTCCAGTGCAGTTATTTGTTTGCTAAAACCAACTTCACCAGTGTTTTCAACTGACCTTTTCAATTTCTAATTGGAAGAAGAAGCTAATAGTAATCACACTGAGGCCATGTGTCAGCAGGGAGACAATTGTCAGCAATTTAATTCTTATTTAACTGTTACGCAAATGGTTCTTTCAAAAAGATTTGTTAAGAAATATTAGTAGATATAACCTTCAGCTATTCCCTGAGCTTTATTTTTTGAAACTTACAGATGTGTCTGTGAATCCCACAAGTTACACACGGAAATAAAAATGGCAGATCAAGAAATTCACCAATCACCATCTTGCCCTGGACTAATAATGTAATGTGGATGCGCCACAATTTCTGTCCAAGACTATAAATTCTATGTAATTTTTTATAAAGATTTCCATTTGTAAAAAAGTCTATTTATAATATAAAACCTGTTTTCAACCAGACTTTCCTTATCCTGAAATAATCAGAAGATAAAATAAATTTCTAGGATAGAATCATAGAATCATAGAGTGGTTTGCATTGGAATACCTATATTAAGATCATATTAAATCCCTATATTTAAGATCACTATAAGATGCTATAGGCAGGGGCACCTCCCTCAAGACCAGGTTGCTCAAAGTCCCATCCAACCTGGCCTTGAAAGCCTCCAGGAATAGCGCATTCACAACATCACTGGGCAACCTGTTCCAGTGTCTCACCACTCTCACAGCAAAGAATTTCTTCCTAATATCTAGTCTAAATCTACCCTCTTCCAGTTTAAAGCCATTTCCTCTCACATCCTATTGCTATCTGCCCTTATAAAAAGTCCTTCCCCAGCTTTCCTGAAGCCCCCCTACAGGATATGTACTTTCAACTGGTGATATTCTATAATCTGTCATATGCTAAATCCACATCGGTGGATCTGAGGTATCTTCTGGATTTGAAAATGTATTTTCAGAAGATCACTGAATTTATGGAATAGAATCATTTAAGTACTATTGAATGCTTTGCATATGTTTGCTGTTACTATTTTGAATTTGACATTCTGGAAGCAAAATCTTTGCAATCAGTTTTTACTAGCTGTTTTGACAGATATTTTTCTGAGATTTCTAAGTGTATTTGAGTTTAAAAAGGATACCTTTCTTGACAAATGGAATCCAGAAAGGCAGTTCTCTTACATCTCCTTAGTGTAGGATGATTGCAAAGCCATGCATTTTTGAAATGATTCTGTGACTTACGTGAGTCTGGTTGTCTCTAACACCAAGAAGGCACTTTTGAAGAGTTCATTTGGTTTTAATTTATAATTTCTAGAGCAAATAACTGAATATTGAGGACCTACTACTCTGAGTGTCTGGGAATTGTTTTCCTGTCCAATGATATATATTCTTATTTCTTGTTAGATACATTACAGTAGCTTAAGATGCATTTTTTAGATTGTCAAATAACTTAGGAGAAAGCTTGTCTATAAAAAAGAAAAAAGAAGAAAGTAAGAAGTTTACAAAACACGTAACAATTGGGGAAGTAGGGAAGGACAAAAAAATAAGTCTGAGAAAAAAGGTCTGTTTTGACTTGAATACAGACAATAGCGTATATTTAATTTAAATGTCTGTGCATAAATTATTTGCTTTGTACAGTAGTGGTACATAATATCAGCTAAAGAAAAGTTTCAAGGATAATTAAAAGTCAGGAATAAAAATGTACACAGACAGATCTTGTTAGCAGGAAAAAATGATGAAAATCATAATGTAAACAATATAGTGGGTATCCAAGGGAAGAAGAGAGAAACAAACTCTTTTTCTTTATTATTTGGAAAACAAAAACAAAACAAAACCTCTCAAATATTTTCTCCCCACTTATTTACATCAAAATTCAAACAATTTTTAAGTGGCAAAAGATGCTTTACGTTCCTCAGTATTGTTATATATCTCCCTTACTTTATCTATCTTTAAATTTGTTATCCAATCTAAGCTACTTCTCCCAATTCCTTGGACAATGATGAAGAGAGGTAGCCACTACCTCTACTGATTTTTCTTTTCCTTTTAAGTACCTGTTTTAGAATAGGATGAGACAGTCTCCAGACATGTTTCTCTACTAGGTGTACTTATATTGCAGAAAGTCCTCAGCTCAGACACATGGATTGAAAATTAGAAAAACCGAGATCACAAAAGAAGTCTGTACCTGAGCAGAAACAAAACAAAAAAGCAGTGATATACTTAATTGCCATTAACAACTCCACATATTAGATCAACAAAATACCAAACTCATTCCTCAATTTCTATTTTCTCTTTCTTTGTTATAATTATCCTGTTTTTCACAGAATAAGAAAGAAAGATAGAAACCAACAAACAAAAACCTCCTTATGTATTTATTCTTAGAATCTAGAAATTGAGACAATTCTTCAAAATGAGAAAGAAAATAATGGACTTAGTGCCAGAAGAATGACTAAATAATTTGTGGGCAAAACCAAGATGCTTAATAAAGAAATGAGTAATTAAACAAATAAGAGCCACATCCAAATGTGGTTTTGTTGAGAAAAACACATGTAAAATATGGAAATATATATTCTAGATTTTCTTGTAGGCAGACTGGATACTCAGAAGGTGCTCACAGAAGAATATATCTTCTCTACTAGAAGGCTTAGCTCATCTACCAGATCTGTAATTCATCTGTCACTGTTGAAAAAA